>BNCR01000012.1:42500-642500 GCA_014656515.1 Oryzias celebensis
TGCAGAGATGGTTAAAACCCTCACTGTGGCCCAAGAGCGATTTCTGGATGCTACTATTTTGGTCCCTCTGATCAACTTTTCACCCTATCTTCCACCCGAGGACCAAGCCATCCTTCTTCACCTGAATCAGCACATCCAGGAACTGGAGGACTACATTCCTCCCCTGTCTGACATCTTGACAGACAGGGACTACATCCACTGGACTGCAGACACAGCCCGGAGGATGCTCGACCACTGGAGCACCTGGTTAAACTGACTCTTCCCCTAACCCTGTCACAGAGGGAGGGGAAAGAGGGAGTTATTAACCTAGGTAATAACTTTCTGCTTTCTTCTGCACAGCTTTCCCTGCTCAGCAGAGGACTTTCTTTCATCTCATCACAGTGTAACAGTAAGAATTTACTTTTCCAGTCAAGACACGATTTACAAGAATATCACAGGAAAATTAAATTAACTTTGCATTTTGAGGATACAGGCACCAGTCAACCTCAGCCGTTTACACCTAAGTCTGACTGGATGCCTTCCTTGGCTACCCTTCCTACTCAAATCAATATTCTAATTAATCAGGATCTTTCTTATTTTCAAAAAACATTTAAACTACTTCACAACAAAGCCAATCTAACCAGAAATGAATCCAAGGCTATAAAAGAGTTAGCCCAAAATAAAAATATTGTCATCAAACCTGCAGATAAAGGCAGCTCAACGGTCATTATGGACAGAAAACACTATTTGTATGAAGGGTACAGACAACTGAATGACAGAACATATTACCGTAAACTAAATAAACCTATTTACTTGGACACAATCCCTTTGTTTGATAAAATTCTTAATAACTTATTGAAAAAGAAATTCATAAATCGTAAACAGAAAATGTATTTGCAGGGCACCTCGCAACCGAGACCCAGACGCTTCTATATGCTTCCAAAAATCCACAAAGAACCTGAAAAGTGAACAATCCCATTCAAAGTTCCCCCAGGCAGACCCATAGTTTCTGACTGTGGCAGTGAAACCTATTAAACGGCCGAATACTTGGACTTCTTTCTGAACCTATTATCCATGAAGCATGACAGCTATTTAAAAGACACTTATGATTTCATAGAAAAGTCAAATTACTTGATATTCCGGCTAATTCCTTCCTTTTCACTATAGACATAGATAGTCTTTACACAAACATAGATCACGCAGAAGGAATTGGTGCCATCAAAAGAATTTTTCAAAAATATCCAAATAAAAAACGACCAGAAAAGGAACTGCTTGAACTTCTGGACATTAACCTAAACAGAAATGATTTTGAATTTAATGGAGAATTTTTTGTTCAGGTTAAGGGCACAGCTATGGGGAAGAAATTTGCCCCAGCTTATGCTAACATCTTTATGGCAGAGTGGGAGTCCACAGCCTTAGCAAAATGCATTTTAAAACCTCTATGTTATCTTCGTTATTTAGAAGACATCTGGGGAGTGTGGACTCACAGTGAACAGGAGTTTGGGATTTTCCTGAGGACCCTCAACAGTCACAATCCCTCAATCAAACTCAAGTCAACACACCACGCCTCTTCAGTGGATTTTCTGGACACCACAACATTCAAGGGAGCTAATTTTCACACCACACATAAATTGGACATAAAGGTATTTTTCAAACCCACCGACACGCATGCTCTTTTGCACAAGACCAGTTTCCATCCAAAACACTCCTTTGCTGGTCTGATTAAGTCGCAGCTGCTCCGTCTTCACAGAATCTGCACGCAACAGGCAGATTTTCAAGAGGCCAAAAAGATCCTCTTTTCTGCATTATCCACAAGAGGTTATTCCCGCTCATTCTTAAGAAAATGTTTTAACTCATTCCCACAAACAAAACCCATTGATACATCTCCCCTCCTACCGATAATCACAACCTACTCATCCTCCACACGCAAGATGGTGGGGGTGCTCAGGAAAAACCTTCAGGGTCATGCACAAAGCCACGGGATACTTCAGGATCACAGATTCTTACCGGCATACAGGCGCAACAAAAATCTTGGGGACTTTCTGGTCAGACCTAAGCTCCCTCCCCTTACACAACCCAGAAGAAGAGTTTCTTCTTCTTTTTTTAAACATTTGGACTGGTTGCGCAGCCATTACAATAAAAATGTCTTTCCTTTCTTATGCAGAGGCAATCCTCTGTCCAAAAATTGCATTTATGTGATTTCTTGTTCCATCTGTGGCATACAATTTGTGGGAGAGACAGGCAATACTCTTTTAGTTAGATTTACCCAACATAGATACAACATAAATAAACAAAAAAATAAAGACACTTACTTGGTCCAGCACTTCATTCTTCATGGATGGGATTCGGTCAAAGCTACAGTAGTGCAGACTAATCCCAGATGGTCTACCTCAGAAAGAAGAAAAACTGAGAGGATTTGGATTTCTAAACTGGACACTTTACATCCTAGGTGTGATGTATGTTGCTTGTTTGACTCCGACCACCAGGTGGAGTCTGTTAGTATGTTCGTTGTCTAGAAGTAGAAGAAGACGAGACGAAGATGTCAGAATAAAGAACGACACAGTTCAAAGAAACACTGGCCTCCGCGTGTTCGATATATCAGGTCCAACAACGATATTACATGGTGTCAGAAGTCAAAGATGGAGCAGTTAAGGTCACCAAATAGTCTGAGTTTTGAAGGAAATCTGGCGGAAAACTGGCGAACTTGGATTCAAAAGTTTGACTTGTATCTCATCGCGACTGGGATCGCCGAAAAGAGCGAGAAGGTGAAGTGTGCAACATTTCTTCACGTTGCTGGAGATGAAGCTATAAAGGTATTTAATACGATGGTCTTTGATGAAGATGTGGATGGTTTCGATGGGCTGAAGGACATGTTCAGAGTCTACTGTGAGCCCCGGAAAAACATCACGTATCTGAGACACGTCTTCTTTACCAGAGTGCAAGGACCAAATGAAACAATTGATGCTTATGTGACGGACCTGAAAAACAAAGCGAAGGACTGTGAGTTTGCACAGCTGACAAATGAGCTGATAAAAGACAGCATAGTCTGTGGAATAATAAATGACACTGTGAGAGCAAGGCTGCTCAGAGAGACGGATTTGGATCTCATGAAGGCTGTGGATATCTGTCGAGCAAGTGAGGTAACGCACAGTCACATGAAAGCCCTGCACGAGGAAGCAGATGGAGCAGTGCATAAGATAAAAGTTACCAGAGTAAAGAAAGCAACTGGCGCACAATTTGAGAATGCAAAAGAGAAAGAAGAGTGTAACAGGTGTTGCTACATGCATGAACCAAAGAAGTGTCCTGTATATCGAAAAATATGCAATCTGTGCAAATTAAAGAATCACTTCAGTCGCAAGTGCAAGTCACAAAAACAACAGTACAGACCCAGGAAAACAGACAAAAAAGTGCATGAAGTAGAACAAGCACAGGAAGAGGATGTCATGTTTATGGGATGTATAGACATCAAACCAAATGAGCCAGCAGGTGCAGAGCTTCAGCTTGATGCAGTCTCAACATTAAACAAAGATGCTAAGAAATGGACTCAAGAACTAAAATTTAACAATGGTGTGCTCACTGTGAAGCTTGATACGGGAGCAGAGTGCAACGTGCTGTCAATGAGAGACTTTGAGAAAGTTACAAATAAACAGGCAGAGTTAAGTCCGGATGTAATCTGGTTATTTACTCTGGCCACGTAATCAAGACAAGAGGCATGGCAAAGCTCAAGTGTGACTTCAAAGACAAGGAATATGAGTTAGTATTTCAGATCATAGATAAAGACTCACCTGCTATTCTTGGAGGAGACTCTTGCACAAAGCTAGGACTAATCAGAAGAGTGGACGGTGTAGATAAAGGCAACACTGACATTTTGAGTGAATATGAAGATGTGTTTACTGGTCTAGGATGTGTTCCAGGACTGCACCACATCCAGCTCAACCCAGATATGACTCCAGTTATTCACCCACCACGGAAGGTGCCAATAGCACTGAAGGACAAGATAAAAGCAGAACTGGACAAGATGGAAGATCTTGGAGTTATCACAAAGCAGACAGAGCCTACAGACTGGGTGAAGAGCATGGTCACGGTAGTGAAACCCAACAAACTCAGAATCTGCATTGATCGTCAAGATCTCAACAAAGCCATAAAGAGAGAACACTATCCACTACACACAGTTGAAGAGATAACTGCAGAAATGCCAAATGCAAAGGTTTTCTCCATATTGGATGCTAATCATGGTTTCTGGCAGGTTCAGCTAGACGAGGAGAGTTTGAAGTTATGTACCTTCAACACCCCTTATGGACGATACAGATTCCTGCGACTCCCATTTGGCGTGTCGTCAGCACCAGAAGTGTTTCAAAAGTGCATTGCACAGAGACTGGAAGGTTTGGAGGGTGTTGTGAACATAGTGGATGATATTTTAGTGTGGGGTGAAGATGAGGAACAGCATGACAGGAGACTGAGAGCGCTGATGGACAGGATCAGGGGGATGAACCTGAAGTTAAATAAAGACAAATGTAAGATCAGAAGGACAGAGATTGGATATGTTGGTCACATTCTATCTACAGAAGGTGTGAAACCAGATCAGGAAAAAGTCAGAGCTATACAGGACATGCCTGAGCCAGAAGACAAAGCTGGTCTACTGAGGTTTCTAGGGATGCTTCAGTACTTGGCAAAGTTTGTCCCAAACCTCTCAGATGTGAGTGCGCCACTCCGGAAACTACTGGAGGGTGATGCAGCGTGGCATTGGGAAACGGAGCAACAGAAAAGCTTTGAAAAGCTGAAGATGCTTGTCAGCACAGCTCCGGTGCTCAAGTATTTTGATGTGAAAAAGGATGTAACGTTATCTGTAGATGCGAGCTCGGAAGGTCTGGGAGCAGTGTTGATCCAGGAAGGACAACCAGTGGCATACGGCTCAAGAGCGCTGACTGACTGTCAGAAGAGGTACGCTCAGATTGAAAAAGAACTTTTAGCAATTGTGTACGGTTGTGAAAAGTTTAAACAATATGTGTATGGCAAAACTGTGCATGTAGAAACAGACCATAAGCCTCTAGAGACGGTGTTTAAGAAATCGCTGCAGAAGGCTCCACCGAGACTCCAGAGGATGCTGATGAACCTTCAACCATATGATCTGCGGGTCAGCTATAAGCCTGGAAAAGAGCTTTACATCGCAGACACACTGAGTCGAGCTTACCTGAAAGAAAGAACTGAACAACTCCTGGAGGATGAACTACAGATTCATCTACTTACAGCTCAACTACCGATCACCGAAGAAAAACTGAACATATTCAGAACACAAACCACAGCAGATGAAGAACTGCAGCAGGTCATAAATATGGTCCAAGCAGGATGGCCAGCAGAAATACAACAAGTACCAGCAGAGATCAGAAAATATTGGACGTTCAGAGAGGAACTTACACGTTCTGATGGTCTACTGTTCAAGAACACTCGACTTGTTGTTCCACATAGTCTGAGAGCAGACATGTTGTCGAGAATTCATGAAGCTCATCTCGGGATGGTCAAGTGCAAGGAACGAGCAAGAGACATCATGTTTTGGCCCAACATGGCTAAAGAGATTGAAGATGTTGTGTTAAAGTGTTCTGTTTGTAACACATTCAGACGATGTAACACAAAGGAGCCGCTCATCTGCCACGACATTCCAGAGAAGGCCTGGGCAAAGATTGGAGTGGACTTGTTTCACTATGAGCAAGGTGAATACCTGTTGTGTGTAGACTACTACTCCAAGTATCCTGAAATTGCCAAACTCACTGGGACCACCAGTCGACATGTGGTGACTGCCCTTAAATCAATGTTTGCAAGACATGGAATTCCAGATGAGGTTGTGTCTGACAATGGTCCACAATTTGGGAGTGCTGAGTTCAGGACATTTGCGGAGAGATGGGAGTTTGTCCACACCACATCTAGTCCTGGATACCCCCAGTCTAATGGACAAAGTGAGCGGGCAATTCAGACAGTTAAGAGCTTATTGAAGAAAGCAAAAGAGAGCCAAAGGGATCCTTACATCGCTTTGCTGGAATATAGGAACTCACCTTTGGATGGAGTAAAACTGTCCCCAGCCCAACTGCTCATGGGCCGAAGACTGAAAACCAGACTACCATCATCAGTACAGCTTCTGAAGCCACAGCTGTTTGATAAAGTACACCATAAGATCAAGGAGAGGCAGCTGAAACAGAAGCAGTACTTTGACAGAGGAGCAAAAAGTCTACCGCTTCTGAAGGATGGAGAGAAAGTGAGAGTAAAAGTCAAAGAAAAGTGGCAACCAGCAGTCGTCGTGAGGGAACATGACAAACCCAGATCAGTCATAATCCAAACAGAAGAAGGAAACGCCTACAGGAGAAACCGCAGACACCTGATGAAAACCAGAGAAGTGACTTTTCCACAAGGTGCTGAAGACTTACAGGATGTTGATCCTGTGACCAGTACACCTACAGAGACTGACCGGACACGTGTACCAACACATCACCTGCAACAACACCAATGAAAAGAGGGGTGACACCAACTGTGAACCGGGAAGATACAGTTCAGAGGTCAAAGTTTGGAAGACTGATTAGACCACCACAACGTTACTGTCAGTGAAAATCAGCAGTTATTTATGCTGTGTAGTTAATACAAACTGTTCAAAGTTTGAGTGCAAATTTAATTCTTTTTTAGTTTTAAGATAAATTTTGGGTTTTGGTAAAATACTTTTAGAAGCAGCACTACAATCATTCTTTCTTCAAAGTGATTACTGTGTGAAAAGAACTGCAAAGTCAATAGCTATAAAAGTTAATTTACTCAGGTAAAATATCTAAAGGGAAGAGATGTGATGTATGTTGCTTGTTTGACTCCGACCACCAGGTGGAGTCTGTTAGTATGTTCGTTGTCTACAAGTAGAAGAAGACAAGACGAAGATGTCGGAATAAGGAACGACACAGTTCAAAGAAACACTGGCCTCCGCGTGTTCGATATATCAGGTTCAACAACGATATTACACTAGGGGACTTAATGCAAAGAGAACATCACTCTTCTCATAACTGTCTCCAAGCAAAACATCTGGCTGTACAGCTCTTTCTTTTGTCCAGCAGAGGGAGTCTCTGCACATTTGATTTTTATTTTCACATAATCCAGCCCTAAAGGATCTCCTAACCATAATTAATCTCTTCCTTACAGCTTCAATCCCCATCAGCTCCACCTGATCTAGCCTAACCATAATTAATCAGAATCTTAGAGCCTGGATTTAAAACAAAATCATATATTTTAATTATCATTTTTCTAATAACTTTAATTAAATTAATTTTATATTTATGAAACCCAGCCCTAAAGGTATTTTCTACTAACCAGAACTTACAATATTTTTTCAAACAGAATCATATATCTGTCCAATTTGTTGATGAACAACCTTTTTTTCTCTTTCAATTTAGGTGTGAGGAAGTGGGAGTCCTGAGTGCAGGCAGAAGTGGCCTGTGCATATGGGGGCTCCATACTCTCAGTGTGTATCCCTCAATTTCTTAACCCTACCCTAACCCTAACCCTAACGTCGCTTAAACCTTATATACCTAACCCTAACCCATAACCCCTAACCCAACCCCTAACCCCTAACCTTAACCCTAACCCCTAACCCTAGTTCTTTTTGTGTGTTTGCACACATAACGGAGAATGATGCAGCTCTGAATCTCACCAAAACACATCAAGTAATCACTAAACAGCCAGAATCGTTTTAATTGATCCATTTCCAATCAGTAGAATTAAAGTTACAGGTGAAACCCAACATGTCCGTTCCACTTGTCAAAACCCGTTTTCCCCGTCCAGTCCTTTATCAGAAAAAGGATGAGTTCTTTTCTGTGTGTTTGCACACATAACGGAAGCTGACACAGATCTGAATCTCACCAAAACACATCAAGTAATCACTAAACAGCCAGAATCTTTTTAATTGATCCATTTCCAATCAGTAGAATTAAAGTTACAGGTGAAACCCAACATGTCCGTTCCACTTGTCAAAACCCGTTTTCCCCGTCCAGTCCTTTATCAGAAAAAGGATGAGTTCTTTTCTGTGTGTTTGCACACATAACGGAAGCTGACACAGATCTGAATCTCACCAAAACACATCAAGTAATCACTAAACAGCCAGAATCTTTTTAATTGATCCATTTCCAATCAGTAGAATTAAAGTTACAGGTGAGACCCAACATGTCCGTTCCACTTGTCAAAACCCGTTTTCCTCGTCCAATTCACTGTCAGAAAAGGGTCGAGTTCTTTTTGTGTGTTTTCACTCATAACGGAGAATGATGCAGATCTAAATCCACCCAAAACACATCAAGTAATCACTAAAAAGGACAGTGCACATTTACTGTACCCTGCACTTTAGAATACAGTAATTGTGCACAATTAATGAACAACTGGGGCCTAACCAAAGAGTCTATCTGTAAAAAAAGACAATGACCTTGTTCTTACCACTTTTCTCACCTTCAGACACCCATCCAACACGCTTTACCTTACCAGAACAAAAGTTTCAAGTAATGGCGCTAACTAGTGGGAACAAAAGTTTTCAAAGTCCTTCACTACAAGCCACTACTAAGAGACTCCAAATGCTCTGAAACGTGCTCCTAAATCGTTTTTGCAAGAAGGATTTCGGCCCAAAACACTTTTTGCCTAGCTTTTTTTCCAAAAATTGTTTTTGGCCTATACCTTTTGCATGGAAGGTCCTAGAGACTTGAAACCAAATTACCATATAGCACGAGCCGCACGAAAAATTCAGGACTGGTCATTTAAACCCCGAAAACCAGTCCTGGTACTCGGTGATTCTAACATCAACAGGATTCCACCCCACCAATACAGCCAGGTCCAACTAGACAGCTATCCAGGTGCCAACTCCTACCATTTCCTCAAAATCTGTGAAAAAACCCCACCTTATCCACAAGTCAAAATAGTGATTTTCTCCATAGGCTTTAAACAATATGAACCAAGACCCTAAACAAACAACAACAAAACAGTTAAAATCACTCTTCAGAGTGGCCAGTTCGACCTTCCCCAATGCAGATGTTTACTTTCCAGTCATGAACTTCTCCATCAATCTTACTGACCTACAGCGCAATAATCTCAAAACCGTTAACAATATTATGGTCAACTCAGTTCCTTTCCTCTTAGAAATCCCCCATGACACTTTTCAAACAGAAAAAGACAACATCCACTGGACTCCAGCAACAGCACACCGCATCTTTCAAAACTGGATGGACCAATTAAATTTAGAATAATTCCAAAGACCCAACCGGTAATGACATCAAATAAATCCCCTGGGGAGGATAAATGGATCCCACACTCGACTGTTTTGAACTTATCTACCATCTTTGATCCTTCCAGTTTACAAATAAAACTCTTAGAGAGGGGATTCACCTTCATCCCTCGTTCAACAAAATTCGACCGAGGGGAACTTCAAAGGGACCTCTACTCATATCACAGACGATTAAAACTCATAGATTATTTCTCCTCGACTAACTCAGCCTCTCAGACTTCTCAATTTACTCATCCCTCAACATGGGAACTGGAACATAGGAAACTCAACCCACAGATCATTCAATTAATTAATACGGACATTGAGACCCTCACCCGTTATCGCCTCCCTAGAGGTGTTCCAGATAACATCTCTGGTGAGGAACGGAGGGCCTTAAATGAACTTAGGCACCACCCTAACATTATCATAAAACTGGCAGATAAAGGCTCAAAAATTGTCATTATGTACCGTCAACAATACCTTGTAGAAGCATATCGGCAACTCAACGACACTAAATATTACAGAATCATCAACGAACCCATCCAATCAAAAATTCAGCCCTTACTTAGATCCATTGTACACACAATTTATAACAAGAAATTCATTTCAGCTAAACAAAGGGACTTTCTTTTAGGTCCAAATAATCCACGACCTCGTCACTTTTACCTTCTTCCCCAAAATTCACAAGACCCCACAATCCTGGACTGTTTCCTTTGAGGTTCCCCCTGGCCGCCCAATAGTATCTGACTGCAATAGCGCCACTTACAATATATCTCAATACATTGATTACTTTTTGGGCCCCCTCTCTATACTCCACCTCAGTTATATCAAAGATACCTACCACTTTCTGGAAATCATCAGGCCCATGGAAGTCCCCAAAATATCCTTTTTCACAATGGATGTGGATAGTCTTTACACAAACATTGAAACCAATAGAGGTCTACGCACACTAGAACACATATTCAAAACACATCACGATCCATCCCGACCTGATAAAGAATTACTCCAACTAATTGAAATATGTTTAAAAAATAATGATTTTACCTTCAACAACCAACAATATTTACAAATCTTGGGGACAGCCATGGGACAGAGATTCGCCCCCTCTTACGCCAACCTTTACATGAGTGAGTGGGAACGAGAGGCCCTCGCCAAGTGTCCACACAAACCCCTCCCCTATCTCCGTTTCCTTGATGATATTTTCGGTATTTGGCCCCACTCATCTTCTCAGTTTACAGATTTTATCAATATACTCAATAATCATCACCCATCCATAACAGTTAAACACACCATGGACTCCCAGGAAATCAATTTCCTAGATACGACTGTTTACTTTAAACCCATTAGTAATACTCACAACGCTTTGCAGACTAAGGTTTTCTTTAAACCAACGGACACACATGCACTACTTCATAAATCCAGTTACCATCCTAAACACACTTTTAAAGGTATAATAAAATCACAACTTGTCAGTTTCTTTCGTATTTGTTCAGACCTCACAGATTTTCATACTGCCACTCAAATTCTCTTTAATACTCTACAAACTAGGGGCTACTCCAAACGTTTTTTACGCACTATAAAAAATACCACTCTGTCCCTACTCGCTCCCACTCACTCACCTGACATGATTTCTCGCTCTTCCCAAACCTCATCTCAACAAAACATAACCAGAACCTCCAATTTCCCTTACCCTAAACAAAGTTCCTACCCCCAATTCATCCTCCCCACAACTCCTCAGAATCCTTCCACTGGGCAACAAAACTCTCAGACCACCATTAATACTGGAACCCCTTTTCAGACACCACAACAACCAATTCCATTTATTTCCAACTTTTCACACAGAATTCAGGGCCTTCATCGTACCATTAAAAGCAATTTCAATAATGCGTAATTCTTATCCGGTTTTCAGCCATTATCGCATAGTCGCAGCTTATCGAAAACACAAGAGCCTTTGTTCACTTCTCGTCAGATCTCAATACCAAACCAATACGTGCAATACCTCGATCTTACACATTGAACATTTCAAATCCATAAAAATAATAAGAAACAATTTTACCAGAACAACCTATCCTATATTTGGCTCTATATCTTTTACTACAACTAACATTGTCTATATCATAACCTGTAATCTCTGTAAAAAACAGTATGTTGGGGAAACCAGATACTCCATCCACATCCGTTTATTCCAACGCCTCTATAACATTGGGGCAGGTCGACTAACCACACACCTAGTACAGCACTTCCAGACTCACCCACCTACGAACCTTCAAATTTCTGCCTTAGAAAACAACGACCATTGGACCCTTGCACAAAGAAAAAGAACAGAAAAGAAATGGATTCTCAGGCTCAAAACCATGGTACCCCACGGATTGAATGAAGATTAGTACAAAAAGAGACTTTTTTTTTTTTTTTATAATGTTAATTCCTCATTCAAATCAGCTCTATCACTACCAAACTGTTATATCACGCGGGAACCCCAGGTTCAAACCTCATTATATTTTTTTCAATATTAAAGCCTTTTTTTAGCACTTACCCCCTAACCATGAACTTAAGAGTGATTTTCCTACTCACCCTTTTAACCCTATTAACCGATCTAAAAGATTAGAACCTTTGTAAATAAATTTCTAATTAAATATCACCCCCCCCCCCCCCCCCCCTTTTTTTTTTTTCCATTGGAAAACTTACATAGCCATAGTAAACAACACTGGTAGCCTACTTTGGCACACCTCATACAACTACCACATGAGAAACCAAGGTTCAATCCCAAGTAGGAAAATGGCAAAAGAAGAGGAACCTACTATTTTTATCCTCCAGTTTTTTATTTTTATACTAACAACTATTACTAACCCTTTGGACATGTATTTAAAGCACTTAAGTTTTAATTTTTAAGCTCTTTTATTATCATGTTTTGGCACTTAATTAGCCTTCTTCTCTTTTATTATTCTTTTTTTTTTTAAATGTTATTTTAGCACTTCATTAATTTTATGCATGTTCCCTTCCCCAACTTATAGGTTCCTCTCTCAGCACTTTATTATTGAATTTTAATGCCATTGATCATAGTTGTATCCACAACATTCAGGCTTATCAGTTAAAAACAAGGACTATCACGCAGAGAAATAGAATTCAAATTCAGACTAGAACTCCTTTCTCTGAAATGATTTTTTTCTTGTTTTTTTTTCCCCTCATCTTTCCTCCTTCTTGTACAGTATGGTAGGCCAGTGCACAGGAAGGCCAACCACAGCCCCCACCCCAACCCTAACTCCTAACCCCTAACCCTAAATCATTCATTTTTAATGCCATTGTTCATAGTTGTATTCACAACATTCAGGTCTCCTTTGCGGCCTATCTGTTAAAACAAGGACTATCATGCAGAGAACTAGAGTTCAAACCCAGACCAGAACTCCTTTCTCTGGAATGACCTTTTTCTAGTTTTTTTTTTTTTCTCTCATCTTTCCCCCTTCTTGTACAGTATGGTAGGCCAGTGCATAGGAAGGCCAACCACAGCTGCCAACCCTAACTCCTAACCCGTAACCCCCTAACCCTAAACCCAAATCCTGGCCCTAACCCTTACCCTAATTAAATTTTTGTTCTTATTGGCTTACCATACCCTATCTGTTATAACCCCCACCTGGTTATATTTTCTAACCCTAACAAATCTTTCATTTAACACAGATCAGGGGACCTTTTCCTAACCTTAACTAGAAAATAAAAAAATGAAAATAAAAAAATTGGAATAAAATGAATAATAATATGAAGAAAAAAATATTTCTATTGAGATCACAGATTACATAGACAATTTGGCTTGAAAAAAAAAAAAACAGAAACTTAAACAGGACTTTCAAACAGGTAAGGGAGGGGCTCCAGCAGGAGTATTTGGTAAGATAGAAACCTAAAAACAGAGACTGAGAAAATAGGAATTAGTAACAGGAAGGGAGGGGCTCCAGCAGGGGAGCAGCAGTTCAGAGAGCAGAGGAGCTCATTTCTGCTCTGACTTTCGGAAGGGAAACATCTCCCAGAGACAGCAGCAACCCAGACCTTCTTTGTAGTGCCTCAACAGCCTGAAGAAGACCCGTTCAGGGTCGAAACGAGTTTTGTTTTTCATTTTTTTCTTTTTAAATAAAATAAAAAAAACATTAAAAATTCATTTCATTTGATTTCTATTCAGAACCTGGGCTGATGAGTAACCTAGCGGTGTTAACTGCTGATCAGTGAGGAACTGGGTTTCCGGTAAGTTTTGCAGCCATCTATGTCCCGACTTTAGGGCAGCACTGTAGAAGGTTACCTCGGATTAGTGGGCTATGAAATGCTTTCCAAATCTTCTAGGAGCAAACCCCTTGCATACACAGACAGACATACCATTTACAATTTAGAACTAGTCTGAACTTTTTTTTAGCTTAGCAAAATTTACACTCAGCGATCCACCTTAGGAATCGTGCGTGAGTGCAACGGGACGTAATTTATCCTAGGAGGACCCAACCAAACACCAGGACTGGAACCAGGACCCAGTACACACCAAGGAATGACCTACTTCAAGAAAATCAAGGACGAAAAATAAAATTAAAGTTCTTTACAAAAATAAATGAACATAAACACAACAATTGGAAACTGGATTGACCACAGGATTTGATCACCCTGTGGGGCCGCCAACGGTGAGGGCGTCTGGTATTAACCACGGCCGAAACGTCCGTTGATCCGTTGTTGATACCACTTAAGATCAGTCCAGAAAATGTAGATATTTCGTCTCCTCATTGATGTGGTATGAGACTTCTCATACAACACCAACAAAGGACCTAAATTAGACCAAACTAACCAGCAAATTCTAATCTACACCAGGAACTATGGGAAAGAAAACCAGACCTCTACAAGAATGGACTACCATCCTACTACCGATCTTCCAGAAACAACATGCCATTGACCAGAACATCACCCAGGACCTCAACAATCCACAGCTACCGATATGCAGAAGTATCCCAAGGACACAACTGATGACGATCCTAGCAGCTGCCACCCACCGGGCCAGAAAATCAATCCCCCACATAAAAAAACAAAATCCTACAAAAAGCCAGAAAAATTATCTCCCAAACAAAACCCAACCCCCGGAAAAAAACTCAACCACAACAACCCGAACCAAATTACACTTCGATAATAGAACAATATAATCCAACCAAAACTACAAACATCCCCCGAAAAACCACAGAAACAAATCACTTGTTCCAAAAAACTTATCCTCATCAAACACTTTGATCCTGACCCCACAACCACCACCCCAACACACACAAGCATAACCCGAACAATAGAATCCAACACTCGGATACCACGGTACCCCAAACTACTCCCAACACCCAAAACAGCCACACTTAAAATCCATAACCACCATGGCGAAAAATTTAAAAACTGGACACTAACACCAAACAAACCCATAATCATTATGGGTGAATCCAAGCTAAAACGCTTACCAGACATTAACAATGACCAAATCCAGATTGATAGCTATCCAGGAGCAAAAATCAAGCACGCCATACACAGCCTTAGAAATAATGCACCCCCATCGGATGAAACCAAAGACATTATTTTGTCATTTGGCATTAATGACAAAAATGAAACCAACCACCTTCTATTTACCAACGAAATCCAGAGACTGATTGACACAACCACGGCCACCTTCCCACAGGCCAAAATATATATCCCACTCCAGAACTTTTCTTCCGACCTCCCATTTCCCCAGAAACAAAATCTCAACACACTAAACGCCACCATCAAAAAAAATACACCCCAACACATTGATCCTAAAACAGATCTCTAACACAACATTCAAAACAGAGAATGACTTGATACACTGGACTCCTCTCACAGCAAGAATCATACTTGAAAACTGAATGAAACATTTAAACTAAGCTCTGATGAACTTGCCCTACAGGGCCAGAGCAATCCAATAATGAACCTATCCGAAACATTAACACTTACCCCAGCTCAGATTTCACTACTAACAAAGGGACTCACCTTCTCACCTGCCACTACAAAAATTCCACAACTGAATGAACAAAATAAATTAGACCTCCAAAAATATCACCGAACACTTAAATTGGCGGATTACTTCAGAGAGGAAAATAATCCACTCCAAGATAAAAAACCCTTCCAACCTTTATCAATTTCGGAACCCTCTACACACACACTAAGTCCATATCTATGAAACCTCATTGAGAAAGACCAAAGAAAACTTAAGAACCATTACCCAATGAAAGAAAAACCCAACTTGACCAAACCGGAAAGACAAGCACTCAAAAACCTGAAACAGAATAACTCATTTGTTATTAAACCAGCAGACAAAGGATCGACTATAGTCATCATGGATCGAGAAGACTACATCTTTGAAGCTAACAGACAACTTACAGACACCGAATGCTACAAACCCCTTCAAAATCCCATTTACCCTGAAACACAAATCCAAATCACAAACATTTTAAAACGCATGTGCAAGAACAAACTCATAACTACCAATCAAACCAAATACCTCCTCGGACCATCCACATCGCGCCCACGCATCTTTTACTTACCTCCAAAAATTCACAAGAATCCAGAAACATGGACCATCCCACACCGAATTCCACCAGGAAGACCAATCGTGTCCGACTGCCGTAGTGAATCATATGGAACAGCTCAATTGATCGAACATTACCTTGGTCCTTTATCCACCAAACACCCCAGTTACATCAAGAACACAGGATTTTCTTCAAAGAAGAAATCAACAAACGATCCATCCAGGAAGCTTCCTCTTTACCATGGATGTGGAAAATCTTTACACAAACATCGAAACAAACATGGGAATCGTAGCCTTCCAAAAATGCTTCCAATCCAACCCAGACCCACAATGCCTGGACCAGGACATTCTGGATCTACTACTCATGAACCTGGAAAGAAACGATTTCCAATTCAATCACCAATTGGAGAAGGAAGCCTTAGCCACTTGCCCACTCCCACCACAAACCTTCCTCAGATATTTGGACGACATCTAGGGCATCTGGAACCACACAGAAACAGAATTCCTCCAATTCACTCTTTTTCTAAACCAACAACACCCTTCCATCAAACTCAAACCAACACTCCACCCATACTCGGTTGACTTTCTGGACGTTACCACTTTCAAAGGCCCACAATTCACCCAAACAGGTAAACTGGACACCAAACTTTATCGAAAACCCACAGACACCATCTCTCTTCTTCACTACGAAAGCTTCCACCCAAAACAAACCTTCAAAGGACTCATCCAATCCTAAATTACCGGAATAAACCGCATCTGCTCCAACCCGGAAAATGCAAACCAAGAAACCCACAACCTCCTACAAGCCCTTAAACACAGAAATTACCCAAGAAAACTCCTTAGAAAATGTAAACAAAACCAACCAACACTCACACACCCAGACAAGAATAACAAAATCATTCCTTTCATCACAACCCACACAACTTCCAACATAAAACTACACAGAGCCATCAAGACCAACGGGGAAAACGTAACCAAAAACAACCAGGAACCAAAGAAAACACGAATAATCTCCGCCTTCAGACGAAAACCTAATCTTTTTTTTTTTTTTTAAAACTTGTCCTGTCCAACAGCTGAGCAAACAGATATGAGCTGAGAGCCTCTTGCATTAGACAGATTTTACTCTTACAATCGGGGGTTATAAATCATTGGGAACACAAAAGTATGTTGGTATAAGCCCCTTTTGTAATTTCAACGAAACTTTATTAATATTAATTTTGTTTGTGTTCTTTTTGTTGGACCGGACGGAAAAAGAAAGTGGGAAAAGAGGGGGGGGGGTTATAAATTTTAGAGGATGACTAATGGAAGGAGAAAGTAGAATTGTAAGTCTACAGGCAACAAAATGCTGAAGCTTATACCCATTACAATAGTGAGTGTTGGTCTAAAATGGGCGGGGCCTGTCCACACACTCAGCTGTTACAAACATACCTGCCGGCTCCAAGAGTGTTCACAAACTTGTCCACAACAAGTTTACACGCACACTTGTGCATACCAACCAACACATGTAAAGCATTACATTCTGACACGCACACTATTTGAAGGTGCAAATGTGAGCTGACGCCTGTGCTCAGGTGAATGTTATGTTAAGCTGAAGTGGATGAAGGAATGGAAAAAAAAAAAAAAAAAAGGAGGGAGAGCTCCCAGACATCCCCACACCAAGACCCCCGCCGAGGCAGCAGCGCCGTCCAGGGCCCGCCCCCGCACCCATACTGTGGGGTCAATGGAGGTGATCCGCCCGCCAGGTAGTCCGGCCAAGCACCCAGACCAGGGCCCGCAGGACCACCACATGGGCCCCCAACACCCGAGCGCAGTGAGGTACGGAAGCGCAGAGCCCAGCCCAGTCAGGAGAGCAGCCCCCCCACCGCGCCGGGCGGTCCAGCGCGGGGCCCCACCCCCGAGAGCCCCACCACCCCAGACAAGCCGCCCACCACCACCCAGGAGTTCTGAGCATCCCCCCACCCCAGCCCCAGGTACGAGCCAGGACCCCCCAAGGGAGACCCGCTCCGAAGCTCCAGGCAGTTGCGGAGATCCAGAAGAGAGCACAGCAGGGGTCGGCTACCCCCACCTAGAGGAAGGATGACCAAGAGAAGTGGGGGTCCCCGAAGGAGTACGTAGCCTGACCAGGCTCTCCTATGGGGCCCGTCACCCGAGGGTAAGGACCAGAACTCGCACCACAAGGACACAGACAACCTCCAGGCTCAGATGGAATATGATCCCCCGCTCATGGACTTGCCAGAGGACTGAGGGATCCCTCTCCCCGCGTGGGGAGGGGGCCGCCGGGCCCAGGAGGCCGGCACCCAAGAGACAAGGCCGCCGCCGCTGAAGGCCCTGTTCCCCCCACCGGGGATGGGGTAGGGGACAGAAGATCAGTATTCCCATCTTCCTTGTGTAATGTATTTGTGTGTGTATGTTGAGGTGTGTTTCTTGTGGTTGAAGGGTGTGTGTCATAAAGGGTGCAGTTAAAATTGGCGAGCAGGGCACTGGGGACATCTCCTGATTGCTTACAGGGATGTCCAATCACCCTCTCGCCAAGGAGCCCTAAATGTCTACGGTGCAGTTAAAATTGGAGGGTTGAGCACTAAGAGGACATCTCCTGCTTGCTGGCAGTGATGTCCCAGCACCCCCCCACCAAGGGTCCTACCTGTCTAAGGTGCATTTAAAACCAAGAGAAGGGGGCGAAACTGTGCGGAGAGGGGGGGGGACCACTGCCAAGTGGCTCGGCCCCTCGAAGTATTCCGCAAGCACACCCCCCTCCAACCTAATAAGTGTTTGTATGAGGAAGGAGGGGAGGTCGGGGACAGCTACCAGAAACAACCGTCCCCCCGCCCCCCCCAGCATTGGGCCCAAGTCTCCCCAGGGCAGAGGCCCCACCGCCCGGAAGCCGACCCCCCAGGCCCCACACCCCCAACCCCACACAAAGAGAGAGGAGCCGAGAGGGGGCCATCCCCCAGGCGCAAGCCCCCCCCAAGCACCGCCCCTGTGGCTGCCTGGCCAGGTACCAGCGGGCCCGAGGAAGTCTCAAGGGTCCCATACTGGTGGTGGACCCCCCTTCTTACCCATGAACACCCCCCCCCCCTGGCCCGCTCCCCCCAGACCCCGCCATGGTATGCTTCCCCTGGAGCAAACGCAGGCCCCAAGAGGGTTGCCCCACCCCGTCCCAGGGCCGGAGAAGGAGTGATCCCAGCCCCCGGGTGCAGACGGGCCACCCATCCAGCGCAGGCAGACCCCCCAGGACCAGGGCCCCACGCAAGCCCCCCCAGCGCACGCAGAAGGACCACCCCCCCGAGCCAAGCCAGACCCCCACCCAATGCACCACCCACACCCCCCCGCCCAGGCCCGGGAGACCACGCAGCCCCCGCGCTTGCCCCATCCAGGCGCCGTACCAGACCCCCCGACTAACAGAGCCCCCCCACCCCCACCAGGCGCCAGGGAGGCCCCGACCCCGGCACCAAAATCCCGGCAGACATCCAGGGCGCGGCGACACCCAAGAACCCCGCCCCCTAAGTTATGGCGTTAGCTATGGGAGACCAGAGAGCCCGAATTCCTTCCAGGTTATTTGAACTCCTAGTTGACATTTTTTCCAAGCTGATATGATCCAATAGCAGATTTCTGTAATGACTTACACTAATATTTTTCTTGTTTTTCCAGTTTAATAAAATTGTTTTTTTTGTTATACAAAGAGTTATGAAGATTAAAGGTGCTAATCTTCCCTCTGTATCGATGGCACTCATGTCACCCAGCACACAAAGTGATGGTGAGGCTGTGATTGAAACCTTAAGCCAGACTGATAAATCAACACATACCTGTTGCCAGAGAGCCTGTACAGGTGTACAGAACCACAGAGCATGCATGTAATTGTCAGGTAAATTACTATCACAATGCTCACAAATGTCTGAAATTTTGAGACCCATCTTGAACATCCTCTGTCCAGTAAAGTAAATTATGTGAAGAGTTTTAAATTGGATTAGTTGTAGGTTTGGACTTTTTGTTAGTTTGAAGGTATTTAGACAAATTTCTGACCAGAAGCTTGTGTCTGTACTTCTGCCTAAGTCTGCATCCCATTTTGTTGTTGGAATTGAGACTTCCTTATCTAAGTTGCATATGAGTTTGTATATTTTGGAGAGTTTTATTCAATGAAAAATTAATCATAGAGGTAACTAGTTCTGGTAATTTTAGGTCATTGTCACTGGATTTAAATGTTTTAGTAATTACAGATTTAAGTTGCTGATATTCCAAGAATTTATTTATTCCATGTTTTTCTTGTAGTTCTTGGTGCGTTATGAATCTTCTGTCTATAATTAAGTGCTCAAGTAGTCTTACGCCCCCTGCTTGCCAAGCAGGGAAGTGCAACATTTTTTTATTTATCAGGATGTCTGGATTGTTCCAGATGGGTGTCATTTTGCATGGTAAAACTGAAGAGTTTGACATTTTAAGAAATTCCCACCAGGCTGTTAAAGTAGTGCTTATATTACTACTTTGGTAGCAGTCAAGTTTTTTTATTTTTGGGCTGATAAATGGTAGATCTGACAAGTTGATCTTTCCACAGAATGCCTGTTCCAGATCCATCCATGGGTTGGTTTCTGGATTGTTTTTTAACCATCTTAAGATGTATTGCAATCTATTGGCAAGAAAATAGTTGTGGAAGTTAGGTAATTCTAAGCCTCCACAGCTTTTTCCAGATTTTAAAGTTTTTAGACTAATTCTTGCAGGTTTATTGTTCCATAAGAAGCTGGATATGGCTGAGTCTAATGTTTGGAACCATTTTAGTGGTGGTTGTGTGGGGATCATTGAGAAGAGATAATTAACTTTGGGTAAAATTTTCATTTTTACTGTGGTTATCTTACCCATGAGTGACAGAGGCAGGTTGACCCAGCGGGTTAGATCGTCCTGTATACTTTTCAGTAACGGGGTGTAGTTTAGTTGCACCAGTTCTGATAGTTTCGGGGAGAAATAAATACCTAGATATTTGATATTGCCTGATTTGACTGGGATTGAGGTAGTTTGCTCCGCATTACCATTCAGTGAGAATAAAACTGATTTGTTCCAGTTAATTGAGTAGTCTGAAATAGAGGAAAATTCATTAATAATTGTTGAGGTTTCACTAATGGAATGTGAATTGTTTAGATAAAGTAATATGTCATCAGCATAAAGACTAATTTTATGATTACTGTATTTTGTTGTAATTCCTTTAATGCTCTCACGCTGTCTTATTGCTGCAGCCAAAGGTTCAATAAATATAGCAAAAAGAGAGGGGGAGAGTGGACAACCCTGCCTGGTCCCTCTACCAAGAAAAAACCTGTCAGAAGTCTGATTGTTGGTTCTGACTGATGCATTTGGGTTGTGATATAATATTTTAATCCAATCAATGAAGGATTCCCCAAACCCAAACTTATGGAGGGCAGCAATGAGGAACTTCCAGTTAACTCTGTCAAATGCTTTTTCAGCGTCCAATGAGAGTATGGTCATTTCCTGGTTTTTAATGGTGGCAAAATCTATTATGTTTACAAGTCTGCGGACATTATCACTTGAGTGTCTACCTTTAATGAATCCAGTTTGATCATGGTGAATTATATGAGGAGTGATTTTTTCTATTCTCTGTGAAAGTGCTTTGCAAATAATTTTTACGTCTGCGTTAATTAGAGAAATGGGGCGATAGCTTGAAGGAATTGTGGGATCTTTTTCTGGTTTAAGAAGGAGGATTATGTTAGCTGAATTCATGTGTGGTGGCAGTGATTGGCTTTCCTTGATAAATGTAACCATTTTATAAAAAGTTTGTGCCAGCTGTTCCCAGAATTCCTTATAAAACTCAGCAGGAAAGCCATCAGGCCCTGGAGCTTTGTTGTTGGGCATCAGCAACAGAGCTTCATGAAGTTCAGCCAATGAGAGCGGAGAGTCTAAGTTTGAGCTTTGATCCTCATTTAATCTGGGTAGAGTTACATTATTAAGAAATGAGTTCATACTTTGCTCTGATGGATTGACCTGTGATGTGTACAAGTTTTTATAAAAATCTTTAAATGTTTTATTAATTTTAACCGGGTCGTGAGTGACATTTCCTGTGTGGTCCATAATAGAAGTAATTGTTGCTTTTTCTTTATTACTTTTAAGCTGATTAGCTAAAAATTTACCAGATTTGTTTGAGTTTTCAAAATTTACGAGTCGAAGTTTTTGTATTTGGAATTGTGTTTGCTTATTGATGATATAATTTAACTGAAGCTTTAAATTTTTCAGATCTCCCAGAATGTGTTCTTGTGCAGAAGCAACATAAGCAGCCTCTAGATCTTTGATTTTATTTTCTATCTCTAATAGATCTGCTTTCTCTTTGTGTTTTTTATTTGTTGAATAAGAGATTATTTTTCCTCTCATCACTGCTTTTGCTGTTTCCCAAAGAACACATGGTGAAATATCAGGAGTATCATTAAACTCCAAGAAGGTTGCCCACTCTTTTTTAAAGAACTGAATGAACTCTTGATCTTTTAACAGAGAAGTGTTAAACCTCCAGGTTAAGCCTGAAGGTTTGGGTATATCTCTAGAAATATTTACAGAAACTGGTGCATGATCACTAATGATAATTGGATGAATGTTGGAATCCTTGATATCTTTTAAAAGAGAATTACTGACTAATAAGTAGTCTAAGCAAGACTGTGAGTGGTGAACTGGAGAAAAGAAAGTAAACCCTTTAGCGTCTGGGTGACATGAGCGCCAAGTGTCGCAGAGATCCAACTCATCCATGTACTGCTTCAAAATACTTGCAGATCGCCATGTGCGCTGGTGTCCTGCTGTGCTCAGTCTGTCAAGTTCAGCATCAAGGACCAAGTTGAGGTCTCCTCCTATAATTATTGTGGAGTCAGCGTGAACCGAGAGTGAAGTGAAGAATCTGTGAAAGAAGGAGGATTCATCAGCATTGGGACCATAGATGCTGGCTATACAGAAATCTTTATTCTGAACAGATATGTTAATAATTACAAATCTGCCTTCTGAATCAACAATTGTGTCCTTATGGGTAAATATCATATTTTTATTAATTAAAATAGCAACTCCTCTTTGTTTGGAGTTGTAACTTGCTGAGTAGATGGACGGGAATTGTGAGCAGCACAGGAGATGATCAGCTGATTTAGATAAGTGGGTCTCCTGCAGTAAAACTAGATCTGCTTTTAGATCATTCAGATGGTTGAAAACTTTCAGCCTCTTTGGCCCAGAGCCAAGTCCACGCACATTCCAGCTAAAGATGTTCAGACTGGACATGACTACACTGACTGAGTGTTATACTAAGTAATACGCATGCGTCTGTGATTCCTGTGCGCGTGCCCGCTGACCAGTGCGCAGAAAAGCGCTGTGTGTTTGTGCGCATGAACGTTTTCTGGCTGTGTGAGTTGTTGTATGTGTCCTATATGAGCCTATGTGAGGTGTTTGCGGTATGTCGGCGAGTGTGTGCGGGATCGCGTGTACGTGCGCGCGCCTGTCTCGTGCATGAGTAAATGTTTACTTACCGGGGGTGTGTTGCCTTTAGTTCTTTTAAATATGAGGAGGAGGGGGGAAGAGGTGGGGAATAAAAAGAGGAAAAAAGAAAAGAAAAACAAGAAAAAACAAACACAACAAAACAACGTAAACATGAGAGGGGAGAGAAATAAACTGCTTTGACGAGATGGAGGTGTGGATGATTGATGAGCGGATTTTCCATTAATTTAAATCAGATTAGCTGGTTTCATCAGCGCATTCTGGAAGTTCTGATCGCAGCAGCTGCGGGTCTTCAGCGCAGCCACGGGGTGATCTCGGGGTCCCGAAAGAGCCGTCCATCCACGTAGAGTCTGTCTACCGAAACAACAGCTCGAGACCCGGCGGTGAGGTGCTTCCTCCTCAGCGGGAAAAGAATCTTCCTGCGCCGGAGGATCTCCGCCGGGAACTGGTCGTTGACGCTGAAGTGCGTTCCCTTCAGCTCACGGCCGCGGCTCCTCACCAGCTCCTTCTGTTTGAAGTGCTCGAATTTGGCCACTATGGGTCTCGGACGCTGGTTGTCAGACCTCCTTCCTCCGAGTCGGTGAACTCTGTGGAAGGAGATCTTCTGGACTTCCTCCTTGGGGAGCTTCAGGTGGACCTCCATGAAGGACTTCACCGTGGCCTCCGGGTCTTCTCCCGCCTCCTCTGGAATCCCAGAGATGACCAGGTTGTCCCTCATGCTCCTCGCCTGAAGGTCCAGGAGGGTTTCTTTGATGGAGCGGTTCTCCTCAGAGAGACGGGCGGTGTCGCTGCTCAGAGTCTGGACGGTCTCTCTGAGGGCCTGGTTCTCCGCTGCGAGCTCCTGTACCTGCTGTTGGCTGAACTCCAGGGACTCTCGCAGGCCTTGGAATTCTTTATGAAGAATCTCCAGCAGGTTCAGGCGGCAATCAAGGCTGGAGAGTTTTTTATCAATCGATTCCAGGATTTCACTGACGCCGCTGCCTGGAGAAGAGGCGGCCCCGGGAGAGTCTTCAGGACGGCCGCGTTTGGAGGAAGGAGTGGTGGTGTTGGTCTTCCCCATGACGAAGGTATTAAAACACTCGTCTATGAAGCTCTCCAGGTCCTCCAGGCTGTCAAGGACTTAATAATCTTTTTAAAGGTTTAATGAATTTTGTTGTAATTGTTACTTATATGGCGGAAAGAAAAAAAGCAGGTGGAAATGTTTGTTCAACCACTTTCGCGCCGCCAAGTTAACTCACCACACACGTCTCGTCGATTCTCACGATACTCACAGCATCTCGCCCTCCTCACAGCATCTCGCCCTCCCTCCGAAAACCTAATCTTAAAGACCTCCTCACTAGCTCTAAATTTAAAAACACCAACCACTACGACAACCACACCACTTCAAAACACATCATCCACAACCCACTCACACAAAAAAGACTGGAAATAATAACACCAACAAACAAAAACACAACCAATTTAATCTAATACAATGCAAAAAATGCAATAAACAATATGTGAGAGAACACGAAACACTCTTCAAACACGAATGTACGCACACAAACATAACCTCAGATACAATCGCAAACCCCACACCCACCTGGTTCGCCATTTCCGAAAACACCACCTTACAAACCTCCATTACCAAATCATAGAACCCAACCCAGATTGGACTACACAAGACCGCAGAAGAAAAGAAAAAACATGGATCAAAACCCTTAACACACAAACTCCACTCGGTCTTAATGAAAAATATCATCCCACCAAACCATAAACATCAGCATATCCTCATCCAATCTTAATGCCTTCCACCTAAAACTTGAACTTAACATAAAAAAAGAAATCAGAATCACACCTACAACACACCCAAATCCACAAGATTGTTCCCCTCACTATCTTTACCTCAAACATCACCTCAAATCTTTACACAGAACAACCCCCCTCTGACCACCCATATTGACAAACACTCTCTATTCTCTGGCACTCTTCCCACTACTCTCCTTCATCCGCTCCCCATCTTTCTACCACTCAAAACTTCCTCTCAATCTCCAACCCTTCCACACACCACATACACCCTAAGGGACTTTAAGTCCTATTGCACCCACTTTGACTTCAAGGGACCACCAAATCCCAACTACACAACATTACATAAACACATCTCATTTCAAGGGACCACCAAATCCCATTACACTCACTCAAACTCCAAGGGACCCCCAAATCCCAACTGCATCCTACAACACACTCAAGTCTACAAAATCCTCCTCCTTTCACCCTCTGCCTATCTTTAACCCACTCAAAACGTCCTCTTAATCTCCTCCCCTCTCTCACACTACATACATTCTAAGGGACTTTATGTCCTATTGCACCCACTTTGACTTCAAGGGACCACTGCATCCTACAACACACTCAAATCTACAATATCCTCCTCCTTTCACCCTCCTCCTATCACTCTCCCACTTAAAACTTCCTCCACTGCCCTAGAAGCTACCACCCTTCCCCCCTCCTCCAATCCTAAACCTCCCCTTCTTTCTTCTTAAACACCCCACCCCCACCCCCCCGACTTACTCACTCACTCTTCCCCTCAAATCTAGATACCTAAGAAAACATGGCACACACAGCGCTGCCACCTGCACTCAAAGAGATACACTTGGTTCGCCATGGCTCCAGCACACACAAACCAAAACCACCCACACACAACAAATTAAGGGATATTTTGGTTAGTACTTACTTCGACTGAATTTCAAGTTGAGTGTGCCTTCTCCCGACCCTGGTCCCTAACGTCCATGTACGTATACACCGACGACGCAGGCTCGGGTCGGCCTTTGGCCGACCCTCACAATACACTTAACCCTTTTTTGTAACAGATGTAGGATTCAGTATGTTGGCGAAACCAAGAATGACATCTCTACAAGACTAATACAACACAAATACAATATTGTTCACATATACAGTATATACATATAAATATATATACATATATATACACTTATATATATATATATATATATATATATATTTGCAAGTTTCCTAAACTTGTTTTGGCTTACACTTAAACCTATCCCCTTTTTTATTGGATTTTGAGCTCATATTCCACCTCGATTTACCCTCTACCCCGAGAACTATGCTAACCTGAACCCGATCTCACTGATTTGAATTGAATTGAATTTTGAATTGAATTGAAATGGTTTATTTCAAGCAGACAAGATATACAAGACATGTATAACACAATCAACACCCAAAGATTTGCAACAGCAGTCACATCAAACATAGGATAACTAGACATCAGAAAATTGACTGCTTGAAAGGGAGTGGGAGGAAGCGATCTTATATAATCCCACCCCGACCATACCATTTGTGGGGTTTTGAACCGGGCCATTGGTTTTGTTTTGGTGTTCACTTCCTGTTTTATTTTGTTGTTGGTTTGTACTTCCTGTGTTCCACTACTGCTCGCTCAGGTCTCTTGACACTTCCCTCCTAGTTTGTGTTCTCTCCCTTCTTAATTGACACACCTGTTTGTGCTTACCTGATCCTCTCCTCCTGGTTATAAGTCCTTGTCTCCCCTGCACTGGTTGTCGGGTGGTTTAGTTATCGTCATGAGTTTTGTGTTCAGTTTTCGAGAGCTTTTTTCGAATAAATGAAAGACTTTTCATTCAATATTGCCGTCTGCATTTGTGTCCGCACGTCAACCCTGACACCATTTACTTTACATTAGATATCAACCAATTCGTAACTAATGATCTGGTACTTATAATGTACTGACAGTATACAGGTAATTAAACATCCTTGAGTAACAATAAGTCATACTGCTGTACATGTAAATAGAACACTATTTTAAACTTGATTGAAGCATATACAAAAATAATGCTAATACAGAATAATGATCAAAAAATATTTTTTTGTTTCTTTTTTTTTCTTTTAAGAATAGTTTTATCATAAAATTAAAAAAAATCAATGATGTGAATAAATCAAAAATGATAATAAAAATAATAATAGTAATTAAAGAAAAAAGTAAAGAATAAACAAAGACAAAACAAGATCAAAAGATCAAAATCAGTAAATATCAAGTAGATGCTGGCTATCTTCATCGGGCAAGTCATTTCTTCAGATCAAGTAAGAGGCAACAATAAAACATGTTTGAGAGATCATTTACTTTAATCAGATGTAGAAAATCAATAAGTGAAGGTTGTTTCATTAGTAGATCCTTTGACATTAATCACATTTCAGGGAACTATGTCAAGTGATATGATTCATGCCATCAGCCAAGACTGTATTCCAGTGTTCTGCTCCTGATTAACAGCCGTCCTTCAGGTTAGAACAGAGTTTATAGAGTTCTCCTTGTTTTTATGACTCCAGACTTTGTGTTGTCTGCAGGGCAGAAATCGTTCCTGAAAATCATGTCAAAGTTGATCTAAGAGTTAGTGGTAAATCCCGGTGCCATAATTTCTTGAAATCATATTTGTTTCTTATTTCGATTCAAATAAAGGCTCAGACCTCCGTGACCACACAGTTCTCAAAGTCTTTCATGTTGGTGATGACCACAGCCTTGGCCAGGTCCGGTGGACCGTTTGGTTTTACGTAGATCCTGGAATTCTGCACCCATGTGCTCTGGATCTGTTTTTTCCGCTTCAGGAGTCGGGCATGTTTTGCCAACAATGCTTTTTTTTTTCGATAAATGATGGTTAATGTAAACATCGGACCCTTTTAGCAGTTTTCTTTGCTTCAACAGAGCAATTTTGTGCTTTTGATTCACAAACCTGATGAGGATCGTTGGTTTATCTGACTCCTTTCTCCTGGGAAGCCGGTGGCAGATCTCAATTTCGTTCAAATCCAAGGAAATCCCTTTGGAAGTGAGGAATGATGCGACTTGAGCTTCAACGGTTTTGTCTGTTGCCATAGGTGTACCGCTAGAATCCGTGCTAACAGTAGCTGCTCCAGACTTAGGTCTTGGTTTGACTTGAAATCCCGTAAGAATAATATTCATTCTTAGTTGTTGATCCATGTCGTTCTGTCTTCTATCCATGAAATCAAGCCGATTATCCTGTTGTTCATTTCGTGCTTTTTCTTGTCGGAATTCCTGCACAAGTGCCAGCAGAGGTGTTAGCCTGGCTTGGATGTCCGCTTGTTTGGCTTGGATATCTGCCAATACAGTTTTAAGTGCCATGTTCAGCTCCCTCTGTAGCAGAATATCTGCTATTTAATATAAAGAATATATAAAAAACGCTCCAAAAAAGGTCAGGAATCGAGAGCCGAAGAAACCCCTCATGTGCAGTCGTCAACAAATAACATTCATTAAATGAAATCACTTCTATAAGCCATTCATTCTATTATCCCATAAGCTAAAAAGTAATTTCATTAGACCAAACATTAAAATTCGAAACAGGATTATAAGACACAAGTAGAAAAAGAAAATTAATAAGGAAAATTACTAGACATTTCAGGGGGCGGATCCAGGAGGTTATAAAGGAGGGTGAGACTAAACTTTTTTTAAAAAAACAAGAAAAACCTAATTTTTGTCACATTTCATATATTACAATAGGATAACAACGGTGAGCATTTAAGAATCAGCACATCCATAAGAATTGATTATGACTGGACTGTGGTCCGCCCACGGAGGGGATGCAATCGGACCTTCCAGCGGAACCCAAGGGGTTGGAATGGTGGTACCCACCTGGAGATGGACCGTGCACTGCCCAACTTCTAT
The DNA here is from genome assembly GCA_014656515.1 of Oryzias celebensis. NCBI lineage: Eukaryota > Metazoa > Chordata > Actinopteri > Beloniformes > Adrianichthyidae > Oryzias > Oryzias celebensis. The sequence goes on from BNCR01000012.1 coordinate 71,421, forward strand.
GGAAGGGGGGGCTGCATCCTTTCGACCTAACCCTAACTATCTGCCTATTCTATCTTTGATGCTACCTTCTTCCAGATAGCCACTGGATGGACCCGCAAATGTTACGTTGGAAAATTGACCATGGAGACACTGCAGAACACATAAGATTTTTTGGTCAGTTAACAACCTTCAGAATCGAACCAAACAGCGGTCTTCACAGAAGAAGATCTCCCCCCCCCCCCCCCCCCCCCCCCCCCCCCCCCCCCCTTACCCAAAACAGTTGGTAGGGTCCGTTTTTCTACAACCCCAAACAAACTTGTACAACAACCTGCTAGAGGTAAGAATTTTAACCCAGCTGTCACCCCACTACATCCTTATATTAAACCCAGACCAGGACCGATTAAACCTCCTATTTCAGACACTCGGACTAAATAATCCAACCAATCAGAAATCTCTCACACAATTATGAATCTACCTGAATCACCCTCTACAGCATTCACACAATAAACACCACATCTGGGGACTTGACCTAAAAAGGTCATCTGGAATCCTCCCCCTACCCAGGGGGAACTTATCTTAAAAAAAATCCGACTCCCACAGCTTCATCAGGCTACTCAACCCAGCCACCACGGTCTATCCCATTGGTAGCTGAAATCCACTTATCTCCCCCATCCAAAATCAACTCAGTCATAACCCCAATATCATCATCAAACCAGCAGATAACGGCTCCAAAATAGTTATTATGGACCGACAACAATACCTCTTGGAAGCATATCGACAACTCAATGAGACAAAACATTATAAAATTATCAACCAATCCATCCAATCAAAAATTCAACCCGCACTTAGAACCACAGTGCATCCCATTTATAACAAAAAATATATTAAAGCCAAACAAAGGGACTTTCTTCTAGGTCCCAACAATCCACGACTGCAGCAATTTTATCTTCTTCCTAAAATTCACAAGACTCCACAATCCTGGACTGTTCCCTATGAAGTTCTCCCTGGCCGACCAATAGTTTCGGACTGCAATAGCGCCACTTACAACATATCTCAATACATTGATCATTTTCTAGGTCCCCTCTCAATACGTCACCCTAGTTACATCAAGGACACCTATCATTTTCTGGAAATTATCCATCCCATGGAGGTCCCCAAAACGTCCTCTTTACAATAGATGTGGACAGTCTATATACAAATATTGATACCAACAGAGGTCTGCGCACACGAGAACAGATATTCAAAACTCACCACGATCACCACGTGGATTAGAACAATAAAGACTACAAGGTTCACACGGCATTCAATTGGCCCCATCAATCCTCAACTGCTTTACCATATGGCAGTCTCAGGTTCAAACCTCAGTATGGGCTCTGCCAAAATAAAACTTTTCACTTTTTATTTTCCCGCCTACTTCTTATTTAAGGTCTTACCATAAGCACTTTGTTGCCTTTTGTGGCACACTGTCTTAAAACTTTCACCTCTATGCAAGAAGTTTGGGTTCACCCTTAGCAAAAAATTTTTTTTCAGTTCATCACACTTTATTTACAATACCCTCGATTTTCTTTTTATTAAAACAACCCCCCCCTTATTTTTCCTCTTAAGCACTTAACCCTTAATATCATGATTTGAAGAGTTGTTGACTCATCCTTTTAACTCTATTAATCTTTTAAGAAATCAGAAACCTTGTAAATATATGTTGTTTACATTAATATTAATTATTAAGCTCTACTAAATCTTTTTTCTTTCATCAACTCTTCTCATCGGAAATTGATAAACTAAAGAATTACAGAGCTTCATTGAATACATTCCAACATAAGAGATCGTTATAGTTGAGTTTATTTCTTTTAAATGATCATTTTGTAACAATTTGTAAACATTTAATTTGTTACAATGTTTGTTCTTTGTTATGGATCTATTGTTTACAATTGACATGTTTGGATCCAACAAAATGTCTGAATGTTCTTGAATGCATCATGTTTAGAACTGTCATGCCTATTTTCTCCACAAGGAGGCTCCGCACCTACTGAGGATGCGCAAGGCTTGGTAGATTAGCATCTAGCTCAAAACACATTTTAACTGCATCATTGCTGTGTGCACCTGCCGCACGCCCTTGAAACTTGTAAGTTCTTCCTTTTTTCAACAAGCTAACCTGAAGAAGGTTCAATTCAGAACCGAAATGTAGTTTCATGGGCTTGTTTTTATTTGTTTTTGTCAACTCTGACAAATAAAAGGACTATATTTTGACACAAAAACTGTACTTTGTTTTTTAGCATTAGCCTCCCAAGCCAAAACTCAATAAAAGAGGGCTTTTAAAAGGCTTCTGCTGGAGAAAACTCAGCTTCATCATGCTGCCCTGTTATAAAGATGAGGACTGGACGGTGGTTCGGTATAAAAGAGGAAGACGGAGAAACCGTCCCGACACACGTAACCAGCCTCAGAACCGGAGATGGAGCAGCTACCCAGGAAGAGACGAACGTCGCAGTTACGCTTCGATAGTGAAGGGACAAAGAAGAGAGGAGGAGATTGATGATTACTACCAACAGTGGGAAAAACGCTTGTATGATTGGTGCAATAACAACAGAAATGAGCCCCGCAGAGCGAGACGTGACTGGTCCGGACCCTGGAGTATCGGGGCCCGAGAAGGTCCCGTTGGTTCTCTAATCCAAATGCCAGAACATCACAATGCAATCAACCTCCACAACAACGCTCTGATGATCCTGATTTTGTTGGGAAAGTACATATTATCCACAGACTCATAAAATCAGTACATCATCTGCAAAATATTTATCAGGAGAAGCTTCCTCCCTCCTTGGGCAAAATCACAAAATTTGTCCACAATAGTCAAACCGGCAAACACAACAATTACAACGCAATCCCTAATTTAGGGAAATGCAAAAAATTGGCATACACCACCACCTAAATTCTGCGACAACATTATGAGGACAGCATCATACGGAAGTGCAGAGGCTGTCCAAGTTCCCTATACAAGACTGGTCTCCCTTCCTAATTGCTTCCTCCTGGGCCAAAAGAAATTTGGGCCCCTGCTTGAAGCAAGACACGGTAGATCATGCCCAGGCTGTCATTGTGGCTAAACTTGCAGATATCACCAAATGTGCTGCTGCACAGCCATAAGAGGAACACTCACCTGAAACCAGGCCCAGTTCATCACAAGGAGCAGACACAATTGATCTTCTGGACCTGGATGCACTGGTCACAGAGGTATGCAAACCCACTCCCACCACACGGCCTGAACCACCAAAAACCAACAAGGACAAAATCACGGTGAGAGCAGGAATACATCCTCCACCTAGAGATATGATACCATCACAAGTCTCGGTGGGGATTATGACAGAACTTCTTCAAGGTGACTGGTCACCAGTCCTCAGCATTCACCAGCCACCACAGGACATTCCTCCAGAGGCTTCATCTTCAAGATCTGTCTTTCAACCTGCACCGAAGAGCCAAAGATCCAAAAGAGCTCTTCCTCTGCAGGAAGAGGACTCCTCTGAGGAGGAGATTGAGCAGACCAGAGCCCCATCACCAATGAGAGAGCACAATGACGACATACTGGACCTAAGTCAAATAGAGTCCAGCCCTCCTCCCTCTCTCCACAGAAGGGACTCACCTCAACTTGGGCCCCCCACCTGCCATGCAGGCTCCAGTGAGATTGAGCCACTTACCTGCTCCTTCCTCTTCAGCAAAGAAAACTTGCCAGCCCACAAGGCATCCTAATACGCCTAGAAAATTACAGGAATGGCACCTCCACATAACTGAAAAAAACATCATACTTGGAGACTCCAACGTCTGCAGACTCCTCAGCTGCCTAACAGACAACGTGCAGATCGACAGCTTTCCTGGGGCCAGATGGAACCATGCTGAGTTCCTGCTCCACACCACCACCAGTGACATAAAGGTCGAAAAAATGATCTTGTCCTTTGGCATAAATAACAGATCGCAGAGGGACAAGAGAGCAGTATTGTTGGATGTCAGAAGAGCCTTGGAGACAGCACAGGAAAAATTAGCACAAATGCACAAATTTACATTCCTGTCATTAACTTTTCCATGACTCTTTCAGATCAGGATAAAGCTACACTCCAGCACATGAATGCTTACATTGCAGAGCTGGTTGAGCACATTCCTCCACTCCCAGAAAACCGATTCCTCACCGAGGAGAATGACATCCACTGGACTCTGGACACGGCCAGAGAAATATTGCAACATTGGACACAGGGGTTAGGTGATGACTTTCAGGCTGGGTCCCAAGATGGCCTGTGCACAAAAAATTTTAATCAATTTCCCCTAACCCTAACCACCAGAGGGAGCATGGTCTTCACTGCATCTTTTCCTTTTTCTGTCCAGCTGTTTCTTTCCAGACCAGCTGTCATGTGGTGTATAACAAATACTGCATCATGTACTCCAAAACATATTTAGGTTCAAACTTAAACACAGCAATGCAAAGAATACCTTACACATTAGTATTGATCTTAACAGGAAGACAAAATGATTAAAGTTGATATAACTACATCTATTTTTGGCAGGACTTAGTCAAACCACAGAGAAAGATGGAAAAGGAAGTTCCCTGTGAGTCTCCACATGCAGTGGAGCAGGACCACAACTCCCCTGGGGAACCAGCACCACTGGCACCTCCCTCTGCCCCTCCCTTGTCACCAGCTCCCCTTCCGTCACCTGCTGCACTGCCATCCCAAGCTCCCCCTTTACCAGTGTCACTGGCCCCTCCTGCATCAGTGCCCCCACCGGGCTCTGCCAGGGCTAGATTGAGCCAGGGAGCCATAAATGTCCATGAAAAGGGGCACATCTGCCTTCTCTGTCAAAACAGGTTTGTTGACAGAACTCAACACCTGAGGAAGACCGAGGGGGTGGACAACAAAGACGAGCTGGAACTCCTCCAGAACATGGCCCACTTACAGTAAGTGTTTTGGACTTTCTCCATTGTTTTTCTTTTTCTTCTTTATTTTCTGTACCGTTTTGTCCCCCTGTAACTTCTGTTTTGGTTTTTCTGATTTCTGCCATTCAAGTATCAAAATGTTCAGCTTATGGAGGACATGATTTATCCTTCCTGCAATTTCTTCTGCTCCTCATTGTTCTTTCACTTATGGTGTTTCTGCATTCAATCAAATGTTTTGCAGTTGACTACTTTTCTGCCATTTATGGAGAGTATTGCTCTCTCCTGCTATGTTTCCTTTAAATTTCAGATTCTTCTTCTAATAGTTAAGCAATTAGGCAGTTAAAGCAACCAAGTTCTGGAATTACGCAATCAAGCATATATAGCAAGTTGTAGTCTAAAAGATGTTTGAATGGGACAAAATACAGCGGAAGTTTTTTTAAGTCATGTAACATCACCGCTATGACATGCTTTTAAAACATGCTTTTTGTTTTGGTGTTCACAGTTTCTTGTCAAAGCTGGATTGTCCCCACCAGGGGTGTTTGTCCAAACAAGTACAGCAGTTGGACAAACATTTAATCCGAGTCCACAAACTACAGGCATGTATGGAATTGAATCAATTTTAATGTTGTGCTTTAGGCCATTGTTTTATTTTGGGAATACATTCAATGAGGAATGAATGAAGCGCAACCTAGTCTCAGCCCTTCTTTAACCATTACACCGTTAAGCAGAATGAAGTTGAACCTAACATACATGACATTGTCACTTTTCAGAACCATTTGGTGGGGCCAAATGTTAATTTGGCCAAAAGAATTTCCCTTGCCAAGAAACTGATGGCCCTCAGAGCCACCAACCCAGATCCCCCTCTGGTCTCCAGCACTGACCTGGCAGACGAGCTGGCCATCAGGAGATGGCGGCAATTGAGTTTGCCGAAGTCCGGGGGAAGGCAAAAGCCCCGGAGGGGGGCTCTGCAGCTACAGAGCAGGCAGATATCTCTACTACTCCACGTAAGTACCACACGGGTTTGTCTTGGGCATCAGCACAGAGTAAATCTAACTTAATCTCATCTGCAGCTCTATCATAATTTCCAGAGCCTTCCACGGGAAGAACCTCGAGCCAGCCTGAACCCACCTGCAGCGGATGTCAGGAGCTTCGTCAGAAGGTGGAGATTCTCAAGGGACTTATCGCTGCAACGGTCAGAGAGAAAAAGCAGCCAGAAGCTCGGCTAAGCTTTTACGCTCCCCAAGACAAGGTGAGGGTCATAGTTATTGCTGTCGTGCGATTCATTTGTTTTGCGCAATTAATTAATCCTGGCCTGTAATGAATTGTTCTAATTCATCGATTTTAGCTGCAAACATATTTAACCTAATAACTACTGTCAATAGCATCAATATGAAGTATTTTAATGTACATTTGTGAGATTACAGTGCAGTAGAAGATCAAAAAGGACGTGAAACATTGGGAGAACTGCACTGATTAGACTTTGTTTCTTTGAAACACATGTTTGCTTTGTCAACTGGACAAAAACATGCGCATCACATCTTTGAATATCACTCAATAACAGCACGAATGAATTTGTTGGGATGTCCTTGTCTTTTTTTTACAGCCCGAAAAGTTCCAGAGGAGGAAGATGTCCCCCTCCAAGCCCCCAGGCTAAGGTACTGTTCCTATTTGGGTCAAAAAAGTTTGGTTTTCTTGTTTACACAAATGGGGGATCTTTGATGAACTTTATGTTGTCACTGCAGTCCAATTAATAGAACAGTTCAAACAACACACAAAGGGGGCCAATGCCACAAGGAAGGACAGAGAGAACGCACAGCAGAGGGCAACCCATATGCAGCGCTTTGTTTAGTACATGTCTGAGTTGGGAATCCCCAGCTCAGACCTGAAGTTCTTAAAATCCACAAGGAAGGTCACTGGGTAAGTTTGCATGCACACACACACATGCACACGCACACACACTCAAAAACAAATCTGTCAATAAACAAAAGTGACCTAACAGTTTTTTCTTTTTTCTTGTACTTTAAGGTTCGTAGAGCAGCTGGTCTCCCGGGGCTTTAAGCCCACAACAATCAAGGCCTACTTGACTGACTTGTCGGGGTTTCTAAATTATTTAAAAATGATGGCCGCCCCGTCAGTCAGGTTGAGCTAAAGAGATATTGAGAAGCTGCTGCTGGTAATCAGAGCAAAATCAAAAGAAATTGCTGATGATGTTGCCATCCAGCAGCTGTTGGTCAGGAGAAGAAAATCCGGTTGGTGAGTTTTTCCTCCCCAAAAAGGAGGGTCTAAGAGTACCTAACTTTTGTGGATTGAAGTTCAAGATGGCGCCGGTGTGTGTGGCTGCTCGTCTGTTTCTTTCATTGTGGTTCATGTTTATGTTGCTTTCGTTCTTTGGTTCCCGGTTAGCAGAGTCTCTGTTGGTGTATGATCGTCAGTTCCTCATAGGTCGTCAGAATATTGCAAACAGTCTAAGCTCGATTTTTTGCGGACGTAAAGCGCTTCCCCCGTTGCTCTCGAGCATTCCGGCTCACCTGTTTCGGACGCCAGCCCTCTTCCTGCGGCAGAAACGTCTGCGCAGACGGGGCAGGCGCGGAGGCCGCCTTACGAAGCTGAAGACCTCCTGGACATGCTACTCTTCCTTTTCCCAAGCAGGATCTGGACTATTTCCTTGCATTACTCTGTCTTGGCGCTTCCTGGATCCACCTGATGTCTGCATCGTTCCCGTCGCTGGCTTCAATGAGGGAGACCTGCTGTGTCGCTCCTGCTCTCCTCGGCCTCGCCAGCGCGGATCGAATCCCAGGAACCTGACGGCGCTCTCCCGGTCGCTCATATCTTCTGATCTACAGGCTGCTTCTACGTCCAGATTCGGACTGGTAAACGCCAGATCGCTGGCGAACAAAACTTTTATTTTGCGGGATTTCCTCACATCCCACTGCCTGGATTTCCTTTTTATTACTGAGACCTGGACATCTCTCGGTAAGGACAGTGTTTCTGTGGAACTTTTACCGACTGGATTCTCTTGTTTTAACACCCCGCGAATGTCCGGTCGGGGAGGAGGGACTGCATCTGTTTTTATAAATGGTTTTAAATGTAAACAACGTTATGCATCGTCCCCATACTCCAGCTTTGAACTGACTGCATTTGAGCTGGGAAGGTTCAATCAGGTGCTGTGTGCTGTTGTTTACAGGCCTCCCAAATACAACAAGGACTTTTTGAACGATTTCTCTGACTTTTTGGCTGAAATCATGCCTCATTATGACCATGTCCTTATTGTTGGGGATTTTAATATACATGTGAGTTGTCCTGATTAGCCGCTGGTGAAGGACTTTTTAGATATCATTGACTCTTTTAACTTTGTTCAGTGGGTTTCTGGGGCCACCCATGAAAAAGGAAATATACTTGACCTCGTGTTGTCGTATGGATTACCTGTGTTTAATTTAGAAATTCATGATATTGCTGTATCAGATCACATGCCTGTAGTCTTCGAAGCTGATCTTAAGCGGGCTGCAGATAAGTCTAGTGCGCCTCCTCGAAGTTGTAGAATTTTCAACCCTTCTTCCGCCAGTCAGTTCTCATCTGCATTTAACCAGTTCATTACCACCTTCCCGACTGCTGATGTTGAGGAGCTTAGCTCCTGGTTTCAGTCAACGTGCACCAACATCCTGGACTCTGTGGCTCCTGTGAAAACAGTAAAGCCTAGATCTAAACGTGAGCCCTGGCTGAACGATGGAACCCGGGCAGTTTGGAGAACTTGCAGGAAAGCTGAACACAAGTGGAAGAAGGATAACCTACAAGTCTCACTACAAATTCTAAAGGACTGCTGGAAATCTTATCAGACTACTGTTAATAGAGCAAGACAAGAGTATCTGTCGAACATCATTGTTTCTAATCAGCACAACCCCCGAGTACTGTTTAAAACTATAGACTCTGTCCTTAATGCTCCACAGGTGCAAACTTTAAAACCTTCCTCTGTTTTGTGTGACAATTTTCTGAATTTCTTTGTTGACAAGGTTATAAACATAAGGGCTGCCATTACTTTTCCCTCCGCTGACCCCTCAACCCCTGTTTTCTGCTCGGCCACTTTTGAGACATTTGAGCTGGTGTCATTATCATTTCTAGAAAAGTTGGTTAAACAAAGTAAGACGTCTGGTTCTTTGTTAGATCCCACCCCTCCTAAGCTATTCAAAGAGGTCTTCCCTGCTGTATCTCAGACCGTTCTCACCATTATCAACAGCAGTCTGGCCACTGGTGTTGTCCCTGCCACTTTTAAACATGCACTTGTTCAACCCCTGCTTAAAAAACCCAGTCTAGACAGTTCTGTGTTGGCTAATTTTCGACCCATTTCCAAGATGCCTTTCATATCAAAAGTTTTAGAGAAGGTGGTCTACTTACAGCTGGAGGAATTTTTGAGCACTCATAAAATCTATGAAGGTTTTAGAGCCCAGCACAGTACAGACTCTGCTTTACTGAGGGTGAGCAACGACATCCTATTGGCAACTGATGCAGGAGATCATGTAGTTCTGGTTCTGCTGGATCCATCAGCAGCATTCGACACAGTCGACCACAGTATTTTAATTTCTAGGCTCCAGAACTTGGTGGGGATTCATGGTACTGCACTAGATTGGTTTAGATCGTACTTAACAGGACGGACTATGTGTGTTAATATTGATGGCTTTCAATCTAGAACAGCTCAGGTGTCTTTTGGAGTTCCACAAAGGTTCAGTTTTAGGGCCACTTCTATTTTCCTTATATCTGCTTCCACTGGGGTCCATTCTAAGAAGGCTTGGGTTTCCTTTCACTTATTTGCTGATGACAGCCAGATCTATCTGCCGCTGAAAAGGAAGAATGGTTACTCTATTAACCCTCTTGTATCATGTTTGCATGACATTAAGGATTGGTTGGCCATGAGTTTCCTGAGTTTTAACGAAAACAAAACTGAAGTACTGGTGTTTGGACCAAATGATCGTGGAGGACCGTCCCCAGCTGATCTGGGTTTTTTGACAGGGTTTTTAAAGTCAACTGTTTCTAACTTGGGTTTTAAATTGGACAATCAGTTTAAACTTGATCACCAGATCAGATCAATGGTGAAGCTCAGCTTCCATAATCTTCGGCAATTTTCAAAGGTGAAACCATTTTTATCACCTGCACATTTTGAGACAGTAATCCACGCCTTCATAACTTCTCGGCTGGATTACTGCAACTCTCTGTACCTTGGACTAAGCCAGACATCTCTCTCACATCTCCAACGTGTTCAAAATGCAGCTGCCCGTCTCCTGGTTGGAGGACGTGAGCGAGACAACATTACACCGATTTTAGCATCGCTCCACTGGCTGCCTGTGCATTTTAGGGTTAACTTTAAGATTCTTTTATTTGTTTTTAAATCTTTACATGGTCTTACCCCACTGTACCTCTCTGAACTACTTTCTCCTTATTCGCCGGCCCGGTGCCTCAGATCAGCTGATCAGCTCCTTCTGGAAACATTGAGATCCAAGCGTAAGCTCAGGGGGGACAGAGCCTTGCCATTGCTGATCCAAGGCTCTGGAATTCTTTGCCGTTGTATATTAGAGAAGCATCATCACTGTCCACTTTTAAAACTCGTTTAAAGACTCACTTTTATGCCCTTGCTTTTAACACAACATGAGACTCCAGTTGTTTTTACTGATATTTTATTGCTCTTATTATTTTATTTGTTTTTTAATGTGTTTTTATCTTGTTTTTATCTTGTGTGTGTACAGCACTTTGTTTTAGCTTCCTGCTGGTTGAAAGTGCTTTATAAATAAAGTTGAGTTGAGTTGAGTACGGATTTAAACTGACTTTAGTCTGCTTAGCTTAGTTTAGCAACCAGCTATTGTTTGTCTTTTTATGACTGACTCCATGTTCTTTGCATAAGTACCGGTGTGAGCCCCTCCGAGTTGGCCATGGTTGTGATTTTGGGCGATATAAATACAATCGAATGGAATTGCACTGACCAGCACGTTGGGCATGCAGAACATAAAAACAAGGGTGAACAATCTTTAAGAAAAGTGCAAAACTTGAAATTGATCTTGCTCTTTCTCTTGTCAGCCAACCTGGTCCCCTCTGAACTCCTTATTAAATATGTAGTGAAGGCGCCAGGCCTAATTGAAAGTGCACTGGGTAAGTGTCAAGAGATAGTGGATGTGCAGAAGCAGACACAGAACAGGAGATGGCAATTGACAAATGTACTTTTATTCTTTGCTTTTAAGACGCATTTGAAGAACGCCCCCTGCCGAAGGACAAAGTCCTGGAGTTATTTGGCCTCCTCGGGGGGTACATCATTGCCACCACTGGCCACTGCAAAGGTGTGGCTATCAACCTGCTGGCGATGGAGGTGCAGCATGCTGAGAAAACCAAAGCTGGCGGTCGGATAATTCGTGTAAGTTGCCTTGTGTTTAATGAAAATAAACTGGAAGCCACAAGTGGAAATAAACACATACGTCATTAAATGACTGAATAAATATGTCATTAATGACTTAAAGTGGGCATGAAATACGTAAAATTGGACATCAGTAAATACGTGTCCATATGTGGCACATACACACGTGGACAAAATTGTTGGTACTCCTCAGTTAAAGAAGGAAAAACCCACAATTCTCACTGAAATCACTTGAAACTTACAAAAGTAACAATAAATAAAAATTTATTGTAAATTAAATAATCAAAATCAGCCATCACTTTTGAATTGCTGATTAACATAATTATTTAAAAAAACAAACTAATGAAACAGGCCTGGACAAAAATGATGTTTAGATATATTGTCTGGACCTGCCTTTCAACTCCTTCTGTGACCACCAGAGGGAGCATGCTCCTCATTGTGCTCTGAATCTGTTTCTTTCCTCACTCCAACTCCCATAACATTTTAATGTTTTGTCCGGCACCTCACACACAGACACGCTGGTAAATGTTGTTTTGGGAACTCTGTGGCGGCTCCTCCTGAGTGACCTTCACAAAGGTTCTACATTTCAGCAGAACACTAGCAGCCTGGATGTGTCTGAAGTGCCAGACAAAAAATGTTTTAACAAATTCCTGAGTTTCATCAGCAGTCCTGAGCCACCATGAGATTTAAACCAGAAAGGAGCAATGGAGCACTGATAATCTGAGTTTGATAGGACAGTTTGACAGATAACATAATGAAATGCTGCAAATCCAGCATGAAATGTTGCATTAAATCATGAAATAGACGCTTCTAAAACCTTTAATATTGTCAAAAAAATATTGACACATTTAATGACACTTTTAATTATTTCATGCCAATTTTAAGTAATTGATGACACATTTGTCTAACCATTTAGTGGCAAAAGTCTTTGTTTCATATTGTCTCTCCTGGTCCTCCATACAAAACATAAGAGTTGTCCAATTAAATGTTCATGTCATTGCAGATTGCAGATCGCAAAACCCACGGCCATTCTGGGCCAGCTGCTCTTCCTCTCACAAGGGAAGAGTACGAGTGGTTCGACCACTACCTCATTTCGCGGCACAGGATAGATGGTGGCCTGAAGGACACCACATTTTTTCACACATGGTCAGGCAAGCCCCTTTTGAAGCTCCCAGGACTCTTCAAAATTGTTTGGGAGAGGATGCGTCTGGGGGCTGGCCCGACCTTCAGTAAGCTGAGGTCGTCTATGTCCACCTATGTGAGTCCTTTATGTACAGTAAATCAGATGTTCCAGGGCAAAATTTGACACATGCATCGAGTATTTTCACTTTATCCACCAGACAAAACGGGAGCTAGGGCAACGTCAGCTCAGCAGGGCAGCGGCATTCATGTTCCACGGTGCGGCAACTGCTCAGCGGTTTTATCAAGGTATTTGACACGTGCAAAGTATATTACAAGCCAATATCCTTGAGTGTTACCAGTTACTTCACAACTTTAACTCTTCCCTTCTTCTCTAATCTTTCCACAGCGAAAGACCTAGAGGAGTTAATCCACTCCTGTCGCCTGCTGACCATAGCTGCCATCAGGATGCAGGCTAAGAAGAGTGGACAACAGGTGAGGGGATTAGCAGGAGACTCTAGAACACCAACAAGGACTCGTCATTCTAGGGTGCAAATTTAAAAAGTCCCGCAGTCACTATCAAATGCTTCTCTCCATACTTCCCACAGGACGCTGAATCCTCGCTGTCAGATGACGCACCCACCACTTCCAGCCGCATATTGCACCGTAAGAGGGCAGTCAAAAGACGGCTTGACCTGGATGTCCCAGCAGACTAGGAGGTAATTGATGAGATGTACTATAGCACCTTTCACTCACTGAAAAAAACTTCTTGCAGCATATCCCTTGTTGAAAAGGTAGTCTCTTAGACTGATGGTTCACAACCTTTTATTGACCCTCTGACACCTATGGGCTAAAACTTGGTTTTTGTCTACTTAGGAATTAACCTCTGTATTTAAATGTATAATAGTTTAACAAGTAAGTCGCAATAATTCATTCACTAAATGCTTTTTTTATGTTTCTCATTTGTTGCTGAAAGACTGACCGTGGGAGAACCTCGCCTGCCACCCCAGGAGTATTTCAGAGACGATGCATGGAGCTCCCGAATGTAATGAAGTGCTAAAGCAAAAGCGGCGTGTTTGGACATTCTTCCTCTACATGACAAACCCCAGTTCAAAATGTAGCGAAACTGTTCTTCAATGTATAAAATGTGAATGATTGATGGACATTTTGATGCTTTGCATAAAACTTGTTGTACAGTTTTGACGTTGTTTCTAAAGACAAATGTTCATATAGTGAAAGACTTGTTTTGTAAAAAAAAAAAAAAGTGGAGTGGAGCGTAACATAAAGGTAAATGAAGGTAAATAAAAATAAATTAAAAAAAAAAAAACCCCAAGAGACTAGTCTCCAACAAAAGATTACAAATTTATTTACAAGACTACTATAACCAAACATCAACAATAACTAAAAGGTGAAGCAAAAGGCTTCAGGGTGAACCAATGGCCAAAATAACAAACAAAACCCCCATCAGGATAAAGCTACACTCCAGCACATGAATGCTTACATTGCAGAGCTGGTTGAGCACATTCCTCCACTCCCAGAAAACCGATTCCTCACCGAGGAGAATGACATCCCCTGGACTCTGGACACGGCCAGAGAAATGTTGCAACATTGGACACAGGGGTTAGGTGATGACTTTCAGGCTGGGTCCCAAGATGGCCTGTGCACAAAAAATTTTAATCAATTTCCCCTAACCCTAACCACCAGAGGGAGCATGGTCTTCACTGCATCTTTTCCTTTTTCTGTCCAGCTGTTTCTTTCCAGACCAGCTGTCATGTGGTGTATAACAAATACTGCATCATGTACTCCAAAACATATTTAGGTTCAAACTTAAACACAGCAATGCAAAGAATACCTTACACATTAGTATTGATCTTAACAGGAAGACAAAATGATTAAAGTTGATATAACTACATCTATTTTTGGCAGGACTTAGTCAAACCACAGAGAAAGATGGAAAAGGAAGTTCCCTGTGAGTCTCCACATGCAGTGGAGCAGGACCACAACTCCCCTGGGGAACCAGCACCACTGGCACCTCCCTCTGCCCCTCCCTTGTCACCAGCTCCCCTTCCGTCACCTGCTGCACTGCCATCCCAAGCTCCCCCTTTACCAGTGTCACTGGCCCCTCCTGCATCAGTGCCCCCACCGGGCTCTGCCAGGGCTAGATTGAGCCAGGGAGCCATAAATGTCCATGAAAAGGGGCACATCTGCCTTCTCTGTCAAAACAGGTTTGTTGACAGAACTCAACACCTGAGGAAGACCGAGGGGGTGGACAACAAAGACGAGCTGGAACTCCTCCAGAACATGGCCCACTTACAGTAAGTGTTTTGGACTTTCTCCATTGTTTTTCTTTTTCTTCTTTATTTTCTGTACCGTTTTGTCCCCCTGTAACTTCTGTTTTGGTTTTTCTGATTTCTGCCATTCAAGTATCAAAATGTTCAGCTTATGGAGGACATGATTTATCCTTCCTGCAATTTCTTCTGCTCCTCATTGTTCTTTCACTTATGGTGTTTCTGCATTCAATCAAATGTTTTGCAGTTGACTACTTTTCTGCCATTTATGGAGAGTATTGCTCTCTCCTGCTATGTTTCCTTTAAATTTCAGATTCTTCTTCTAATAGTTAAGCAATTAGGCAGTTAAAGCAACCAAGTTCTGGAATTACGCAATCAAGCATATATAGCAAGTTGTAGTCTAAAAGATGTTTGAATGGGACAAAATACAGCGGAAGTTTTTTTAAGTCATGTAACATCACCGCTATGACATGCTTTTAAAACATGCTTTTTGTTTTGGTGTTCACAGTTTCTTGTCAAAGCTGGATTGTCCCCACCAGGGGTGTTTGTCCAAACAAGTACAGCAGTTGGACAAACATTTAATCCGAGTCCACAAACTACAGGCATGTATGGAATTGAATCAATTTTAATGTTGTGCTTTAGGCCATTGTTTTATTTTGGGAATACATTCAATGAGGAATGAATGAAGCGCAACCTAGTCTCAGCCCTTCTTTAACCATTACACCGTTAAGCAGAATGAAGTTGAACCTAACATACATGACATTGTCACTTTTCAGAACCATTTGGTGGGGCCAAATGTTAATTTGGCCAAAAGAATTTCCCTTGCCAAGAAACTGATGGCCCTCAGAGCCACCAACCCAGATCCCCCTCTGGTCTCCAGCACTGACCTGGCAGACGAGCTGGCCATCAGGAGATGGCGGCAATTGAGTTTGCCGAAGTCCGGGGGAAGGCAAAAGCCCCGGAGGGGGGCTCTGCAGCTACAGAGCAGGCAGATATCTCTACTACTCCACGTAAGTACCACACGGGTTTGTCTTGGGCATCAGCACAGAGTAAATCTAACTTAATCTCATCTGCAGCTCTATCATAATTTCCAGAGCCTTCCACGGGAAGAACCTCGAGCCAGCCTGAACCCACCTGCAGCGGATGTCAGGAGCTTCGTCAGAAGGTGGAGATTCTCAAGGGACTTATCGCTGCAACGGTCAGAGAGAAAAAGCAGCCAGAAGCTCGGCTAAGCTTTTACGCTCCCCAAGACAAGGTGAGGGTCATAGTTATTGCTGTCGTGCGATTCATTTGTTTTGCGCAATTAATTAATCCTGGCCTGTAATGAATTGTTCTAATTCATCGATTTTAGCTGCAAACATATTTAACCTAATAACTACTGTCAATAGCATCAATATGAAGTATTTTAATGTACATTTGTGAGATTACAGTGCAGTAGAAGATCAAAAAGGACGTGAAACATTGGGAGAACTGCACTGATTAGACTTTGTTTCTTTGAAACACATGTTTGCTTTGTCAACTGGACAAAAACATGCGCATCACATCTTTGAATATCACTCAATAACAGCACGAATGAATTTGTTGGGATGTCCTTGTCTTTTTTTTACAGCCCGAAAAGTTCCAGAGGAGGAAGATGTCCCCCTCCAAGCCCCCAGGCTAAGGTACTGTTCCTATTTGGGTCAAAAAAGTTTGGTTTTCTTGTTTACACAAATGGGGGATCTTTGATGAACTTTATGTTGTCACTGCAGTCCAATTAATAGAACAGTTCAAACAACACACAAAGGGGGCCAATGCCACAAGGAAGGACAGAGAGAACGCACAGCAGAGGGCAACCCATATGCAGCGCTTTGTTTAGTACATGTCTGAGTTGGGAATCCCCAGCTCAGACCTGAAGTTCTTAAAATCCACAAGGAAGGTCACTGGGTAAGTTTGCATGCACACACACACATGCACACGCACACACACTCAAAAACAAATCTGTCAATAAACAAAAGTGACCTAACAGTTTTTTCTTTTTTCTTGTACTTTAAGGTTCGTAGAGCAGCTGGTCTCCCGGGGCTTTAAGCCCACAACAATCAAGGCCTACTTGACTGACTTGTCGGGGTTTCTAAATTATTTAAAAATGATGGCCGCCCCGTCAGTCAGGTTGAGCTAAAGAGATATTGAGAAGCTGCTGCTGGTAATCAGAGCAAAATCAAAAGAAATTGCTGATGATGTTGCCATCCAGCAGCTGTTGGTCAGGAGAAGAAAATCCGGTTGGTGAGTTTTTCCTCCCCAAAAAGGAGGGTCTAAGAGTACCTAACTTTTGTGGATTGAAGTTCAAGATGGCGCCGGTGTGTGTGGCTGCTCGTCTGTTTCTTTCATTGTGGTTCATGTTTATGTTGCTTTCGTTCTTTGGTTCCCGGTTAGCAGAGTCTCTGTTGGTGTATGATCGTCAGTTCCTCATAGGTCGTCAGAATATTGCAAACAGTCTAAGCTCGATTTTTTGCGGACGTAAAGCGCTTCCCCCGTTGCTCTCGAGCATTCCGGCTCACCTGTTTCGGACGCCAGCCCTCTTCCTGCGGCAGAAACGTCTGCGCAGACGGGGCAGGCGCGGAGGCCGCCTTACGAAGCTGAAGACCTCCTGGACATGCTACTCTTCCTTTTCCCAAGCAGGATCTGGACTATTTCCTTGCATTACTCTGTCTTGGCGCTTCCTGGATCCACCTGATGTCTGCATCGTTCCCGTCGCTGGCTTCAATGAGGGAGACCTGCTGTGTCGCTCCTGCTCTCCTCGGCCTCGCCAGCGCGGATCGAATCCCAGGAACCTGACGGCGCTCTCCCGGTCGCTCATATCTTCTGATCTACAGGCTGCTTCTACGTCCAGATTCGGACTGGTAAACGCCAGATCGCTGGCGAACAAAACTTTTATTTTGCGGGATTTCCTCACATCCCACTGCCTGGATTTCCTTTTTATTACTGAGACCTGGACATCTCTCGGTAAGGACAGTGTTTCTGTGGAACTTTTACCGACTGGATTCTCTTGTTTTAACACCCCGCGAATGTCCGGTCGGGGAGGAGGGACTGCATCTGTTTTTATAAATGGTTTTAAATGTAAACAACGTTATGCATCGTCCCCATACTCCAGCTTTGAACTGACTGCATTTGAGCTGGGAAGGTTCAATCAGGTGCTGTGTGCTGTTGTTTACAGGCCTCCCAAATACAACAAGGACTTTTTGAACGATTTCTCTGACTTTTTGGCTGAAATCATGCCTCATTATGACCATGTCCTTATTGTTGGGGATTTTAATATACATGTGAGTTGTCCTGATTAGCCGCTGGTGAAGGACTTTTTAGATATCATTGACTCTTTTAACTTTGTTCAGTGGGTTTCTGGGGCCACCCATGAAAAAGGAAATATACTTGACCTCGTGTTGTCGTATGGATTACCTGTGTTTAATTTAGAAATTCATGATATTGCTGTATCAGATCACATGCCTGTAGTCTTCGAAGCTGATCTTAAGCGGGCTGCAGATAAGTCTAGTGCGCCTCCTCGAAGTTGTAGAATTTTCAACCCTTCTTCCGCCAGTCAGTTCTCATCTGCATTTAACCAGTTCATTACCACCTTCCCGACTGCTGATGTTGAGGAGCTTAGCTCCTGGTTTCAGTCAACGTGCACCAACATCCTGGACTCTGTGGCTCCTGTGAAAACAGTAAAGCCTAGATCTAAACGTGAGCCCTGGCTGAACGATGGAACCCGGGCAGTTTGGAGAACTTGCAGGAAAGCTGAACACAAGTGGAAGAAGGATAACCTACAAGTCTCACTACAAATTCTAAAGGACTGCTGGAAATCTTATCAGACTACTGTTAATAGAGCAAGACAAGAGTATCTGTCGAACATCATTGTTTCTAATCAGCACAACCCCCGAGTACTGTTTAAAACTATAGACTCTGTCCTTAATGCTCCACAGGTGCAAACTTTAAAACCTTCCTCTGTTTTGTGTGACAATTTTCTGAATTTCTTTGTTGACAAGGTTATAAACATAAGGGCTGCCATTACTTTTCCCTCCGCTGACCCCTCAACCCCTGTTTTCTGCTCGGCCACTTTTGAGACATTTGAGCTGGTGTCATTATCATTTCTAGAAAAGTTGGTTAAACAAAGTAAGACGTCTGGTTCTTTGTTAGATCCCACCCCTCCTAAGCTATTCAAAGAGGTCTTCCCTGCTGTATCTCAGACCGTTCTCACCATTATCAACAGCAGTCTGGCCACTGGTGTTGTCCCTGCCACTTTTAAACATGCACTTGTTCAACCCCTGCTTAAAAAACCCAGTCTAGACAGTTCTGTGTTGGCTAATTTTCGACCCATTTCCAAGATGCCTTTCATATCAAAAGTTTTAGAGAAGGTGGTCTACTTACAGCTGGAGGAATTTTTGAGCACTCATAAAATCTATGAAGGTTTTAGAGCCCAGCACAGTACAGACTCTGCTTTACTGAGGGTGAGCAACGACATCCTATTGGCAACTGATGCAGGAGATCATGTAGTTCTGGTTCTGCTGGATCCATCAGCAGCATTCGACACAGTCGACCACAGTATTTTAATTTCTAGGCTCCAGAACTTGGTGGGGATTCATGGTACTGCACTAGATTGGTTTAGATCGTACTTAACAGGACGGACTATGTGTGTTAATATTGATGGCTTTCAATCTAGAACAGCTCAGGTGTCTTTTGGAGTTCCACAAAGGTTCAGTTTTAGGGCCACTTCTATTTTCCTTATATCTGCTTCCACTGGGGTCCATTCTAAGAAGGCTTGGGTTTCCTTTCACTTATTTGCTGATGACAGCCAGATCTATCTGCCGCTGAAAAGGAAGAATGGTTACTCTATTAACCCTCTTGTATCATGTTTGCATGACATTAAGGATTGGTTGGCCATGAGTTTCCTGAGTTTTAACGAAAACAAAACTGAAGTACTGGTGTTTGGACCAAATGATCGTGGAGGACCGTCCCCAGCTGATCTGGGTTTTTTGACAGGGTTTTTAAAGTCAACTGTTTCTAACTTGGGTTTTAAATTGGACAATCAGTTTAAACTTGATCACCAGATCAGATCAATGGTGAAGCTCAGCTTCCATAATCTTCGGCAATTTTCAAAGGTGAAACCATTTTTATCACCTGCACATTTTGAGACAGTAATCCACGCCTTCATAACTTCTCGGCTGGATTACTGCAACTCTCTGTACCTTGGACTAAGCCAGACATCTCTCTCACATCTCCAACGTGTTCAAAATGCAGCTGCCCGTCTCCTGGTTGGAGGACGTGAGCGAGACAACATTACACCGATTTTAGCATCGCTCCACTGGCTGCCTGTGCATTTTAGGGTTAACTTTAAGATTCTTTTATTTGTTTTTAAATCTTTACATGGTCTTACCCCACTGTACCTCTCTGAACTACTTTCTCCTTATTCGCCGGCCCGGTGCCTCAGATCAGCTGATCAGCTCCTTCTGGAAACATTGAGATCCAAGCGTAAGCTCAGGGGGGACAGAGCCTTGCCATTGCTGATCCAAGGCTCTGGAATTCTTTGCCGTTGTATATTAGAGAAGCATCATCACTGTCCACTTTTAAAACTCGTTTAAAGACTCACTTTTATGCCCTTGCTTTTAACACAACATGAGACTCCAGTTGTTTTTACTGATATTTTATTGCTCTTATTATTTTATTTGTTTTTTAATGTGTTTTTATCTTGTTTTTATCTTGTGTGTGTACAGCACTTTGTTTTAGCTTCCTGCTGGTTGAAAGTGCTTTATAAATAAAGTTGAGTTGAGTTGAGTACGGATTTAAACTGACTTTAGTCTGCTTAGCTTAGTTTAGCAACCAGCTATTGTTTGTCTTTTTATGACTGACTCCATGTTCTTTGCATAAGTACCGGTGTGAGCCCCTCCGAGTTGGCCATGGTTGTGATTTTGGGCGATATAAATACAATCGAATGGAATTGCACTGACCAGCACGTTGGGCATGCAGAACATAAAAACAAGGGTGAACAATCTTTAAGAAAAGTGCAAAACTTGAAATTGATCTTGCTCTTTCTCTTGTCAGCCAACCTGGTCCCCTCTGAACTCCTTATTAAATATGTAGTGAAGGCGCCAGGCCTAATTGAAAGTGCACTGGGTAAGTGTCAAGAGATAGTGGATGTGCAGAAGCAGACACAGAACAGGAGATGGCAATTGACAAATGTACTTTTATTCTTTGCTTTTAAGACGCATTTGAAGAACGCCCCCTGCCGAAGGACAAAGTCCTGGAGTTATTTGGCCTCCTCGGGGGGTACATCATTGCCACCACTGGCCACTGCAAAGGTGTGGCTATCAACCTGCTGGCGATGGAGGTGCAGCATGCTGAGAAAACCAAAGCTGGCGGTCGGATAATTCGTGTAAGTTGCCTTGTGTTTAATGAAAATAAACTGGAAGCCACAAGTGGAAATAAACACATACGTCATTAAATGACTGAATAAATATGTCATTAATGACTTAAAGTGGGCATGAAATACGTAAAATTGGACATCAGTAAATACGTGTCCATATGTGGCACATACACACGTGGACAAAATTGTTGGTACTCCTCAGTTAAAGAAGGAAAAACCCACAATTCTCACTGAAATCACTTGAAACTTACAAAAGTAACAATAAATAAAAATTTATTGTAAATTAAATAATCAAAATCAGCCATCACTTTTGAATTGCTGATTAACATAATTATTTAAAAAAACAAACTAATGAAACAGGCCTGGACAAAAATGATGTTTAGATATATTGTCTGGACCTGCCTTTCAACTCCTTCTGTGACCACCAGAGGGAGCATGCTCCTCATTGTGCTCTGAATCTGTTTCTTTCCTCACTCCAACTCCCATAACATTTTAATGTTTTGTCCGGCACCTCACACACAGACACGCTGGTAAATGTTGTTTTGGGAACTCTGTGGCGGCTCCTCCTGAGTGACCTTCACAAAGGTTCTACATTTCAGCAGAACACTAGCAGCCTGGATGTGTCTGAAGTGCCAGACAAAAAATGTTTTAACAAATTCCTGAGTTTCATCAGCAGTCCTGAGCCACCATGAGATTTAAACCAGAAAGGAGCAATGGAGCACTGATAATCTGAGTTTGATAGGACAGTTTGACAGATAACATAATGAAATGCTGCAAATCCAGCATGAAATGTTGCATTAAATCATGAAATAGACGCTTCTAAAACCTTTAATATTGTCAAAAAAATATTGACACATTTAATGACACTTTTAATTATTTCATGCCAATTTTAAGTAATTGATGACACATTTGTCTAACCATTTAGTGGCAAAAGTCTTTGTTTCATATTGTCTCTCCTGGTCCTCCATACAAAACATAAGAGTTGTCCAATTAAATGTTCATGTCATTGCAGATTGCAGATCGCAAAACCCACGGCCATTCTGGGCCAGCTGCTCTTCCTCTCACAAGGGAAGAGTACGAGTGGTTCGACCACTACCTCATTTCGCGGCACAGGATAGATGGTGGCCTGAAGGACACCACATTTTTTCACACATGGTCAGGCAAGCCCCTTTTGAAGCTCCCAGGACTCTTCAAAATTGTTTGGGAGAGGATGCGTCTGGGGGCTGGCCCGACCTTCAGTAAGCTGAGGTCGTCTATGTCCACCTATGTGAGTCCTTTATGTACAGTAAATCAGATGTTCCAGGGCAAAATTTGACACATGCATCGAGTATTTTCACTTTATCCACCAGACAAAACGGGAGCTAGGGCAACGTCAGCTCAGCAGGGCAGCGGCATTCATGTTCCACGGTGCGGCAACTGCTCAGCGGTTTTATCAAGGTATTTGACACGTGCAAAGTATATTACAAGCCAATATCCTTGAGTGTTACCAGTTACTTCACAACTTTAACTCTTCCCTTCTTCTCTAATCTTTCCACAGCGAAAGACCTAGAGGAGTTAATCCACTCCTGTCGCCTGCTGACCATAGCTGCCATCAGGATGCAGGCTAAGAAGAGTGGACAACAGGTGAGGGGATTAGCAGGAGACTCTAGAACACCAACAAGGACTCGTCATTCTAGGGTGCAAATTTAAAAAGTCCCGCAGTCACTATCAAATGCTTCTCTCCATACTTCCCACAGGACGCTGAATCCTCGCTGTCAGATGACGCACCCACCACTTCCAGCCGCATATTGCACCGTAAGAGGGCAGTCAAAAGACGGCTTGACCTGGATGTCCCAGCAGACTAGGAGGTAATTGATGAGATGTACTATAGCACCTTTCACTCACTGAAAAAAACTTCTTGCAGCATATCCCTTGTTGAAAAGGTAGTCTCTTAGACTGATGGTTCACAACCTTTTATTGACCCTCTGACACCTATGGGCTAAAACTTGGTTTTTGTCTACTTAGGAATTAACCTCTGTATTTAAATGTATAATAGTTTAACAAGTAAGTCGCAATAATTCATTCACTAAATGCTTTTTTTATGTTTCTCATTTGTTGCTGAAAGACTGACCGTGGGAGAACCTCGCCTGCCACCCCAGGAGTATTTCAGAGACGATGCATGGAGCTCCCGAATGTAATGAAGTGCTAAAGCAAAAGCGGCGTGTTTGGACATTCTTCCTCTACATGACAAACCCCAGTTCAAAATGTAGCGAAACTGTTCTTCAATGTATAAAATGTGAATGATTGATGGACATTTTGATGCTTTGCATAAAACTTGTTGTACAGTTTTGACGTTGTTTCTAAAGACAAATGTTCATATAGTGAAAGACTTGTTTTGTAAAAAAAAAAAAAGTGGAGTGGAGCGTAACATAAAGGTAAATGAAGGTAAATAAAAATAAATTAAAAAAAAAAAAACCCCAAGAGACTAGTCTCCAACAAAAGATTACAAATTTATTTACAAGACTACTATAACCAAACATCAACAATAACTAAAAGGTGAAGCAAAAGGCTTCAGGGTGAACCAATGGCCAAAATAACAAACAAAACCCCCATCAGGATAAAGCTACACTCCAGCACATGAATGCTTACATTGCAGAGCTGGTTGAGCACATTCCTCCACTCCCAGAAAACCGATTCCTCACCGAGGAGAATGACATCCCTGGACTCTGGACACGGCCAGAGAAATGTTGCAACATTGGACACAGGGGTTAGGTGATGACTTTCAGGCTGGGTCCCAAGATGGCCTGTGCACAAAAAATTTTAATCAATTTCCCCTAACCCTAACCACCAGAGGGAGCATGGTCTTCACTGCATCTTTTCCTTTTTCTGTCCAGCTGTTTCTTTCCAGACCAGCTGTCATGTGGTGTATAACAAATACTGCATCATGTACTCCAAAACATATTTAGGTTCAAACTTAAACACAGCAATGCAAAGAATACCTTACACATTAGTATTGATCTTAACAGGAAGACAAAATGATTAAAGTTGATATAACTACATCTATTTTTGGCAGGACTTAGTCAAACCACAGAGAAAGATGGAAAAGGAAGTTCCCTGTGAGTCTCCACATGCAGTGGAGCAGGACCACAACTCCCCTGGGGAACCAGCACCACTGGCACCTCCCTCTGCCCCTCCCTTGTCACCAGCTCCCCTTCCGTCACCTGCTGCACTGCCATCCCAAGCTCCCCCTTTACCAGTGTCACTGGCCCCTCCTGCATCAGTGCCCCCACCGGGCTCTGCCAGGGCTAGATTGAGCCAGGGAGCCATAAATGTCCATGAAAAGGGGCACATCTGCCTTCTCTGTCAAAACAGGTTTGTTGACAGAACTCAACACCTGAGGAAGACCGAGGGGGTGGACAACAAAGACGAGCTGGAACTCCTCCAGAACATGGCCCACTTACAGTAAGTGTTTTGGACTTTCTCCATTGTTTTTCTTTTTCTTCTTTATTTTCTGTACCGTTTTGTCCCCCTGTAACTTCTGTTTTGGTTTTTCTGATTTCTGCCATTCAAGTATCAAAATGTTCAGCTTATGGAGGACATGATTTATCCTTCCTGCAATTTCTTCTGCTCCTCATTGTTCTTTCACTTATGGTGTTTCTGCATTCAATCAAATGTTTTGCAGTTGACTACTTTTCTGCCATTTATGGAGAGTATTGCTCTCTCCTGCTATGTTTCCTTTAAATTTCAGATTCTTCTTCTAATAGTTAAGCAATTAGGCAGTTAAAGCAACCAAGTTCTGGAATTACGCAATCAAGCATATATAGCAAGTTGTAGTCTAAAAGATGTTTGAATGGGACAAAATACAGCGGAAGTTTTTTTAAGTCATGTAACATCACCGCTATGACATGCTTTTAAAACATGCTTTTTGTTTTGGTGTTCACAGTTTCTTGTCAAAGCTGGATTGTCCCCACCAGGGGTGTTTGTCCAAACAAGTACAGCAGTTGGACAAACATTTAATCCGAGTCCACAAACTACAGGCATGTATGGAATTGAATCAATTTTAATGTTGTGCTTTAGGCCATTGTTTTATTTTGGGAATACATTCAATGAGGAATGAATGAAGCGCAACCTAGTCTCAGCCCTTCTTTAACCATTACACCGTTAAGCAGAATGAAGTTGAACCTAACATACATGACATTGTCACTTTTCAGAACCATTTGGTGGGGCCAAATGTTAATTTGGCCAAAAGAATTTCCCTTGCCAAGAAACTGATGGCCCTCAGAGCCACCAACCCAGATCCCCCTCTGGTCTCCAGCACTGACCTGGCAGACGAGCTGGCCATCAGGAGATGGCGGCAATTGAGTTTGCCGAAGTCCGGGGGAAGGCAAAAGCCCCGGAGGGGGGCTCTGCAGCTACAGAGCAGGCAGATATCTCTACTACTCCACGTAAGTACCACACGGGTTTGTCTTGGGCATCAGCACAGAGTAAATCTAACTTAATCTCATCTGCAGCTCTATCATAATTTCCAGAGCCTTCCACGGGAAGAACCTCGAGCCAGCCTGAACCCACCTGCAGCGGATGTCAGGAGCTTCGTCAGAAGGTGGAGATTCTCAAGGGACTTATCGCTGCAACGGTCAGAGAGAAAAAGCAGCCAGAAGCTCGGCTAAGCTTTTACGCTCCCCAAGACAAGGTGAGGGTCATAGTTATTGCTGTCGTGCGATTCATTTGTTTTGCGCAATTAATTAATCCTGGCCTGTAATGAATTGTTCTAATTCATCGATTTTAGCTGCAAACATATTTAACCTAATAACTACTGTCAATAGCATCAATATGAAGTATTTTAATGTACATTTGTGAGATTACAGTGCAGTAGAAGATCAAAAAGGACGTGAAACATTGGGAGAACTGCACTGATTAGACTTTGTTTCTTTGAAACACATGTTTGCTTTGTCAACTGGACAAAAACATGCGCATCACATCTTTGAATATCACTCAATAACAGCACGAATGAATTTGTTGGGATGTCCTTGTCTTTTTTTTACAGCCCGAAAAGTTCCAGAGGAGGAAGATGTCCCCCTCCAAGCCCCCAGGCTAAGGTACTGTTCCTATTTGGGTCAAAAAAGTTTGGTTTTCTTGTTTACACAAATGGGGGATCTTTGATGAACTTTATGTTGTCACTGCAGTCCAATTAATAGAACAGTTCAAACAACACACAAAGGGGGCCAATGCCACAAGGAAGGACAGAGAGAACGCACAGCAGAGGGCAACCCATATGCAGCGCTTTGTTTAGTACATGTCTGAGTTGGGAATCCCCAGCTCAGACCTGAAGTTCTTAAAATCCACAAGGAAGGTCACTGGGTAAGTTTGCATGCACACACACACATGCACACGCACACACACTCAAAAACAAATCTGTCAATAAACAAAAGTGACCTAACAGTTTTTTCTTTTTTCTTGTACTTTTAAGGTTCGTAGAGCAGCTGGTCTCCCGGGGCTTTAAGCCCACAACAATCAAGGCCTACTTGACTGACTTGTCGGGGTTTCTAAATTATTTAAAAATGATGGCCGCCCCGTCAGTCAGGTTGAGCTAAAGAGATATTGAGAAGCTGCTGCTGGTAATCAGAGCAAAATCAAAAGAAATTGCTGATGATGTTGCCATCCAGCAGCTGTTGGTCAGGAGAAGAAAATCCGGTTGGTGAGTTTTTCTCCCCAAAAAGGAGGGTCTAAGAGTACCTAACTTTTGTGGATTGAAGTTCAAGATGGCGCCGGTGTGTGTGGCTGCTCGTCTGTTTCTTTCATTGTGGTTCATGTTTATGTTGCTTTCGTTCTTTGGTTCCCGGTTAGCAGAGTCTCTGTTGGTGTATGATCGTCAGTTCCTCATAGCTCGTCAGAATATTGCAAACAGTCTAAGCTCGATTTTTTGCGGACGTAAAGCGCTTCCCCCGTTGCTCTCGAGCATTCCGGCTCACCTGTTTCGGACGCCAGCCCTCTTCCTGCGGCAGAAACGTCTGCGCAGACGGGGCAGGCGCGGAGGCCGCCTTACGAAGCTGAAGACCTCCTGGACATGCTACTCTTCCTTTTCCCAAGCAGGATCTGGACTATTTCCTTGCATTACTCTGTCTTGGCGCTTCCTGGATCCACCTGATGTCTGCATCGTTCCCGTCGCTGGCTTCAATGAGGGAGACCTGCTGTGTCGCTCCTGCTCTCCTCGGCCTCGCCAGCGCGGATCGAATCCCAGGAACCTGACGGCGCTCTCCCGGTCGCTCATATCTTCTGATCTACAGGCTGCTTCTACGTCCAGATTCGGACTGGTAAACGCCAGATCGCTGGCGAACAAAACTTTTATTTTGCGGGATTTCCTCACATCCCACTGCCTGGATTTCCTTTTTATTACTGAGACCTGGACATCTCTCGGTAAGGACAGTGTTTCTGTGGAACTTTTACCGACTGGATTCTCTTGTTTTAACACCCCGCGAATGTCCGGTCGGGGAGGAGGGACTGCATCTGTTTTTATAAATGGTTTTAAATGTAAACAACGTTATGCATCGTCCCCATACTCCAGCTTTGAACTGACTGCATTTGAGCTGGGAAGGTTCAATCAGGTGCTGTGTGCTGTTGTTTACAGGCCTCCCAAATACAACAAGGACTTTTTGAACGATTTCTCTGACTTTTTGGCTGAAATCATGCCTCATTATGACCATGTCCTTATTGTTGGGGATTTTAATATACATGTGAGTTGTCCTGATTAGCCGCTGGTGAAGGACTTTTTAGATATCATTGACTCTTTTAACTTTGTTCAGTGGGTTTCTGGGCCACCCATGAAAAAGGAAATATACTTGACCTCGTGTTGTCGTATGGATTACCTGTGTTTAATTTAGAAATTCATGATATTGCTGTATCAGATCACATGCCTGTAGTCTTCGAAGCTGATCTTAAGCGGGCTGCAGATAAGTCTAGTGCGCCTCCTCGAAGTTGTAGAATTTTCAACCCTTCTTCCGCCAGTCAGTTCTCATCTGCATTTAACCAGTTCATTACCACCTTCCCGACTGCTGATGTTGAGGAGCTTAGCTCCTGGTTTCAGTCAACGTGCACCAACATCCTGGACTCTGTGGCTCCTGTGAAAACAGTAAAGCCTAGATCTAAACGTGAGCCCTGGCTGAACGATGGAACCCGGGCAGTTTGGAGAACTTGCAGGAAAGCTGAACACAAGTGGAAGAAGGATAACCTACAAGTCTCACTACAAATTCTAAAGGACTGCTGGAAATCTTATCAGACTACTGTTAATAGAGCAAGACAAGAGTATCTGTCGAACATCATTGTTTCTAATCAGCACAACCCCCGAGTACTGTTTAAAACTATAGACTCTGTCCTTAATGCTCCACAGGTGCAAACTTTAAAACCTTCCTCTGTTTTGTGTGACAATTTTCTGAATTTCTTTGTTGACAAGGTTATAAACATAAGGGCTGCCATTACTTTTCCCTCCGCTGACCCCTCAACCCCTGTTTTCTGCTCGGCCACTTTTGAGACATTTGAGCTGGTGTCATTATCATTTCTAGAAAAGTTGGTTAAACAAAGTAAGACGTCTGGTTCTTTGTTAGATCCCACCCCTCCTAAGCTATTCAAAGAGGTCTTCCCTGCTGTATCTCAGACCGTTCTCACCATTATCAACAGCAGTCTGGCCACTGGTGTTGTCCCTGCCACTTTTAAACATGCACTTGTTCAACCCCTGCTTAAAAAACCCAGTCTAGACAGTTCTGTGTTGGCTAATTTTCGACCCATTTCCAAGATGCCTTTCATATCAAAAGTTTTAGAGAAGGTGGTCTACTTACAGCTGGAGGAATTTTTGAGCACTCATAAAATCTATGAAGGTTTTAGAGCCCAGCACAGTACAGACTCTGCTTTACTGAGGGTGAGCAACGACATCCTATTGGCAACTGATGCAGGAGATCATGTAGTTCTGGTTCTGCTGGATCCATCAGCAGCATTCGACACAGTCGACCACAGTATTTTAATTTCTAGGCTCCAGAACTTGGTGGGGATTCATGGTACTGCACTAGATTGGTTTAGATCGTACTTAACAGGACGGACTATGTGTGTTAATATTGATGGCTTTCAATCTAGAACAGCTCAGGTGTCTTTTGGAGTTCCACAAAGGTTCAGTTTTAGGGCCACTTCTATTTTCCTTATATCTGCTTCCACTGGGGTCCATTCTAAGAAGGCTTGGGTTTCCTTTCACTTATTTGCTGATGACAGCCAGATCTATCTGCCGCTGAAAAGGAAGAATGGTTACTCTATTAACCCTCTTGTATCATGTTTGCATGACATTAAGGATTGGTTGGCCATGAGTTTCCTGAGTTTTAACGAAAACAAAACTGAAGTACTGGTGTTTGGACCAAATGATCGTGGAGGACCGTCCCCAGCTGATCTGGGTTTTTTGACAGGGTTTTTAAAGTCAACTGTTTCTAACTTGGGTTTTAAATTGGACAATCAGTTTAAACTTGATCACCAGATCAGATCAATGGTGAAGCTCAGCTTCCATAATCTTCGGCAATTTTCAAAGGTGAAACCATTTTTATCACCTGCACATTTTGAGACAGTAATCCACGCCTTCATAACTTCTCGGCTGGATTACTGCAACTCTCTGTACCTTGGACTAAGCCAGACATCTCTCTCACATCTCCAACGTGTTCAAAATGCAGCTGCCCGTCTCCTGGTTGGAGGACGTGAGCGAGACAACATTACACCGATTTTAGCATCGCTCCACTGGCTGCCTGTGCATTTTAGGGTTAACTTTAAGATTCTTTTATTTGTTTTTAAATCTTTACATGGTCTTACCCCACTGTACCTCTCTGAACTACTTTCTCCTTATTCGCCGGCCCGGTGCCTCAGATCAGCTGATCAGCTCCTTCTGGAAACATTGAGATCCAAGCGTAAGCTCAGGGGGACAGAGCCTTGCCATTGCTGATCCAAGGCTCTGGAATTCTTTGCCGTTGTATATTAGAGAAGCATCATCACTGTCCACTTTTAAAACTCGTTTAAAGACTCACTTTTATGCCCTTGCTTTTAACACAACATGAGACTCCAGTTGTTTTTACTGATATTTTATTGCTCTTATTATTTTATTTGTTTTTTAATGTGTTTTTATCTTGTTTTTATCTTGTGTGTGTACAGCACTTTGTTTTAGCTTCCTGCTGGTTGAAAGTGCTTTATAAATAAAGTTGAGTTGAGTTGAGTACGGATTTAAACTGACTTTAGTCTGCTTAGCTTAGTTTAGCAACCAGCTATTGTTTGTCTTTTTATGACTGACTCCATGTTCTTTGCATAAGTACCGGTGTGAGCCCCTCCGAGTTGGCCATGGTTGTGATTTTGGGCGATATAAATACAATCGAATGGAATTGCACTGACCAGCACGTTGGGCATGCAGAACATAAAAACAAGGGTGAACAATCTTTAAGAAAAGTGCAAAACTTGAAATTGATCTTGCTCTTTCTCTTGTCAGCCAACCTGGTCCCCTCTGAACTCCTTATTAAATATGTAGTGAAGGCGCCAGGCCTAATTGAAAGTGCACTGGGTAAGTGTCAAGAGATAGTGGATGTGCAGAAGCAGACACAGAACAGGAGATGGCAATTGACAAATGTACTTTTATTCTTTGCTTTTAAGACGCATTTGAAGAACGCCCCCTGCCGAAGGACAAAGTCCTGGAGTTATTTGGCCTCCTCGGGGGGTACATCATTGCCACCACTGGCCACTGCAAAGGTGTGGCTATCAACCTGCTGGCGATGGAGGTGCAGCATGCTGAGAAAACCAAAGCTGGCGGTCGGATAATTCGTGTAAGTTGCCTTGTGTTTAATGAAAATAAACTGGAAGCCACAAGTGGAAATAAACACATACGTCATTAAATGACTGAATAAATATGTCATTAATGACTTAAAGTGGGCATGAAATACGTAAAATTGGACATCAGTAAATACATGTCCATATGTGGCACATACACACGTGGACAAAATTGTTGGTACTCCTCAGTTAAAGAAGGAAAAACCCACAATTCTCACTGAAATCACTTGAAACTTACAAAAGTAACAATAAATAAAAATTTATTGTAAATTAAATAATCAAAATCAGCCATCACTTTTGAATTGCTGATTAACATAATTATTTAAAAAAACAAACTAATGAAACAGGCCTGGACAAAAATGATGTTTAGATATATTGTCTGGACCTGCCTTTCAACTCCTTCTGTGACCACCAGAGGGAGCATGCTCCTCATTGTGCTCTGAATCTGTTTCTTTCCTCACTCCAACTCCCATAACATTTTAATGTTTTGTCCGGCACCTCACACACAGACACGCTGGTAAATGTTGTTTTGGGAACTCTGTGGCGGCTCCTCCTGAGTGACCTTCACAAAGGTTCTACATTTCAGCAGAACACTAGCAGCCTGGATGTGTCTGAAGTGCCAGACAAAAAATGTTTTAACAAATTCCTGAGTTTCATCAGCAGTCCTGAGCCACCATGAGATTTAAACCAGAAAGGAGCAATGGAGCACTGATAATCTGAGTTTGATAGGACAGTTTGACAGATAACATAATGAAATGCTGCAAATCCAGCATGAAATGTTGCATTAAATCATGAAATAGACGCTTCTAAAACCTTTAATATTGTCAAAAAAATATTGACACATTTAATGACACTTTTAATTATTTCATGCCAATTTTAAGTAATTGATGACACATTTGTCTAACCATTTAGTGGCAAAAGTCTTTGTTTCATATTGTCTCTCCTGGTCCTCCATACAAAACATAAGAGTTGTCCAATTAAATGTTCATGTCATTGCAGATTGCAGATCGCAAAACCCACGGCCATTCTGGGCCAGCTGCTCTTCCTCTCACAAGGGAAGAGTACGAGTGGTTCGACCACTACCTCATTTCGCGGCACAGGATAGATGGTGGCCTGAAGGACACCACATTTTTTCACACATGGTCAGGCAAGCCCCTTTTGAAGCTCCCAGGACTCTTCAAAATTGTTTGGGAGAGGATGCGTCTGGGGGCTGGCCCGACCTTCAGTAAGCTGAGGTCGTCTATGTCCACCTATGTGAGTCCTTTATGTACAGTAAATCAGATGTTCCAGGGCAAAATTTGACACATGCATCGAGTATTTTCACTTTATCCACCAGACAAAACGGGAGCTAGGGCAACGTCAGCTCAGCAGGGCAGCGGCATTCATGTTCCACGGTGCGGCAACTGCTCAGCGGTTTTATCAAGGTATTTGACACGTGCAAAGTATATTACAAGCCAATATCCTTGAGTGTTACCAGTTACTTCACAACTTTAACTCTTCCCTTCTTCTCTAATCTTTCCACAGCGAAAGACCTAGAGGAGTTAATCCACTCCTGTCGCCTGCTGACCATAGCTGCCATCAGGATGCAGGCTAAGAAGAGTGGACAACAGGTGAGGGGATTAGCAGGAGACTCTAGAACACCAACAAGGACTCGTCATTCTAGGGTGCAAATTTAAAAAGTCCCGCAGTCACTATCAAATGCTTCTCTCCATACTTCCCACAGGACGCTGAATCCTCGCTGTCAGATGACGCACCCACCACTTCCAGCCGCATATTGCACCGTAAGAGGGCAGTCAAAAGACGGCTTGACCTGGATGTCCCAGCAGACTAGGAGGTAATTGATGAGATGTACTATAGCACCTTTCACTCACTGAAAAAAACTTCTTGCAGCATATCCCTTGTTGAAAAGGTAGTCTCTTAGACTGATGGTTCACAACCTTTTATTGACCCTCTGACACCTATGGGCTAAAACTTGGTTTTTGTCTACTTAGGAATTAACCTCTGTATTTAAATGTATAATAGTTTAACAAGTAAGTCGCAATAATTCATTCACTAAATGCTTTTTTTATGTTTCTCATTTGTTGCTGAAAGACTGACCGTGGGAGAACCTCGCCTGCCACCCCAGGAGTATTTCAGAGACGATGCATGGAGCTCCCGAATGTAATGAAGTGCTAAAGCAAAAGCGGCGTGTTTGGACATTCTTCCTCTACATGACAAACCCCAGTTCAAAATGTAGCGAAACTGTTCTTCAATGTATAAAATGTGAATGATTGATGGACATTTTGATGCTTTGCATAAAACTTGTTGTACAGTTTTGACGTTGTTTCTAAAGACAAATGTTCATATAGTGAAAGACTTGTTTTGTAAAAAAAAAAAAAGTGGAGTGGAGCGTAACATAAAGGTAAATGAAGGTAAATAAAAATAAATTTAAAAAAAAAAAACCCCAAGAGACTAGTCTCCAACAAAAGATTACAAATTTATTTACAAGACTACTATAACCAAACATCAACAATAACTAAAAGGTGAAGCAAAAGGCTTCAGGGTGAACCAATGGCCAAAATAACAAACAAAACCCCCACCTATCTAACCAAATGAGTCTTACCTGTCAAAAAAAAGAAGGAAAAACAATTGCAAATGCTAACCTCCCTCAGCTAACAGAAACAGGAGAAAAGACATGTGAAAGAAAATGGCAATTCACCCCTAGAGCTTCACTTAATGTCACTGATCAAAAAAAAAAAAAAACAACACAAAAACACAAGGTGAACCTCTGCACAAAATTCAACTCAAAACAAAACTACAACAAGGTACAGTATCTAATCACAGATCAGAATCAGAACAATTGAGAAGAGAGCCAAGCTAGACTGCTGACGCGCTGCATCAGACTTCCAGAGGTCCAGACAGTCATTTAAAGGCTGCCTCACCAGCTTTGGTCCAATAGGAGCCCGCCTTTAGCACCACACCTGAAACTGATCAGACAGACAGACAAAGATCCACAAGACAAACAGAGGTCCCACTTTGACACTAAAATTAATTACACAAAACACATTTCTTTTTAGTACTATTGCTAAGCTGACCAGCAGTCACAGCTCACTGGAACCACATATTCCTGCTACTCTCAGCTCTGAGGAATTTCTTTCAATCTTCGATTGTAAAATCCTAAATATTAGACAAAAGTTGAACAAAGTTATCCCTACTATCAGCCCAGAGCAGGCTAAAAAAGTAGAAACAATGCATCTATAGAAACCTCTGTAATATTAGACTGCTTCACTGCTGGAGATCTAGCAGAATCAAAATCACTTAATACATCCTCCAAAACCTTAACTTGTCTTTTAGACCCAATCCCCACTAAACTTTTAAAGGAAACCTTCCCCTCAATTAATGAATCAGTTTTACATATTATAAATACTTCCATAGAAACTGGTTATGTGCCACAGTCTTTTAAATATGCAGTTGTTAAACCTCTTCTGAAAAAGCCCAGTTTAGATCCTGACATTCTGGCCAACTATAGACCAATATCAAATCTCCCCTTTATCTCAAAGATATTAGAAAGAGTTGTAGTTAAACAGCTATACTGCCACCTACAGGACAATAGCCTCTTTGAAGATTTCCAGTCAGGGTTCAGACCTCACCATAGCACTGAAACTGCACTAGTTAGAGTCACTAATGACTTGTTACTGGCCACAGAAAAGGGACTAATCTCTATTCTGGTCCTGTTAGATCTTAGTCCTGCCTTTGACACTATAGACCACAGCATCTTACTCCAGAGACTAGACCCCCTACCCAACCAGGTTCTGTATCCTTCTCCCATCCCCACTCCCCCACCTGCAATCTGCATTACATCACTTGTCATCTGCCAATGCTTTATTTTATTCTGTTTATCATGCTTCTGTTTGATGCAGTACAATTCACATGTTGTCCTGATTCCAGATGGATTGTCT
This sequence comes from Oryzias celebensis, assembly GCA_014656515.1. Lineage (NCBI taxonomy): Eukaryota > Metazoa > Chordata > Actinopteri > Beloniformes > Adrianichthyidae > Oryzias > Oryzias celebensis. The sequence goes on from BNCR01000012.1 coordinate 106,246, forward strand.
GTGTTCCTGTCTTTGGCTGTGACCTTGCCTTTGGCTCTTCCCGCTCCAGTCTTTAGCTCTTCTCGCCTTTGGCTCTTCCAGCAACCCCAGCTGTTTCCACAACTCCTACTGGATGAAGCTCATCTGCTACACTATACAAACATGTTGTTGTTTATTTAAATATTTAGCTGTTATCTTAACTGGTAGCTGTTTATCTAGACGTGTTTGTTTATTAGACATATACTTGTTATTCAACCACGGAGTAACAGAATTAATGAAGCTCACTTTTCTTTAATACTTCTAGTACATCACCTGTCCGTCCGGGTTCAGGATCTCTCCTTCATGTGGGAAACCCTGAGGTTACCTAGTTTTTCCCACTAAAAGAGACAGGGGTTTTTTTTAAATGAGTTTTTCCTCACCAAGGAGGGTTTAAGGTCAGAGATATTTGTTCAGCTTAGTCTGTTTAACAACCAGCTATTGTTTACTTTTACATGTTTTATTTTTTTGTTCTTACAATATACGGATGTCAGTCCAATAAGACGGCTATGGCTGTGATATTGGGCTATAGAAATAAAATTGAATTGAATTGAATAGAATAGAAGTGAAACATGCAGCAAATGAATTTATATTTGAAAAAGTCATTTAAAAAAAAGAACAATGCAGGGAAGATTGCAAGTGAGGATGAAGATGTACACACTAAAATTAGTGGAGGAGGAGGAGAAGAAAATGGGAAAGGAGGTGCGTGTCTTGCATTTTTTTTAAAGTTCTTTAGTACAACAATAAATCAAAATGTTTTTTAAACAAAGCCTTGTCTACTATTTTATTTACACTCAAGATGTATTCTAAACTGCAATTATCTGCATTAGGGCTGTAGCTATTCATTTTAACAATTTGATTCAGAACATAATTTGTGGTTGCCACTACTTTACAATAATGAGTTTACTTTACTCATTACCTATATGACAAAGTAATTCACTAATTCTTTACCTTTTTTCCACATATTCATATCCATATACAAACTTTCAAGGGAAGAACAGCGTTGCATAAACAAGATCCTCTCGTCTTTCATTTAACAGGGTTCCTTGGCAAAAGAGATTTTTAATCTCAATATAACTTTTCTGTTTAAATAAAGATAAATAAAAACTTAAATTAATCTAAATAATTTTAAAAAACAATTTAAAGCAATAACCTTGTGCAAGGTACGAACATGTTCAAGACATAATCTGGCTTCATTTGACTTCAGACAACAGTGTGAAAAATGACACAAAAAGAAGTTACAACAAATGTGGTATGTGCTGCAGCTCAAACTCAGATGTGGAAAATTCTGTTATGAAATGATCATCTCTACCAAATCTGAAACTAAGCCAATTTTTTTGAAAACAAAAATATGAAATGCCTCCATGTTCATTCTGGATGACGTTATGTATTTCATTACAGTGAGTTGCATCAGTTTCTCTCTCTCTCTCTACCTCTGCCTTTTGTGCACAGTTCTGCACGACTGCAGGTCTACCAAACTATGCTCCCCACGAAGCATAAACTTATTGATCAGTGGCGTGCAGTTTAGAGAGAAAAGAAAGGGTGAATTAATATAGAAATAATCATCTCCGAGTCTCAGGAAGGAGCGGACTCTTGTCTTTCACACCAAAGAGCGGCTTTAGAGTGGTTTTGTTTTTAACAGTCACATCAGATCTCTTCTCTGCTGCTCACCTGCTGCTCTGTGGAGATGACGGAACTCCTTGCATTATCTCTTTTTGTCTTGTCTTTAAGCCAGTTTGGAAAGCACCTTGACTGCAGCAATGAGAGCACGTCTGTACTTTGATCCTCAACTCTGCACACGCGAGCTCATATGCCCCAATTACTCTATTTAGTTTTAAATTAATCTGCATTTCGATTCATCTAACCGAGAGAAAATGTCAGAGCCTACAAAACCCAAGTAATGAAGTAACAATACAAAACCCAAGTAATGAAGTAACAAGGGTTTCCATAGTCCAGTAATTGTAATTAATTACTGAAATTTGAACTGGAACGCATTATGTTGCTCCATTACTGACAAGTAATTGTTCTGAAATTCAAGAATTCAGTTTTCTCTTCATCCGTAGGGCTGGGAATTAGGAAGAAATGTATCTTCATGTTTCATATGCAAGTTGAAGAAATGTGTAGGGACCCTGGACAAGGCATTTATTAGAAGTTTCTTTCTGGATTCATACAAAGTTCTGCATTGGTTCTGTTTCCAGGATCCACGTTACAGATGAACATTGAAGACATTTCAATAAATGCGGTTCTCTGATGAGTCTGAAGTAAGTTTTCATTCGGCAGCACATCTGAGTGCATCTACACTGTGCTTCTACTAAAACATGAATAAAAGGAAAACACCCTTTTAAAATATTCAGCCAGGTAATGTTTACAAAGTAATGACACGTCGGCTGAAAGGTCAAATCCACAGTTCATGTAGGAGTTCGAGGGACAGAAACCTCACAGGTTTGTGTCGTTTTCTTGATTGTTTTTCTATCTACAGTATTTCCACTTTCTGTGATGCTCTGAACGACTGAGAGGCAGGGGTTTAGCACATCCACTTCTGCACCTCCAGAGGGGGGGTGATACAGACGGGGAGAAGGGTGACGGACGGCGACATGGAGAGGAAGTCACTGCGTGCCCCATTAAGCCCGTCCCTTCAGCTGAAGTTGGCTAAAGGAAGTGATCAGGTTAAAGTGGGCGCTCTCCTCCTCCGTCAGCTCCAGGTTTCCAGGCCTCACCACCACCAGCACGTTGACCCCGGCTTCTTCTGCTGCTTTAGCTTCTGTAATCACAAAGCAGCTGGTACGTCAATGTATCACTTTGGTTTTCACCTTCACCCCTTGACACTTTTGATGTCGCTGCCAATTAGACCTAGATAAACGCTTTTTGACACGGTCTGAGCAGATTCATGTTGATTATGTAAATGTTTGTAAATGTAGCCAAAAGAATGTAAACGCTGGAGCTAAAGCTCTGGTGTTAAAGGATTAAAACACAGGGCTGGCTGTTTGCATAGGAATGTGGGTACCACAAGCTGTATGATATTTGACATGCACTGCAATCCATCAAAGTACACCAATGTTGTACTTTTACAAATAATACAATATAAGTATACAATAAAATTAATAATTATACAATAAAAGGTTAAAAGCAACCAAAAAGTAAAACAGACGTTTCACTTTTGAACTCAGCTGCAGTTGATAAACAAATAGTTTTCAAGTTTATTTATTGAAATGTTTTTCTGTAGATTTTTTACAATCGACAGTCAATAATTCAAAATCTGAATTCACCGTTTCCATATACGACTTCATAACCTACAGAGAGGATGTAAAGTTTGTGCCCACCAGGTAAAATGTTCTATTATTGTGCATAAAGAAAGGAAGCACAAAGGAAAGATTGAAAAATCTTCTAAAGGGATCAGAACTGATGAGAAATTATTTTAATATGTTAAAAAAAAGGTTTATTTCCATCATTGACCCTTTCAAAATAACAGAAAACAAAATAATGCCGTGTGCAAAAGTATGGGCACCCTGCAGTTAGTACCTCGTACTGCCCTCCATGGCAAGTATCACAGTTTGTAAAGGTTTTTTATAGCAGCCAAGAGTCTCCATTCATGTTTGAAGTTTCTTCATCCATTCTTCTTTTCAAAAGTCCTTCAACTTCATCTTTTTTACAGATGATATCAAGTTAGTGTCCAAAATTTGCTTGAATTTGGTGGAATCCATTCTTCCTTATATGGGTGAAATGTTTCCTGTGTTATTCAATTGACTTCATTAGGTTGCAGTTTGAAGTAAACTGTTTACTTTGGGTGACGTCACACTCACTCACTCCAGCAGAACTTTCTGGAGTATGCAAAATTCCTCAGCAAAGGCTTTTACACCTGGCAGCAGTGGATGCAGTTTGTTTTTTTCATTTGGACTAGCGTACGGTCATAAGTTCAGCCTGCTTTGTGAAGAACAGCATCAGGAAGTGAACTTGTTTAATACAAAGTTGTGTTTTAAATCAGAGCATTAAAACTGATCAGGAAAACCTTCATGTTTCTGTAAAATCTGTTCTTTTATTTTATAGCTTTAAAACATCAACTGCAAAAATAAGTTTTTAAGAATTTGAAAGAATTTGCTGCTGTTTTCCAAACTGCTTCAATGAACAAGCTCACCTCTGGCCACATCTGTCAAGAAGGTGATTTCTTCAGGCTGACAGCCGATCTTCTCTGCAATCCTCTCGTAGCTTTTAGCTTCTACTTTAGCTCCTATCGTGGTGTCAAAGTGACCGTCAAATAACTGATGAAAAAAAACAAGTTATAAAGAAATGAGGATTGTTTCAAAGAAAAAACATCTGTATGGTAAGCAAAGGGACTTACTTCTAAAACATCTCCTTCCACTGAGTATCTGAAGAGAAGTTTTTGTGCTTCCACACTTCCTGAGGAGTAAATGTAGACCTTTAGGCCATGTTCTCGCCACTTCTTAATAGAAGGAACCACATCTGGATAGATTCTGTTTGAAGGAACATGAGGTCAACCTCTGTTACTCAGATACACGTAATTACTGAAACACTCAAGTGGATCTGAACCAGAAAAGGAAAAGAAGTCATCGTACTTACTCGCCTTTGATTCTCCCAGATGCATAAGCTGCCCTCCACATGTGACCCTGGAGCTGTTTGAGCGCTGTGCTCTTCCGGTCTGCCGCCATCTGCCACAGCACATCCTCCACGACCTTCCTGATGGCCTTCTCCTCGTCCGTGTGGACCGTTTGGTCCACAACGTGGACCGGACAAGCTCGATTCTGCTTCATGTCCTCTTCAATCTGCAACCAGGCGTTGTTACTGAGTGAGAGGTGCAACACTTCAAATGCAGTCAGGCTGAGCAGACCAACAAGTTACATATTCATGTGGTTGTTGGATGATATTCACCTGTTTTTTTAGGAGGTAAACATCTTCCTTGCATTCATCTTCTTCCCAGTGAGTGGACAGGTAATCTTCCAGATGCTCCGTGATGTAAGGAAACAAAATGTCCTAAAATAAAAACATCAGATTCAAATCACAATCTGAGTCAGAAGTCCTTGACCAGAACTGGAAGTAACCCCATATCACACCAAAAAAAAAACCTTTATTTTAACTGGTGACCCTAACAGTTACGCTTTTTTCCTGTTTTTAAGCTTTAACAAAGGTTCTTCTAGAATTCTGAACAATTTTGGTTTAAGGTTAGGGTAAGTTGTATAATTTCCACTTCCAGTCAACTATTTCAGGTGCCGTCTTTGCTGGAGCCAGTGGGGTGGAAGGCTGATGCTCGCACAGCTGACTACAGTAAAAATCGATGTAGAATTTAGACTCTGGTCATTTCAACACACTGAACTTGTTAATGTGTGATTTTGCACATTATGATAAAGACACTATAGATTAAAACTGGCCTTTGTTTAAGTCTGGCTTTTTTTTTAGCCATGTGTGATCAAGCATTTTACACTATTTTTATTTCTAGAAAATCCCAAAGTCTTAAATCCCTCAGTACATTGGACTGAAAAAGAAGCTTTATAAAAGATTGGAACATATAAACTAGGAAAATCTGTTTTTTATTAAAGTGAATGCATTCGTTTTGATTTTTATTCGACTGGCTCAGTGAGGTTGTTATTGTGACCAAAGCATAATCTGATTTAACATTTACAACAGTGAGGAACTTGATTTTGTAATTTTTAATCTTGCTTTTACTTTAAAACCTTTAAAAACAAAAAGTAGCAGTGCTGAAAGTTGCAGCATTAGAATTCCTGAAATGAGAGCTAATGTTTGTTAGTCGACAGTGTCTGTGAAAAGAATTAATACCTTTTGTATTTTACTTCAAAGGAGCGGCGGTTGCCTTGGATACATAACACATGAGTTTAACAAATATCTTGGTGTTCATGTTTCCAGTTATTCAAAAACAATAAAGGAAACAGATTTATGGAAAACTTTAGAACAGTGTAAACTTAATTGAAATGTGCGTCACTGATCAGTCTCAGTTTCATTTTTTCTCACTAAAATGGAATGTCTCTGAAGAGTCATCTGCCCAGTTATATACCCAGTCATCTGCCCAGTCGTCTATACAGTCATCTATGAATTGTCTATTCCTAAACAAACCAAGACATCAGAAAAGAAAATCAACCAATGAAACTCCAAGATTATCAGGAAAAGCAAAGTTTTCACATGAAAAAAGCGCAATAATCTAGGATCATAATGATGGTTTTCTAGATTTAGAAAACGACCAAAATGCTTTCATATACCGTCACAAATTTTCTCTTGTTTAGGGGTGTCAGTATCATTCTAAAATGAGATTACGACTATTAAAAACTACAAATTACTAATAAAAGTGGAAACATTTAGCATTTTGATACATTTTTTTTGGTAGTAGGTTTAAGTTAAATGATAGAAACCAATACAATAGTATAAAAAAGGAAGCCCTCAATCCAAATATCCATCAGTCTGACTAATATTGTTTATCTGCTTCCTTAATGATCAATCCTATTACAAATCCCCAGTTGTCCAATTCATTTATGTAGTCTGTGTTTGTTTAAAAAATGTTAATTACGCAAAAGAGAAAGGGGGCAAGTTAAATTCTCCATTCGTTACATTTCCTGTGGCACCAAAATGAAAAGAAATTAATTTGAAAACGTTTGATATTTCTAAACAAGGAGCTGCCATGGTTTTGTTTTTAGGAAAACAACTATTTCTGTAATATTAATATAGAAACAATAGATCATGGTTTTGGTGGGGGATTTTACTGTTGCACAGGACCACACACACACTTTCACACCTAGTGACAGTTTAGAATGGCCAATGAACCTATGAACCATCACATCACCGGGGAGAACATGCAAACCCCACACAGACAGGCCCCCCATTGATGATGCTGTTTCAGGTGCTGTATGTTAGAAAAAAATCCTAAAAAATTATGAATAATATACTTTGGGGTCTCACGCGACATGCGTCCTCTTAGTTTCGTTCACAACAGCGCAGATATAAAAATACAAAATGAAAAAGGAGGGCAGAAAAACGCTGAAAAGTATTGTCTTTTGGGCAGAATTAGTACAAACGTTAATGTAACACGTCATTAGTGGACACTGCCGAATGATGAACATTACAATTACCTTAATATCTTGAGAAATTAGAACATGAGCGTGTAGTTGGTGTGCTGAATGTTGATGTAAAGAGGCTATGACTACAAGAGGAGAAAGTCGGAATTACGAATGTTTTAAGGCCGTGAAGGCAGCACATTGTTTTTGTTGGTTATATAAGTATCTATGAGAAAACGGGTGAATAAAATGCACCATCTGCACCGGCGAAAATTAAATGTTAACAATGATAATGCCCAGTTTAAAAAAAAAAAACAAACAAATGTTTTCATTCTGCACCCGTTAGCATGGCCGTAGCCCTCCCAACACCACAGGGAGAACATCCACAAATTTACCTTCACGAATGTGATCGGCGTGGTGGTGCCTTCAATGTCCAACAACAGAGCACCAGTGCACGCAGGGATGGAAACAGAGGCCATTGTTGATCACAAAGAAGCAGCTGGAGGCGTTAGCAGGTGTTAGCTTAAAGGACAGCGGCCGCGGCACCGCGGGGTTTCAGCCAGCCAGCGGTCTGGTCCGGTGCGATAGATACTCGCTGCTCCGCCAGGCCGGTCAGAAAAATAAACACCGATCGATTTTTAAGCTGTTAGGCTATAGGTTTAACATAGCCTGTCTGTGGCATGAGCTCGATGGCAACTACCTTTACAAAGACACAACCCCGCTCACATGTTCAGCAGTTAGTTAAGTCTCCACGCCGAAAGATGGCGCTGCAGCCACCCAGAACTTCCGTTTGTGTGGAAACGTTAGTCTTTTTTTTTTTTTAAATAAACTTTATTGTAAAAGTCAGTTTCAGTACAAATACATTGTATATCTATACAAACAAATACAAAATGAAATAAAAATAACTTAATGCGCCAGAAGTCGGAACAAACAAAACAAAAGCATACAACGATTATATAAAAGTAGGATTGATAAAACATTTCAGATTTGACAAATTTTAAGATTTCACTATTTTTAGTTGTTAAAAAAAACAAAACAAAAAAAACAAAAAAAAAAAAAAAAAAAAAACAGTAAGACATCTCCAAAAAGTGGTACATTTATTTACATCACGAATAACTTCAAAAGTGAAGCAAAATGCTTAAAGGTGAACCAAGGCCAAAACAACAAACAAAACCCCCACCAATCTAAACACAAATACATCTTACCCGTTTATGAAGGAAAAGAGAAAACAATGACAAAACACTAACCTCCCTAATAAACAGGAGAAATGTGCATTAAAGAAAATGGCAGCTCACCCCTACAGCTTCACTTTACAACATAACTAAACAAAAGACAGAGTGAACCTCAGCATAAAACTACAAAATGCAACACAAACAAAATCAAGTGGAGCAGACCACCAAGCTGCAGTGGCAACTGATTGCAGCCAGGTTCCCTTCTCACAGGCTGGAGGTCCACACAGTGCTTTTAAGGCGGCCTCCATCAGCTTGGGTCCAATGGAGGCCACACCCTCCAGCACCACACCTGAAACAAAGTAAAGAGACACACAGAAACCCAGAAAGATCTACAAAAAAACAAAGAGGTCCCACTCTGACAGAAATAAAATACACAATATAAAGAAAATACAAATCCAAATACGGCTGGGGCCGTAACACAAAGTAAAGAAAATGAGAGAGAAAACCTGTAACAAAAGAAATCAAAGAAAATTTGAGGCACCCAACTGCAGGCATGTAATGGCGGATGGATCTGTCGTGGCGGATGGACATCCACTGAATGTCGTAGGCTGAAATGGTTCTTCGTGTTTTATTTTATTTTATTATTGTTTTTTTTTTATTATTATTCTTTTTTTTTTTTTTTTGGGGGGGGGGGAATCCAACACCTCAAACTATTCAACTTCGGCGTGAAGAGAGATGACAACGTAAGTTAAGTTAAAGTTCTTTAAAAAGTCTTCAGCTTGTTAAAAATGCAGCAGCTAGATTGTTAGCAGGAACCAGCAGAAGAGAACACATTACTCCTGTGGTAGCTTCACTTCACTGGCTCCCAGTTGAATCTAGAATCAAGTTCAAAATCCTCCTGCTAACCTATAAGGCCTTGAATGGTATGAACCCATCCTATATTAAAGATCTCATAGAGCCTTACCTATTTCTAAAAGCACAGTTGGAGGTAGAGCCTTTTTATTTTTATGGAAAAAGGTCCTAGCTCATGTAAGAGAGGCTGACAGTTTCTACATTAAAAATTTGGATTAAAACATTCCTCTTTGGACAGGATTATTGCCAGACTAGCTAGCAATCAGAGATTATTTTAGTTACTGCTCCTCTGCCTCACCTGCTGTGATGGGGTTTGCCGCGCTGACTCTGCTCGCTCCTGCTCAGTCCCCCCTCCTTCCATCTCCCTCCACCTCAAGACTTCCTCTTATTTTCTACCCTTCCCTCACATACTACATACACCTTAGGGGACTTTATGTCCCATGGCACTCACTTTGACTTCAAGGGACCACCAAATCCCAACTGCACAACATTACATAACACCTTTATTTCAAGGTCACTGGATCCCACTACACTGACTCAAATTCCAAGGGACCCCCAAGTCCCATCTGCATTACACAACATACTCAAGTCCACAACCACCTCTCCTTCATCTCTCTCTTTCCTTTTCTACTAACCTCCTACCTGTCTCACAATAAACCCTACCCAAACAATAGAATTGATGGTGTCAAACAAAACTTTGGGACTCTTCTTATTAAGGGATATCAGCTGGCGAAAGTCATCAGATCTGGCCTCTTTCACCATATTGTTATATGACAAAATGAGATCCCTAAGGTGCAGCCTGTGGACCATGAGATTGGTGGATTTCAAAAGATGCTCAGTTTGAAGACACTGTCTCTTTAAATTTTGAATTGTTTCATCAATCCAGGGATGCACCTTTTTCCGTGATACGTTGGCTTTGACAGGAGCCACTTGATGCAGAATTATGACACAGTGGTCACTAAAACAGTTTGTTCACATCGAGAAATTCTTTAAATAAATGGGAATCAAACAGAGCAGAGAATTGTTCAGTAGTGTTGGCAGTCATGATGCGCCTTTGAGACATAATGCTTGAAGACACAGGTTCAGAAGTGATATTTAACTCAAAGAAAACACCACTATGATCACTCATATGCACATCTTCCACAGCTATGTTAGCAATGCTCAGTCCAAGAGAAAAAACTCAGTCCAGAGTGTGGCCCTTCTGATGGGTGGGGTCAGCAAACCAGCGGTGGAGGAAAAGTTTGTTTGTAGCCATCCCATGTCTGACAGAGAAACTCCATTTGGTCTTTGACGCCAAGAAGAAAGTCACGACCATAAGTCCGCAAAGCAGAAACATATCCATTTGTCAATCGGGCTGATATGATCACATATGTAGTCAAAATAATCACAATTAGTCTACAAAGTAGGAGCGGAGCAGAGGCAATGCCGAACACAGGCGCCATCTTCAAATCAGCAAATGATCAAATTAAAAGAAAGAAAGAGTCGGCTGAACAAACTTGTATACATTTGATCTATTGTAAACTCAGCAGTCATTCATTTCTCTGGAGCTGAACATTGTTTTCTCCTGCTCAGTTGAGGTTTATACGCGATCTTGATCGCAATTAACATTAATGATTCACATTTTAGGTAACAGACATGTAATAATCATTGATTATCCTTAGACCACATCATTACATTAATCCAGTAATCATTGCTACATTTTTCAGATCAAGTAAAGAAAATCAAGTAGTTTATTGATTGTAATTAAAACATTTCAGTAATCATTATTGCAAATACTCATTGGTTGTAATTTAAAGAGTTTTGATTACTTCAAATTCAAGTTCACACATCCACATATTTGGAATTACTCAAACTTCAGTTGCTCTTTAACTCCTCTTATCTTCATATTGTAAAATTAGAGTTTCTTTATTATTTTTTTTTTGAATGTTTGAACATTTTTTGAGCTCAATACTGAACCCATTCCAAAGTTTAGAGCCTCACACAAAAACTTCTTTGGGGTTTTTACATCCCCTCCGTTAGTACCTCCATCATTTTCTAAGAACTGTTTTTGAACATTCAAAGGTAATGTTTTTATACTAGCTCCGTTTAGAATTTGCATTGTGTAAAACTCAACAAGGTCATACAGGTTTAAAAGTCTGGATTGATCAAGTAAATTGTTTGAATGATCAAAATAGTCGACTTCATGTACAATTCTGATGTCTCGTTTTTGAAGTAAAAAGAGAGAATGTAGTGAGCCTTTATAATTATTAGCCCAAATTTCTATACAGCTGATGAAATAAAGTAATATTAGTGAGCAGTACAATAAATATCTACAGTTGTATTCTAATACATGGATTTATTTATAATTGAAATACCTTTTGAAACTTTAGTTTGTGTGTGTCTGATTTGTAGTTTCCAACATAGTTTGTTATCAATAACAATTCCTAAGAATTTAATTTCTATGACACTTTCAATTAAGGCATTGTTTATTTTAATTTATTGATCTGTATTGGCATTGTATGCTGATATTTACATATTAAAATTGAAAATAACTAATGTGTTTTATCATTCAAGTTTTATGTATTATTTTAATATTTTGCTCACTATAATTTTATGTAAGTGTGTTTTCCTTTTCATTGCATTTTCAAAAACAAAAACTTTTATTTTATTTTATTTTTTTGGGTACATTATTCCTAAAAGTCTTTTTTATTTTTATTTTATTTTAAATAAAATTGAATAACATCTGTTAAATGCAGTTCCCGGATGTTCTTCAGAAATTCGTCCTGCAGTTACATGTCCGCTGCAGCAGGTGGCGCCCAACACCCGCAGGTTCACTCGGCATCCGCAGAGCAAGACAAACAAAAAAAGGCTGGCGATGAAAACAAAATATCGGATGAACAAAACCTTCAAATATTATTAGACCTGAAGCAAATTTGTTCTTAGAGACTCGAGCGTTGCCTTTATCGATTTGAATTTGTTGATAACGTTAAAGAAGCTGAGATAGCCTATTCCTGTTTTTGAACAACGCCTTTTGTTATTTGTAATTGGTTAGCCAGCGACCATCTTAGCAGTTAGCTTAAATTAAATCTGTATAAATAGATAGATAGATATTGCTCAGAATTAGTGTTGAGAGTTTTGCCGTTATCATATTCTCTTAGGTTGCATTTGATCTTTTCAATAAAACGTTAAGATGTCTGAAGATTATGAATTTAGCGAAGACCCAAATATGATGAGGATGGAGGAGGATGGAGAGGCTAACAATGACGACCCGATGTCAGCTCAGGGGGACGGCGGCCTGATGGGGGACGAGGCCGAGGGATCGAGGATCGACGCCAGCAAAAACGAGGAGGATGAAGGGTAACGTGATCTGCACGGGCAGCCTCCCGCAAACAAAGACTCCCACGGGGGTGAAGTTTACAGGGAGAGCTGCACGGGTATCCACGATCTTGTAGATGAAGGCATATTTGTTTTTTGTAATTAACGTTTGCAGCGACGTTTGCTGAGTCCCAAAACAATCCGTTAGGGGTCTGCAACCTGAAGCTTCAGAGTCAGTTCCGAAAGTTTCCGTTTAATCCTCTTTTAATCCGTTTCCTGTGGTCTTTAAACTATGAAGAGGATGCTGTTTTTGTCCTAGAAAATGTGGATATATTTTTTTTGCATAGTGACTTTGGGTCATTAGAAAGTCCCCTCCGAGCTTCTAATGTGTTGGCCCTTTGGATCAGAGCCCTTCTTGTCACCCATAACTGCAAGCTCTCTGTTTACATGCTGTCCTGCTAGCTCACAGCCCCTCACAACCCTAACCTAACATTGCCGGTGCAAAAAAAGCAACATTGGAGCTATTCAGCCAAACAGTTCTGATCCGGATTCTAGCTCAGGCAAGGAAAACAAAGACATCATGGATCTATTTATCTGCAAGTAGATGCATCAGAATGAAGCAGAGCAGGGAGCTTCTGTCCCGCCCAGCATATTTCTATGTTACAAACACAAACTTTTTTAAAATACATTTTTTTTGTCTGCTCTTGATTAACAACAATTTTAGTAAAAAAAAAAAAAAACTCAGAAATGAAATTTAATCTTAATATTATTTATTTATATCCTCAATCAGAAAAATGCCCCAAGAACATCTTAAAAACCCAATTTCTATTTGAGCTGGTCTTTAAAGTTAATTTGACCTCTTTTGTTTGTTTGTTTTGGGTAGCAGCAATTACCAGCGCGACCCCCACCCACACACACAAAATAAATCAATTTTATAAAAGAAAAAAATAAAAGCTGCCAAATTGTACTTTGTGTGTTCTACAGGGTTTGTACAGATATGGAACATAAGGAAACTACTCTATAGTTCTTTGTTCTTCACTTTTATCATCACAATCTTCACTCCTTTTAAGTTTTTTATTAATCAAAATAGAAAACCAGCAACCTGGAACAATATTTGTTATATGAGTTAGTCACAACACTAACACACAGATTTACTAATGTTCTTGCAAACTCAAATTTCCTTTCAAATGTTTGTTTGCTAACAGGAAGATGTTTGTTGGAGGCCTGAGCTGGGACACCACGAAGAAAGACCTGAAGGATTACTTTGCAAAGTTTGGGGAGGTTGTAGACTGCACGTTAAAGCTGGACCCCATGACCGGACGCTCCAGGGGTTTTGGCTTTGTGCTCTTCAAAGATGCTGAAAGTGTTGAAAAGGTTAGATTTTGTTAGATGTTGAAGATTTTGTTAGATGTTGAATAAATGTTGTTTTTCCTAGGGCGCTGTTAAAAAAAAAAAAAACAAGGTCTTTATCAATGTTCTCTCAAATCAAGTAGATTTATTTTTGAGCACTTTCTTTTATTTTTACTGAGAAAAAAAACAGCCTTTTTTGTTTTAACCTAAGAATTCATTAATTTATTCAAAGGCTTCAACTTTTCTTTAGTTTGAATCAATAATTATGTGAAAAAAATTAATTACTAATAAAAGCACTTTTAGTTTGACAACTTTTTAAATAAATGTGAAGTTTTTTTTTTGTTTTTTTTAATTGCAATAAAGTTGTTTGAAAGCTGCAGCCTTTCCAGCTACATGTTTTGTTTTTTTTTTTATTTTGGAGGCTAAGTAATTTTCTAAATGCTAAAAAAGAATATTGCTCATAAATTATATTAAAAAGATTTAGACTAACTGATCAGTAAACATCTTTTTTTATTTGTGCATTTTTTATGTCATTATGAATTGTAGATTTCTGTCCTCTTTGGAGAGCAGACAGATCAGATCTTTAAAATTTTCCACATTTTTTTATAAAACTGTTGGAACAAACGTGTTTGAGTAAAATGTGAATCAAAAACTAATTCTCATGCCTCATTCTGTACGTAAAAAAGCAAAAGTACATTTAATGAAAAGCTTTGATTTTCCGTCATAACCTGAATTGCCTGTTTTTATTTGCTGTTTTTTTGTTATGAAGGTGGCGTCACAGAAAGAACATAAACTCAACGGAAAAGTGATCGACCCTAAAAAAGCCAAAGCCATGAAGAGCAAGGAACCGGTGAAGAAAGTCTTTGTTGGTGGTTTGTCTCCAGACACCCCAGAGGAGAAGGTCCGAGAGTACTTTGGTGCCTTTGGAGAGGTTAGTGTCATTTTCACAGTCAGCTTCAACAGTTTTCTGATCCTCCGCCACACAATTTAAATCATCTTTATTCATGAACTTCATGAGTGAATTTTAGAGGTTTTGTATCCGTTTTGAGACCTAAAGCTCAACCTAAAAAACCCCAAATTTGTTATCTTTTCTGTGCTTTTCTCCCATTTTTTTCATTAAATGTTGTACTCCTGACTTTAAGACGCTTACTGTCACTTGAGTACCTTTTGTGCTTTTGTGAAACTGTTCTCGGATGTTTTCAGGGATCTTTTTCTGCTCTTTTATTTTGAAACATGCTCAGACAGGAGGACAAGTGTTTCCTGTCTTACCTCTATAAGAACAGAATTCTCTGGAGTTGTAATGTGTCAGTGAGACAAATGTTGAGGCTGCCAGTAAACTAAAAGACAATCTCAGTTACAGAGAAATTGCAGGACAGAATCTTTGCATATTTCTCCAGAAGCTGCTGCTTCAAAAGCACATCCAGTATATACATACATTTATGTAGCATTTATGCTAGTTAGTCTACAGTGTGCAATAAAAAAGATCTTCATGAGGTCAGTCAGGGACTCATTTATAATTCTGAAGTCATTAATCTCATTGAGACGCTCATGGTTGTGATATTGGGCTACATAAATAAAACTGAATTGAAGTGTTACTGGTTAACAGACTTCAACAGATCAGCTGCCAACATAATCACCTAAACCAGAAACGTGAGGCTTATGGAAATAAAATCTGTTATTTTTACTTTTGGTAACTTTTTATCTATGTTTAAGTGAACTTTGAGAAAACAAGCATGTGAGAAGAAACATGCAGAATAACTGCATTGTGTTTGTAACTAAACACACCTATACTCACCTGCAGACCTGCTGCTGAACATCCTTACTGGTGTTCACCTACCTGAGTCACTACATGACCTTCAGCTACAGTGCAATGAAAAAGTATTTGCCCCTTCCTGATTTCTGTTTTCTTTTTGTATATGAATCACACACAAATGTCTCCAATCATCAAACCAATTTTAATATCACCCAGAGACAAACCAAAGAAATATAAAATGCAGTTTCAAAATGATGCTTTTGTGATTTAACAAGGGGGGCAATTACTTCTTCACACAAAGCAAGATAGGATTGCAATTTATCCCCTCTTGATAAATAAAACAGCTCTGACTTATCTCAAAGTTGGGACAGATGAGGTCAATTTCACAACCCAAACCTGATTACCACCATACTTGTTCAATCAGGAAATCACTCAACTTGAACCTGCCAGAGAAAGTGAAGTAGGCTACAAGATCTCAAGAACAAATGTATTACGTCACAATCCAAAGAAATTCCAGAAGAAATGAGAAAACAAGCAATTAAAATCTATCAGTCTGGAAAAGGTTCTGAAGCCATTTCCAAGACTTTGGGGGCCCAGTGAACCACTGTCAGAGCTATGATCTACAAATGGAGAAAACTGGGAACAAAGGCAAACCTCCCAGGAGTGGTTGACTGACTAAAATAACTCAGAGTGAGACGATGACTCATCTAGGAGGTCAAAAGAACTGCAGGCCTCGCTGGTCTCAGTTAAGGTCAGGGTTCATCCCTCAACCATAAGAAAGACACTGGCCAATAATGGGGTCAATGGGAGAGTTCCAAGGCGAAAATCCCTGCTGTCAACAAAGAACACAGCATCTAACCTTTGCCAAAACAAATCTTGATGATTCTCAAGACTTGTAGAGACATTTTGTGGACTGACGAGTCAAAAATTGAACTTTTTGGAAGGTGCACGGCCCGTAACATCTGGCTTAAAAATTGCACCTCGTTTGATAAAAAGATCATGCCAACAGTGAAACATGGTGGTGGCAGTGTGATAATTTTGGGGGTGATATACTGCCTGAGGACTTGCATAACTTGTTGTGATTGATGGAAGAATGAATTCTGAAGATCCTGAAGGAAAACGTCCAGCCATCAGTTTGTGACCTCAAACTCAAACGCTCTTGGATGATGCAGCAGACAATGAAGCACACTAGCAAGTACACTTTTGAATGACTAAAAGAGATTATGGAGTGGCCATGTCGAAGTCCGTATTTAAATTCTATTGAAATGCTGTCGTGTGACCTTAAGCAGGCGGTTCATGCTAGAAAACCCTCCAATATGGCAGAGTTGTAACAATTCTGCAAAGAAAAGTGGGCCAGGATTCCTCCAGAGTGATGTGAAAGACTCATTACCAATTATTGCAAACGCTTGATTTCTGTTATTAATGCCAAGGGTGGCCTGACCCATTATTAGGTTCAGGGGACAATTGCTTTTTCACATCAAGTCATACAGGTTTGGATTTTTTGTGCCTTTTGATACATAAAATCATAATTTTGAAACTGCATTTTATGTTTCTTTGGGTTGTCTCTGAGTGATATTAAAATTGGTTTAATTATTTGAGACTGATTTGAGAAGAGAGCAAATATTTTTCCGCTCCACTGTATGAGCTTCTCATTTTGGTCAACAGGTGGAGTCGATCGAGCTCCCCATGGAGAATAAAACCAACAAACGGAGGGGCTTCTGCTTCATCACATTCAAAGAAGAAGATGCTGTGAAGAAGGTCATGGAGAAGAAGTACCATAACATCGGCCTCAGCAAGGTATGATGACGTGTAGTAAACCCTAAGATGGAAGCTTCTCTTTCATGTCATTTTTAAGTGATTTAAAATGATTTAATCTGAGAAGATTTAGTTCTCATATTTCAGAACTGTCAGACTGAAAACTGGATAAAATATCTTTAAAAGTTCTGTTAATTTTAAACCCAAAATACAGTTGGTACGGAAAGTATTCAGACCCTCTTAAATTTTTCACTCTTAGTTATATTGCAGCCATTTGCTAAAATCACCGAAGCTCATCTGTTTCCTCATTATGTACGCACAGCACCCCATATTGACAAAAAACACAGAAGTTTTGACATTTTTGCAGATTTATTAAAAAGAAAAACTGAAATATCACATGGTCCTAAGTATTCAGACCCTTTGCTGCGACACCGCTTTATCCCTTTCGGGGTCACGGGGTTGCCGGAGCCTAACCCAGCTACTCATGGGCGAAGGCAGAGGACACCCCTGGTCGCCAGTCTGTCGCAGGGGCCACAATCACAAACCCATGCACACTCACATCCACACCTAGTGACAATTTTTAGAGTGACCAATGAAAATATAAAGCATGTTTTTGAACGTTGGGAGGAAGCCGGAGTCCCTGGAGAAAACCCACGCATGACCGGGGAGAACATGCAAACCCCACACAGAAAGGTCCCCCATTGAGGCAAGAGTGCTAACCACTGCTCCACCGTGCAGCCCTGCTGTGACACTCATAGATTTAACTCAGGTGCTGTCCATTTCTTCTGACCATCCTTGAGATGGTTCTACACCTTCATTTGAGTCCAGCTGTGTTTGTTCTACTGATTGGACTTGATCAGGAAAACCACACATCTGTCTATATAAGACCTTCCAGCTCACAGTGATGTCAGAGCAAATGAGAATCATGAGGTCAAAGGAACTGCCTGAAGAGCTCAGAGACAGAATTGTGGTAAGGCACAGATCTGGACAAGGTTACAAAAAATATCTGCTGCACTTAAGGTTCCTAAGAGCACAGTGGCCTCCATAATCCTTAAATGGAAGATGTTCAGAACGACCAGAACCCTTCCTAGAACCGTCCGGCCAAACTGAGCTATCGAGGGAGAAGAGCCTTGATGAGAGAAGTAAAGAAGAACCCAAAGATCACTGTGGCTGAGCTCCAGAGAAGCAGTCGGGAGAAAGTCAACCATCACTGCAGCCCTCCACCAGTCGGGGCTTTATGGCAGAGTGACCCGACAGAAACCTCTCCTCAGAGCAAAACACATGAAAACCTGAATGGAGTTTGCTAAAAAAACACCTGAAGGACTCCAAGATGGTGAGAAATAAGGTCTGATGAGATCGAGATAGAACTTTTTGGCCTTAATTCTAAGCGGTATGTGTGGAGAAAAGCAGGTACAGTTCATCACCTGTCCAATACAGTCCCAACAGTGAAGCATGGTCGTGGCAGCATCATGCTGCGGGGGTGTTTTTCAGCTGCAGGGACAGGACGACTGGTTGGAATGGAGGGAAAGATGAATGTGGCCAAGTACAGGGATATCCTGGACCAAAACCTTCTCCAGAGTGTTCAGGACCTCAGACTGGACTGAAGGTTCACCTTCCAGCAAGACAATGACCCTAAACACACAGCTAAAATAACCAAGGAGTGGCTTCACAACAACTCTGTGACTGTTCTTGAATGTTCCAGCCAGAGCTCTGACTTAAACCCAATGGAGCATCTCTGGAGAGACCTGAAAATGGCTCTTCACCAACGTTTACCATCCAACCTGACAGAACTGGAGAGGATCTGAAGGAGGAATGACAGAGGATCCCAAATCCAGGAGTGAAAAACTTGTTGGATCTTTCCCAGAAAGACTCATGGCTGCATTAGATATTAACCCTAACCCTAAAGTGTTAAAAATTCTGTGGGTTTTTTTTGTCAATATGGGGTGCTGTGTGTACATTAATGAGGAAACAAATGAACTTGGGTGCAATGAAACAGAGTGAAAAATGTAAGGGGGTGTGAATACTTTCTGTACCCACTATAATATCTTCTGATTGGATTTAAATAAAGTTCATAAATAGATTAGGAGTTGCGGTTGTAACAAAACGGTTCAAAATCTTAAAAACACTCTAAAGTGGTTTATTTTGACCTGACAAAAGTACATGAACCCCAAAAAAGGAATAATGTGATTGGCCGTCACAGTGTGAAGTTAAGGTGGCGCTGTCGAAGGAGCAGTACCAGCAGCAGCAGTACTGGGGAGGCAGAGGAGGATACTCATCTAGGTCCCGAGGAAGAGGAGGTGGTGAGTGAGATCTAACATTTATGTTAATCCAGATTATAGACAGTAATTTTAGGTGTTAACACGTTTTACTGTACTTTATGTTCTAGGAATAATTGTAACTCTTTAACTGTTTACGCAATTAATCTCTCATGGATCCTCATGCTGTGAAAAGCAGCTTTGCGCCAATGGACAACGCTACTGTAAAGTAGTAAAAAACCTCAATTAACATGTTTTTTATGTTGGAGAAAGAATTGCATTAATGTAATTCCTAATTACATTAATTGCGTAAATAGTCAAAGAAATACAGTAATGATACAATACCTTTTCATTAGTGAAAAAAAAATACTGTATTTTCTGGACTATAGAGCACACCTGTATTTAAGCCGCATCCACTCTATTTAAAAAATAAATAAATAAATGAATATACAAGCCGCACCGGACTACAAGCCGCAGATATCCATGTTGAAAAATGTGCTATTTACTGCACGTACAGAACAATTTTGTACTGTAAATGTACATGTATGTACCTGAAGAGATTCTTTAAACTGTGCCTTTTAACACGGCAGCAACTTTGCTGATTAAAACAGAACAGAACCAACAGAAATTAAGTGGTATTTCTTTACCTTCGTTTTTCCTGTGTTTGAAAATAAGCACATTTCTGACCCGTTTATACGGTGTTCGCTTAACAAGGAAATAAAACTTTAACCAAATATGAGCACTTTAATTTTTTTTAGAAGTTAAAAAAATGTTTTTATCTATAGAGACAGCACACTACATTAGTTACATTAGTCGCATTTCCATTACCTGTGAAATTGAATTTGCGGTATTAAATTCGCTTCATGGAAACACCACATTTTTGGAAAAAAACTTTCACTTAATAAAAAAGGCTTTTAGGCTTGGAGGTGGTTTTTGGGGCGTATCGAAATGGACATTTTTCACTAAACTGCAATAAAAACCCTTTTTTTTTAAATTAAATGCGCTTTTTGGAAGGAAGAATGAAGTGGCTGTGCCGAGCGCTGCACAGTGGGCGCTACGAGGGATGCCACAGTAGCTCATTAAAAGTTCCGCGTCAAACGGGATTGTTGGAGTCACAGCCCCTCTGTTAAACCAACCAAAATTTAATCCAAATCGCCGCTTCAACCTGGGAGGAGCAGTTCTGCTTGCAGCTTCATGGCCTGCTCAGAAGTCTCCTTTGACAGATGATGAGCGCTGGAGCCGTGACAGAAATCTGAATGGACCTGATGTTATCAAACAGAAAAAAGGTCCAAATGGTCACTTGTTAGAATGTTGGCTTTTTTTAATACCACTGAACAGGTTTCTCTCATTCATCTGATTACATTTAAAAACATTATCAAAGGTCTAGCTGCGCTGCACGCTGTCACGATAGCGGCTTATAGAAAATACTTTATTTTAATTGCATAGACAGTAAAAAAAAGTTACAGTATAAGTGCATTTCCTTAATGCCAGAAAACAAATTATTTTATTTGCGTAAACAGTCAAAGGGTTACAGTATTAACACAATTCCTTTACGTTAGTGAAGAAATGACGTTAATTAGGTAAATGATAAAAGAGTTAACAGTATTAATAGACTACTTTTACGTTAAGGGAGCTACATTAATTGCGTAAATAATAAAAAAAGGTATTTAATGTAGTTTCCTTACATTAGTAAAATAATTATTTTAATTGTGTAAATGATCAAAGAGTTACTGTCAACGCAATTTCCTTAAGTTTTTTAAAGAATAAAGTTAATTCCGCAAACAGTTAATAGAGTAACGATAACGTTTAACGTTTACATTAGGAAAAGAATTTATGCGAGTTGTGACAATAGTTCAAAGAGCGTATGTTACTTGGTGTTGGGTGGTGTATTCTAGGGGGTTTAAAGTTTGTTAGTTCTGGGTAATGATTTTTGTACAGGTGAATCTTTAACGGTTTTAGTCATGTGACCTGCAGGCCCGAACCAAAACTGGAACCAGGGTTATAGCAGCTACTGGAACCAGGGCTATGGAAATTATGGTAACTACGGTTACGGCAATCAGGGCTACGGAGGCTATGGAGGCTACGATTACTCTGGATACAACAACTACTACGGATATGGTGATTATAGCAGTGAGTGAGGAGTTCTACCTACACTGTGTTCCTCTGTAAAAATGCTCTAAAGCTGGTTTTGTTGTCCCTCTTCTAGATCAGTCTGGCGGATACGGGAAGTCACCACGGCGTGGAGGCCACGCCAACAGTTACAAACCGTATTAAAGTGGCAAACCCTCATTGTCTAGTAGGTATGTAGAAACAAAGACAATCTCGTTGCTGTACAACTAAAATTAGTTACATTAACTTTGGTGTTTGTAACTTATAATTTTCTTACGTAAATTTCTTTCTCTCAGCACCCTCAAGTGCTTTACTGTAGTGGTAACATAGAGGCTACGCTCTTGTGGCGATTATTTTTATCAGCGGGCCTTTCTGCTGCCTCTTCTTTTGTTTTCTTTTTTTAACTGTAAAGTTAACAGGTAAAGTACTGCTACTACAGTAAATGGATGCCAAAGTTAAGGATGTGCAAGGAAACAAAAGGAAGTATGTTGTCTCCTAACACTGACATACCTTGTTTGTACCTGCCAGCGGAGCTTCCTTGCAGGCCATGAGCTGACTCCCAGATACTCTCAGGGCCCGCTCAATGCGGACCGGGTACGAGAAGCATACGCTCTCGAATGCTGCCATTTGGTATGGTCTTACAACATCCTGTATCAGCATTTCTAAACTAAACAATATGGGACACGTCCAGCTTTGTCATCTTTCTTTCCATTTTTAATTTCTTTGAAAGTGTTATGTAATGTAAAAAAGTAAAACCTACACCTGTAATTGTCATTTTTTACAGGCCCTTACTCCCCCACAAGTAATGACTTTAAATCTGAAAGATTAACTATTTGCTTTTTAAAGGATATGAACAGCTTTCTCTGGATTTTCCAGTTCCTAATGTTAATATATTCATTCCTAATAATATCTAAAATGTTTTTCTTTATTTAGCCAGTAATCCACCAGCTTAAAGCTGGTTCGTATTCGGACTCTACTGTGTTGGGGGATAAAGTGCTTTTACGTTGTGTAATTGTATTGTTCTGTTTTGTATTACTGACAGCGATGGAAAAGACTCCTCTTTTTGTTAATTTTCCCGTAACACATTTTCTTCTTATAACCTTTGATAATCTGAGTCAGAGTGTCGCTACATTTGCAGAAATTTGCATGTAATGCTTTCTTTAATGTGTATTTTTGACCAATCTGAAGGTTTCTTCCATTTAGCTTTTTTAAGATGTAAAATGTCAAAATATTTGTTCCCAGTTGGTTTTGTTTTTCCTTTCTTAATATATTGGACACTAAAAACACAGGGGATTCCTATATTTCTTAGTATTTCTTCTAGCAGCTTTGCTTTTCCCGCATGACTGATGGGTTTCATTTCTTTTGTTTCACAGGTATGAGTGATGAAAGTCTGCAGTGTTCTGGAGGAGCGTTGACCAGAGCCATGGTCCAGCAGCAGTCATTATGTAGAGAAAGACCGTCTAGAAAAACAAAACAAAAAAGAGGGTGCAAAGACCCACATTTCCTCTATATTTACATAAATATTTCAGTGTTCTGCATTTGTTTAGATGGCTTCAAACTTTTAACATTTATTTGTTCCTTTTTTCTTGTTACGTTCTCAACTGCTGCTAGTAAGTTGCTTCATTTTGTCAATTGCTTAAGTGTATTGTTTGTTGAAACAAATCACACAAACAGAAAATGTGTTTGCAAAGTTTCAGGATTTTTTTCTTTTTATCATCTGTCATATCATACATATTATTACAGAGTCAACAACCTACACTATATATACACGGTGTATTGGACATTAAAAACGCATCAATAAAAACATTCTAAACACTTTGGATTTGTGTTTCATTTCTAGAGTTTGTCAAATCTTGGAGTGTTTAAGCCATTTGTCAGAAAAAGGTTATCAGATTTAACTTCAGCGAGGGTGGCCTCATCTGTTATTCTAGGAGTTGAAATCTGAAGGTCACTGCATGCTTTCAGAGGCGTCTGCTGCCGGTGGAGAAGATTCATATAACCTTGGTGGCAGCGAGGATGATGAGGATCAGGACGACAAGCAGAATCACGGCGATGACAATCATCATCTTTATGTTCTTCCACCAGTATTTGCGGGCAACACGTGTGGACGTTCTTTGAAAGGAGTCGGCCTGAAGGAAAATGATGAAAAGCAGTTGTTTACAAAAGACAGTCATTTTCACTGCGTCCATCTTTATTTAATCTGTAAGAGAGTTGTTTCAATGTGTTAAGAACATGAATCATTTTTCTTTCAGTAGGTAGTTATAATCCGTGTTTAAGTGTTATAAGGTACTAAATAGATGAAAAGGTTGATTTTTTGTTGTCTCTAAATCTTGATCAAAAGTACAGTAACTTAAATTAGATCATGTAAAATAATTCCTAAAAATGTGTTATTGAAAATAAATCTATTTAACATATAGTAATGACTGACAGAGGGTTCTGTAGTCGTGGGCTGTTGAATGGCTCTTGTATTAAGATCTTCCATGTCAGACAATACAGTATGATGAACAACAGGAGCTGCTGCTCAGCTCAGAGCAACCAAGCAAACCAAACACACACACACACACACACGCACACCAAACACGCACGCACGCACGCACGCACACGCACACACACACACACACACACACACACACACACACACACACACTTTGGCTCCGCCCCTTTCCCTGTCCCTCCCGCCTCTTGCCCACAGCTGTCTACTTCCTCTACTGGAATGATGATGACCTACAGGGCAGAAAACATGAACCAACGTTTACAATGAGGCAAAAAAGTATTCAGTCAGCCACCAATGGTGCAAGTTCTCCCACTTAAAAAGATGAGCGAGGTCTCTAATTTTTATCATAGGTTTACCCCAACTATGAGACAAAAAAAAACAACCAGAAAATCACATCGTCTGATTTTTTAAGAATGTATTGGTAAATTATGGTGGAAAATAAGTATTTGGTCAAAAGCAAAAGTTCAGCTCAATATATTGTTATATATCCTTTGTTGGCAATGACAGCAGTCACATTTTTCTGTAAGTCTTTACAAGGTTTTCACAAACTTTTACTTGTATTTTGGCCCATTCCTCCATGCAGATCTTCTCTAGATAAGTGATGTTTTTGGGCTGTCGCTGGGCAGCACAGACTTTAGACTCCTTCCAAAGGTTTTCTATGGGTTTGAGATCTGGGCACTCCAGCAGCTTGCAATGCTTCTGACAAAGCCCTCCTTCGGTACCCGGGCAGTGTGTTTGGGATCGTTCAATTCAATTTTATTTATATAGCCCAATATCACAGCCATAGCCATCTCATTGGATTGACATCAGTATCATTGTCATTACAGACGAGGTTGGGAGTTACAGGTTTTGTGAAGACGTAAACATGGCTACGCTTTAAACGAGGCTAACACTTTTAACGAGACTAATTTGTAGCATGTCACAAACAAGAATTTGCATTACTGTGAATGCAGTAAATAAAGTCGAACTGAGGGACAGACTTATTTCTGACTCTTGCCTTGCTTAAAGCGGTGCCACCTGTAGGTGTAGAAAATACAGTATGTCCTATAAAATAACAGTTTTTGAAATGTAGTCTAAAACAGCAAAATCATAGTTAAAAGATCACTGTATAGACAATAGATCAAAAGATGATCGGAGTGGGTCTTCAAACACTGTGATGCTAATGTGAGCCTTTGTATTTTTGGTTGTGCGAGAACTTATAAAACCCGAAAGTCAATAAAGTCAATAGCACTACTGCAAAGTCATCTAAAGTTAACACAGTTACTGATTTTAAACCAGAAGTGTGCACTTTTGTTGGCCCAGCAAGATCTTTATGTGCGGATAAGACACACACACACTGAGCTTATGCATATGCAGCATACAGTTAAATATGTTAAAGGATAAAGAATGGCTTTGTTTTTAGGTCACAGTCTCTGCTTGTAAAGAACCACGATTCCGAAGGTGACTCCTCCTGCTTGTTTCTGAAACAGTTATCAGTATTTTCCGCCTCTTCCTCTGTTTAACTTCCTTAAATTTTCTACCCCACACACCCTTGCTCTACATTTTCTGAGTACTCATTGTCTTTTCCATGAATGCTGATTGTGACAGCCTTATTGCCATTGTGCAACAAACCTATGGTTTAGGCTGTGTGGCTCCCGGCTGTTTGTGATTTAGGTCACTCCTCCTTAACGAGTCATCACATTGACAATAAAAATGTAAGGAGAGAGAAGTTATAATTCTTATTTGTTTGCTAAAATAAATAAGATTTCTCTGTATGAAATGAGCCTACAAATAAAAAGTAATAAAAGATCAAACTTGGAATAAGACAGAACATGAGTCACAGTTCCAGTAAGACTTGAAAGCAATGGTTTACTGATGGTCACAAACACGACACACATCTGCAAAGCTTTTACAGTTTGTTGCCTTCAGGAAGTAGATTCTGATCTCTACTATTTAGGAATACGCAAGCCTCAATGAGTTTATACCAGGCTCAATTCAACTGTTTAACAGCTAAGTATCCTACTGAGTGTCTGTTTGTTTCATCGATTTTATTGATGATCTACCAGCAAAGGAAGTTTCAACAGGAAAATAGTCATTTTGATTTGATTGTTTATGTTTGAACTTTGATCTGTTTTTATCCATTGTCGTCATACCTGTTTAGTTTCTCAATCTTCTTTGAGAAGGTTTATTTCTGGTGTCTTTTGGATGGTTTTAACCAGAATGCATCATAATCTTGTTTTTTAATTTAGATGTGTCCGAATTCATCGGTTTGGTTCTGGTGTTCGCTCCACTCACGGATGCCTGCAGGTCGTCTGTCTTGTCGATCAGTTCATTCAGCCTGTCTCCTCTCTCCAGCACTTTGTCAATGTTGTCTTTCAGGATGTCTTTCACCTCGTTCACTTGGCTTTGCACCTGGTCCAGCTTACCAGACGAGCCCGAGGCGGGCGGTTGAGGGTTCTGTTCGGCCTGGAAGAAACAAGGCCCAGCGAACAGTCATTTAACTAAAGGTTTGACTAGGAAATGAAGCAAGAATACATTTCCACCATTTCCTGGTTCTGAGTTGAAGTCAGAAAGAGCTCAGTCAGGTCGTCATCAAACTAAATCAGGTTCTAGACACAAACACTCGTATCTAAAGGAATCTAAATAACTTGGATGTTTTGAAACAGTTCAAACACACATCTCTACTCACCATAGCAGCACCGTATCCAAGTCCACTAGTAAACAAAGCTCACATTTGTCCAAATAAAGAACCAATTCCTCACAGTAAATGCTAGTCCTGCTAAAGTCCAGCCTCTTGTCACTGCATGAGTCACACAGGAGCTGAACAAATGTCCACTGCAGCCTGAACCTTTCTCAGTAACTCATTAACTATCAGTGGCCTCAATCAAAGTCTCATTGGCTCTACCACAGCATCAACTCTGAAAGCCAGATTCAGTCTGTTAACAAGCTGCACTTCCTGCTTTGCTGAAAGCAGGCAACGACAAACTCATGATAATGAGAGGAAGGCTAACAGCAGAAGGCATCTGAAGAAGTGGAAAAGGAAGAGAAGTTTGAGTTTAAGCTCATCAGGCAGACTGCAAGCGTTCTACATACCATCAGCTGTCAGAGAAGATACCAGCCGGCACTCGAATGACACGTCCGGGCAAAGGGCTCTGAGTTTTCGACACAGGGATATTTATTTGCAAGGCAATAAAGCTGTGAAGTCACGGGCTTGCTCCACTTCATTTCCTCATCCTGTGTTGTGCAGCACGCCGTTTCAACTGAAAGGCAACCAGAAGCTGCAGCCTCTCGACAGGCAGGGATGTTCTTCCAAACTCCAACTCTGCGGCAGAAGCTGGATGGAATTTTATCTTTTAACTCACTTAAAAGTTTAACTTTTAAAACTTTATTTCATCAGAGAAAAGGAGTAAACCTTTTCCTGATCTTATCTGTGTTAATCAGTGTTTTGACAAGTTTCTTAAATGTTTGGGTTGGTATTTGCATCTTATAACTTTGCCTCTCTTTTTAGACAATTAAAGTGTTTGAGAAACTTTTGCTTTTATGTTTTTGTTGTTTTCCTTGTTTTTTTAATTTTGCTTTAAGACCTTTTTAACGCTCGTTATTTTTAAGTTTCTTTTTGATTTTCTGGTTATTTTGAATTTTCTTGGTCATTTAGTATGAGTATAAGCAAATTTGGGGTTTAATTTTTATGGTCAAAGTTTTTTTATGTATTTAATATTGAACCTAAAAAGTTGAAATGTTTTCATTCAAATTATTAAATGTGTTTGAAGTCTTGAGGAATAAACAACCAGTGTACTGGTATTTGCATTTATGAAAAGCATTTTTGTCAAAGGTCAAAGCTTTACAGAACAACAGCTTTTTATCATATCTATTTTGGTTGATAGCATGAGTTTGGCTTTCAGATGGAAACTGCTGAGTCATTTGTAGCTTCTGACTTGAATCAAATTCTCAAACAGACTTAAGGAACTAAACTGCTCGACTTTCTCAAATATTCTTCCCTATTTGATGAGAAAGCGTAGAAAATGTTCTGTTTAAGTTCAGAAGCAAAGAAAAAAGGGAAGTTAGAAAAACATCAGCAAGAGGAAGAGGAATTGTTGGAATTTGCATAGTAGATAAAGTAAAAAAATAAATTAAATAAAGCCACAAACGACATTGTGTGGCCATCGGGCCCTGCACTTCCCTGCCCTCACCGACTGAGGGGCTGCTACGCACCCCTCACTCCCCTCTTCTGCTTCTTATAAATTCATTAGAAAAAAACTTCTTTTTATTGCAGCCTTTCTATTGGTTTTAGCTCCATAGCAACCATTTTATTTTTTGGTTGCCTGGGGATGATACACATGTCAATGTAATTTTTAGAAGACTCAGAGCAAGTAAATGTTTGGATTCCCTTGGCAACAGGGTTTTTTGGTTAACCACACCTGCATTCCTGATACATTCATTACATTTATCATGCTGTTTTGCTTGGCTCGATCCAATGGTTCATGTATTAAATTGCCACTATATTCCGATTAAAAAATGTGCGAACAACAAGAGAATGCCTCTTTTGTGAGCTCGCTATCCTAACACTGTTCAAAATCTACAAACTTCTAAAACCAACATTTTCTCCAAAGTAGCTTTCCGATGATGCTCGAGGAATTAGGAGGCAATGTATCAAAATCCCTAGGAGTTTAAATTTGTAGACGTTACTAAAGGTGATTTTTTTTTTTTATGGAAAGTTCAATTTGGCGGCCTCTTCAAAGGTCAAAGGTAAACTTGGTAGTGATTGTAGTTTTAAGCGGGCGGCGTGTGTGAACTTTAGTGAAGATCGCTTAAACAAAATCTTTATTTTCCTATATTTCCCATATTTCCACAAGTTGCAAGTCCTGTGGCTCCATCAAGATGTCGGCCTTGTTCACTTGTGAACTGTGATGTCATCAATCTTTTACGGGAGCTTGACTGCGCCCACAATTAATTTTCGCTGGTTACGAGGTGCTCGCAAATTTGCTGAGTTTTTCAGTATGTGACGGGGATAGTATTTTGTTCAAATGCAGTACGAAAAAAGAATTGCAAAAGCAATGTGGACCTTACAGTCCAAGACATTTTCATTACAAAATTTGTTTTTTAGTCCCTCCGGGAATTCACAATGTTGCGATCACATCTAATAGGTCAAATTCAAGCAAACCCCGAGAATTGTTACACAGCCTGCAACTTTACATTTTCACCACGTTGCTTCATCACCTGTGGCTCCTTCCTGAGAGTCGTCTTGTTTTTAAAGCTTACTTTAACCCCCTCTCTATTTTTTCTCCTCAAGCCAGGTGTGAAAGGTCAATACATATGTGTTTGCGCTGAGTGTGCACACCTGTAGGCGGCATAGCATTGAGCGTTTGTGTAGATGGAGGAGTCTGTTCCACGCAGCAGCAGCAGTAAAACATGAACAAACTGAGATGAGAAGACATAGGGATTGCCCTGTGCAACAACAAAAAACTACATCAACACAAACACATAACGAAATTGAGCGGGACTGGAAACAGAAGCAAAATCTGGAACCATTTCACTTTTATTGATAATAAATGGGATATACTTGTAGGGTGCTTTTCTACCTTCCTTGAAGAAGGGTTTTACATTCACCATCCCATTCACACACTGATGGCTCCACTGCAGAAACACTAACCACTGGCATCAACCCTCCACCAGAGGCAACTTGAAGTTCAGCGTCTTGCCCGAGGACACTGACACATTGGTGGGCAAGGTGGGAATTGAGCTGCAATCTTCCAATCAAAGGTTGACTGCCCTACTGCTGCACCCCGGCCGTCCCATAAAACAAAGGAAGAGAGTAGAGTCTGCAGGAAAATCATTCCGTATAGAAGCACTTCCACAAGAAACCTGTATCTGAGAGAACCTGCTCCAGAACACAGCAGATCAGTGACAGAAGAACCAGACCAGCTCTTCACAGCCTTGGTCTTCCTCTACACAACCAGAGACTCAGTGCTGCTTTTGAAACGAATCAAGAGGACGATTCTGAGGACAAGGAGATCTGAGGCTTCATCTGTTTAGCCTGTGCTGTTTGTTTTTGTCTTTTTACTTTATATTTCCCTGCTGAATGTCAGTCTGTTCAATCATTACACAAATGTTTGGGTTTTTGTGAGCAGAGATGATCAAAAGTTTAATTTGGGTTCCACACTTCTCTTTATGTTAAATGAAAGCACAACAATGTTGTTTATGGTGATGGTGCAATATTTTCCGAATGTCACAATAAAAATATCCATGGATGAAAGGTTACATGTTAGTTCTGGCTTTAAGAAAATAACTGTTCTTTTTGTGAGCTCAATATAGAAACACTTGATCATTTGTTTTGTGAATGGATATATGTAAATAGTTTTAGGGAGGATTTATTTTATTGGTGCTGTTCAAAGTTTTCTTTTCTTATTCATTTACAAAAACACAGTATTATTTTGAGTAGTTTCCTGTGATAAATCATTTGATTTGGCATTTAATGTTTTATTAATGTGTGGAAAGTTTTTCGTTCACAAGAGCAAGTTCTTAAAAGTCAAGTCATTATTTCTGTTAATAAATTAATTTATTAATAAATCTGTTTATTTTTTAAATTGCTGAAGTTTGTTCAGTTTGTAATCAAGTTATATAAAAACTCCTATTATTATTATATTATAATTTTTGTATTTGATTGTAATTCTCTTTGGTTTTTTTCTTATTTTAAAGTTACATTTTCTTCCTCCTTTTCTTTCCGTTCTCTTCATATGGCTTTGAGTGCAATCTTAGTAAGTTTTAAAAAAGAATAACAGTTGTTTCCGAACTCCTGTCCTGCAGGGGGCGCTACTGCGCTTAAAACTAGTTTGTTGAGCGGCGGTCGATGAACAAGGAAGTAAAACCAAACAAAAGATTGGCAATCCGACAGCGACATCTAGAGGCTGTTCGCATGATGACGTTCAGCTAAGACAGCTGCAGTGAAAAAAAACACTGAAGTCGGTGGGATCGTCGAGGGTTAAAAGTTTGAAGCGGAAGTTCGGGCTAATCATTGTCTCATAAGCGATTTGTTTTCATCGTCAAAGCTAATTCCGTTTCCTTCACCGCCGTTGTTCAAAACTTCGCTAACGTTTCTGCGAGGAGCCGAAGATGAACGCGAGCGGCGGGACCCGCGGCGGGAAGACTTTCCTCTTCACGTCCGAGTCCGTGGGAGAGGGACACTCCGGTACCAGACCGCTCCATTTTAAATTCAAACTTAAAAACCCGTTTGAGTTTCATGAGATGTTGAAAGAACCGATCAAACCTTTACTCATTTTTACAAATAATTTAGACCGATTTTATGCAGGTGTTTTCATGTTAAGAAGAATGGTGGAGAAAACAATAGGATACAATATAAGAATAAAAGGACTATTTCTGAAAAACATTGAAGATATGTTTCTCGGCTGACGCACATTTAAACATGTATTTTATTTTAAAACAATATTTAGAAAAAAACATTATGAGCTTTGAACGGTTAATTCTGTTTGTTTGTAAACTGATGTTTGTCTCCAAAAGTAAGAAATATCAAACTGATTTGAATTATTTTGTTTAAGTCATTCCTTACATTCTAGAACATTCTGATCCAGTTCAGTTCAATCATCTTCACTGTGTCGCATGATATTGCGTTTAATTGACCACGAAGAAACGTCCAACTGATCCAGACTCAGTGAAGGCAGTTCAGACGGACTCAAAAACACTGGAACATTTATCGGAGACGACAGTTAGTGACCATAGCAATGAGAGAACCACCAGTTGTGTCCAAATTCCCTCACTTCTTACTGCTTAGTGCACTCTATAGGGCGTTTGCCAGTTTTTTGGGGTGTTCAAATCTTCAATTCCAACGTCCAGCTCTGTGGAAATGTCCCAAAAGTCACTAAGAAAACCAGTCTGCATCGATGCTTCCTAGATTACTGAATATGAACCACAATGCATTGCACTTTTCTTTGAGAAACACACACATTTTTAAAAAATATAAATCATTGAAGTTTTCATCATCAGAACACAGTGGATTAGTAAATGGTCATAGTAAAATGTTTGTATTTGTTAAGTTTAGGTTTTGGAGGGAAAACAAGTAGTGAGCATGTGTCTAAATGACATTAAAAATCTAGGATACTGGATATTCCCAAACAAAATAGTCTGTCAGGAGTGAGAGAGTAGTGAGGGAATTCTGACATAGCCATTGACTGTATGTGAGAACTGGACTGAGTGACTCCACCACCACCACCACCGTTCTAAACAGGAAGTACCTGCTGGCTCAAAGAAACCAAAATCCCATAGACTTTAGAGAACTACACAGCTGTTACTCATTCTATTGGTCAGAAAAAACATTCTTGCTCCGATACTTTTTTTTAACATCATCTTGATAATCCTCATTTTTTTCATCTTTTTTCTGTTAAAGTTAAAATCTGACCAATCAGATGTCTCAATTAAAAATAGCTGGAGCCTGCTTGCCCCCATGTTTATCGTTTGAAACACTTGATTGATAGTTTTCGTGTAGCCTGCTATCAAGTGGTACGGGTGTGGCCTTCCATAAAGCTCACTTCTGATTGGTGAGAGTGGTTGCCAAAGAAAGACTCTCAGACAACATCTGGCTCCAAGGTGGCGGCATCCATATTGCGAAAAAAAAATGGCACCTGAATTGACCTTATTTGATTGAAGCTGGAATTAAACCATTTTCTATGGATGATGTCACACTCATTCGGTCCAGTTCTTAGATACAGTCAATTGAGAGAACAGAAAAAGCCATAGAACATCTGGAACATCTGTTTAAGGAACAGAGATAGTGTGTTTGATCAGTTCCACAAAACATATTTTAGTCCTACTAGTTCAACATGTGATGTTAAAAAATTACTTAAAAAGTAATTGTTTTTTTTTTGTTTTATTTTATAGAAAGCTTTTTTACTGTCCAACAGTCTAGATCTCCAGAGTCTTCCTGCAGTTTTCTGAACTCAGTTGTTTAGTTATATTACTTTGAGTTTAAACTGGAGAAATTGTATTCATAAATGACCAATAGAACACCTAATACTTATGAATGAAAGAGGAGATCAGAGCTGAGCTCAGGAGAACATGATGTTTCCTTCATATTCACAGATAAAATGTGTGATCAGATCAGTGATGCTGTTCTGGATGCTTACTTGAGTCAGGATCCAGACTCCAAAGTGGCCTGCGGTGAGTTTTCTGCTTTTATTTTCTGGTTTATGATAAAAGCCTTTTTCTCATGCAATACTCTGGTAAGTGTTTTTCAGAATTAATAAAGTTTTCCAGGAAAAAGTACAGCAGCTAGGAAAAAGAAAATTGAGATGGATTTTTTGAGAAAAGCTTTTAGCCAAAAATAAATTTAACATGAGTTATTTTTCTATTGTAACACCGTTCCCATGCAGTGGTCTTTTAATTATGAATATTCTATTCTCAGTCAAAATCAGTTGTTTAAGACTTATTTTCTGCAGAGCAGCAGGAGTTCATCAGAAATTTCATTCTGGTTTATGAGCATGACTGTCGCCACAGACGTTAGCTCTTTCATTTCCCATTATAGCCCCTCACAAGCCTAAGCTAAAATTAGCCTGGCAAAAAGATAGTGAGCAATACCAGAGCTATCCATCCGTACAGTTCTGATCCAGATTTCAGCTCAGATGAGGAAAACAAAGACGTTCATGAATCTGTTTGTCTGCAGGTGGATGCATGAGATTTGTAGCCGAGCAGGAAAACTTTGACCCACACATGTTGCGGTTTTTCAAACCTAGTTTTCTTCTGCTCCTGATTCAACATGATTTGAATAAAGGAATAATCAGAAATGAAAGTTTAGTCTTGAATTGTTTTATATCTGTCCTCCATTATGAGAAAAATGCTACAGCAACACGTTAAAAACACCAAAAATACGATTTTTATTGGAGTAAGTGTTAAAAATGCCCGAGTCTGTTTTCTTGGGTTGACCTGCTTTAAGCAGCTGGTATTTCTCTGGTTTTATCTTGTTTTAACATTGTGAAGCACTTTGTGAGTCGTTCTCTGTGAAAGTGCTATATAAATAAAGATTTAAAGATTTACTTACTTTCAATTCAATGTTTTATGTTTGTCCTGAAAATCTGATTTGAGTCAAACTTCTGAAAAAAAAATAACAAAACTGAGCAGATTCCAACATTTATATTTATTATTATGATTTAATTTTCCTTTCTTTTCTGTTTAGTTTGGACAGAGTCAGGCTCATTGCTTTACCATCAGGACACATGTAGTTACATACATTTCCAGTTCTGAGGTTCATTTCAAAGTACATTGATGATTAATAATTAACAGTATTTGACCTTTAGATCAAAGTTATCCACCGCGTGGTATCTGTGCTCCTGAGCTTTAGAGGTTCTCAGCTCCTCCTTAAAGATGATCAAACTAACTCAGCACACATGATAAATTCTCCTGCAGGAACAACCGTTAGACCTTTGAGCCAAACAATCATGACCTGAGCAGAACAGTAGAACCCGAAGAACACTAAGGTCTGTCGAACATTTTCAACTAAAGAACCTCCATCAGACTCACTGACTGAACATAAACAGGAGCTGCAGGAAGAGACTGTTATTTAATAAAAAACTTAACAAGCATTTAAATATAAAACAAGAATAAAATATAACTGACAAAAGTGAAAACATGATCTGTGTAAAAAACAAGCATAATACGCATTTTACATTTAAATGTATGTTGTTGCTTAATTTATAGATACAGATGTGGAAAAGCACTGATAATACGCCTCTTTAACAGAAAACAATCCAAGCAGTCCCTGAATGGACTTTAAAACGATGGAGTTACAGGGCCGCCATAAAAAAGCCAACAAATAGATAAAGGCATAAAAACAACACAACATTTTATGAGAATAAAGACATACAATTATAAGAATTTTGTACAAATTTAAAACATATTCAACAATTTGAGGATAAAGCCATACATTTACAATAAAAGGAAACTTTTTTTTCTGAGCATAAAGTAATTCATTTACGAGAATGCAGAGTTGTGCAATAATAAGAAAAAAGTCGAACACTTGTATAAAGAAAAAAACAATTTAGGAAGACAGTTGTTAATTTTATGAGAAAAAGTACAAAAATGGTTTAGAATTCACAAGATTATGAGAAAAAAAGTTATACAATTATCTAAAAAAAAAAAAAAAAAAACGCAACAACTTACAAGAATCAAGTCAATGAATGTATGCTTCAAAAAGTTGATATTTTAAAAGGAAAAAGTCACGGTTTTTCATGTATAAACAGCTACATTAAGCTTTTAAAATGTCTCAGCCAAGACAAACAAACATTCCTGTTAATTTATGTTGCAGACAGTTGAGATTCTGGATTTTTTTGTCATTTTGTCTCCTATAGGTGGTATACTTTACATGAAAATTACACGCCTCTCATCTTTTTAAGTGGGAGGACTTGTACAATTGGTGGCTGACTGAATATTTTTTTGCCCCACTATGTAAATAATTTTATGATGGCTACAACACTGTCATATTTTGAACTTAAAGAGGATTTTATAAGATTTAGTTTTAATGAAAATAAAATGACAAAAGATCAATAAAAAACAAACTAAATAAAAAAAGAAAATTATAACTTCTATTTGAAAAACTACATTTTAATTATAAAAAAATTGTTAAAAAAGTGGAATCATTGTGGATCATTTAGTAGTTTGGTGAAATGATTTTGTCTTAATTTCTGCATGATCCATTTGTTTGAACTGTTTCTCTGTAGGTAAAGAATCTCAGTTGAGTCTCACAGGAACACAGACGATGTTTGAAAAACAACCCAGAGATCCGGTCTGTAAAACAGAGAAGCTCAGCGTTCTTTGAACAGGAGCAGTTTCTTTTCCATTTAAAATGCAAACAGAAAAACAAACTTAAAAATATTTTTAAAGTGGTCATGAAAGCTGTGGATCAGCCCAAAACCTCAGAGGGAACGCTTCATGGAGAAGACGAGGAGCTGATGTTTCTCCGCTTTTGGGCTTTGCTCTTTATGCTCCTCAGATGTTTCATTAAAATGTTCATCTTACCTTTCATGAGCTAAAAAGAAAGTTGCATGACAAAATCGATCATATTCCATTCTTTCCACATGGTAGGAATGAAACGTCTCTGGTTGCAGCATCTTCTGAAGGTCTTCATGAAGATCTTTCATGATTTGATTCCATCAGAGTCGCGTGTTAAATCTCTGAATCTGCTTGTGGGTGCAGAATGTGTGGCAAAGACTGGCATGATTTTACTGGTTGGAGAAGTGACCTCCAGAGCCATAGTGGACCTTCAGGCTGTGGTTCGAAACACCATCAAGAAAATTGGCTATGACAACTCCAGCAAAGGTTGGCTCCAGGTCTCTGATGGACCATGAAAAACTGGAAAGAGCCAAATCTCGCTGCTGATTTCAGACTGACTTCTTTGCAGGGTTTGACTACAAGACCTGCAATGTGCTTGTGGCCCTGGAGCCACAGGCTCAGGAGATATCAGACTGTGTGTTTGAAGGCAGGAAACAGGAGGACATCGGGGCTGGAGACCAGGTTCAGTTTTTGATCTTTTAAAATCTCATGCAAGATAAACTTTAGACAGTTTGTATAAAAGTCAGTCTTTAATGTAGAACATAAGAACAATAAACCTTCATGGTCTGGTTCTAAAATGGTTCTGGGGGCTCATCTGGTGAGGAACCAACGCTTGCAAATGAATCCTGGTGGTATTCAGTGACAGTTTGAAGATGGAATATCCAACAGACCAAAGTGATGTAAATCAAAGGGGGTAAACTGCTTGACAAAGATTCAGGACTGCAGCTCTTGCTTTATGAGGCTTCATAAGCGCAGCTTTTGTTACAGTGAAATATACAGAACTTCCCATCAACCCCTCTGACTAATCCTCTGTCTTTTGGCTTCTCTAGGCATCCAAGGGACTGTAGTTATAACTCAATGATAATATAATCCAACATACTTCTATGTCACAATAGACCCTTTATGTGCCATCAGACAAAATGCAGACAGCGCCGTAACAGAGATATAGCCATTTTGTCTAACATCACTGTGAAAAGGGTCTATTTTAACATTCTGACTTCCTCAACTGTTCATGATAGAAGACTTGATAATCTGTTTACAAAGATATGGAAACAAAAGCACCAAATTGGTTTACTGATTTTGATTTACGCCATTTCAGCAGTATAAACAAAGGAAAATGGCAATAAAAATTAAAATGTGTAGATATAATCAAATCTATTTGAGATATTTCATCAATTTATTAGAAATGTGCGATTTTTTCAATTGCAATGTTTTTAAATGTTTTTCTTTAAAAGCAGAGATACACAATTGTTTAGATCAAAGTGATCTTTCTAACTGAAACAGCTACACACACAGCAACAATTATTAGAAAACACAGCAACAGTTTTCTAATAATTCTGTATTGAAAGATAAATTCAGTTTCACATTAAAAGCGGGTTATTGGTCAAATCATGTCATCTGACTGTTTTTTTTTCCCCCCATTAAAGTGCTATATAATCCGTGCGCCTTTTTGGTCCAAAAACTAAAACAGGATGTAATGTTCAATTCTAGATAAGAAAATGTTTTCTCCAAAGTGACAGAAAAAAGTAAGAATCTGAATTTTCTACTACAGATGTTGTTGTGATGCTGTCATACACAGGTTTGTAATGTTAGCTTTTGTCTTTAATGTCTCTTATCTTAAACAACATCTGACCCTTGGCCCATCTGTGTCACTGTCTTTGATGCTGGCATCAACAGACGGACACCAATAACACAAAAGTGGATCCAAACACTTGAATTTAGACTAATACATTTGGAGCATAAACTTTATTTGAGATCATTTCTATTCGACGTTCACACCACTAGCTTTTCCTTTCAGGGCTTGATGTTCGGCTATGCTACAGATGAGACTGAGGAGTGCATGCCCTTAACCCTTTTGCTGGCTCACAAACTCAACCACAAGATGAAGGAGTTGTCACGTAACGGAGACTGTCCTTGGATACTGCCCGACTGCAAGTCACAGGTGAAAACTGGAATCTGAGGTTCTAGATCTTCTTCACTGTTAAATAACATATTCATAGTGTTTTAAAGACATATCATTTTACTCTGTTTCAAACGCAGACATGATAAACTCACCTTTTTTTTCAGCCGACTACTCGCTATTTAAAAATGTTGATTTGAAGAACAGCTTTGTGAAAAATTCTGCTTCATCTTGAGATGTTAACAAACAACATTTACAGTCCAGCAAAAACAAACTGCATCTACTGCTGATTTGTATAAACAACTGTTCAGAATAAGAGAAGACTTTATAACTAGTGTTTGAGATATTCATTAATTATGACCTGCAATTAATTTTTTATTAATTCTTTTTTTAGCCCAACCTAATAAATGCCGTGGAAAGCCTCATTTTAATGTATTTTAATTTGTAACATTGTGGCGCAGTAGAAGATCAAAAATCAACAAAAAAGTGACTTTATGAAATTACAACAGACTTGCAACCTTTACTTCTACACCACCGATCCCCCACCAGGGATTTTTTCAATATAGAACAATAATAATTAAAAAAAAAAAAAAAGAAAACATCAGGTCCAGAGTGCTCTAATTTAACAGAAAAGTACAGTAGGGGCATTTTTATGATCAATCCAAAAACCATTGACCTCTTATTAAAACTAAACATATGTTGACAGACTACGTTATTCCACAGTTTATCACAACAGCAAGTCAATAGAAAAGACGAGACAAGACGGGATGTTTTTAGAGTTTCCTTTAACCTGCATCCATCCATCCATTTTCTTCCACTTATTCGGGACCGGGTTGCGGAGGCAGCAGTCTAAACAAAGATTTCCAGACTTCCCTCTCTCCAGCCACTTCTTCCAGCTCCTCTGGGGGGGACCCAGAGTCGTTCCCAGGCCAGTCGAGGGACGTGGTATCTCCAGCATGTCCTGGGTCTTCCCCTGGGCCTCTGCCCAGTGGGACATGCCAAGAGCACCTACCTAGGGAGATGTCCAGGGACATCGGAACCAGATGCCCAAGCCCACCTCAACTGGCTCTTCTCAATGTGGAGGAGCAGCGGCTCTACTACGAGCTCCTCCCGGGTGACCGAGCTTCTCACCTTATCTCTAAGTGAGCACCCAGCCATCCTACGGAGGAAGCTCATTTCGGCCGCTTGTTCGGCACCTCGTTCTGTCAAGACCCAGAGCTCATGACCATAGGTGAGAATTGGGACGTAGAGCGACTGTAGATCGAAATTGAGAACTTTGCTTTCTGGCTTAGCTCTCTCTTCACCACAACAGACCGGTACAGCAACTGCATGACTGGACGCAGCGCCAATTCGCCTGTTGATCTCACGCTCCGATTTTCCCCTCACTCTTGACCAAGACCCCAAGATACATAAACTCTCACACTTGGGGAAGGAGCACTCCAGCCACCTAGAGAGGACAAACTACCTTTCATCGAGAACCATGGCCTCAGACTTAGTGGTGCTGACCCTCATCCCAGCCGCTTCACACTTGGCTCAATGAAGCCAACAGGACAACATCATCTGGAAAGAGCAGAGAGGAAATCCTGTGGTTCCCAAACAGACCCCCTCCGGAACCTGGGTCCGCCTCGAAATTCTGTCCATATAGACAATTAACAGAACCAGTGACAAAGGGCAGCCCTGCCGGAGTCCAACATGCACTGGGAACAGCTATGTGGACCAAGCTCCTGCTCTGGTCATACAGAGACCGGACAGCCCTGAGTAAGGCTCCCCGGACCCCATACTCCCAAAGAACCCTCCACAGAACACCACGGGGCACACGGTCCAACGCTTTCTCCAAATCCACAAAACATATTGACAAGATGAGCGAACTCCCATGAATCCTAAAGCACCCTAGACAGGGCGAAGAGCAGATCCACAGTTCCATGACCAGGACAGTAACCGCACTATTGTTCTTGGATCTGAGGTTCGACTATCGGCCGGACTCTCCTCTCCAGTACCTTGGCATAGACTTTCCCAGGGAGTCTGAGGAGTGCGAGTAGTACGGGGACACTGAGAGCAATGCAAGACGTGTTTTCAGCTGAGTTCAAATAAAACTTTAATGTAATTAAACAGGTGGACCTTTGTTTTATATTTGAGGACACATTAGTTATAGATTAAAATGAGATTAATGCGACTTTGAACAAATAATTACGAGCTAATTTGTTTGCAATTAACTAATTGCGAGTAACGGGATAATTTGACACCTCTATTTATAACCAAGAGCATCTTGATAAATTCCAGAAATGTCACGGTGTTACTCCCTTAAAGCAGCACAGCATATACACTTATGAATTCTGTGAATGCTGAGACTCCATACTGTGTGCTGTACTGGCCTCCTTGTGGCATGCTTGGCTTGATACAGTCAAGGATTTCTTCAGGTTTCAGAACAAAATTGTGCTTTCAGTTTTAATATGAAAGAATTAAATGTTTAAAATGCATTTCCTCCTCAGGTCACTGTTGAGTATCGAGACAATGCGGGGGCCATGGAGCCCCTGCGTATCCACACGGTGGTCATCTCAGTCCAGCACAGCCCCGACATCAGTCTGGAGGATATCAGACGCAACCTAATGGAAAAAGTGGTGAAGGCTGTCATTCCCGGCAAATATCTGGACGATCAAACCATCTACCATTTGCTGCCAAGTGGGAAGTTCCTCATTGGAGGCCCACAGGTTTGTAATAATCAAAGAAAGACGGAGATGTCTTTTTGACACAAGTGTTGAGCGTACTGTGATGGTTTTGCCTCAAAAAGGGCGATGCGGGACTGACAGGAAGGAAAATCATTGTGGACACATACGGCGGATGGGGCGGGCATGGAGGCGGGGCTTTCTCCGGAAAAGACTACTCCAAAGTGGACCGTTCGGGAGCTTACGCGGCCCGCTGGGTCGCCAAGTCTCTGGTTAAGGCCGGGCTGTGCAGGAGGGCCCTGGTTCAGGTGAAAACGCTCTGCCATGTCCTACCCCTCACATTTTACCCCCCCCCCCCCAAAAAAATGATAAAAGGCTAAAGTTTGGAGTTTCTAAAAATGTTTTAACGTTCTTCAGATCTCCTATGCGATCGCAGTAAGCCATCCCCTATCCATTACCGTATTTCATTATGGCACATCCACCAGGGATGAAGACGAGCTGCTGCAGATCGTGAAGAACAACTTTGACCTTCGACCTGGAATCATTGTGAAGTATGACACCCTTTGTCTTTTTCCTGAGTTCAATGACCCGTTTCTGCATCTCAGTGTGTGGTCTTTCACAGAGAGCTGGGACTGAAGCAGCCAATCTACCAGGCCACCGCCTGCTACGGTCACTTCGGAAGGGAAGAGTTCCCGTGGG
Organism: Oryzias celebensis; assembly: GCA_014656515.1. Classification (NCBI taxonomy): domain Eukaryota; kingdom Metazoa; phylum Chordata; class Actinopteri; order Beloniformes; family Adrianichthyidae; genus Oryzias; species Oryzias celebensis. The sequence goes on from BNCR01000012.1 coordinate 147,600, forward strand.
AAAAACCCAAACCTCTGGTGTTCTGATCAACATTCCTGAGACATCATTAATCACAGATCATTCATGAGTTTACTTTAAAGAGCGTATTTTTTTTAAATACAATTTTTAATAAAAAACAGAGCTGCACTTTGAGCTGTTCCAAAATGTTTACTCGGAATCAATGATTGACATTGTAAATTAAAATATTTTGTAATATTAGTTTGATAATGAAAAGTATACATGAAAAAAAAAAGACTTAAAGCTGAGAAATCTAAACGATTGTCAGGTGAAAATAAAACATTCTGGTTGAACTTTTAAAATAAACAAAATACATTAATTTTTATCATAACTATTAGAAAAAAAGGGAAAGATGCTGATCAAAACGGCTGGGTCAGACGTGTAACTTCTATTATGTTTAGTAAAACATTAAAGATTTTTTTTATAATTTTCAGTGGTTGCTCTCAGTCTGCAGATTTCAGATTTTCAGACACACTAACCTACATTTTTGACACAATTTACGGAAAAAGAAGTGGTTGTTGTTTTCACTCCAATGTAAGTCATGTTATATTATTTTAACTTTGGGAAACCCATTATAGGGTCAAATTTGGATGCCTTTTTTCCCCACCCTATTTTTGAAATTTATTTTCATCTTTTTTAATCAAATGTTTTTTGCTGTCAAAATTAGTTAATAGGTCAAAGTAACTTTTAAACCTCAGAGAAAATTAAAAAAAAAAAAAAAAAAAAAAAAAACTTCTCCAGGGTTAAGGCAGAAGAATATTTTTTGTAAACTTATTTCTGTTTACGTTTGATCTGACTAATCTAAATTACAAAAAGAAAAAGAAAAAATAGCCTTTTGATTTATCTTTAAAATTAACCCTTCTGTAATTAAAAAAAAAAAAAAAGACAATTGATATCGTCATTTTAATTGTTCTGTAAAAACATATTCAACAAGTTAAATTTTAAAAATGGCCAACATTTAAAAACAAAACCAAGGAAACAATGTGAAGAAGCAAAATAATAATAATAAAAACAAACCATTTTGGAATTTTTGAAAAATGAAAAGCTTTTAGAGACAGGTCCCAGGAAGTCGCAAACTTTGCTTAGAAAAAAAAAGAAAAGAAAAATATCATTTCCATAGCAACAGATGTAATTGACAAGCTTCGAGATGCTCCTGTCAAGATGCATTCAGGGACAGTCGGAAACGACAACGATATGAGCCATTGTTCCTAAAGCTTTGAACCATAGCTGACATTCCGCGTAATTCAGTAACAAAAAAGGGTCTCTGCTTTATGTGTTCCGGTACCGAGCTGCTGTTCTGTGGGTGAGAAGAATTGCTATTTTTTGTGATCGACTACTACCAGACCCCACCGTGAATGAGGCCAAATGACCTACACCTGGCCCGAGCAACAAGTTTCAGGCCCAGAACACCCAAGAAACATTTATCCTGAACATCGTATTTTACTTTAGTGTTGCACCTCTGTACTTTACATAGACAGTACTAGTAAAAAAAACAAAAAAACAAAATAGTAGAAACTGACGTCAAGGGTGGGGGTAGTAGAAGGTAGAGAAAAGAAGAGACTGAAATGTTGGTTTTTGTCTTTGAGCGCATGATTTGTTAATATCTAACTTAGTGTTATCTTGTTTGGTATTCCAACATTACAAGTGTCTTCTTTAGCATTCTAGTGAGTAACCACTTTGTTAACCACTGCTGTCTAAGTAGTCTGCGACAGTTTCTTCCCCTTAGCCAAACACCGCTAGCCTTTGCTAAGTGCTAGCATGGCCTCCACCTCGTCTGCTTTCACTCCTCTGTCCTGCTCCATATGACACATATGTTCAGTGAAGATCCTGCCTCCTTTAGTGAAGATAGTGGCAGATGTGTTAAGTGTAACCTTATTTTAGACTTGGAGGCCAGGTTAGAGCAGTTAGAAGCGCGGCTACGCACATCGGATGCTAAGTCTGTTAGCCAGATTATTACCCGCAGTGCAGCTCGCAATACCGGAATGAAACTGCAGAGCACTCAAGCCCCTCCGGGGCAGCAGCCGGGGAAAACCCAGGAGGGGTTTGTACCGGTGGGAAGGAAGCATAGTGCTAAACGTAAACACTTAGAGCTACCGAAGCTCCCGCTACATAATAAGTTTTCTCCCCTCGGCAACACACCAGATGAACCGTCAACTCTGGCCCGAACTCTGAATTTATAACTGAGTTTGCAGACTTTCTATCAACTATTGTTTTAGATTCTGGTAAAATAATAATAGTAAGAGATTTTAATATTCATGTTGATGACCGTAGTGACTGTCTAGGAAATGATTTCTCTTTATTAGATAATGTTGGTTTCACACAAAATGTAAAGGAACCCACTCACTGTCACAAGCACACCCTGGACCTTGTTTTAACTCATGGTATAGAGATCAGCTGAGTGTGCTCCCTCATAACCCCACAATCTCAGATCACTTTCTAATCACCTTTCAGTTTGTTCTAGAGAATTCCACCGCTCCAATAAATAAAGAACAGCTCAGAAAAACATTGACTGACCGTTCTGTATCTGAATTTAAACTTACTGTCCAACCAATATTTAGTAACATGCTGAGCAAACACTCTGAGAGCAGCTCCCACAGTTTCAGTCCCAGAAAAAGATCAGTTTGTTGATGACTCCATGGAGACCCTCAGGAGAACACTTGATGTTGCTGCTGCTGCTTTGAAACCAAAAATATTGAGATAAAACCGAGTATCACCGTGGTTTAACAGTGAAACACGTTCCCTTAAACAAGTAACCGGTAAGTTAGAAAGAGAATGGCGCCGATCCGGCTCAGAGCAGTCCCTGAATAACTGGAAATGTAGCCTTTTAAATTATAAAAAAATCTCTGCATAAAGCCAGAACCCAATACTATTCAGCTTGTTATGACCTGGTCTGTCTAGGGGGGAGTGGAGTGTAACAAAGATAAATGAAAATTAAAGAAAAAAAAAAAAAAAAAACCCAAGAGACTAGTCTCCAACAAAAGATTACAAATTTACTTACAAGACTACTATAGCCAAACATCAACAATAACTAAAAGGTGAAGCAAAAAGCTTCAAGGTGAACCAATGGCCAAAATAACAAACAAAACCCCCCACCTATCTAATCAAATGAGTCTTACCTAACAAGGTACAGTATCTAATCACAGATCAGAATCAGAACAATTGAGAAGAGAGCCAAGCTAGACTGCTGACGCGCTGCATCAGACTTCCAGAGGTCCAGACAGTCATTTAAAGGCTGCCTCACCAGCTTTGGTCCAATAGGAGCCCGCCTTTAGCACCACACCTGAAACTGATCAGACAGACAGACAAAGATCCACAAGACAAACAGAGGTCCCACTTTGACACTAAAATTAATTACACAAAACACATTTCTTTTTAGTACTATTGCTAAGCTGACCAGCAGTCACAGCTCACTGGAACCACATATTCCTGCTACTCTCAGCTCTGAGGAATGACTTTCATTATTCGATGATAAAATCCTAAATATTAGACAAAAGTTGAACAAAGTTATCCCTACTATCAGCCCAGAGCAGGCTGAAACAGTAGAAACAAGGCATCTATAGAAACCTCTGTAATATTAGACTGCTTCACTGCTGGAGATCTAGCAGAATTAAAATCACTTATTACATCCTCCAAAACCTTAACTTGTCTTTTAGACCCAATCCCCACTAAACTTTTAAAGGAAACCTTCCCCTCAATTAATGAATCAGTTTTACATATTATAAATACTTTCATAGAAACTGGTTATGTGCCACAGTCTTTTAAATATGCAGTTGTTAAACCTCTTCTGAAAAAGCCCAGTTTAGATCCTGACATTCTGGCCAACTATAGACCAATATCAAATCTCCCCTTTATCTCAAAGATATTAGAAAGAGTTGTAGTTAAACAGCTATACTGCCACCTACAGAACAATAGCCTCTTTGAAGATTTCCAGTCAGGGTTCAGACCTCACCATAGCACTGAAACTGCACTAATTAGAGTCACTAATGACTTGTTACTAGCCACAGAAAAGGGACTAATCTCTATTCTGGTCCTGTTAGATCTTAGTGCTGTCTTTGACACTATAGACCACAGCATCTTACTCCAGAGACTAGAGCATGACATAGGGATCAGAGGATCTGCCCTTCAATGGTTGGTGGATGGTGCAAATATAGCCTCCAATCCCACAGTTAGAAACCTGGGGGTTTTATTTGACCAGGATTTATCATTTAAGGCTCACATATCGCAGGCTTGGAAAACTGCATTTTTTCACCTACGCAATATTTCTAGGATCAGAAATATTTTATCAAGAAGCGATGCTGAAAAACTCATCCATGCATTTGTTACGTCTAAGCTGGATTACTGTAACTCTTTGCTAGCAGTGTGTCCTAAAAGTTCTTTAAAAAGTCTTCAGCTTCTTCAAAAAGCAGCCGCTAGATTGTTAGCAGGAACCAGCAGAGGAGAACACATTACTCCTGTGTTAGCTTCAGTTCACTGGCTCCCAGTTGAATCTAGAATCAATCAATCCTGCTAACATATAAGGCCTTGAATGGTATGGCCCATCCTATATGAAAGATCTCATAGAGCCTTACCAACCAAACAGAACACTTCACTCACAAAATGCAGGACTACTTGTGGTTCTCAGAATCTCTAAAAGCAAATTTGGAGGTAGAGCCTTTATCCACCAAGCTCCTGTTTGATGGAATAAGCTCCTAGCTCATGTAAGAGAGGTTGACACAGTCTCTACATTCAAAGTTATCCTTGAAACATTCCTCTTTGGACAGGATTATTTCCAGGCTAGCTAGTAATCAGAAACTACATAATTTACTGCTCCTGTACCTCACCTACTGTAATGAAGTTTACCGCATTGGCTCTACTTTCTCCTACTACCCCCACCCCACCAGTGTCTGCATCGTTCTCCCACCCCCACTCCCCCCACCGGCAATATTCATTATATCACTTGCCATCTGCCAATGCTTTATTTTATTTTGTTTATCATGCCTCTGTTCGATGCAGTGCGATTCACATGTTGCCCTCTTTCCTACTACCTTACGGGAGAGCGGGAGAGATTTCTGATTCCAGGTGCATCACCTCTGCTCCTGTCCTTGGCTGTGACCTCGCCTTTGGCTCTTCCCGCTCCTGTCTTTGGCTGTTGCCTCGCCTTTCGCTCTTCCCACTCCTGTCTTTGGCGGTGACCTCGCTTCACCTGTACTCCTGTTTTTGGTTGTGACCTCACCTTTGGCTCTTCCCGCTCCTGTCTTTGGCTGTGACCTTGCCTCTGGCTCTTCCAGAAACCTCACCTGTTCCACAACTCCAGCTTGATGAAGCCCATCTGCTACACCTCCCCACGCAGGGAGAGGGATCCCTCAGTCCTCTGGCAAGTCCATGAGCAGGGGATCATATTCCATCTGAGCATGGAGGTTGTCTGTGTCCTTGTGGTGCGGGTTCTGGTCCTTACCCTCGGGTGCCGGGCCCTTCTAAGTCACAACATAGGAGAGCCTGGTCAGGCTATGTACTCCTTCGGGGACCCCCACTTCTCTTGGTCATACCTCCTCTAGGTGGGGGTAGCTGACCCCCACCGTGCTCTCTTCTGGATCTCCGCAACTGCCTGGTGCTTCGGAGTGGGTCTCCCTTGGGGGGCCCTGGCTCGTACCCGGAGCTGGGGTGGGGGGAAGCTCAAAACTCCTGGGTGGTGGTGGGCAGCTTGTCTGGGGTGGTGGGGCTCTCGGTGGTGGTTGCCCGCGCTGGGCCGCCCGGCGCGGTGGGAGGACTGCTCTCCTGGCTGGGCTGGGCCTTGCGCTCTGCGCTTCCGTACCTCGGTGCGCTCGGGTGTTGGGGGCCCATGTGGTGGTCCTGCGGGCCCTGGTATGGGTGCTTGTCCGGGCTGCCTGGCAGGCGGATCTCCTCCGTTGACCCCACAGTATGGGTGCGGGGGCTGGCCCTGGTCGGCGCTGCTGCCTCGGCGGGGGTCTTGGTGTGGGGATGTCTGGGAGCTCTCCCTCCTTTTTTTTTTCTTTTCATTCCCTCATCCACTTCAGCTTAACATAACATTCACCTGAGCACAGGTGTCGGCTCACCTTTGCACCTTCAAATATTGTGCGTGTCAGAATGTAAAGCTTTACATGTGTTGGTTGGAATGCAAAAGTGTGTGTGTGAACTGGATGTTGATAAGTTTGTGAACACTCTTGGAGCCGGCAAGTATGTTTTTAACAGCCGAGTTTGTGGACAGGTCCCGCCCATTTTAGACCAACATTCACTATAGTAATGGGTATAAGCTCCAGCATTTTGTTGCCTGTAAATTTACAACTCTACTTTCCCTCTCCATTAGTTATCCTCTAAAATCTATAATCCACCGTCCCCCTACCCCCCTTTCCCCCTTTCTTTTTCCGTCCGGTCCAACAAAAAGAACACAAACAAAATTAATATTAATAAAGTTTCATTTAAATTACAAAATGTGCTTATACCAACATACATTTTGTGTTCCCAATGATTTATAACCCCCGATTGTAAGAGTAAAATCTGTCTAATGCAAGAGGCTCTCAGCTCATATCAGTTTGCTCAGCTGTTGGACAGGACAAGTTAAAAAAAAAAAGACATACTTGTTATTAAACTATGTAGTTGTAGAATTAATTAGGCTCACTTTTCTTGAATATTTCTAGCACAACACATGTCCGTCCGGGGTTGAGGATCTCTCCTTTATATGGGCAACACTAAGGTTTCTTAGTTTTTATCCCAAAAAGAGATGGGGTTTTTTATGAGTTTTTCCTCACAGAGAAAGAGGGTGTAAGGGCAGAGATGTTTGTTCAGCTTAGTCTGTTTAATAACCAGCTGTTGTTTACGTTTTCAAGTTTGACTTTTTGTTCTTGTAATATATTGATGTCAGTCCAATGAGACAGCTATAGCTGTGATATTAAGTTATGTAAATAAAATTGAATAAACCCTTAGAACCATCCCTATTTGTTACTGGCATTTCTTAAAATCCTATCCAAACGTTCCTTTAAAAAGATTATTTGTGACCTGATCCATATTTTCTACCCTGTGGTTCATCATTATTCCACTAGAGGCAGTAGAATGTTTTTTTTTTCTGTTTTTTTCCCAAATGGCTGCTTCCAGGAAATCTCAAAAACACTTTTGGCTTTAGTCCTAAAAAATTTAAGTGGGAATATATCAGTTTTTTTTAAATCATTTTTCAAAGTAATACGCAATTCTCAACTGACAATAAAGTTTGTCATTTGATAATGCAATCCTTCATTCATTTTCTGAACCGCTTAATCCTTTTGGGGTCACAGGGCTGCCGGAGCCTAACCGGCTACTCATGGGCGAAGTCAGGGGACACCCCTGGACTGGTCGCCAGTCTGTCGCAGGGGCCACAGTCACACACCCATGCACACTCCCATCCACACCTAGAGACAATTTAGAGTAATCATTTAACCTATGAAGCTAGCTAGTAATCAGAAACTACATAATTTACTGCTCCTGTACCTCACCTACTGTAATGAAGTTTACCGCATTGGCTCTACTTGCTCCTACTACCCCCACCCCCACCCCACCAGTGTCTGCATCGTTCTCCCACCCCCACTCCCCCCACCGGCAATATTCATTATATCACTTGCCATCTGCCAATGCTTTATTTTATTTTGTTTATCATGCCTCTGTTCGATGCAGTGCGATTCACATGTTGCCCTCTTTCCTACTACCATGTTTTTGGACGGTGGGAGGAAGCCGGAGTCCCAGGAGAAAACAAACGCATGCACGGGGAGAACAGGCAAACTCCACACAGAAAGGTCCCCCATTGGTGACACTGTTTGTTTACTTCTGTGTGTGACGTCGGCACAACATCCAATCAATTTAGAGCCACGTTAGTTTGATTTGACAATCCAACCAATCAGATTGGAGAAAAAACATTGCTCTCTTAAAAGTCCGAATTCCTGTTTGCCGGTGTTATGTTCCGGTAAAAAAGTTCTGAGTTATGAGGTTGTCAACAAAAAACGGTTTACAGTTTTCAGAACGTGGATAAAAGGATTACCGACAGAAACTCAACAATGACAAACTTCACCCGACTCTTGAAGTTACAAAGATCTGTGAGTTCTGTGAAAGTATCCCCTACACGTTAAGGGGATATTACTTGTGAGTATTATTCTACCTTCAGTACTGTCATAATAATGGGTGATTTTTTGTGAGTCTGTGTGCTTTCCCTGTTTTGACCCTAACAACACAGGGTATGTGGAGAAAAATAGTGCTTCTCTCTTCACAGTCACAATTTTGTTGAAATGACATATATGAAAAAAAAAATACTGCTCACATGACCTCTTTCTTTGCCTAGTTGGCATCAGAAATGATCCAAACTATTTACATTTCTGCAGTCAGTCATCTCTTTGTTCTCTTTGATCCTCATCAATCCTAGGGCTGGGCGATATGGCGAAAAAAATCTAACCTACAATTTTCTCCCTACTGTGACTTTCTTAAAGAACAATTACAAATGACAGAATATATTTAACAAAAAACATAGTATTTAAACATTTTCTTTGAAAATGAATCAGCTGAAGAATTGAATTTTTGAATTGAAATGGTTTATTTCAAGCAGACAAGATAAACATGACCTGTGTAACACAATCAACACCCACAAAGATTTGCAACAGTAGTCATGTCAAACATAGGATAACCAGACATCAGAAAATTGAATGCTTGAAAGGGAATGGGAGGAAGCGAACTTATATAATCCCACCCCGACTCGACCATACCATTTACTTTACAGTAGCTATCTACCGGTTCGTAATTAATAATTAGGTACTTATATTGTACTGACAGTATTCAGGTAAATAAACATCCTTGAGTAACAATAAGTCATACTGCTTTGCATGTGAGTAGAACACTATTTTAAACTTGATTGGAGCATATATATATATATATATATATATATATATATATATATATATATATATATATATATATATATATGTATATATGTATATATATATTCTTTTTAAGAATAGTTACATCATAAAAAAATCAATGATGTGAATAACTGAAAAATGATAATAAAAATAATAAAAGTAAGTAAAGAAGATCAGAATAAGTAAATATCAAGTAGATGCAGGTTGTTTCATTAGTAGATCCTTTGACATTAATCACATTTCAGGGAACTATGTCAAGTGATGTGATTCATGCCATCAGCCAAGACTGTATTCCAGCGTTCTGATCCTGATTAACAGCCGTCCTTCAGGTTAGAACAGAGTTTATAGAGTTCTCCTCGTTGTTATGACTGTAGACTTTGTGTTGTCTGCAGGGCAGAAATCACTGCTGAAAATCAAGTCAAAGTTGATCTAAGAGTTAGTGGTAAATCCCAGGCGACATATTTTCTTGAAATCATATTTGATTCTTATTTAACTTCAAATAAAGGCTCAGACGTCCGTGACCACACACTTCTCAAAGTCTTTCATGTTGGTGATGACCACAGCCTAGGCCAGGTCTGGTGGACCGTTTGGTTTTACGTAGATCCTGGAATTCTGCACCCATGTGCTTTGGATCTGTTGTTTCCGCTTCAGGAGTCGGGCGTGTTTTGCCAACAATGCGTTATGTTTCGACAAGTCATCATTAAGGAAAATCTCCTAACCTTTTAGCAGTTTTCTTTGCTTCATAAGAGCAATTTTGTGCTTTAATTCACAAACCTGATGAGGATCGCTGGTTTATCTGACTCCTTTCTCCTGGGAAGCCGGTGGCAGATCTCAATTTCATTCAAATCCAAGGAAATTCCTTTGGAAGTAAGGAATGATCCGTCTTGATCTTCAACAGTGTCGGCTGTTTTCATAGCGGTTCCGCTAGCCTCCGTGCTAACGTTAGTTGCTCCAGACTTAGCTCTTGGTTTGAGTTGAAATCCAGTAAGAATGATGTTATTCATTCTTAGTTGTTGATCTGTGTCGTTCTGTCTTCTATCCATGAGGTCAAGCCGATTATCCTGTTGTTCATTTCGTACTTTTTCTTGTCGGAATTCCTGCATGAGTGCCAGCAGAGGTGTTAGCCTGGCTTCCATGGCCAGCAATGGAGCTAGCTTAGCTTCGATAGCCAGTAAAGGCGTTAGCTTGGCTTGGATGTCCACTTGTTTGGCTTGGATATCTGCCAATACAGCTTTAAGTTCTGTCAATTCACCTTTAGGTGCCATGTTCAGCTCTCTCTGTAGCAGAATATCTGTTATTTAATATAAAGAATATATTAAAAAAACGCTCCAAAAAACATCAGGAATCGAGAGCCGAAGAAACCCCTCGTGTGCCTTCGTGTAACGAAGAAATTACTTTTTTTTTTTTAATGAACTGCATCAAAGTAATTCATAAATGATATGAACATGTTTTTGAAGTCATCTCACTGAAATTCTATACTCATAAAGAATGGAAAAAAGAGGGTTTCGTAAATCTGAACGCAAATGGAGAAAGACTAAACTGCAGGTTTATTACGACATCTATAAAGAGAAACTTCACTTTTATAATTTACAACTGAGCAATGCAAGGAAGTCTTATTTCTCTTACATTATTACCAAAAACTCAAAATTCTCTGGCCTTATTCGCTACAGTTGACAGACTGACAAACCCTTCTCTGTCAGTGGCATCAGAACTTTACTTCACTAAAGCTTGTAATGAATTTGCTAAATTCTTTACAGAGAAACTCAAAAACATTAGGCAAAGTATTGTTTCATCAACTGCAAGTCCAGAATATGAACTTTATCCACTGGCAACCAATCTAAACCCCATGGCTCAGTTTCAACCCATAAACAGTAAAGACCTGGAAGACATTCTAAGTCAACTGAACTTCTCCTGCTGTCTGCATTTTCTACCCACAAGTTTTTTCAAATAAGTTTCAAAGATCCTGGAGTCGGTCCTGCTCCAAATTGTGAACTTGTTTTCCCAGAACCACTAAAAACAGCTGGAATCAAATCCCTCCGAATAAAGGACAGTTTGAACAAAACACAAATGAGCAGCTACAGACCGATAGCAAACCTACCATTTTTAGTTAAGATCATTCAAAAGGCTGTTTTTTAATCAGATAAATGAATTCTTAATAAGAAACAACTGAGATGATGTCTTCCAGTCAGGCTTCAGACAGCACCACAGCACTGAGACGGCTCTGATCAAAGTGACTAATGATATACGTTTGAATACAGAGAGTGAAAATAAGTCGGTGCTAGTTTTATTGGATCTCAGTGCTGCATTTGATACAGTCGACCATGCTATATTACTCAAACAACTGGAAAGCACTTTGTACATGAAATGTGCTACACAAAAAACTTGCCTTGCCTTGTCAATTCAACATGATATGTACTAGACACATATTACACATGTTGGAGTCTATGCAGCTTCCACCCCACACTGTGATGCAGCTGGAGAGTATGCTCTCAATGATCCTCTGTAGAATGTGGTCATGATAGGTGGTGAAGCACCTGCCCCCTTCAGTTTCCGCATAAAGTAGAGACATTGCTGGGCTTTCTTTGCCAGTGATGCAGTGTTGGTGGTCCTGGGGAGGACCTCACTGACGTGCACTCCCAGGAATTTTGTGCTGCTCACTCTCTCCAGAGTAGCACCATCCATGATCAGCGGTGAGTGTTTAGTGTGGTCCTTCTGGAAGCTAACAACAATCTCCTTGGTCTTGCTGATATTTAGCAGGTGGTTGTTGCATTTGTTCAGCAGATCTAACTCTTTCCTAGAAACACTTTTTAACTGTATTTTAGAGGTAATATCATAGATGGCAAATAATTTCATGCAGTTCAACCAGGAGAAAACTGAAATTTTAATTATTGGTCCTGAGGCTAAGAGAGAGAAACAGTTTTTGAAGTTAAAAGAACTTTCATTAGATTATTCAAAAACAGTAAGAAACCTTGGTGTCATTTTTGACTCTAAGCTAACTTTCATCCCACGTATTAAACATGTGGTTAAAACGTGTTTTTATCATCTTAGAAACTTGGCTAGAGTTTTTTGTTTTCCCGATGCCCTGGGAAAAGTTGCCTCTTGCTGTTCTTAGGCCAGCTTTATCTCCTGTCAGCAGCGTGTAGAGGTCCCCTGTCAACCATGGCTACCGGTTAGCCCAAGTGATTATGCTTTTTTTGTTTGTCACATCATTGACTCGCTTGGTGATGTAAGAGATCACTGTGTCTTTGTATTCACTGATGTCTGTGTGGTTGTTGTAGGTGGAAGTTTGTTTGAAAATATTGTAGTATGTTGTTTCAAAGCATTGCTGTAGAGTAGAGGATGCCCCCTCTGGCCACATTCTTACCTCCATTAGGACTGGTTTGGTGAGTTTCACTCTTTGTCTGTATGCAGGCATTAGCATAACACTGATGTGGTCTGATAGTCCAAATGTGGAGGAGCGATGTAGCTCTGTAGGCTCCTTTGTACTAGAGGACCTGGTTGCAGACAACATGGCGCAAGATCATCACTGGCCGGAAGTTCTCGACCGGGACCAGAAATTCACGCGCACAACCTTTCTTTTTCTTTTTTTTTTTCGTGCACAACATGGTGGTAGGAAGTGTGTTTTTTTTTTTAAGGATTCACCCTGGTCCTCCCTTTCCACCTTCCTTCCTCCACTCTCCTGCTCTAGATATCTTTGTTGTGCTTCAGTCCAGTGCACAAAATATGCAAGACGAGCTTTAAACTTTTGTGATTGCTTTTGTGAACTAATCTTCTTTGATGTCATGCTGCGGGCACACGCTGGCTGCATGGGCAGGATCTTGTGAGCTTGATGTTCACGTTGAAGAGCAGGTGAGTTTTCACTATGACTCCACAGCAAACATTCAGAGCTGCTTTGCAGGGTGGATTGAGTTCTTCTCCTGCAACAGGCTCTCCTCTGGAGGAAAGTGCACTATGACTCCTGTTTTGTTATTTTTAAGAATTTACTATAACACTCACAGAGTTCCTTCAGTTGATCCCTGGATAGTGTGCACAGCAATTGGATTACCTCCAACTGAAATCCCTCCATGACAGTTCATTCCTGTGCCAGGTGTCAAGCACCAGTCTGTTGTTGCGTTGTTCCTGGATCACTGTTCACTGTCCCAGTAGATCTTCTACCAATACAGTCTTGAACTTTCCACATGACCCTGTTGAACTGGGTTATCTAAAGAGATGAGTCAGACCCATTGGTTCTTTTTGTTTTAAGGTGTGCTCATCCCAGCAGTGCTTCCAAAGTGTTGAACCTCTGAACAAGTGGAGAAAAATGGCTTGATTCCAAGTTGTTCCCAAGACAGAAGATTCTGACATTTTTTGGAATTACAATCACAATTTACGTAATGAATTAATCACAATTTACAATATAAACACATATAAAGGCAAATGCATTACAGGGGCAGAAAAAGTCCAAGTTTTTCTCAAGACAGAAGATTCTGATGCTTGAGAACAACTCCTACCATCTTAGTTGTTAGGGTTCCAAATTACCAGAGAAACAGACAGTTAATGCAAAAAAAGTATTGTATTTAGAAAAAAAACAATCATTTTTTTCACATTTCAATAGTAAAGAAAATCAGCAATCACTGTCGTAAGAGTAGTACAACAACTTGAAACCCAAGCCTACTATACTTTCTGTCCACCACACCAGTAGCTCAATGAGATGGAGAAGGTGAATGCTTCCCCCTGGTGGAGAAATGACATCACTACAGCTCAAGGAATCAGAGGTTACATTTGTCTGGGGGACGCTAACATTCCTATGGTCAGGCTCTTTGATCCTCCACTGCCCTCCATCCACAGGAGAGCAGGTTCCCCAGGCTCCTGCTGCTCCTCTGAGCTCCTGCTGCTCAGCGTGAGTTTCCTCTGCAGCTTCTGCAGTCTGTTTGTCACAGAAGCAGCTATCAACTCACCTTCTGATGTGCTTACATGGACAAACATGCAGCAGGATGGCAAAGCCGGTGAAGCCTCAGGACAGTGTCAAGTGTGTCCTCAGTACACTCTGGCAAGTATTCTGAGGCTTCACTGGGCCTCCGCCCAGTGGGACATGCGTTCAGGAGGTATCTGTACCAGATGCCTGAGCTACCTCTTCTTAATGTGCAGGAGCAGTGGCTCAACTCCAAGATCTCTCCACCTATCTCTAGGGGAGCAACCAGCCAGCATTTAGAGGAAGCTCATTTCGGGCTCTTGTATCTGGGACCTCGTTCTTTCGGTCATGACCCAGAGCTCATGACCATAGGTGAGTATTGGAGATTGATCGGTAAACTGAGAGGTTTGTTTTCTGGCTTAGCTCTTTCTTCACCACAGCAGACCGGTACAGCAACCGCATAACTGCGGACGCCGCACCAATGCACCTGTTTATCTCACACTCTGATCTTTTCTCACATGTGAACAAGACCTCAAGATACTTAAACCTCTCCAACTGGGCCAGGAGCACTCCAGCCACCAGAGGGGACAAACTACCTTTCTTTGTTCAAGTGCCAAGGCGTCAGACTTAAGGATTAGTGGTCCTGACCCTCACCTCAACAACCCCAAAGCATACTGGAGGTCCTGGCTCGTTGAAGCCAAGAAGACAACATCATCTGCAAAGAGTTGAGAGAAAATCCTATGGTTCCCAAACCAGACCCCCTCCAGTCCCTGGCAGCACCTAGACATTCTGTTCATGAAGAATATGAAGTGGATCAATGATAAAAGGCATCCCTGCCGGAGTCTAACATGCACCAGGAACAGGTCCGACTTACTGCCGGCTATGCAAACCAAACTTCTGCTGCGGTCACACAGAGACCGTAAAGCCTTCAGTAAAGCTCCCCGGACCCCATCCTCACAGAACTTGGCTAAATTTGATGCTGCTAAAACCATGTAAATGTTGTTGCATTTTGGGAAAAAAATCAAGGAAAGTACAAAAAGTTTTTTGTTTCGTGATCAGCCTTGGAAAAATTCACTTTGATGTGTAATTGTGCGACTGTTAGCATCAACTCTTCCATCCACACTTGAAAAGAAAATCTTCATCACAAAGTCTACGTTTAAACCAGCCGCAAACATTTTACAGAGAATGAAGATCAAATAAAGTTGCTGATTTGTGCAACCTTGAAAAAGGGATTTTTAAGAGTTTTCCTACAGCATAGCTAAGGTGTAAATGGCAGGCATCTGTGATGAAACGTTAGCACATAAAATGTTCCTGTGTTAAAAGAAAACACACAATGAATCAGGATTTATGTTAGGATTTTTTTTTTAACATCAAGGCGTACAATCCATCAAAACACCGTCTCAAACAAAGAAACAAAAGGTTATGCAAAGAAATGTTTTGTTTTTTGTTCTCCTAGCAAGAATAACATGTATCTGATAGACAGATCCAAGCATCGCTTTGGTTGACATTAAAAGGCTGCTGATTGGTTGATTTGTTGACGTTAGATTTGTTGCAAAAGTTTTTTCTCTGTAAAAAAAATGTATTTGTAGTGAGAGATTTGTGTGTGTGTAAAAAAGTTTTGTATTTGCAGAAAAAGAAATGCCTGTATGTAACACGACGTCTTACATTTTTACAAACACACAAACGTATTATTACAAGGACTGAATATTTTAATAGACACTGTTCTTTCTACAAGTACAAAACTTTTTTTTACAAATGCACAAAACAAATCTTCATAGTTCATGGTTTTTGTCCTGAATATTTTTGCATCTTAAACTAACATGGTTGTGAGCAAAAACGTATGTATTGCAAATCATTTTTAAAATGTTCTTTTTAAATTTTTTGTCAACTCTTTTGATTATAGTAGGCTTCACAGGGTTAAGCATCATGATAATAATAAATATATTCCTGGGTTTAGCTACTCACACTCTTCCTCTCTTAATAGCAGATCTTTCTGATGTTAAGTTAAAAATCCCATATTTTTAATTTTTTTATTATCTACTTTGAATTGAATTGAATTGGTTTATTTCAAGCAGACAAGATATACAAGACATGTGTAACACAATCAACACCCACAAAGATTTGCAACAGTAGTCATGTCAAACATAGGATAATTAGACATCAGAACATTGACTGCTTGAAAGGGAGTGTGAGCAAGCGAACTTATATAATCCCACCCCGACTCGACCATACCATTTACTTTACATTAGATATCAACCGGTTTGTAACTAACAATCAGGTATTTATACTGTACTGACAGTAATACAGGTCATTAAATATCCTTGGGTAACAATAAGTCATACTGTTTTGCATGTAAGTACAACACTATTTTAAACTTGATTGGAGCTTATGCAAAAATAATAATAATACAGAATAATGATCAAAAAACTTTTTTTTCTGTTTTCTTTTTCTTTTAAGAATAGTTTTATCATAAAATTAAAAAAAATCAATGATGTGAATAAATCAAAAATGATAATACAAACAATAATAGTAATTAAAGAAAAAGGTAAGGAATAAAGAAAGACAAAAAAAAGATCAAAATCATTAAACATCAAGTAGATGCTGGCTATCTTCATCAGACAAGTCATTCTTCAGATCAAGTAAGACGCAACAATAAAACATGTGTTTGAGAGATCATTTACTTTAATCAGATGTAGAAAATCAATAAGTTTAGGTTGTTTCATTAGTAGATCCTTTGACATTAATCACATTTCAGGGAACTATGTCAAGTGATATGATTCATGCCATCAGCCAAGACTGTATTCCAGCGTTCTGCTCCTGATTAACAGTCATCCTTCAGGTTAGAACAGAGTTTATAGAGTTCTCCTCGTTGTTATGACCGTTGTTATGACTTGTCTGTTTGTTGTAGATATGGCAGGATCAAACTGGCTGGACTGGTAAATAACACGATTTTCTCTTTACTGTTCAAATGACCACATAATTATATTATATTATATTCTTGCGTTTTTTTTTTCATGTTGTTACAGAAAATCCAAGATTTTAGAATATATGTGTAATATACATATTTTGTATTCTGTAGTATAAAAGTGCATTTTGTGCATGAACAACCCATGTTGTTGAGACTGGGGCAAATAAATACTGAAAATGTTTTTAACAATCAAGTGTATGGCAGACACCTTTACAAACGATGGCAGCCATTCTTTATTTTGCTCGTGGTTAATGTGCTTTTCTCAAAGAGGTGATCACAAGGTGCATCCATGCCAAATCTGGTGCTTGTATTACAAAATACACAATTTGTCAGAAATATTAATCAAACTGGCTCTGCTGCTTTTTTTCTTTTGAATGAGCTTCATCCTGGAAGTCAGCCCAAGACTGCAAAGAGCAAATTTTTTTTTTTTTTTTTTTTTAGCATTTTTTTAAAAGTCACAGATTTTTGTGCACAAATTGACATCTTATAAACAGTGTTTTGATTTTTGGCATTTAGATGCAACTTTGATACAAATGTAATTTATGTTCTATATGAATGGTGTGAGCGTCTCTGCTGCTGTGGTCTGAGCGTTTAAAGGTCTACACCACTGATCCTAACATTAGGATTCAACCTGGCGATGGTTGCAGACTCAGCCAGCAGATTACAAGCAGCCTCAAACCATTTTCTGGGCTGGTCACAGTCAGACTGGGGGATCTGTGGGGGTTAACACAGACAAAGCGGTGGCAGTGTTCAAACAAAACATTACAACAAAATGGAAATCAACCAAACCCACCAGGAAAACAACATTTTTAATCATAAAAAGATTTGTTTGCTTCTGTCAGTGAAGGAAGTCGTCGCCTAAATCATTAGAAACTGACAAAAAAAAAAGATCAAAAATGGCGTATATTTATATAGCGCTTTTCTACCTTCATTGAAGGCCCAAAGCACTTTACAGTCACAGACCCACTCACCCATTCACACACTGATGGAGGCTCAGCTGCTGAACACTGGCGCCAACCTTCCATCAGAGGCAATGTAGGGTTCAGTGTTTTGCCCAAGGACCCTTAGACACATGGGCGGGCAAGGGGGGAATCGAACCTGCAATCCTTCGATCACAGGCCGACTGGCCTTTCCACTGCACCATGACCGCCTGCATACAGTGCGGAACACGGGACTCCCTTGCTACAGGAATTTCAGGTGTTCTGCTCGGCTGGAATCTGCTCACAGGTGGAGGCGTGTCTGACTGTATTCAGGGCGAACTGCTCCGTTCAGATCTCAGTCCTGCTGGATTCATAAACCATGAGAACGTTCAATTAGTCGTTTATTAGCAGTTCTTTCAAATCAGTTGTACATTGGTCTGGAGAGATGTGGTCACATCTCTTGGTTCTGGTCCAAACTTTAGCTGCATAGCTTGAGCAGACTGTAACCTTTCCATTCAGATGAAAATCTTTTCTAATTTGGTAAAAAGACGTTCTCTCTAAGTATTTCCCGATTTGATCAAGTGATTGAAAATTGGGCCCAGTCACGTAGTTTCAGACTTGATCTAAATTGGATGTTGTATCCCAATAAGGGATTTTATTATTGCGTTACCCGCATGTTGCGTCCTGCTGCTGCTGTGCTGTACCCCTTTTCTGTGCCCTGTCAGTCTGCTCACCTGGCATGTGTGGCCCAATGATCTTAATTGACAGTTGCTTGTCATTTAAAACAGAGGAGGCCTCACTCATGCTGTCAGAGAGAGTAGAAGAGGAGGCTGAGCAGCAGTTGGGTTTGAGTTGGAGTTTTTTCCCTTCTTTGTCCTCGGCAGTCTTTTACTGCTAGGTTTTGTTGTTTTAGTTTGGGGTTGAACCTTGCTAGTCTTTGTTTTCAGTGGTTAGATTTGGTTAGACAGCCCTTAGCAGGGAGCTGCTGACTTGGACGGTCGACATGGCTGAGTCAGCTGCAGCACAACTAAGCTTGTTGTGGTTGTAGACTTAAACTGGTGGTGTGTGTTTAAAATTTCATGAAAATTGCTCAGGCAAAAGTTGTTTTGTTTTCCCCCACATTGTGCAAATACGTAAAGTTCTCCATTTATTTTCAACTTTGGTGAATTTTGAATTTGTGGCGGGGGTTAGATTCTTGTTGAAAGGCGCAGAAAGAACAAAGAATTATGAAAACATTCTGGTCCTTCAGTCCAGGACAGCTGTGGAACATAATACAATTAAAAAATCATGGAAAACCTGGATCTTTTTCTTGAATTTGTCTTTTGTTTTTTTTTTTTTACTTTTACTAAAGTATTGGATCAGGACTCAGTATCGGGAGACTCTCATATGAATCTGATTGGGGCCAAAAAAACCTGATCAGGACATCTCTTCTCTCTGTGATGAGACCAAGATTTCTCCCTGACTTTAGGGGTGTATTCAGACTGAAACTTTGTTCCAGATTATCGTGGGAAACAAACCCTGGTTCACTTTAAGAAAACCAAATGTGTCAGTCCGAATGCACTCAAGTTGTTATTCCTCTGAAAACAAGCTATGTCAACTTCTGCCAGGAGTTTAGCTGCTTGAAGTGTCTGTTAACGGTAAAGAAACTCTTAATATAGTTTTGTTTTGCCATCAAGCCCGTGAGAAAAAAGTGATCTGACTTTGCTGAGATGCAAAAAAAGCCCACATTTCCCTCCTCAGCTTCCTCCATTTGATCACATCACCTTGGAATCATGCTCCCAGGAGTCCCTTTGTCCATGAATGCTAATGGGATCTCTGCCTGTTAATAATAAATGGCCACTGATGAAATAATAAATTTCTAATGTTCCTCTCAGACCTTCTTCACTCACTCCAGTCTTAGATGAGTTTATCAGGACTTTGCCGCCCTCCAAACACTTTCATCTTAATTATTAAAAAATACCTAAAAAATTCATTTCATTTTTGGGTGGGGGTGTGAGGGTAAGCCTGTATAAACTTGGAAAAATGGTCTAAATGAAATATTCAGCAGATCGCTGGGCCTTCGATTGTTTTTCAGATTTTAAAAACACATGGAGAATGAAATTAGCTTTTTCTTTTTACTGCAACATAATGTCTAATTTTCAGGGCAAAATCTCCTCATGCATTTATGTTTAATCATGTTTAGAGGATTTGATGGAAGAACTTGTGATTTTACCCCTGCAGCTCTGCAATATGACAACAAAATATAGATTTAGGTGTCGGAAGTTTCCATTTGGGAGTCCAGTCTTTTATTGTCTTTTTTTTTTTTTTTTTTTTACAAAAAGGTCATCTCCATATTAACGTTTAGCAGCCAACAAAATATGAAACAGCCGCCTGGCTCTGATCTCTGATTTGAGCGTTCCTCTGTGGATCATTTCCACTTCGCATCAACACAGATGCTTGTTTGCTAGATTGTTAAAAGCAGAACAAACAGTGAAACGTTCGTTTTTTTTCTTCCCTGATTCCTTTAAATGTTGCTCCATCACGCTTGTTGCTGCATCAACCCGAGGGATCAATTTCATCAGCACAGATCCGTGGGATTAGATCAGATGGGACTCGCGCTCTAAAGTGCCTTTGCTATCTTTAGTGGAAGCCCTCCTCGGGGGAGGTCTTCTCAGTGAGGCAGGAACTTTTCAAAGAGGAGCGCCTGGATTAATAACAATTTAAAACTCATTGACAGGAACGTAAATGATGAGGAGTGTGAAAATGATGGGCTCAGAGACGTTTCCCAGTCTCAAATTAATTCAAATCCCTGCCTGACATGCCCAGAGGTTCTGGATCACAGTTTTCTTCTCGTCTGTCTCCCTGTCTGTCCTGTTTCACCTGAACAGAAACTTTTCTTTTTAGGAACATTGGAAATTCAATTCAATTTTCAATTGGAAATGTCCAAACTCCTTCATTACGCCCAACCCCTATCTATAGCAGGACTCTCCAGTGCCCTGGATTTTCTACTACTTGTCTTTTTGAAATCGCCAAATATGACGTCACCCATTTTCCAAAGTAAAAACGTCATTGATTTGAACTTTTTGTAACATTTTCTAATTCTCCTTTTATGAATAAACTGTGTTCTAATAATAAAAAATGTGGATGATTTATAAAACATTTGTTTACATACATTTGTTCAAATGCAATGCATTGTGGTCTATATTCGCCAATCTAGCCAGCATCAATACACACTAGTCTTTCACAAAGACCTATGGGAAATTGGTACGGTCTGAAATTGTAGATTTGTACACCCTGAATGAATGGTGAATGCCCTATTTAGTGCTCTAAGTAGTGAGCAGTGCCACAATGGATGTGTTTTAGCAGAAATGAATGAGTAATATCATTACAACAGGAGGATTTTCTGTTTACAATCTGATGTCAATATTGTTTGGGGCGCATTAACATTTGTGTCAAAGTGAAGTTGTTTTTTTTTCCCATTTGCCTTTTTGTTTTCAGACTGGAATAAGGTGTCACATTGTTAACGAACAAATTTAGTGATATAAAGAAGCCCTCACCTTTGGTTTCAAAATTTAAAGAAAACTCAAATGTTGGTTCCTCAAATGGCCACTGGGGGCTGGCTGCAGAAAAAAAATAACAACTTTCCTCAGACTCCCATGTTAAAAAGTTCAAGTTCACAACAAAAAAAAAACTTATTTAGAGACTCATTTCTAAACCTATAATTTAATGTATGTGAACATAAAATAATAAATACATTTGTTTTCCCTCACTTTAAGCTTTTATTTAACTGAAATCTCAAAAGCTATATTCAAATCATTTCATGCGAGCTGAATCCACTGTTAGCCTTCATAGACCTAAACACTTTAATTTTATTGTTGTGTTCCTTCTAAGTGTGTTTTTCACAGATCTGTTTGTGTTGTTGTGAGTGGACTGAAGTCATTTTAACCTGCTTTCATTTGGGACATTTTTTTTAACTCAGGTCCCAGCTTCTCCAGTCTTCTCTTTTTCACGTTGCTTATTCTTTCATTTTCATGACTAAATGGACTAAAGCTGAAAGTTCACCCTCCAGTTGTTCTTACTTGCCCGAAAAAAAAAAAAAAGAATAGAATAGAAATAAAATGTAAAATAAGTAGAATTATTGTACTCAGATGTTGTTTCACACTGAAAGTGTGATTAAAAACTAACTGAATTCATGCACACTTGTGTAACCATTTCAAAACAGTATTATTTGAAGATACGTGCTTCTGTGATATGTACTATATTACATTTTGGAATAAATTGGACAATTCTGGTCACCTTCTTCTGTCCCAGCAATTGTTTTTTTACTTCCTGCTATTTCTTTTGACTTTGAAATGTGTATTCTGCTGCTAAATTTCTTCATTCTATTTTAGGTGGGCGGAGTCAACTTCAAACAAAATGACGACACTCCTCACTTTTACCATTTAAAATCCAACGACTGAGATCGGCTTTAAGATGTAAAATTTGTCAATGTAAGCATTTATCTATACGTACAGCCTTATAGAAAACTTTGTTCTGGGGAATTTGAAAGACAATTGTTTTTTTGGGTTGTGAAATGTGCATTTTTCTCTGCAGATTTTTCCTTTCATCTGCTAAATAACAACTTCCTGTCTAAAATACAAAATACAGCTTGTTTTTTCTGCTCAGTGGAAAATAACTCCACATGAAAGAATTCTACCTCCTGTCTCTATAATCCCTGTATAACATGCAATCTGTAAAAAGTAAAGTGAAGTCTCATGATCTTACACGTAAAAAACAGCGCTGATAATCTGTTCATGAAACTTTGAGGATTTTTCATAATAAACCACAAAAGCGGCATTATCATCATCGGTGCTGCAGGCTGATCTGGCTTCTGGGGTTCTCTTAGTTTTTTTTCAAACACCAAACCCCTGAAAGCATGGATTAAAACATTTATTAACATGCTTCGCTTGATGAATTATTTATTTAGACATCTCATTTTAAAAATGATGATCATATTAATAATATTATATGGGCACTAGCATGAATTATTAACAGTTATGGCTAAACATGAAGTCTAGACGGCTCGTTGACATTTTCAGCTCGTCACAAAAGATTATGAATCATGGACTGAGTCTGTTGTGACAGACTTAGATGTTAAAGTCAGTTTGAAGTGAGGCGTTATAATCAAATACAGAATCAGCCAAGAAAAGTGCTTCTAATGTGGTTTACTTGGGGTCAAAATGTTTTGAAACGCCTAAATTGACTGAAAAACAGTTTATTTTTAAATGATGAATACTAAAAATGTTGATTCTCAAATTTCTTTTAGATATTTAATCTTTCAAGCTTGAATTTTGGGGGAAAAAAATCAGCAAAGCACTAAAATGACTAAATAAAAAAGATTGTTGATATAATCTTGCAGTTTGATCAGTAAAAGTACATAAAAGTGACTTGTCTAGTTTTAAAAAATCATGGCTTTGGCTTCGCGAGCGAAGATTACAGAGGTGACTGTCCATTTTTTCTGCAGGCGCGCTCGTGGCTGATGAGTCCAATATGGGACAGGCATACCCGGCCACAGCAGATGCAGGAAAAGGTCTGGTTGGTGTTTCCGCCTTTGTCTCTTTTCTGCAAGAGCCTCTTTGCGAGACTCTTCAAAGGCGCAGGTGGCCTGGTGTACAGTTCTGCGCCAGGTGTCGCGGTCAGCAGCAAGGGTGGACCACTGGTTGAGGTCTATGTTACAGGCACCAAGAGACTTCTTGAGGCAGTCTTTGTACCTTTTTCTTGGTGCCCCTCTGTCACGATGGCCAGTGGAGAGCTTGCCGTACAGAACGATCTTGGGCAGGCGATGGTCATCTAACCTGGAGACGTGTCCTGCCCAACGAAGCTGTGACTTCAACAGAATGGCTACAATGCTGATAGTCTCTGCCCACTCAAGGACCTCAACGTTCATGATGAAGTCACTCCAGTGGAATGCCGAGGATGGTATGGAGACAGCGTTATGGAATCGCTAAAGGAGTCGCAGGTGGCTACGGTATGTAACCCATGACTCTGAGCCGAACAGTAGGGTGGTTAGAACAACAGCTCTGTAGACACTGATTTTGGTGTCTTTCTTGAGGTGATTGTTGTTCCGCACACGCTTATACAGTCGGCTGAAGGCGCTGTTTGCCTTTGCTAGTCTGCTGTCGATCTCCTTTTTCATTCTTTGCATCTGATGTGATGTTGCTCCCTAAGTAGGTGAACTAATGCACTGTTTTGAGTTCAGTCTCACCGATGCTGATATGAGGGGGTGGTGTTCCTCTTTGGGTGCTGGCTGATGGAGAACCTCTGTCTTCTTTAGACAGACCTCTAGTCCAAAGAGCTGTGCGGCCTGTGCAAAGCAGGTCGTGATCTGCTGCAGTGTGGACAATGAGGGCTGCGTCGTCAGCAAACAGAAGCTCCCGGATCAGTTGTTCCAGAGTCTTGGAATGGGCCTGAAGTCATTTGAGGTTGAACAGACTGCCGTCAAGGCGACACCTGATGTAGATACCATCCTCATCATCAAGGTCTTCTGTGGCCTACTTGAGCATCATGCTGAAGAAGATGGTGAAGAGGGTCGGTGCCAGGACACAGCTCTGCTTCACACCGTTGATGATGGGGAAGGACTCTGAGAGGTCGGAGTTGAGTCTGACCAGTTTGGCCACACTGGTCTTCGTGGAGCTGGATGACCATATTGAGGAACTTTGGAGGACAGTCGAGACACTCCATGATCTGCCACATTCCATTCCTGCTCACCGTGTCGAAGGCCTTGGTCAGATCAACAAACGTGATGTACAATCCGTTGTTTTGTTCACCGCATTTCTCTTGGAGCTGCCGGAGTACAAACACCATGCCTCTATTGGATCGAAAACCACACTGGCTCTCTGGAAGAATATCTTCTGCAATGGATGGAACCAGCCTGTTGAGAAGGAGTCTTGCTAGGATTTTGCCCGCAATGGACAGAAGGGTTATCCCCGATAATTTGAGCAGTCAGATTTTTCCCCTTTGTTCTTGTATAGGGTGATGATGACTGCATCTCTGAGGTCTTGGGGTAATATTCCTTGCTCCCAGCAACAGACGAAAAGTTCATGAAGTTTGGTGTGTAGTGCTGGTCCTCCTTTCCAAATCTCTGGTGGGATGCCATCAACTCCTGCTGCCTTTCCACTCTTGAGATGTTCTATGGCTCGGATGGTTTCTTCAAGGGTAGGCAGGTTATCAAGTTCTGCTTTCACTGGTTGCTGTGGAATGTGGAGAATTGCTGAGTCGTGCACAGTGCGATCAGCGCTGAAGAGTTCCTGGAAGTGCTCTGACCAGCGGTTTAGTATGGAGTTCTTGTCTGTGAGGAGTGTCTGTCCATCTGAACTCAAAGGACTCTGCACCTGGTGAGTGGGACCATACACTGCTTTAAGAGCTTTGTAGAAACCCGTGTAGTCGCAGGAGTCTGCACAAAGCTGAGTTTTCTGAGCCAGCTTTGTCCACCAGTCATTTTGGATCTCTCTAAGCTTGCACTGGAGAATGCTGCAAGTGAGAAGGCAGCTTTCTTTTCAGGACAAGATTGCTGTGCTAGGTGGACTTGGTAAGCAGATCTCTTCTTCGCCAGCAATTCTTGGATTTCCTGATCGTTTTCATCAAAGCAGTCTTTGTTCTTCTTTGTGGCAAAACCAATGACCTCCTGTGATGCCTGTAAGATGACAGTTTTCAGATGGTTCCATGGTGCTTCAGGAGATGGGTCAGGCTGATCTTCTGGATCTTCAAGTTTTGACATAAGGGTTGCCTGGAAGCTGTTTTTCACTTCAGGAAACTGAAGACTTCTGATGTTGTATTGCTTTTTGGAGGCCCCTGCTTTCTTTGGTTTGGGTTTGAAGTGAAGTCTGAGTTGGCAGCGGACAAGACGGTGGTCTGTATGGCATTCAGCACTAGGCATTTCTCAAGTAGGAAGGATGTCTTTGAGGTCTCTTTGTCGCACTAGTATGTAGTCAATGAGGTGCCAGTGCTTCGATCTGGGATGCATCCAGGTAGATTTCAGACTGTCTTTCTGTTGGAAAATTGTATTCGTTATGACGAATTGCTGTTCAGAACAGAACTCCAGCAGTAGACGCCCGTTGTCATTGCATTTTCCAACGCCATGTTTGCCAAGAACTCCTTTCCAGGTTTCTGAATCCTGGCCCACTCTGGCATTGAAGTCTCCAAGGATTATGACCTTGTCGTAAGCAGGGCTGCTCTGTAGGAGTCTGCGGAGATAGGAGTAGAATTTGTCCTTTTCTGCGGGGTCTGCCTGTAGAGTTGGGGAGTATACGCTGAAGAGCGTCTTGTACTGTTGGTTTCTGAGAGGAAGGCGCATGGAAATGATGCGATCAGAGTGACCAGTTGGTAGGTTTTCAAGCTTGAGGGCAATAGAGTTCCTAATCGCAAAGCCAACTCCTGAAAGGCGCTTTTCTGATCCAGGTTTCCCTGACCAGTAGAAGGTGTATCTGGAGCCATGTTCTTGTATGCTGCCTTCATCTGGAAAGCCCACTTCGCTTAGGGCAGCAATGTCAATATTTAACCTAGATAGTTCATGTGCGATGAGGGCGGAGCGCTGCTCTGGACGATTACTGTCAGCCGTGTCAAGCATGGTTCTGATGTTCCAACATGCCAGTTTTAGTCCTGTCGAACCCTTTGAGGTGGGTTCTAACCTTTCCTTCTTTGACCTTTTCTGACCGCATTTTGAAGATGCCCGCTGGCTGCGGTTAGCCAGTTGGGTTTATAGGAGATGAGCTTTGTTTAGGCCACATTTTCTATGCCTGTCTCCATGTGGAGCAAGCAGTGCGATCCCTGAAGAGGGCTGCTTGGTCGTTCAGGGTAAGCTGAAAGATACTGTCATCTCCAAGTCAACATCAAGCGACCAATATCCTGAACCGCCTGCATGTAGGTTTGGGACTGCAGCTTCCAGTGGCATCTTTCACCTGCTGTTTTCGCCCAGCTCCCGTCACTGCAGGACTTTTGATGATCGACGATCGTGAACATGGACATGTCCTTTGTGCCTGCGCAGTGGAGCTTATAGGTGGAGTGCAGTGTGCGCTGTACTGGCCCTACCCTTTACACCTGTGGTTCATCTGTCGTGGCCTAGCAAGTTGGGACGGTGACAATGAGATCCTGGGGTCGTAGGCTTTATTTTGGACTGGGGTTGTCCTAGCCTCTGGCTCAAAAACCTACCCCGGAGGGACGAGGGGTTTGCGATCAGAGTGGACCTTCTCCTAGATGGACTGCCTGAAAAGGCTATTGAGCTCCATCTGCCCGAGTTTGAAATCAGAGTTGTCTCTCTCCTAGACGGACTGCCTTACGAGGCTAACAAGCTCCATCTACCCGTGCTTTTAAAAAATATATAGCAAATAATTATCCCCTGTATTTGTTCTAGAGAGAGTTGAACCAGTAGCGTCACTGTATATGTGAACTGGACTGAATGTGATGTCACCCACAGAAAATGGCTTCCATCTCCAGCCAAACCACAAAAGACTACGTTTATTGAGGCATCTGATTGGTCAGTTTACAACTCGAGCTACAGAAAATGTCATGAACACAATTAGGCTTTTCAAGAAGATGCTTAATAACTTATCAAAGCAAGAATGGTTATTCAGATCAATAGAATGAATGACTGAGGAACAGAAGTCTGCCGGTTTTTGGTGTCTAGGAGCCAGAAGGTACTTCCTGTTTGTAGCATCAGGGGGAGGAGTCACTCAGTCCAGATCTTATATACAGTCTATTCATCAACAGTTTAGGTCAGCAAGGGGCAATACACTGCATTCAAGAGAAAATCACTATGAAGCTGGTTTGGCAAGCAGTTCAGTAAAAAAGAAGACTTTTTTTTAATTTGCACATTGTGTTCTGCATCGTGATTGGCTGTAGACCTTGTCAATCAGTCAATTTGATTCCTCCATGCTGTGTCTGCTGTCCAGAATGCGTTAAGTTTGCCCCATTATTTTTAATCATTGGTCGGGATCAGGTCTTTTTATTTCTGTAAACATTGACTTATTCTCATATGAAAATTTGAACTTTGAGAGTTTAAATGAAAGATAAAGTCTGCAAATGTTCATGTCTCTCTACAGTCTGGCCAAAAACATATTTAAAGAAAAAAACGTGTTTTCATTTTAACATTTTATTTTAATATTTTATTTCTTATGATTTCAATTGTGCCTTAAAGCAGTGTAGTCTTTGAGGGGGTGAATCTTTACTTTTAGAACGGCTTTATTGGGCATGCTCCATCTTATGTCAGGTTTGATGACACTTCCTATTTTCCCATATTTTGGTTTGATGACATCACTTGTGATCTAATTATTGGTATGTGTGCTTGTCTCTACCTAAATATCACAAAAATTATTGAAGACGTTAACAAATTCAGTGTAAGATCCCATTTTTAAATATTTTATGACCAAAATTAATGTGTGTTTATTTTGTATGTATTTAGTTGTATTTATAAATGTGGTTATTTGGGTGAGAATGATTGAAATAAGCAGACGAGTGTTTTATGGTCCCTCTGATCTTCCTAAGCCAGGTGATCACAAATTTGTCTTTTTGATTTATGAAAATGTAAATGTAGTTTTTCTTCCCCCAGAGTGTCTGTTCAGCTGAAAGAATGAAAGAGGGTCAACCACAGGAAGAAATGTGTCAGCCCTGCAGCAGAGATGATGATGAGATCATCCACTCGCCTGTGTTACTCATGTTGTGAGTACGCAAATGTGTCTAGACCCTTTCATTGTGTTCATAAATGTGTTGTCTTCTTCTTGGGGGAAGACACAAATGACTGGATGAGATCGAAATTTGCAGTTCTATAGCGTCTGTCTGAAGGATGGTCCTGTGGTTTTGGTTTATGCTGGCTGGACTGCTGATCCCACAAATGTAAAAGGGTCTAATCTGGGTTTTAGAATATAGGATGGAGGTAAGATAAATAGGGGTTTGTTAGAAGGCAGACTAAAGCAGGGAAAAATGCAACATATTTCTGCGAAAGTTAATTAGTGGATCCAATAACGTGAAATGTGTGTCATTACAGTCTGGTTAGTGTGGAGTTTTTTAAAGCCGGTTTGTACAAAGTTTGAAATGGTTTTCTGTGGTATCGGGGTGTCTTTTTGTTTGCAGGAAATAACGTCTTATGAATGTTTTTGTAGACGTTCTGTATGGATTTCTGAAACTTTCATATGTGCAGCTTCTTCTGTGGTGTAGCTCAACAGTTGAATCATTCTAACCAAGTCCAGTTGGAGGAGTTCAGTTTGTTCTTGCCTGAAGCAATTTTTTTAAGAATCCACGGTGACATGAGTGAAACATAATCAGAAATGTGTTGTGTGGTCCACTGGTCTGTGATATATCCCACATCATTTTCTTTTTAGGTCTGAGTTTGTATAGGTTGAATGGCACATTCTTTCTTTGCGTGCAAAAGTGAAACCAGCCTCAGAGCAAACTCAACTAAAGATGAGCAAATGCAAACAAATGCGTCTTTTCATGTTTCAAAACTAAATGAATTTTTTTGAGTGACTTTGACCAAAATAATTACAGAAGTTAAATGTTGCTTATGTGATGTTTCCTTAAAGCCTTTAGGATTTAATTTTATGTTTTGAACAAAAAGGCCAACCAAGATTTAGAAAGCCTTAAGTAAAACAAAAAAGTCTGGTAACGTGGTGTGACTACACAACCCAGTAAGCCTAGAAGGTCTAAGAGGCAGGCGATTGGTCAGAGGGGTTGATGGGAAGTTTTTTTGGTAAACTGTGTTGTTGTGGTTGTGTCTGAATTCCCTCACTCTTCACTACTTAGCAAGGGAGGAATGGTCTGGATCTGTGATTGACAGTGACACTGAGGTTAGCTTGAGGTAACTAGAGGATCTTTTTATTATTGTCTCAAGATGAGTGGGGCTTTTCTACTGGAGCTGCAGAGCATGATAACTGTCAGGATTCAGGCGCCTAACTCCACCTCCAACCATCAGAGGGAGCCCTCTCCAGAATACTAGCTCCCTCCACACTGTCCCCTATGTCTCTCCAACTGTTCTCCATCATCTCATCAAGCCACTCCTTATAAACCCCTCCTACACCAGAGATCATTGCAAAGTATTGTTTTGCCCTGCATTCTTTAATGGGCGTTCTATTTCCCATGCTGTCTGCTGGTTCTGACCTTCACCTGATTCTTCGTCTTCCTGTCTCGCTCCTTGCCCTAGACTCCTGCCCGGCTTTGACTTTGTTTTTGTCTTTGCCCTTGATTGTATTGTTTACGTTAATAAATGTGCCCAGACTGCAAATGGATCCAAACGCCTCTGCATCTTCCTCACAATGATGTGAAATTTCTGAAATGACATGGGACTTACACCAGTTGACAAATCAGGAAATTCAACTGTACTCCCTCATTTCAACTTCTAGGGGGTAGCACACAAACATAGACTAGATTTTCAGGAATTAAACCAGTTTATTTTTAATTGTCCAAAATTTGGCAAGGACCATCAGTCAGCCTTTTTAAAACCTCATTTGTAAAGGTAAACACCCAAAAAAAGTAGATTTACGGCGCAGTTACCCTCTAAGTGTCTTTATTTTGTGGTGACTGTTAGCTGTAACAAACGCTGTACAGCTTGTACCAACAACTCTCAACAAAAGCAGAGAAAAAATGCTCCTTAATAGTTATTATTTTTAGTTTATTTATAATTATTTTTTAGTCGCAGCGATTCCGTCTCATGCACCAGTCTTTCTCCTTTTATTTACCTTTAGCCAAAAACTAAACCTCATAGTCCAAACCCCTGACAGCAGGTTGAATGACAGAACACAGGCCCAACAAACGTGTCTGTGTGGTGCGTTCATGAGTTCTGGACATTTACGGAACCCAAACAGCCTTCAAGCCCAACTCAGTCCACTCCGATACGTTTTTCTACAATCTGCAGCAAAACAAAACAACTGATTAATTTGTTATTGATTACTTAAATTATGTTCTAACTCAGGCAGATTGTGCGGATGGTGTCGGTCATAAATAACGTTGAAATCAGTCATTGTCATTCGAGTGGAAGGTTGAGGTTCAGTGATTATGGGGTTGTTGTCAATGTAATCAGTGAAATATGAGGGGATCAGGCCGTCTACACAATTACAGAATGATGTGTGAGAAAGGCATGCTGGAAGGACTGTCACTCAGAACTTGGTCTTATCTTCAGAAAAAAGTTGTTTTCTAATGATAATTACCTAGTAGTTGTTTTCACAAGATAATGGGCAAAAAAATAAACGACAGGCAGTTTTTGGCTTCTGTTGCATGGTGTCTGAATTGTTTTTAAAACCCAGGACACTAGATGGTTCCACACTAGTAGTGAGGAAATTCGGACACAGCCAAGTCTTTTATCTGCAATAATCAGCCTTTGCAGCAAGAACAACATAAAATGCTAAAACTTTATTGACAAGAACTCTCAACATTGTTGATTTAAAACACAATAAATATGAAACAATACTCTTATTTTTTCACTTCATTAAGTTGAAGTAAAGTACATACAGAGTTGGGTAAGTTATTGATTACTTTAATTAGTTACTGGATCAAAATTGCAATCAAATTACTTCACTCATTAAATACTGAAATATTTGTATCTGGTTAAATAAAGGTAAATAAAGACCAAAACATTGTAAATTTCTAAATAAAAAACCTTGTCCAAGGTATGAACACGGTTCAAGACATGATCTGGTTTCATTTAAATTTAGACAAAAGTAGGAAATATGACACATAAATGAGTTACAACATATGTGGTCTGTGCTCAAAGTCAGATGTTGAAAATACTGTTACGTCTTTTTTCATGTCTATATTCATGTCAATATTCATCTCTATAATCTTCTCTTTAGTCACGTCTATTTTCATGTCTTTATTTACGTCTATTCATCTCTATATTCATGTCTATATTCATGTCTATATTCATCTATTTATTCACGTCTATATTCATGTCCATATTGTTGTCTATATTAATCTCTTTATTCACGTCTATATTCCCGTCTATATTCATCTCTTTATTCACGTCTATATTGTTGTCTATATTAATCTCTTTTATTCATTTCTTTATTCATCTCTATAATCATGTCTTTAATAATGTCTATATTCATCTCTATATGTGTGTCTTTATTCATGTCTATATTCCTAGTATTTTCATGTCTATATTCATCTCTTGATTTATCTCCATATTCGTTTCTATGTTCATCTCTTTATTCATGTCTTTATCCATGTCTGTATTCATCTCTAATTTCAATATTCATGTCTGTATTTATGTCTATATTCACTTCTATATTTATGTCTGTATTCATCTCTCTATTCATCCTTATTTTCATCTCTATATTCATCTCTATAGTCATGTCTATATTCCTAGTATTTTCATGTCTATATTTATCTCTATATTCATCTCTTGATTCATCTCCATATTCGTTTCTATGTTCATCTCGTTATTCATGTCTTTATCCATGTCTGTATTCATCTCTACTTTCATTTCTATATTCATGCCTGTATTTATACATATATTCACTTCTATATGTATGTCTGTATTCACCTCTCTATTCATCCTTATGTTCATCTCTCTATTCATCCTTCTGTAAATCTCTATATTCATGTCTATACTCGTCTCAATAGTCATGTCTATATTCCTAGTATTTTCATGTCTATATTTATCTCTATATTCATCTCTTGATTCATCTCGATATTTGTGTCAATATTCATGTCTATATTTACCTCTATGTTTATGTCTATATAAATCTCTACATTCATGTTTATATTAGTCTCTATATTCATGTCTTTATCCATGTTTATCTTCATGTCTATATTAATCTCTTCATTCACATCTATACTCATGTCTATATTCATCTCTGTTTTCATCTCTATATTTTTTTCAGTATTCATTCTCTATTTTCATTCTTATATTCATCTCTTGATTCATCTCTATATATTTCTAAACGTTTCTATATTCAAGTCTATTTTCATAAATGTATCCATGTCTATAGTCATGTCTACATTCATGTCTATATTCATCTCTGTATTTATGTCTTTAATCATGTCTTTATCCTTGTCTTTATACATGTCATTATTCATTTCTTTATTCATCTCTATATTCATTTATATATTTAATTCTACAGTCATTTCTATATTAATGTCTATATTCATCTCTATAGTCATCTCTTTATTCACGTCTATATTCATGTGTATATTCAGGTCTATATTCATCTATATATTCATCCTTTTATTACTGTTTTTATTCATCTCTATTTTTATGTCTTTATTCATGTATATATTTATGTCTATATTCATGGTGTTTTCATGTATATATTTACCTCTTGATTCATCTCCATATTCGTTTTTATATTCACCTCTCCATGTCTATATTCAGGTCTATATTAAAGTCTATATTAATCTCTATATTTGTGTCTTTATTCATGTCTATATTCATGGTGTTTTCATGTCTATATTCATCTCTATATTCAAGTCTTTATCCATTTTTTTGTATTCATGTCTTTATCCATGTCTCTATTCATATCTTTTTCCATGTCTATATTCATCTCTGTATTGTTTTTATCCATGTCTATATTCATCTCTGTATTGTTTTTATCCATGTCTATATTAATTTCTATATTCATGTCTTTATCCATGTCTTTATTCATGTCTTTATTCATCCTTATATTTATGTCTATATTTATCTCTATATTCATGTCTTTATCCATGTCTCTATTCATATCTTTTTCCATGTCTATATTCATCTCTATATTCATCTCTATATTGTCTTTAGCCATGTCTATATTCATTTCTATATTCATGTCTTTATCCATGTCTTTATCCATGTCTTTATTCATGTCTTTATTCATCCTTATATTTATGTCTATATTTATCTCTATATTCATGTCTTTATCCATGTCTCTATTCATATCTTTTTCCATGTCTATATTCATCTCTATATTCATCTCTATATTGTCTTTAGCCATGTCTATATTCATTTCTATATTCATGTCTTTATCCATGTCTTTATCCATGTCTTTATTCATGTCTTTATTCATCCTTATATTTATGTCTATATTTATCTCTATATTCATGTCTTTATCCATGTCTCTATTCATATCTTTTTCCATGTCTATATTCATCTCTATATTCAAGTCTTTATCCATTTTTTTGTATTCATGTCTTTATCCATGTCTCTATTCATATCTTTTTCCATGTCTATATTCATCTCTGTATTGTTTTTATCCATGTCTATATTCATCTCTGTATTGTTTTTATCCATGTCTATATTAATTTCTATATTCATGTCTTTATCCATGTCTTTATTCATGTCTTTATTCATCCTTATATTTATGTCTATATTTATCTCTATATTCATGTCTTTATCCATGTCTCTATTCATATCTTTTTCCATGTCTATATTCATCTCTATATTCATCTCTATATTGTCTTTAGCCATGTCTATATTCATTTCTATATTCATGTCTTTATCCATGTCTTTATCCATGTCTCTATTCATATCTTTTTCCATGTCTATATTCATCTCTATATTCAAGTCTTTATCCATTTTTTTGTATTCATGTCTTTATCCATGTCTCTATTCATATCTTTTTCCATGTCTATATTCATCTCTGTATTGTTTTTATCCATGTCTATATTCATCTCTGTATTGTTTTTATCCATGTCTATATTCATTTCTATATTCATGTCTTTATCCAGGTCTTTATTCATATCTTTTTCCATGTCTATATTCATCTCTATATTCATCTCTATATTGTCTTTAGCCATGTCTATTTCTATATTCATGTCTTTATCCATGTCTTTATTCATGTCTTTATTCATCCTTATATTTATGTCTATATTTATCTCTATATTCATGTCTTTATTCATCTCTATATTCATTTCTATATTCATGTCTTTATCCATGTCTTTATTCATGTCTTTATTCATCCTTATATTTATGTCTATATTTATCTCTATATTCATGTCTTTATCCATGTTTCTATTCATATCTTTTTCCATGTCTATATTCATCTCTATATTCATCTCTATATTGTCTTTAGCCATGTCTATATTCATTTCTATATTCATGTCTTTATCCATGTCTTTATCCATGTCTTTATTCATGTCTTTAGCCATGTCTATATTCATTTCTATATTTATCTCTATATTCATGTCTTTATCCATGTCTCTATTCATATCTTTTTCCATGTCTATATTCATCTCTATATTCAAGTCTTTATCCATTTTTTTGTATTCATGTCTTTATCCATGTCTCTATTCATATCTTTTTCCATGTCTATATTCATCTCTGTATTGTTTTTATCCATGTCTATATTCATCTCTGTATTGTTTTTATCCATGTCTATATTCATTTCTATATTCATGTCTTTATCCAGGTCTTTATTCATATCTTTTTCCATGTCTATATTCATCTCTATATTGTCTTTAGCCATGTCTATTTCTATATTCATGTCTTTATCCATGTCTTTATTCATGTCTTTATTCATCCTTATATTTATGTCTATATTTATCTCTATATTCATGTCTTTATTCATCTCTATATTCATTTCTATATTCATGTCTTTATCCATGTCTTTATTCATGTCTTTATTCATCCTTATATTTATGTCTATATTTATCTCTATATTCATGTCTTTATCCATGTCTCTATTCATATCTTTTTCCATGTCTATATTCATCTCTATATTCATCTCTATATTGTCTTTAGCCATGTCTATTTCTATATTCATGTCTTTATCCATGTCTTTATTCGTGTCTTTATTCATGTCTTTATTCATCCTTATATTTATGTCTATATTTATCTCTATATTCATGTCTTTATTCATCTCTATATTCATTTCTATATTCATGTCTTTATCCATGTCTTTATTCATGTCTTTATTCATCCTTATATTTATGTCTATATTTATCTCTAAATTCATGTCTTTATCCAGGTCTCTATTCATATCTTTTTCCATGTCTATATTCATGTCTATATTCATCTCTATATTCATCTCTATATTGTCTTTAGCCATGTCTATATTCATTTCTATATTCATGTCTTTATCCATGTCTTTATTCATGTCTTTATTCATCCTTATATTTATGTCTATATTTATCTCTATATTCATGTCTTTATTCATCTCTATATTCATTTCTATATTTAAGTTTTTTTTCCATCTATATTTTCATGTATACATTCGTCTTTATATTCATGTCTTTATCCATGTCTACATTCCTGTCTATTTTCATGTCTTTATTTATGTCTATATTCATCTCTTTATTTAAGGTTTTTTTCCATCTCTATTTTCATGTCTATTTTCATCTCTATATTCATGTCTATATATCTGGTATTTTCATGTCCATATTTATCACTATATTCATCTCTAGATTTATCTCTAGATTCATCTCCATATTCGTGTCTATAATAATCTCTATACTTATATCTATCAAATCTGAAACTAAGCATGTCTTTCTAAAACACGAAGAACTGTATGTATGCCATTACAACAGTGTTTCTCAAATCATGCAGTCATGAGTTGATGTCAATTAAACAGTTGGCTGGAATGGAAGACCATCAGCTGTTTAAGCCTTAATAATTTGTCACTGAAAATGACAAACCCTCTATGAAACGCTCAGTGAACGCACCAGGGCCTGGGGTTCTGCCATTTAACCAGCTGTCGGAGATTTGAAGGAAATAAGGGGAGGGGCAGGTGCATGAGGCGGAATGAAAGCATTTGAGGAGAATTTCCTATTCGTAAAAAAATAAAATAAAAAAAATATATAATAAAGTTTTTGAGTATTTCTAACTTGATCCATGTTTTTGTTTCCTTTTTGTATTATTTAATGATAATAAAGATACAATGTGCTGCCGACATACTTTTCATTTGAGCAACTTGATTGATGGTAGTTGCAGCAGAAAGTTGTAGGGTAAGTTCTTCAATGGGGGGGCATAAGAGAAAATAACTGAGAAGCATTGCATTGCAATGAGTTGCTTGTCTGTCCTTAGAGCACAGTTCTGTACGGTTGCGAGTCTACCCTATGTAACCCATGCCCCATCCCTATCTCTGCACGTACATGCGTGCGCGAATGCGCCTGTTGCTCTTTTGTAAAATCTCAGTTTCGTTTCATTATTCTGAGAGAAAATGTCAGAGCCTACAAAACCTAAATAACGAAGTAACAAGGGTCTCTATAGTCCAATAACTGTAATTAGTTACCGAAATGTAAACTGTAAATCGTTATGTTACTCCATTACGGGCAAAAGTAATTAAATTACAGTAATTCGTTACTTTGTAATCCGTGACCGCCAACACTGAGTACATATTACTCTGACAGTCTCCTGACTACAATACCCATAATGCTCCAACAATCCGTCGAGTGGTGTCACTTTGTAGTTTCCCAGAATTGTAATAACACATTCAGGCTAATTTTTGAGTGCTACAAGAAACTGGTTCCAGATCCATAAACACAACCAGATTTTATATATATGGTGCACTAATGATTTTTGAGAAACTTAAAATATTTTAAATGCACCTTTGACCTTATGTGCTGAAAAATAAGACAATCCAACTTTCTTAGAATGTATCTCTCTTTATTTTTAAGGTTAGCACAACCGGACAGTTGGAGGCTGACTGCACTTTTAGCCCAGATTTGAAAAATGCAAAAAAAAAGGGGGCAGGACTAGGGCAGGCAGGTGGAGCGGGGAAGGTGTAGTTCCAATTTATGATAGAGAGTGGCAGAGAGGTTAGCTTGAGGTAACATATGCTGGATCCTCAATAATGAAGATTGATCCATAGCAAAGTGATGCCAGTTTCACCACAGAACGTTGAGGATTTTTCTCTTCCATCTTCTCCCAAGGCAGGCGCTCATGAACCTTTTTGTTTTGAGCCGCTGGCTCAAGATGCACTCCGCAATGTCCTTCGGCAGGGCAGCAACATGATTGTCACAACAAATCATAGCTAATAAAGGCTAACATAAAAAATAAAGAATACCGGGTGAAATGTTCATTACAAATCCCATCAACAGGGCGGAGTTCGCTGGATTCAATGCCTATTGCACTCAACCACTGTTGCCTAACTTCCAAGTCCACTGAAAAGTTGTACAAGCCAGTAGATTTATGACGACCGAAGGCAACACACCTACAGTTCATCATAAAGCTAACACCATAACAATCAACCATTTCACATTAAAAAATGGGCAGGGCTTTTATATTGGAGATGCAGAACATGATGGCATGAAACTTCTAAAATTACCTGGGACTTTCACCAGTTGACCAATCACAAAATTCAACTGTCAAATTTCAATCTCTAGGGAGCAGCGCACAGGCAGTTTTAGACTAAATTTCAAGAATTGTCCATCTATCCATCCATCCATCCATTTTCTTCCGGTCATCCGGGTTGTGGGAGCAGCAGTCTAAGCAAAGATTTCCAGACTTCCCACTTCCTCCAGCTTCTCTGGGGGGACCCAGAGGCGTTCTCAGGCCAGCCGAGAAACGTAGTCTCTCTAGCGTGTCCTGGGACTTCCCAGGGCCCCCCACCTGATGGACATGCCAGGAACACCTCCCAAGGGAGTCGTCCAGGAGGCATGCGGACCAGATGCTCTCAATGTGGAGGGGCAGCGGCTCTACCCCGAGTTCCTCCTGGGTGACCGAGCTTCTCACCCTATCTCTATGGGAGCAACCAGCCACCTAATGGAGGAAGTACATTTCAGCCGCTTGTATCCAGGACCTTGTTTTTTCAGTCATGACCCAGAGCTCATGACCATAGATGAGTATTGGACCGTAGATCGACCAGTAAATTGGGAGCTTTGCTTTCTATCTCAGCTCTCTCTTCACCATGATTCACAGGTACAGCAACCGCATAACAGTGGACACTGCCCTAATCCGCCTGTCAATCTCACACTCTAATCTTCCCTCACTCGTGAACAAGACCCCAATATACATAAACTCCTCCACCTGGGGAAGGCAGCTTCCACCCACCCAGAGAGGAAAATCCACCTTTCTCCAGTTGAGAACCATGGCCTCAGACTTAGCGGTGCTGACCCTCATCTCAGTCGCTTCACACTCGGCTGCAAATCGCTCCAGTGCATGATGGAGGTCCTGGCTCTATGAAGCCAACAGGACAACATCATCTGCATAGAGCAGAGAGGAAATCCTGTAGTTCCCAAACAGACCCCCTTCGGACCCTGGCTGCACCCAGAAAGTCTGTCCATAAAGACATGAGCAGACCCAGTGATAAAGGGCAGCCCTGCGGGAGTCCAACATGCACCGGGAACAGGTCTGACTTACTGTCGGCTATGCGGACCAAGCTCCTGCTCTGGTCATACAGAGACCGGACAGTCCTGAGTAAGACTCCCGGACGCCATACTCCCAAAGCACCCTCCACAGAACACCACGGGGGACATGGTCGTACACCTTTTCCAAATCCACAAAACCCATGTGGACAGGATGAGCGAACTCTCACAAACTCTCCAGCACTCTAGAGAGGGTGTAGAGGTGGTCCTCAGTTCCATGACCAGGATGAAAACTGCATTGTTGTTCTTGGATCTGAGGTTTGACTATCGGCCGGACTCTCCTCTCCAGTACCCTGGCAAAGACTTTCCCAGGGAGGCAGTAGTTGGAACACACCTTCCGGTCCCCTTTCTTGAAAAGGGGAACCACCACCCCTGTCTGTCAGTCCAGTGGTACTGCTCCTGACTGCCACGCGATGCTGCAGAGACATGTTAACCGAGACACTTCCACAGGATCCAGAGACTTGAGGTAATGAGGGTGGACCTCGTCCACTTCGGTTGCCTTGCCACTGAGGAGCTTGTTGACTTCCTCAGTGACTTCAGCTTGGTTGATGGACAGTACCGCCCCAAAGTTCTCACCCCCTGCTTCCTCAAGAGAAGGCGTGTCAGCAGGTTAGCTGACAGCAGCAGAGCTGTCCACTGATCACTACCTGGTGGTAAGTTGAATTCGTTGGCGGGAAAGGAGGCTGGAATGACTTGGCAGACTCAAATGTACTATGAAGGTCTGCTGGGAATGGCGTAAATGGTAAATGGCATTTACTTAGCGCTTTTCTACTTTCATTGAAGGCCCAAAGCGCTTTACAGTCACTGACCCATGCATACTCACATTCACACACTGATGGTGGCTCCGCTGCCGAACAATGCGCCAACCTTCCATCAGAGGTAATGTGGGGTGCAGTGTCTTGCCCAAGGACACTTTGACACATGGGCTGTTAAGGCGAGAATCGAATCTTCGATCATTGGCCAACTGCCCTTTCCACTGCACCACGGGAACGTCTAGCTAAGCCCTCCTGTGGATTCAGTGTTTAGTTACGCTTTAATAGCAGAAAAAGCTAGAACAGAAACAATTCAATTCTTATTTAATAAGATTGTAGGGCAAATATGAATATTTTAAGACTAATCACAATTCATATTAGACAAAACAAGTCTCAAACTAACATGTAATGTTTTTCATTTATAATTTCTTTTTGTAATTCTCAGATTACAAATACTGTAGAAAGTGAGCTTGTCAAACTGACTTTTTTTGCTTTTTAAAAAGAAAAATGGAGAACAAAGTAACAAGGAACATGGACGCAAGCTCGCAGGCATTGGTTATAGAGAAAAGCACCACTGCAAAAGTTAAAAAATACATTTACACCTCAACATGAAGGGTGTGAAGATTGTAGCCAGGAAGAGACGGTTTTAAGTTTACAGCGCTTTCAATCATCCTCTCCCAGCGTGACGACATTTCTTTATTTTTCACAGCAGTTTCTCCTCTCAGGAGTTCTCAGTTTTCTTCCTTCATGAAGTCTCCACCCCTCAGCATTTAGTGATTGATGGGATTTTTAATTGTCATGCTTACTTTTATGCTCATTAAAGTGCATTATGCAGTAGTTAGGGTATTAAAGTTCAGCTAGAAATTTCATGCATACTGATGAGGATGCAAATGAGCCCAGCATAAATGATACAGGCATGTGTGTGTGTGTGTGTGTGTGCGTGTGTGTGTGTGTGTGTGTGTGTGTGTGTGTGTGTGCACATGTGTGTGATATTATCCCCAGGAGTGAGCCACAGTGTCATTATCACCCTGACTGGTCATTTTCAGCCGAGCTGAAAGACGCCAGCATAGAAATCACTTTAATGGGCTGCTTGAAGCATCCTCATGGCTTGAAAAGCTGCATACGGTTTAACATCCATTCTGCATGACTCCCGTCCGCGGAGCTGTGGTAAGTTTAGGTACCACATTTTATCTAAAATGCTGAAGGCAAAGCAAGTAAAAGTTTGACTGAACTTTGCAAAAGATTAAATTTAGCAACCTGATGGATCAGAGTAATGTAATGTTTTCTATAATCGTGCTGTTATTGGGCTGTAACAAGTATCTGAGTACTCTGATACTCCCGATCAGCTTACAAAAATATATGTTTAAATATTAGCAACGTTCAAGATTGCTTATTTGCCATCTTTAAATGGTAAATGGCGTAAACTTCTGAAGAACTTTTGTACATTCATTGAATGACCAAAGCGCTTTACAGTCACAGTCCCATTCACTGCCAAACAATGGCGCCAGCCTTCCATCAGAGGCAACGTGGGGTTAAGTGTCTTGCCCAAGGACATTTTGACACGTGGGCGGGCAAGG
This sequence comes from Oryzias celebensis, assembly GCA_014656515.1. NCBI lineage: Eukaryota > Metazoa > Chordata > Actinopteri > Beloniformes > Adrianichthyidae > Oryzias > Oryzias celebensis. The sequence goes on from BNCR01000012.1 coordinate 188,788, forward strand.
CGGGAATTGAACCTGCAATGTTCCGATCAGAGGACAACCACCCTACCGCTGCAACACAGCCACCCCATAAATATGGTAGAGTGTAGTAAAAATGTAATTCAGGAAAAATTTAGTTTTTACTAGTATATAAACTTGATAAACTATTACTAGTTTATAAACTAAAAACAAGCCGAATGTGCAGCACTACTTTCACCGGAAGTAAACAAATCTTCAAAATAAAGTGTTGGTGAAGCTTCCCATTTTCAAAGTAAAACTAGCAAGTGCGTTTTTGTAGTTGAACAAAACAAGATTGAAGTTACATTTACTTACAAGATCTGAGGAAACTAATTTATTAACTGGAGCTTTAGCTCCAATGTTTACATTCTTTTGATTCCAATAACTCTTCAACACTTTACGTAATTAACGTAATTCTAGCGCATTCTGATGCAGAGAAAAGCAGCCTCGTGCTGATGTTCAGCGCTGCACAGTCAGGAGATTACATAATCAATGTAATGATTCTGCCATGGAGTAAAAGCGGCTTTTCATAACAGCTTTGCACTGAAATGCAATGCTTTAGAACGTTCTGTTGCAGAACGGTGAGGAAAGAAAAACTGTGGAGAACATTTTCAGGATTTGTTGTTAAATGATCCAAACAACAGTGACGTTTAGGTTTGTTTACTGCTGAAGTTAACCAGAAAATTGACCAAAAAAAAAAACTTGTTCAAAGTGACAAACACCATTTCTTTCTGTCTAAATCTTTGTGTTTGGGTTAGGGTTGATTCTGATCTCCTGTTCTACATAAAAGTATAAATGATGTTGATTTAATACATATCATTTTAATTTAAAACATCCAGTTAAAAGACAGCCAATGATGGGTTTTTAGTGCTAGCATACAGCTTACCTTGGACCTTAAACTTTTTATCTTGTTTAAGGAGAAATTGAAATGCATGAACTTTACATGTAAAACATGTTTCTGTGAATACACCATATGTCGAGCATTAACAGAATTTTTTTTTAAATTTGTACTTCAGCTTATGTAAATAATATTTGCTGACTGATTGAAAAAATAATCTCTGACTAATTGACTACTAAAATAATCATTAGTGAGAGCTCCACTTTGAACTAACTTGATCTATAATGACAGTGGATTCTGATGCAGAGAAAAGCAACTGTGAGTTTTGTGTTGGGTATTGGTCCTAAGTTGCTTTTCTCCGCATTAGAATCAGCTGGTTTAATTTGATTGAATAACACTTTACCAAAGTGTTACAAATCAGCATAAGCCTGTTTTTTCTCTGCATTGGAATCTGTTAGAATTACGTTAATTGAGGAATTGGTAAAAGAGTTAGGGTAGCATAGAGAAGACCCACACTGGAGCTTAAGCTCTGATGTTGTCATTTTTAAAGGTATTTTTAATCAAACTATTTTGATCTAATCATGACCTACACACACTCATGATGATGAGCAATTTACAATGGTTTCTGCCTCTTCACTTTCACACTTTTGTTTTTCTTTAGTTCAATTGTTTGGTCCAACCAGAGGTCAGGTGAACTTTCACACTGATCTACAGAAAACTTAGATCCTGTCAAACCAAGGAACTCAAATCAAATTGTAACTGCCTCCTACAGTAGGAAACCGCTTTTCTTTGCTGTAAATCAGTGTTTTATTCCATAGTTTAAGGTAACAAATGCAGAAAAGTGAGATACTCGAACTCTATACTGTCTTTGTGCAGCAGAGCGCTGCTTTCTTCATTCCCCAGCCCACCCTCTGCTCTCCATCATGCTGTGCGAACAGGCTCACTCATTACTCTGCTTCTTCTGTGCTGACTGCAGGTTACAATGAGACAATAGTTGAGATTTTCATCCAGGGGGCCTGAATCATTTACCCAGCATGGCACGAGTGTGCTGAAATGAGACTGATGGTAATGCTGTCCTGAAGCAGGTGGTACTGTAACTCATGACGGATAAACTCATTACGATGACAAATGGTGGAGTGTTTAGGCTCAGTAAAGCTGTGTAAATTTGTGTCTGAAATGCTCCCCAGGTAGGGTTTAAAAGGAGGATATTACGTCTTTGAATAGAAACAATAAAGTGGGAGATAAATAGATATTTAGGATAGAAACCTCTGCAAATAAACCCAATAGATCATTTGAATAGTGCAAACACAGACAAGCTGAAGCGTGCAGCAGCCTCCATTTCCAGGCTTTGTGATCACTGCAGCTGCTCCAAAATGTCCAACTGTCATTTCAACCAAAACGTCTGTTTTCAGCTGCTTTTTGGGCTAGTAGTTCTCATAGCCAGTCATTCATTTACATATCATGCTGTATTTATTATCCCCAAAGGATTTTGTGATTAACAACAAACCATCTGCGACTACAACCTCTACATTTATATACAGTTGATTGAAACCAACTTTTATTTGAGTTATTAAAACTGTTGGTGTTGCTGCATTTAGATTTAATCTACAGAGTTGGAGAATGTATCACTCAAGCTAACAAAACACTATTTATATTATTTCTAAAAAATAAATGATGTCATTTATTTTGATTTTCTTGCAACTTGTGCAACCAAGATCATCCAAGACACATAAAAAAAATCTACATTTGTATTAAGTTAATTCAAATGTTGTTTATTCCTAAAATATTATACTCCTATTTTGAAAGCAGTCTTGCTTAGAAAATATATCTTCAACATTTTGTTTTGAATTTCTTTTGGAAAAAGGTTAAAAAGACAGAACTGCCCGACCTTTATTAAAATGAAACAAAAGTTGAAACTGCTCATTTAGGATTCAATATGCAGTTCTTCAACTTCAAAAACAACATTATTTTTTAGAATGAATCCACCCCTAAATGTTTTAGGGGAGTTTGATGACTTTTCAAATCATAAATCAAATTAAAACAGCTTGCGACAATTTTGTCAAAATGAAAAGTGATGTTTAAGTGAGCATAAAAGTTTGGATCTGCCTTTTTTTTTAGTATCACTGTTGGTAACTTTGCCTTAATGGCTTTTTTGGTTTAATGGTTTGAGATGGAGAAATCAGGATTACATGCCTTCAATTAAAAACCTCTTTCACAATGATTACTAATAGTTTAATTACGGCTGTCAATGTTAATGCTTTATCGCCTGCGATTACGTTTTTTAAATTAACGCGTTAATTGTCATGATGTTCTGCAAGGCGAAGCAGACCCGAATGCTAGAAACTCAGAAGGAAAATGGAAAGCCGACTGAAAAGAGAAAAGTTTTTTCATTGTCCATAGTGCGTCTGGTGGACAGCAGCTGGAGCAGAGTTCGGTGGTGAGATGAGTGCTGACAGCTGAGTCCAATTAGAAGCCACAATAGCACCATCACATCAATATATATTAACTCTGATTACACTCTGCGAAGCAACTGTGTTCTGCTTGCTCAGGCTTCTGCAGAGTGCGTCACATTCTGAATGCACACTTCGTAGAGCACAATCCCGCTTGTAACATTGTCACTTTAATTAATATTCAATCAATTGTTTGTACTTTATTCGCGATATTTTTTAGTCACATCGCTTTTTCACTAAAGGCAGACTATCTTATACGTAATGTAGCCCTTCATCACAGTAATACAACACGTCACTGGGCCGGCAGATCTTGACTGCACCTGCAAAGGAAAGTGATATATGTGCTGTTCGCCACAATAGGTTCCATAAAAGATCAGTTCAGAGAGGTAGCTCACCTCTGATCGCTTGTTTTTTTCCAGATCATGAAGGAAATGTTTGTTTTGAAGAAACCTGCACAAATAGAACCTTGTGACTTCTTCTGGAACACCCAGCAGCCAATCAGAATAGAGTATTCACCTGGAGCACTTAAAGTGCAGAAACACAATGTTTGTTTCTTATCACCGTATTTTAGCATCTTTGTTTTTTTGGAGTAATACTGCAAACATACAGGTCTCTACAGTCAGCTGATCTGTGCTGTCGGAGAAAAATTCAGGAAAAAAGCCCTTTTTTCAAAATGGTGGTTTTTTTCTCCATACCAACAATTTAAGTTTTTGCTTGCCACGTGCACGCTGCTCAAAATCTACAACTTCTAATGCTAACAGTTTTTGTGCAATTGCTTCCCAATGATGTCCAAGAAGTTTCAGGAGTTTTTTTTTTTTTTTGAGAATTCAAGATGGCGCCCTCTATCCAAGGTCAATGGTCAACAAAACTCGAGGGGTTGTTACAGACTTAAGCTAGCGGCATAAAGGTGAAATTTTGTTAAAACCACAATAAACAAAAGGTTCGTTTTCAACTACCAAATTGTATATTTTGACACAAAATGGCTGCCAAGCAGTAGGTCGTGTGGCCATCCCATAATAATTTTAAAAATTCTCTTGGATATCCCTGACAGTGTGTTTTGTTTTTGTTTGTGTATTCCGAAGGTTTTTGTTTTTTTTTTTGGCTCCATAAGTGAGTTTTGCCCCAATCATTATTCTACGGTTTTGCAGGGATGTAATCGTCTGTGTGTGTGTGGTGTGTGTGTGGGGGGGGGGTGGGATTCACTGGGTCAAAAATACATTTTCAAAATTCTCTAGGTTTCTGCAAATGTTGGTGATTTTTCACAAATGAGGGTGTGTGTGTGTGTGTGTGTGTGTGTGTGTCCGAAGGGGTAAATTTTGACTCAAAGGCGCAGACATGTTTACCATTGCAAAAACAATATGGTCCTTGAGTCAAAGACTGCTGCTGTGGGGCATAAAAATAAGACTACCCCCTGTTAAAAACGAAGGGATTAATTCAAGTTCATTGTAGGATTTTTTTTCACTTTAACATGAACTCAATAAATTTGAATTTCGGGTGGAGATAAAAACCTACCGAATTACATTGGGAAAAAAAACACAATGTTGTTTTATTTTTATATTGCTGTTTAATTTGCTGTAATTTGAATATTGATAGTTTGATTAGTTATTTTTTCAACAATTCAAAATACAATATGCCTTTTTCTTTCTTTTTTCATTGGGTTAAAGAAAAAAAAATAGTTCAAGCAATTTGAGTTCATAAGCACTGGAGAGATTGTATTGATATTTTTTGTTTGTTTGTTTAGTTTTACATGTTTAACCTGACTTTTTTTTTTAAAAAAAAACATCAGTATTTTACTGTCCTCATTTATGTTTTTTTTTTTAATGTGATCATTTCTTTTAAAATTTGGCTAACAGGATTCCATATTTTTGGCTCTTTCGCACTTCCATACTTCTCATTTAATTGAAAGACTTCACATTCCAGCAGAGCGTAGAAACGTCATGAGGGGCGGAGTTACGTTCTTTCCCCTCCCCCCACACCACGAGGCTCTGGTGTTGACAGGCCGATTACCGCCCTCAGGCTCCGTCATTCACCCTCCTCTTATCCGGCAGACAAAGTGCCGTCTGCCCGTCCCTCCGGACCGCCCGCCGCCTGGAAGCCATTCTTTATCCCAGTTAGCCGCGTTTCCAAGCGGGCGGAGGCTGACAAAAGAGTAGCGGCCGTGCGGGAGTCGGTGTTGTCTGCGGGGGGCAGCCGCACAGACCCCGCCTTCTCTTCATTTGTCAACAAAGGGGTTTGACAGGCTCGCGGAAGCCCCGCCCCCACGTTCCCATAAAAGGATGCTTCGGTCATACCCGGCCGACAACCGAGCCGCGGCCGCCCTCCTCGCTTTCCGCCCCCGATCATATGCTGCGCTGACTTCCTCCGTTAAAGTGGAGCTATCATGGCGGAGCGCGGCCCCCCAGCGAAGCGGCTCTGCTGTCGACCGGGCTTCGCAGGCCAGCGCGCCGCCGGGGCTCCCTGCGGCGCCGCCGCCGCCTCGCAGGGCGAACCGAGCCGGCGCCACAGCCCGGAGTCCCTGCTGGACATCGCGGCGCGAAGAGTCGCGGAGAAGTGGCCGTATCAGCGGGTGGAGGAGCGCTTCGAGCGGATCCCGGAGCCCGTCCAGAGGCGGATCGTGTACTGGTCTTTCCCGAGGAGCGAACGGGAAATCTGCATGTATTCTTCGTTCGGCACCGGCGGGGAGGAGGTCGGCAGCGGCGGGGACAGCGGCGACGAGACGCGGCTGCCGTTCCGGAGGGGCGTCGCGCTGCTGGAGAGCGGCTGCGTGGACAACGTCCTGCAAGTGGGTGAGTCTGTCCACGCGGAACCAGGCGCGACTGGACGGTTAACCCGGGCTAACAAAGGAGCTCCAAACCTGGGGGTTATGCACGTGAGTGGGGAGCGTGTGATCCGGTTAGTTGTGGGTGGAGATGAGCCCAAACAGGGTGGAACCCCCTGATGTTCCAGCTGTCAGGAGGAAGATGGAAACTTTCAGAAAAGGCTTTACCGGCAGTCAGGTGAGGTTCTGACCAGAAACCTCCTCCAGAGCTTCTGTTTAAAGCCCAGCGGGTCCCTGTGGCTTCAAATGACTCCACAGCCTGTTGAGTAATAGGGGAAGTGCTCGGGCTGGGCCGCAACTGTCACGCATTACATTTGAATGAGTCGTTCTGAGTGGCGCAGTGGGTTTACTGTTGAATGAGGATTGAAAATGCATTGTGGTTGTGTTGAGTCTGATCAGACAAGGAGATCTGCTGCTGCTTTCCAGCTCCATGCCTGGAAGCTGAAGTCCGACTCGTCTCCTTCCTCAGAGGCAGAACAAAACCTCGACCTTTGAAGCAGGAGTGGGTGGAACTGCAGCACACACACCTGCAATCATTGTGTGTTGTGTGTGCATGTAGCGAGGCGGCTCAGGTGGAGTTGGGGTTTACAGCCTGTTGTTGTGGCGCCGCCCGGCCTTTGACCCTGCAGGCTGTCACACGTGGGATCATCAGGCTCAGGACACCTCCTCACACAGGGCTGTAATCCCATTATTTCTTAGTCACAACTGCCCTTTCGGGCGGATGTCTGTGGGTGCAGAATGGTCAAACTTGTGCAACCAGGGTACACAGGTGGGCTGCAGGAAAATTTAGTCTGCTCAGTGAGCATGTAGAGCGAAATGTTCACACACATTTATCTATGGGCGTGCTGCAGGCGACAGGTCATTGCGAACACTTATACAACACATAAGAGTGAAGTAGGTGAGATGCAGGTAAGTCATACAGATTATTTTTCAATTCACCGAACACTGTCCACAGCAGGAGGAGCCCTTTGGGCTGTTCTAGTGATAAGCACGCACCCGTTGTGTGTTCCTTACATGCAGCCTGACTGTTAGAAATGTGGAAATTAGACAATCAGAGCATTTTGTGTAGAGTTTGTGTAGTCATCCTGCAGACTCTTGTGTATGGTACAGCATATTTGCAGTCAGTGAGGGGCCTGTATTCACACCTTACTAATGACTAGAATGTGGCGTTAGGACACCGTACAACAGCATGACATCACAACTGAGGGCAACTTCCATTAGCCTGATGCTACATCCACATGGAGCATGTGACACGCGTCAAAGCAAGTTTAGCATATGATGTTTACACTGGTCTGTCGCTACCGATACTAGCGCATGTACCTACAACATTTGTCATGTCATAGCGATATTCCAGATTTTTCTTTCCCAGCTATATTCCAATATATGAAAGACTCTGTGACATAGAATTCCAGCCGGGAACAAACTGCAATTATTAATTTCTCCTTCATTATCAATTTTCAAACAGTTGGCAGTTCTGTGTTTTGAAAAAGACGCTACCCATACACCCGTATGTTACTACCCAATCTGAGTCCCTGATGGGTCAAAGTTCAACCTGGTTTAACTTTCATGGCACGTTAAATTGTTGTGCGTTTTGTACGCAGTGCCCGGAATGGTCTAGAAAATGAGCATAATTCAAACACACGTTGGAGAGGGTGGTGTGAATGTAGCCTTTCAAATACTTCACGATTCACTTATCACACACACACGACAAGGGTTAGTTTTATGTTGGCCTCAAGGGAACTGCAAAACAGACCTGCGTTTCCCTTAAGATGCGACTGCTCTCCTCTACGATGGGGCAACCCCCCGTACGGGAGTGTGCATGACGGAGGCTTTACTCTGCGACCTTAATTTAAATTGTAATACAGTCGGAACTCTTGGATTCCTCCCACAAAAGCTGGAGGTTTCTTTGAATATTTGTCATCGCACCCCACCACCAGCTGAAATGGGGGGGTCGATGTGTTCCCAGATTCCGAGGAGGTGCGTCTACAGGGAAGTGTATCTGTGATAGAGGAATAACACGTCCACGCTCTCACACAGGGAGGCTTTCTTGGCTGATTGCATTTGAGCCTGGAATCTGCTGGAAAAACAGAAGTGATAAATAAAAGATGTAATCTCCCCCACGTGTGGGCCGCACCGGAGGAGGGAGGGAGGGAGGGTTTCTCACAGCAGACATTGAGGAAATTAACTGGTACCCCGGCGCTACGGACCCCCACAACAAACCCTCACTGTTAATCGGGGCGCAGACAGCGCTACCTGTGTTTCTGCAGGAGCCAACAGTGCAGCCTGTGAAGCCATGAGGGCCGCTTTATTCCTGCCTGGCTGGCAGGTACGCCACCAGATGCAAACAGAAATTAAACATTTATTCTTTTTGAAGCCATTTCATTAAATGGAGGAAAAATTTGTCGATGAAATCAAAACAATTTGGAGGTGTAATTATCAATAGATATGTTCGAATTGGCTCTTTGATGAAAATATAGTTTCTAAGTTTAGACAATAAAGGAAAAGAAAGTCTAACTTCTATTGTTTCTGAAACTCCAATCTACCCAGGATTCATAGCGTGTCAGACTAGTCAAATCTTTTAAAGTCATGGTTCTTTGTGAGCCTTCAGAGACGTTGCTGTGAAATATACATTCAATATGATGTTCATTCGAGCTCGCAGACGACTTCTCTGAGCCGCCGGTTTCTTTCCGAGAAGCGACATGAAAGGGGTTTTGTCTAATTCATCTCAGGGTCACAACAGCAGAGACACATCCTGCTTAGAGGAGCAGCAGCTTCAAGCTGAAACCCCAACAGGAGGAGAGAACCGTCTGACATCAGCCTGAGAAAGCGGCGCTGACCCGGCTGCAGGTTCTGAAACCTGTGTTTGGGATTTCGTTTTTATGCTTCTGAAAGTTTTCCAACAGTTTTTAACACATAAATGTCTTTAGCTCCTTCCTCTTGTCTATGCTGAGGCCTCTAAAGCCCCCTCCTCCGGCAGGTTTGTAACCACGGTAACCATAGAGGAAGTTCAGGTCCATACTGCTCTTATTGATCTTCTTTACGATGCTCCTAAACCTAATATTTAGAAACTTTGACTTTTTCAGCAGTTTATGCGCATATTTTTTCTTTTAGATTTCTTACATTTCTAGAATTAATATTTAGTCCTGCCTTTAGAAATGCTGCAGGTGGAGATGATAAAATGTTTGTTTTTCAAGGAAATTATATATTTCAAGCCATTTTAAAATGAAATAAAGCATGTGTAGACCAGATTCTAAGGACTGAGGGAATTATTTGGCAACTTTTAGAGAACAGGATGTAACCCTGAACAGTGAGTTACTTCCTGAGAGTCACTGTTCTGACCGTTCTTTTGACTGTACATTAGAACTGGACTGAGCTAGTGTAACGCCACCCATAAAAAATGGTGTTCTTCCAGCTCCTACTGCTCCTGCAGCTTCAGGCTGGAGGTTTGAGGTCAATTATAGGTGTGAGCTGAAGTATAGGCTGCAGCGGTTCCATGCGCTCTTAACATGCTTTTTTTGGAGGAACATGTAAACAAACACAAGCGTTTTCTATATGTGGAGCCTAAACAGCTGCTGTCATGTGTTTGTTCCGCGTCTCGCGCTGTTATTAGGTCACATTTAAGCAGCTTGGACTTTACAGGAGGTCAAGGTTGTTCCCTGGACACTGGAGTCCATCGCAGATCCCCGCTGATTGGCTCCCATCTGCCTCAGTGGGTCAAAGGCGGCTGAAACGCCGCCGGCCAGCACCTCTTGACGTGGAAACCAGAATGGTTAAGGCGAGTTTTCTCTGCTGTTGGTTTCCTGATAATTTATTTGAAGATCAATGTGAGAAAATGGAAAACAAATCTTAAAAGTGTACGACTTAAACTATTCGAATGAACAGATCAAAACATTTGTTCATTAAAAATATTTCAAACTCCAACACTTTATTACAAAGAAACAAAAAAAACACTCAGAGGTATTTTTATAAAAACAAGTCATGTTGAGTGTTTGTATGAAACAGAACATTTTGAGTTTTCCTGCAGCTTTGGAAGCTGCAACTGTGGAGAACCGAGCTGGCTGTAGGACAGAAGGCTCTGCCGTCTGCACGTTCTGGCAGCGCGTTCACAAACGCCGGTGTGTGCGCAGCTTTCATCACATTTCCCTGAGACATTCAAGCCTGCTCCGGCGCTCAGATGTTGAGTTCACCGCCGCGGCGCCTTTGGCACTGTCCCAGCCAGGGGAAATCTCCACCTCCTGTAACCCTGGAATGAAACCCAACCAGAACACAGCACAATGCGGGCCGCTGTAGCTCACAAAAGTTTAGATGCTGTGATGGAACCACTGACTGTTCATGAGAACTGGACTGAGGTACCCCGCCCCATGCCGTTCCAAACAGGAAGTACCCTCTGGCTCAAAGAAGCCAAAATAAATATATATATATATATTAGGCAAAACAAAGACATTTGGAGTCTTTGTCTCGGTTTTAATGGTTAAACAGATACTTTTGAACTTTGGGATCATCCCCATCTTTTTGGTACTGTTCATAAAAACAAATTTAATCTTATTTTTTTATCTTACATTCACACAGCTGACATGCATGTCATTGGGGCTGCACGCCATAAGGAAAACTTGCCATGTTAGTGATCAAAATTGCTATTACAAAATTACTTGTATACATGAATAAATACCAAAACAATAATCCATCTAACACATAATTTCCATTTCACTGCAATAGTTTTATTTAAATAAATCAACATGACTTCAACTCCACCAATTCCTTCTGGCTGTTTTTGTTTCTTGGGTTGTTTCTCTGGTTTTGTGGTTCATATTTTAAAAATCCAGTTTTTCATTGTGGTCAAACATTCTTTTAGTTCTGTGCAAAGTTAAATTTGGTTTGATGTTTGATGAGGATGTTTCTTAAATTCAAACCTGAACGGAGGATCTGAGACGGATCGTCATGGTGCCTCCAAAAGTTCCAGCTAGGCGCTTTTTTTCAAGGCTTCGGACTTGAACCTCTACCCTCATCTTCAGGACCAATCGATGAATGGGCGCACGCCTGCTGAATGATGCAGAACCTTGAACCCGCAGAGGGACGACCTCGCTCTGCCTTTTAGCTTGTTGGCCGGTGTTAATGGCGTCTCGATATGCTTCTGCTGCAGGATCAATGTTTATTGGAGCGTGTTTGGGTGCTCATTGGAGCAAGGCCGGAGTCAAACGCAGTTGTTTTGAGAAATGATTTTACACCACACCGATTGGACCTGCATCCACCTGAACAGACAGGTTTGAGCTTTAGCTGTTGAAGCTGATGGTCACAATGGACCGAAATCTGAGAAGCTGTGATGCGTTTCAGGGCTTTATTTTTGAGTTAAATTGATGAAAACAGTTTGTTTTTGTGGCGTCTTCCTTTGAAAAAAGACTGAACGCCACCTCACACATCTGTATTCTTCTGCTGCTCCTCATCATTAACCTTCAACTCGCTGAAGAGGAGAGGTGGCGGATGGAGGAGGGGAGCGGCTGGTGTTTCCGCTGTCTGCCCTCAAATGGCTCGATAAATCCTACTTGGCTAGCGTTGTCGTTTCCTAACACGCCCGTCCGTCTGTGTAGTTCTGCTCTGATCTGCTAAAGACCGTTCATCCTCTCCAGTATTAGAAGCTGAAAAACGGGGAGAAATTCCTCTTTTCTGTGGGGATTTAGGCTCCTCCTGCGTCTCCTTCTTCCCACTCTTTACTGACTAAAGGAGAAGATGTTGGTTCCTCCTGGCTCCTAATGACATCCGGAGAATTTCATGGACTTATGAAGAACTCCCGGATAACACTTGTTCAGTTTCGTCCTTTTTGAAGGTTTTTGGAAAAGCAAACGTGAGGAAAATGTTTAAAAATGAATTCAATTTAGCGGCCGGGATCGTTTGGTTGGTTCTGAAGCACATTTGGCCCAAAAGTCTTTAAAGACCCACTCCAATGAAAGTTGTGTTCATGTAACATTTGTCTCATGATGGAGGACAAATATAAATTAATTATGGCCCTTTATTTTCTGCTTCTGAGCTGCCATCTGGCTCAAAACCAGTTGGCTGGATGGCTTTGATATTGCTCACTGTTGTTTTCTTTTGCTACGCTAATGTTAGCTTGGGCTTGTGAGGTGCTATAAGCTGGTGGTAGAGAGTGTAAACAAAGGCCAGATGGGGAAAATTAGCAGAGCTAACTCCTGTGCCAACAGTCGCGCCCACAATCCATTTGTGCATTTCTGATGAACTCCTGCTGTGCTGCAGAAAATATGTCTTAAAAACAACACAGGTTTTTTGATTTTGGCTAAAAACAGCGTATTCTAATTAAAAGACCACCAGGGACGATTTACAATAGAAAAAATAGAGTTGGAGTGGGATTTGAACCCAAAGTGGTTTGGTTCTGTTATCCCTTATGAACCTGCCTGCTTAAGCAGTCTTTTGGAATCCAGAACAGTAGGGTTGTGGTAAGTAAAAGATGTCGCAGTACGTTAGGACGTCAGTACAACAAAACCTGCAGAAACATAACTCCAGAAGAACGTTTGTTTGGTTTGGACGGTAGTATTTTCTGCTCGGCCAATAAATAAACCACAGAAACCTAAACAGCGTCGTTTGTGTGTCGCATTTCTTGTTTTTGTGAAACAGAAAAGGTGTTTATGTTGGATTATTTTCAGAATGTGATGACGTGTTTGCTGGAACGTGCTGAACTGATCGTTAACTGTGACTGTAATGTGTCAGGTTGTGTTGCATAACCATACACTTATGGGATCACAGCTGAAGGGTTTGAAAACGAAAGGACAAACGTGGTCAAATAGTCTGATAATGAAATACTTAAATGGCTGCAAGTGACAGAGATGGAAGACTTTTTTTTTGGGTGGGACCATTGGTCAGGAGTAAACGTGCCTCTTCTTCTCCTACCTGTTTCTGAGAGCTTTTTTGTTTACACACTCTCCTGCTAGCTTACAACTCTTTATAACCTCAACTGAACATTACTGCTGCAACAAAAATGGCAGGTAATATCAGAGCTATCCGTTCTACAGTTCTGATCCAGATTCCAGCTCAGACTGGATCTGTTTGTCGATAAGTGGATGCATCAGACTGGAGCGGAGCAGGGAGCTTGTGGCCTACCCACCGTATTTTCTACGTCACAAATATGATCTTTTTCCAATGGTATGTTTCTCCTCTGCTCCTGATTCACAAAGATTGAATAAAGAAATACTCAGAAATACAATTTTTTAAATCTACAAATCAAAAACAAAAACACCAAAAAATTTCAGAAGAACTTTTATGAGGGTTTGATTCCCACTGGAGGGGAGGTTACGTCCCACACAGCCTTAAGAACCGGCGTTCTGTCTGCTCTCTCCAGAAAGCTGTCGGGCTCTTTCTGTGTGGAGTTCGTATGTTGTCTTCGTTCATGAGTGGGTTTTCTCCGTTTTTTTCCACATGCTTCATAGGTTCATTGGCGTCTCTAAATTACCCCTAGGTGTGAATGGGACTGTGGGTGTGTGACTTTTCTGGCCCTACAACAGACTGGGAACCTGTTCAGGGCGTATCCCACCTTCACCCAACATTAGCTGAGATAGGCTCCAGCAACACAATGCCCCCAAAAGGGATTCAATGGGTTTGGAAGATGGATGGAGGAAGGATGGTTTAGCTGTAAAAGTGAAAACCCTGTTGGAGACATGGGTTAGGGATCAGGGAAACCTGATTTCCTGAGGGAAACTTGTGATGTTAGAAGGTGAGGAACCTCGTTACTGCTGAACATTTGCATCTTCTTCAGGTCTGGCGTCGTAGAAGTTGGATTCTGGCTAAAGACCTCCACACAGACATGCTCCGTGTTGTCTGATCTCAGGAAGAATGTCAGCAAAAGAAACCATATTTTTGTATGTTGTTTGTGTGTTGTAAAAAGATTTGGCAACGCGTTGGCCTTCACCACAGCGCTCCAAACCTGCAGCCGTGTCTTTCCTTTGTCATGTCTGGGGAGTTTTATCAGCTGCCCTGCAAGTCGAAGCCTGTTGCCGGCCTACCCTCCTGGGAGCCACGGGGCCCCTGCAGACTGGTCCCTACACAGAGAGGCCCCTTATGTAAACAGAGCAGCTTGGTTAACAACAGGCAAAGCAGCTGGGAGCCTCCACGTCCTTGAACAGGCTCCTTAAGAGCTGTGAGCAATGCACTGCTCATGATGGGAGAGTGAAGGTGTCGTCCATCAGAGGAGGAACCTCAGCTAAAGGAAGACATGCTGCTCTCCACAAACACTTTCAGGAGCTAAAATGGATCATTTTCTGCTCAAATCAGACATTTTTATTTTTAAGCTCTGATTGGAGAACTATTTAAGTTTGATAACTTCTGTTTGCTGCAAACCATTCTTTTGGATCCAGATCTCTTTCGGGGTGTGCCGGTGAACCTGCTCTGTCAAGTTAACACTCGGCATGTATTTAGCACATATGCCCCAACTTGTTGATACAGCAGAAGGACTTGTCAGTGTTTGTGTAGCCAAATTCGCACAATCGCACAACCTAAACTGGCAGGGATGGCCCGTCTGGTTTCAGGTCATTATCCCTCCTCTTTGCATGCTCCACCTTTCTGCAGTTTCATCTGCAATAAAAAAAGCAAATGATCCCGTTCTCCTAGTCCAACGGCCGCTGCAGGCCCGTACCCATCCTGTGCTCTGCCTCGCCGGCTCGTCTGACTCAACCGCGGCTCAGTGCTGTGACAGTGCCGCAACACTCAACGACGACGAGTCAGGCGAGGTTGGGGGCTCGCCCTGAAACTGATGTATTGTCTGAAGATTCACAAGTGAACATTTACCACGTCATTCTGGGATTGAAGCTTTAATCTCCCAGAGTTGCTCAGAGGTAATGTACATAATGTTCTGGGCTGGTTTCATGACACCTGACATGGAAAAATGTAGAACTTTCTAATTACCAAAATTTTTTTTCTTTGTTAAAAATTACAATGTACAACCGAGTATTAGGGCCACAATAAAAGAAAAAAAATAAACATATTTGTCTGTGAGTATTGATAAGGTTCAGTTCCCAGGCAGTGCTTGAGCGATTGAGCTTGAGTGATTGAGCTTAATCCAGTGGGGGTCCTGATCCAAGACCCTTGATGCTGCTGCCTAACGGGGTCCCCTGTGCCTTGAAAATACAGGGTTGTGTCAGAATGGTCATCTGGCGTAAAAATTCTCTGCCAAAACCACCGGTGCCAAGCAATGAAAGCTGTTTCCCTGTGGCGACCTCTGACGGGATAAGCCGAAAAGGTGAACAGAAAAAGAATATATACCATATCTCTTCATATCTCTACCATATCTCCTCCAATAGTAGCTGGAGCTAGCAGCTAATGTCTTTATCCTGTTAGCTACACGGAGCTAGCAGCTAATGTCTTTATCCTGTTAGCTACACGGAGCTAGCAGCTAATGTCTTTGTCCTGTTAGCTACACAGAGCTAGCAGCTAATGTCTTTATCCTGTTAGCTACATGGAGCTAGCAGCTAATGTCTTTATCCTGTTAGCTACACGGAGCTAGCAGCTAATGTCTTTATCCTGTTAGCTACACGGAGCTAGCAGCTAATGTCTTTATCCTGTTAGCTACACGGAGCTAGCAGCTAATGTCTTTGTCCTGTTAGCTACACGGAGCTAGCAGCTAATGTCTTTATCCTGTTAGCTACATGGAGCTAGCAGCTAATGTCTTTATCCTGTTAGCTACACGGAGCTAGCAGCTAATGTCTTTATCCTGTTAGCTACACGGAGCTAGCAGCTAATGTCTTTATCCTGTTAGCTACACGGAGCTAGCAGCTAATGTCTTTATCCTGTTAGCTACACGGAGCTAGCAGCTAATGTCTTTGTCCTGTTAGCTACACGGAGCTAGCAGCTAATGTCTTTGTCCTGTTAGCTACACGGAGCTAGCAGCTAATGTCTTTGTCCTGTTAGCTACACGGAGCTAGCAGTTAATGTCTTTGTCCTGTTAGCTACACGGAGCTAGCAGCTAATGTCTTTGTCCTGTTAGCTACACGGAGCTAGCAGCTAATGTCTTTGTCCTGTTAGCTACACGGAGCTAGCAGCTAATGTCTTTGTCCTGTTAGCTACACGGAGCTAGCAGCTAATGTCTTTGTCCTGTTAGCTACACGGAGCTAGCAGCTAATGTCTTTATCCTGTCTCATCTCTCCTTTTTATTTTCTCTTCTGTCTTTCTTTTCTGCTGCATCCCAATCTTCAAAACCAAATTCACAGAACAAGTTAAAAGAGACAAGTAAAGAACTCGAGTATTTTTCTGCAGTCTTACTGTTGTTACAAACTGTGAGTTTTGTACGTTTTCTGCTAGCGCAGTGATGTGTCACTGGATAAAACATTGGGACTGGTGCACAGTCATGTTGGAAGAGGAAGGGGCTGCTCCAAACTGTTCCTACAAAGTTGGGAGCATGGAATTGTCCAGAAGGTTCACTTTCCTTCAATGGAATTAAGGGGCCAATCCCAAGTCACAACAACAAGCCCACAACGTCATTCCTCCTCCACCAAACTTCACTTTCGGCACAATGCAGTCTGAAATGTACCGTTCTCCTGCAACCACCTAACCCAGACGGGTCCATCAGATTTCCAGATGGAAAAGTGTGATTCATGACTCCAGAGAAGGCGTCTCCACTGCTCTAGAGTCGTGCGGCAGCGTGCTTTACACCACTGCATCCCACGCTTTGCATTGTACTCGGTGATGTGTGTCATGAATGCAGCTGCTCGGCCATGGAAACCCATTCCATGAAGCTCTCTGTGTACAGTAATCTTTTAATATTTTCATATTTACTTTATTAGTTACAGGTATATTCATCCTAATTTTAGCTCAAATCTATTTTATTTTTCAAAATGTACCAACATTCACAAATGTAATTATATAGTTGTCAAAATTTCACTCAAAGTTTACTCCAAGCTGAGCCTGTCTGTGTGGATTAGAACTGTATCTTAATATTTTGAGCACTAAAAGTATAAACATGGGTTGCTATGGAAAAAGTGCCTTGATGTGGGGACTTGTAAATTGGTACATGTATTTCTCAGCCTCAGACATGGAACAAAATGAATGGTTGATATGGCCCATACTTTGTAGAAGCTGCTTTTACAAATCAAATATAACTTTCCAGGCAGATGGACTTTAGGAGGTGGTGCTTGTACTTTTAGGTGTCTAGGTGTGTGCTTTGCTTACATAGGAATGAAGTGGTTTTGACATTTGTGTCACATTAAAGACAAATGATTCATTGAAAGAGGGTGATGCTTACCTGGATTCAGCTGAACTTGAAGATCTTTTGTTGTTTTTGATCCCGGAACAATCAGAAGTGGAGCGTGACTAAAACCTCCCTGGCAGGTTCTGTTTTTAAGCGTGTTTCTTTTTGAACTGGTGTTTGCTGGGTTGACATGTGTTATGTAAACACATGCAGCCCTCATGTCATCAGGTGGAGACACAGTGAAAATTTGGATTTTTTTTTTTTCTTGTTGAAATACGGTTTGGGGTTAGGGTTAAAGAACTTCTTCTGAGAACTGTCCAGGCTCTTGTGATTCTGCTGCAGTTCACTGTGAAAAATCTGTTTAAACTGATGATAAAAACAAAGCTGCAGTTCTTTGCACCAGAGCCTCAGACTCTGCATGCTTCTGCACTCGTGGTGAACGCTTGGCGTGCAGCCTCAGGCTGAGTCACGGCTTTTATCGGTTAATGATGAGTAATCTCAGTACAGGTGATGGAGTTCGATGCAGTTTAAAACCACACTAGCCATGCTTTAGGTCTGCTTCTGGGAAGTGGGGAGGAGGTGTGATGGTGCTGGCGTCTGCTGGGAGTTTCAAGTTCTTGAATCCTTATCGGCATTTGCTGATTTTTCACCTGGTTTTTCACCAGGATTTCACCACCGTTCTGTTGCATGGTCGGCTCACTATCATCAGCATCATCTGACAGTTGCACCCTTGACGATGGCGTGTAGTATCATCTGGGTTGTGTGTGTTTGGGGGGGGTGTTCTCACCACACATTGGCTGCACGTTCCCAACAGGATCTTCCCCTGACTGGTCTGACTGGTCTTCATGGAGCAGCTGTGGTTCGGCCGTCAGTCTAGAACAGGATCAGGCCGACGAAGGTTCCTGGAAGAGAACGCCTCTGCTCTGTGAAGGAGTCAGGTGTTTGTTTGGGACGTGAACTTTTGAACTTTTACATTTGGGTTCATTTTTAAACGTTTTTCTGTTTGTTTGGGTTTGGAACGAGCTGTTAGTTCAGGCTCCATGTAGACGCCACGAAGAGCAGAAATACGAATTTTCTCTGTCTGTTGTTCTGATTCACATTTCTGTTTATCTAAATACTAAAGATGTCAAAACACCTTTTTAGACATTTTTCCAGAAGTTTTATTTTCTCTGATGATCCAACCCATCTGGGTTCTTTAGTACACTTGCTGCAGACAGATGGGTGGAGGTTTTCTTTAAGTCTCTTCTGCTTCTCCTTGGCTGAGTGGTGCTGAAACCACGGGTCATGTGACCTGCGGTGTCAGATCCAGCACCGTGAACGTTCTGCAGATATGAAGGAAGGCTGCCGGATGGTTGGACATGTGCTCTGTTTGTCTGCCATTCCCTCACATCTACCGAAGTGGGGCTCGGCGTGAGGGCAGGGGGTGATGGGCCGCCATGATAAGGTCCTGTTTTAGCAGCTAGGATGCACCCCGTATCCTCCCAAACTGCTCCAGACTTTTCTTTCACAGCTCTATTCTGATATACGAAAGACACAAACAAGGGCACAAACTCATTCTTCATTTTCCCCTCCATGATCAATTGGCACTTCCGTGAATTAAAAGAGACGTCATCCAATTGTCCCGATTGGTCAAAGTTCAACTGGTTTAAGGTTCAATGCTCGTTCAATGGCTGCACGTTTTGTACGTAGAGCCTGAAAACAGACTCAAAATTGTGTGTTTGGAGAGTTTTGATCTTGTAAGCCCAAAATGTATATATATGCAGGTTTACGTAGACTTTTCAATGAACGTGGCCGCTCAAATACACATTGCCGAAGCAGGTTTGAATGTAGCTTCTGGTATATCACAGAAAACCTCCAACAGCATTTTTGCTAATTTTTGCTAGTTTTTGCTAGTTTTCTTATTTTTCTGTCCAGTTTTTACTCGGTCTTGAGGCTGATGTTTACATTTGTCCTGCATGTCAACAATGGTTCTCGATTTAAATATTTATTCTTGTTTTTGTGGGCCGGATATAGAAAAAGAAGTTGGAACAACAAACCTAAAGAGCTTTTCTTTGATTCCATGTCTTTATGGATTGCTGAGCTCATTAGCAGCAGCTTTGCAAGGATCTCTGCTGAGGCTCGCTGCATCTCCGAAGTGGAAACAAATGCATTTGGAGAGGAGAAGCTCCGGCCGGCATGCTGATGGTCCTCGGAGGCTAAACAAATGACTTTTACCGAGCACATTGGGAGCAGACAGCACTCAAACAAATGCTTTTAAATGGAGAAAAACATGGAAGCAAAAATCCTCTTCTCCCTCTAGAAGCTTCTCCTCAAACCTCTGATGACCGTTCTTTTTCCTCCAAGTGGAGAATCGCAGTCATCAAAGGTGCCGCTGAGACTGCAAGCCTGGTGTGCGTGATCCTCCACGGAGGAGCTGGATTTATCTGAGCCAGAAGTGAACTGTGGAGATTGTCTGTCTGATTTATTTAAAGATCGGACTCTTGGCTCCATCTATCATCAGCCTGCTTTGGTGTTTGTGCTGAAGGAACAAAGGAACTCCTAAAAATAAACACGTCATTCATTCCCCCAAACTTCACCGAAACACCGGCTAATGTTTAACAGTTTAGGGATTTCTGATCCTGGTTTCAGCTGCAGTACTTTGAAGGATTTCAATTATTTTTATTGAAATTATTTTGTACGTCAACAAGGATAAGTTGAAGTAGAAAATCTCCTGGTTTTGGTGTTTCTTTGCCTTCAAATTTGCCTTCAAACAAAAAGTCTTGTTCTCAAACTTGATTTTCTGTATGCAGATTTTTGCTCTACAGTATGAGTGTGATCTTATAAGGACGAGTAGAGCTCAGTTTCAATGTGAAAACCAAGCTAGACTTTTTTTACTTTATTGCCTAAGTTAACAAAAGTTAACTAAGTTAATAAAAAAACAGTATATTTGTTGAAAGTGGTTTTACTAGCAATAGAACAGTCTATAGAATGGTCTAGAGGTGAATAGTGGATTCTGATTGGCTGCAGAATATCTTTTAAAAAGTGACGATTAACACCTTAAATAGATGTTCTGGCCACATAACCTGAATGTTCTATATTATCGGCCCTAAACACCATTTAGAAACCAAAACAACAGAAACGTGGATCATTGGTGGACATGACAATAGAAAAATCTCTGTCCTTCAAAGGACTGCTAGTACGTAGCTCCATCACATTTTACCATCAACAGCAATGCAGCTGTCCTTTTAGTTCGTTGTCTGTCTTTCTGTCTTGTTTACCTTAGTGATTGATACAGAGTAAATACATGTTTATAAATGATTGTAATATTGATTAAGGAAAGAAATGATTATTTTTTTGATATTAAATGATCAATTTCTTCAATCAAACATGATCAAGGAAACGACTTATGATATTTCGCATTTATGCCGTTTTCTTATTCGCTGCTGCAATTCTAAGTCGTTGCAGGATTGGTAGTTGTTACCATGACAATGTGTCGCACCACGGATCAAATAGCCACTTCTTGTGAAAAACAATTCAAACTTTAAACAAAACCAAGATGAAAGGATTAATAAGTGATTTAATATTCACTGCTGCAGACATGGTGAGTGGACGTGATACGTGTCTGTAGGATGTCCACCTAAACTACACTCTGTCTAATTTCCTCATTTCTAACAGGCTGCAAGCAAAGAGCGCACACGTATCACAAGAACAGCACTAATGGGATCCACAGTCCATAGGATTTCATGGGGCCAGAAAAATAAGAAATTTGTACGACATGCCGGCATCTCACCAACGTCACCCGTACTTACCTGTAGATGTGTTGTATGGGTGTTCACTACGACCTATCACTGCAGCATACCCATAGGAAAATGTGCATGAACATTTTCACTCTACGATGTCACCCAGTGGTCTACGATTTTGATATTTCACCTACGTGCCTGTCTTTATATTGCACTCAGGTAGGCCATGTTCATCCATAAGGGCAGCTGTGACTAAGACTCTATCTATTTTGGTGCTTACAAAGTTGTGGGCTTAAAGCCCCACGTCTCTGTGTTGCATCTCGCTAACCCACGGCGACGCTGCGTTTAGGCAGCATCCGCTTCTCTGAGTGCTTTGATGGCTGTTTGTCATTGATTCAGGAGCTGCGTCTGATCCCAAAAGCTTCTCGCGGCTTTTAAAAAGCCTTTCCTTGTTTGTGCTCGGAGTTTGTCTGCATCAGGCCTCCTTCCAGCATGCAGGCTGCAGCTCCAGCAGAGACCCTGCAGCAGATGAAACGGCGAGCTGAGAGCTTTCCCTGCAGATGTTCTTTACAGAGCAGAGGAATTCCTGTCTTAGCTAGAGGAGCATTCCTGCAACTGTGCAGTATTTCCGCACAGTTTGCCATTTCTGGATTGTATTTCAAGAGCAGGGCATTGAACTGCAGGGGCGGCTGACCGGGAATGTCTGCAGCATTCCTGATGTTCCTGTCCAAGAAAAAAGCTTGGCTGACACTGGTACTTTATAAAAAGAGAACGGTTTTGAAACGAGCAGGAATTTGGCAAACAGGAGTACAAACAAGGAGCAATGTGAGGAGTTTGGCGATCAGTCCACTGTGCTCATTGATTGATTGTTTACCCCAGAGGAAGCTCTGTGTCTCTGCGGACAAGAGATTAGCTTCTGCTTTCTGACCAGAGCAATAACCCACTTCCAAACATGAAGCACATCTCGCCTCAGGACGTCACCTAATCTCACGCCAGTCTTTGAACTGGAGGCCCCGCCTACTCTGAACGCTGTGATCTGAGACCAGAAAGCTGGAAGGAGATCAGATCAGATGTTTGAGGAAACGCTTCTGGTTAAGTGACAGGAAGCTGAACACACAGTCATAGGTTTACTGGAGCAAAAGTTACATGTTTGGTTCTCTTGTTTCTCATCTCTGAGGAGACCACCGAGTCCAGATTTCAGAAAACATCAGACCTGTCAACAAACGTCATTATGAAAACGACCTCTGAGTTCTGATGATCTGTAAACCATCAATAGAACTAGAGTTCAAGTTTGCAAGTATATTTCAGAATACTCTGGAGTTTGCAAGTTTGCCATGGAAACAACTGGGGGGCGGGGCTATTGTAGAATGATTGTTTAGTTCTTTCTGTGCTGAGTAAACAAATGAAGTTTGTTTATGAGATCGTCTTAACCTACAGCTGACCCAGTCAACCATACCTACCCTGCTCTACGTGCTGCAGCAGCCAGGCGGTCAGACACTGTGAGACGCTGAACCCCACACTGGCTCTGGTGGAGGTTGGTGCAGGCGGTGCTGGCGCTGAAGGAGTTAAGTTTGGTTGCTACGCCGCTGCAGACCTGCATGATGCAAGCTGACAGTCCAGAGAGGAAGCCCGTTACAAAATGCTGAGCTAAGGGGTTTGGATGGCTGCCAAGCTGACACACTTTTCGTGCACGTGCACGCTCACACTGTGTTGAGGGCAAACTTTTTTATTGAGCCACAACCGCCTCTTTCCCCTCCTCCGCCCCCTCCCTCCTCTAAAGCGGCGCCGGTTTCTGTTACGTCAGAACTTCAGCTGTGAGCCAGGCTGGTGTGTGAGTGCTTCTATATGTGTGTGGGTGTTGTGTGTATGCGTTGGTGTTCTTGCGAGAAATATTTGGGGTTTATCTGCCTTTGTATCATGTGTTGTGTTTGTGTATAATTTTGTGAGTGTTGCACATTTGTTATTTGTGTATGTATGTAGTTGTTTGCATGAACGTGTGCTGTTGTATGTTGTTTTTGTATCTGTTGTGTGTATATCTGTGCATGTGTATGTTTGCGTGTGTTGGTTGTGAATTTTCGAGCATGTTTGCATGTTTTGTGCGTTTGTGCGTTTGTGTGAATGCAGGATTTTCTGGTTGTGTAGTGTTTTCCGCTGCAAAGACAGCTGTCTGAACTGGATCTGGTTTCTCGGTTTCAGTCCGGGTTTCTCTGTCGTTGATTCCTTCTTCGCTTTTTCAATTGGTTTTCTGCAGACAGGCTCCGCCTCTCTTTGGAGTTCTTCCAAGCGTCTGCGCTGACGCAGACACTAGACTAGTGTCACTTCCAGCTGCGCTGCACGTTTGTGTGATTCTGACCCCTGCAGCTTCATGACAGGAGGATTCCCTGAAAAGAAGTTGAAAAAAAGCTTCTGTTGGAATCCGAAGTTCTTTGTTTTGGAAAATAATTAGTTTCTGCCTCGTTTTGTTCTAGTTCTTCGTTTCCTTTTTTTCCTCAGAGAGGGTAAACACAAACTCAGACACGTACAGCAGTTGTCCCTGTATCGTTTCTTCTTCCTGTTTCTCACATCTATCTTCACCTGAACGGATCACACGGTGGTTCTGCTGCAACACAATAGAAATCCAAACTCTAGACTGTTGACGTTCATGATTAGAGAAAAACAAGGATCAGGTGGCTGGTTTCCCTGAACATGAAAGATGATATTAAAGACATGATCAAAGGAATGTTTCAAGTTTGTGCGGCAAACAAATATGATCAAAATATTTGTCTTTTCAAATGTTTGCTAGTTTTTTCATCTCCTGTCATTAAAAACACCAAGAGTGTCTTCCAGTTCAGGTAAATCCTACGTCTGTGGTTTTACAGACTGACGGGAAAGTTCACTTAAAGATCAAACTAACGCTTCCAGTGATGCTGGACATGACCATGAAGGTTCTCTGATGACCCTCTGCAGGAGCAGCTCTCAACGCATCAGAAGATCCTGGTTTTTCACTCATCATGAAGGACAGATAGATTCAAAACTGATAAATTACGTCAGTCTTGGATTCCTAAAATACACCAATCCATGTATTTCTGAATAGATAAAAGACCTCTGGGAACGCTATGGAAACAGATTAGAAGATGATCGGAGTGGGACTTTAAAGGTTTCATACAGCTTTAGTTGCAACCACAGACTGATGTGACAGAAGGCCAGATCTTTTGACACCTTTTTCATTTTCTTTGGCTCTCAGAGCGGCGCCCGTCATCTGTCATGACAGCTCCTCCGCCTCCCACTCAACTCCTCTGAAGGAGGCACCATGGTGCTCCTGTGATTCAGGATAAATAAGCTCCAGTTCTGTTCCCATCAGACAGGAGATACAAGCTGTGCAGGAACAGGCGTGAGCTCCACGCTTTCAGAGCGGGAGCATACAGACGCGGGGAGGACGATTACTTTATCTGTGACCGAGATTCTGAAACCATCTGTTCTCTGTCCGACCGTATCAGAACCACTTGTGATGTCCTCGGTGACTCATCAGGAACCTGCTAATGTTGAACATGAGGCCGTTGGAGCAGCTCCTCTTAGCTGGAGGAAAACAATCTGATTCGTTCTGACAGGAGGAAGGAGAACCCTGAAGGAGTTCAGGTCTGCGCTTTCATCCAAAGCTGTTTTTATCCAACAGCAGTCGGTAACACACGACCTCCCATGAGCTGGACGCAGGTAAAACTCCCGTGTCCTGTGTGGAGGGGCCCTACGTGATCACGATGAGAAACAAACAGGAAAAGCCAGAGCAGAAAACCTGAAATTCTTCTTGTAACACCATATGAGACTGTATGTTTGATGAATGAGACGAATGTCTAAAGGCAGATGAACCAATCCTCCACATCATAAAACTTGTTAAAATTATTTTGTTTTTTCTGCTACAGTCGTATAAATATGAAAAACAACAAAATAAAAACATCAGAAGAATCACAAAACATAAAACATGACTAGAAAAGTTGAAGAACTTCCAAATCTTCGATTCTACAAATGATCTAGAAATGTTCTAGTCAGATTCTCAACAGATGAAAGTCCTGATCAATAGAGGCTCATGGCTGCACTCTGATTAAATATAAACTTTGTTTTGAATATCTTTTGAAATTCAGAAGAGATATTAAAGTTTATTTCACTATCAGTTGTTCCAACCCTCTCCATTGACAGATATGCACCAGATTTTTGTTTCTTTTCAGAATAAAATGGTCAACTTATGTTGGTTACAGCTGTATTTTCTACTTTAAAAATTAGTTGAATTTCACCTGCATAGAACCAAATTAAAGTTTCTGAAACACACATATCCATATTTCCAATGTTGCCTGATGAGACTTTTCATGAACTAAAGTATAAATCAGCAGAAACATGGCGCCATTTTTCCTGATGTCTGACAGATGTTCTGGGTTCTGATGCAGGTTTCCACCTGAGCGGCACGGTCCGGGAATCCGCCACGCCCTCTGAGCCAGAGCTGCTGTGCAACGTCAGCGTCAGCTTCGACCGCTGCAAGATCACATCGGTGACGTGCAGCTGCGGCAACAAGGACATTTTCTACTGTGCCCACGTGGTGGCACTCTCCTTGTATCGAGTACGGAAGCCCGAGCAGGTCAAACTGCGTCTGCCCATTTCAGAGACGCTGTTCCAGATGAACAGGGATCAGCTGCAGAAGTTCGTCCAGTATCTGATCACGGTCCATCACACGGAGGTGCTGCCGACGGCGCAGAAGCTTGCCGACGAAATTCTGTCACAGAACTCCGAGATCAACCAGGTTCACGGTGAGTGGGAGGGAGTGACCAGACCAGAAGGTCACCAGAACCACAAATGGGTTCAGCAGAAATCTGCTGATCAACTTTGATCCTGGACTCAGAGTTCAGGTTTTTGAGGCATTTTCAAAGCAGATGACGGGTATGCGAAAATCTAGATCCTACTTGAATGATTCCTGCACAAAATCTTGTGAACTAATAAAGTTTGATGCAGCCGCAGATATTTTACAGGGGATGAAGATAAACTGTACCCTGAAAAGTTAAGAGAAACTGGAGGCTAAAAACGATCAGACGCCCACTCCATGAAACTATTGTCTGACATTAAACTGGCCTGAAAAAAGTTGACGCCCGCTGATCTGAATGATTGTTTCTAACAATCATGAAGGAATAAATCATATTTTTAATAAAAGATTATATCCTGATGGTTTCATTCGGTTTGTCTCCGTAATCACAAAAGGTGTCAGTCAAACGTGTTCTATATTGTGTTTTTGGGCCTTCAGTCTGTAAAACTGTATATTTTATAACTTTTTAATCAGTTCTTTATTTAAAATTTGTTTTGAAGGGAATAAATGTCTTAGACATGGAAATAAGTTTTTGAGCAGTTTAGAATCAAATAGTTAATCATTTTGTGCTCGCTGTTGCAGGAGCTCCAGATCCAACGGCAGGCGCCAGCGTGGACGATGAGAACTGCTGGCATTTAGATGAGGAGCAGGTCCAGGAGCAGGTCAAGCTCTTTCTGTCCCAGGGGGGGTACCACGGCTCAGGGAAGCAGCTCAACATGCTGTTCTGCAAGGTAACTCGTTTGAATTTTCCTGGACTCTTCAGTGAAACGGCCAACAGAAGTCCTCCTAAAGAACTGTCCAACCGAATAATCCAGTTTATAATCCAGATTACCCCCACAAGGCAAAACTACCTGAGCGTTCTGTTCAGATCTGTCTTTAAGAAATAACAGATAAGGGTTTAGGTACTCAAAACAAAATGTGATGACTCTCTGAAGAACAACCATTAATCCTAATCAGAGGACAAGATAATCTCAGAAAATGGATCACCTCTGGGATCCATGCACAATTCCCCTCTGCCAACACCCCCCCCAGGGTCTATGACTTTGCAGCAAAAAGTCCTGATTGAAAAGAAAGAGTAACCAACAATAACTTTGCTCCACATTCCTCAATTTTACAAGTTTAGTTTTGAGCCAAAAGTTACATTTACTTAAAAAACAGATTTCTTCTCGAATGTCAGAGGTGTTGCGGTTTGATGGAAAAATAACTTCCTCCCAAGGTGACTCCAAACCATAAACATGTTCATAACGATCTTGTGGAAATAAAGTGTAAAGTTTCCCCAAATGTACCCCTAATGTGTAACTTTGCTCATTCAAAAGCACAATTCTATGCAGATGACTGTTGTTTTTACTTTAAGATTTTTGTTTTTATCAATCAAGGAAGGTTTTTTTTTTCTAAATTACAGTATATATGTAATAAAAATAAGGAATTATTGACGTCATCTATAAAGTTGACCATTAAAAATAGTAAAAATTAAATTTAGCTGTTATGGGTGATGTAAAATAATCAGGTTTTGGTTTAGATCCATGAGTTGCACCACTTTAAGACTGCTCCTTCACATGAACATCTGCAACATTTTGTTTTTGTTTATTCATAACCTCCATAAATATTCAAAAACGCAAACAACTAAAGAACAGTATTCCATGAAAACTAGAGGTGTTTCGATGAAGTAAGATGAAACTTTGAGCCACTTCTGCTACAGAAAAACCTTCACCAACAAAAAGGACTGAGGACATGTGCTAGCCAGGTATTGTCATAGCAACCCCTCAGAATTACAACTGTCAGAATCTGAAAAATAAATATCAACAGATATTATTTCATATATAAATGAGTCATTCCTATTCATTTTGGTAAAGAAGATGATTTTCTCTTAAATGGGATTGAAACTTAAAACCACTTAAATTTGTCATCTGTCATCAACAGAGTCATCAAAAACCTAAATGTTTAAATTCTTTTATCCTCCATGTGTTCGAAAACAGTTTTTTTCCCTGACAGCTGGAAAATTCTGGTCTCCAGAATCATCCCAAACACTTGTGTTGTGATATTCAAGTCAACCTGTCTGTTGCTGCAGGTCAGAGAGATGCTGAAGATGAGGGACTCCAACGGGGCGCGCATGCTAACGCTAATCACGGAGCAGTTCATGGGGGACCCGCGGCTGGCGCTGTGGAGGCAGCAGGGCACCGCCATGACGGACAAATACCGGCAGTTATGGGATGAGCTAGGTAAAGAAGGCTGAGAGGTTCAGGGAGAGCACTGGACCTGAGAAAAGAAGAAGCTGAACAAAAGTAAACAGGCCCTGGTGGTATAAGGAAAAAAATAATTTATCCACCAAACATAGAAACTTTCCTTAACTTAAACAGGGTTTTCACTTTCGATAATACAGGATACATTTATTTTTGGGATATTAGTACATGCATAGTGGAACCCGTTATCCAAATAATGGTGCATTTTGTGGTACAAGCACCAAATCTGGCATGGATGTACTTTAGGATCCTCTCTATCCGAGAAGCACGTTTTCCACCAGAAAATCTAAGATTTCAAAATATAGTTCATTGCATTTTCTGCACTATAAGGCAGGAAAAGGCCTTCAGAGCCAAATTTAAAACAATCAAACCTTGTAATCTTTTTTTTTTCCATTTTTTGAACCGCTTAATCCCTTTCGGGGTCACGGGGCTGCCGGAGCCTAACCAGGCTACTCATGGGCGAAGGCAGGGGACACCCCTGGACTGTCGCAGGGGCCACAGTCACACACCCACACATGCTCACATCCACACCTAGGGACAATTTAGAATAACCAATTAACCTTATAATCTGTCACGTATTATATATGGATGAAATCTAGTTGTGCTTATTGATGACGAAGTAATTTTGAGAGGTACATGATGCTCTGTCAAATGTCAGTCTGTTTTTGCGTGTTTCCAAGGAATGTTGGGTGTTACTGTAAATATGCTAACATGCCTAACATGTCGCAGTTTGTTTAATGAGTTGCTAACAAGGTTGGGAATTAGCATAGTAAAAGTAACGTTTGTTTTAGCTGTATGGGTCTGTTTTTTAAAAGTCGGGAGTCACAGGTATTGAGAACACGCTAACATGGCTAACGTGTAGCGTGTTACAAACAAGTTCTAGAATTACTGTCAACTGAGTTAAGAAAATCTCACTGACTGATAGACTTATCTCAAACTCTTTTGTCTCACTTAGTGAGCGTTATGCTATCTTCACACCGTGCATGTGCGTGCTCAAGAATGCACTAAGCACAGGTTCTTGAAGGCGCTTTTTGTTGTTTTTAACTTGTCCTGTCCAACAGCTGAGCAAACAGATATGAGCTGAGAGCCTCTTGTGTTAAACAGATTTTACTCTTACAATATGGGTTATAAATCATCAGACACACAAGGTGTGTAATTTTATAATTTAATTTTTATAATTTAAGCTATTTTTTTCATGTTAATTATGTTCATATCCATCTTTTTGTTGGACGGAAAAAGAAAGAGGGAAGAAGAGAGAGATGTCGGGGGGGCACAAAAGAAAAGGGGAAGGGTAACAGAGGTTAGAGGATGACTGCGGAGGGGAGGATAGAATCATAAAACAACAGGCAGCAAGATGCTGGAAGTTTATAATCGTTACTATCAAGTGTGAATGTTAGTCCAAATTGGTACTTGCGTGTTTTGAAAAGAACACTACTCATACGTCACTACCAAATCCAAGACCCTGATTGGTAAAAGTTCAGCTGGTTTCACTTTTAGCCCAAGGTCGTGCGATTGTACATAGAGCCTGTAAATGGACATTAAAATGTGTATAGCGACATGTGAACACGAGAGTTTTGAACATGGAAGCCTGAACGCACGTGTTTACATTGACTTCATTGGCAGCGGTCGCTCGAACGCGTTTCCAAGCTCATTGTGACCGTAGCATAAAGGTCATCGTGCTAAAAGACCAAAAAAATGAAAAAAATATCCAACCCTCATGGAGGCTGAGCAGAGATTTGTGCAGGAACACAGGAACAATTTGACTTACTACAGGTTTCTTTGGCTGAAAGATTTCCCCCTCATGGGGGTGTGAAGAACAGAAGACACCAGGAGGAAGTTTACATCACATTTGATGAGCTGATGAAGATGTGATGATGAGTTTAGAGATGAACAAACACGATCTTCAAATGCTTGGATCAAATGATGATTTTAACTTTTCCCTCTACTGTCTAGATGTTAATCGGAGGTGTTTCATATAAATTCGGGTTCAGACATGGATGATGGAGGTTGTAAATTCAAAGACCGTTTCTTTTTCGTCTGAATTTGCCTGAAAGCAGAAGGTTTGGAGTCTGGTTTTTCCTGGATGATCTGCTGACTCTTTGTTCTGCAGTTTTACTCTCAGCTTCCAACAGCTCCTGACAACTTCTGTCCTTCACCAGGACTTCTGTCTGTCTGCTTTTTCTGTCCAGAAAGAAGATCAAACTTGTAACTTCAACACCAAAATAAGCATTTCAGCTTTTTTATTGTGTCGTCTGCATCCTCATCACTTGTTACATAAAAAGAAAACAGGAAGTTAATCAGGTTTGGATGCAGACAGGTGGAGGCACTTGGCGTCGAACTTCTGGTGTTTGAAGGTGAAATAGAAGAATCTGGAATCTCCGTTGTGGTCGTTGCAGGAGCTCTGTGGATGTGCATCGTGCTGAACCCTCACTGCAAACCCGAGCAGAAGGGCTGCTGGCTGCGACAGCTCCGCCGGTGGAACGGCGTGGATGTGTGTCCCCTGGAGGACGGTAACCACGGCAACGAGCTGACCAATCTGACCAACGCTCTGCCTCAGGGCCCTGCGGGCAACCCAGGTGAGATGACAACCCGCTGATTCTGGAGCCAGATGTTGGTCCTCTCATTGTTTCACCTCCTTCAACTCATCCATCATGTTTCCTCCTCTCCTTTACTGGTGTCTTTCTCCTTCGGTCTTGATGCTGGAAGCCTTTTTCCACATAGAACTGAAGGAAACATCAGGAGCTTCTCTGCCCATTTTCTCTCATAGTTTGATTATACTTTGCATTATTTTTCTTTGAGATGTTATTTTACAAGAAAGCTTGTTATTCCTTTGAACAGATGTGATTAATTTATTCAGCTTCTCCTTTAATATTCAGAAATCATTTGTTAATAATACAGATTAGGTTTGAACACGTGTGTTTCGTACTTCCACGAAAGAAAACTATTTGTGGTGTTTTCCTTATTTTTCTGTTCTCGTGATTTACTTTAAGAAATTTACAGTGAACATTTTTATAGTAAATAACATGTAACATTTCATATAAACAAGATTTTATTTGACAAAGTCTCACAGTCTTTTTCATTTTACTTCTGAAATTTACAGTGTTTGTAAAATGGATTTAGATTTCTGCTTCATCTAAAGATTGCAAAAAAAAAAAAAAAAGATCATTCAATAGTTCATTTGCATTTAAGGTTTTTATAAGAGTCACGAGGGAAGATCCGAGTGAGATGGACTGGCGGGTCGGTGCGGCGTCCACCATTAGGCAGTCGCTGTACCGGTCTGTTGTGGTGAAGAGAGAGTTGACCCAGAAACTCTCTCGGTTGATCTTTGTTCCATTGTGGTAGAGCGTCTGCCCTGAGACTGGAAGGTCATGAGTTCAAATCCAGGCCTGTCATACCAAAGACTCTAAAAATGGGACCCAGTGACTCCCGTCTTGACACTCAGCATGAAGGGGTTGGATTGGGGGGGGTTAACCAACCTGACTGGACTGCAGCTCACCGATTCCTCAAGGGAGGGGTCAAATGCGGAGAACATTTTTCACATATCTAGGTACGTGACATCTGATGTGACTTTAGCATTTATGGTCATGAGCTCTGGGTCTGGGGGAGAAGCTGGGTCACCCGGCGCTCGGAGTCAGAGGAGCATCCTGGGGAGGTGTTCCTGGGAAAGCCCCCAGAGGAGCTGGAGGAAGTGGCCGGGGGGAGGGAAGTCTGGGCATCTTTGCTTAGACTGCTGCCCCTGCGACCCAGTCCCAGATGGATGGATATTATAAGAGTTCAAAGAATTTAGGCTGATTGGTGAACTCTCAGACATTTTCCCTCCTGTTCTAATCTGACCCTCTTTGATAAACGTTTGGACGTCCAGAGTCAAGAGAAGAGCTTGTGAATCCCAGTAGAGGACATCCATCAGCAGGAATGTTTGTCTTCTGTTCCGCAGACTCGCTGATGCGACCCCACCGGACCGTGTTCACTCGAGCCATCGAGGCCTGCGACCTTCACTGGCAGGACCCCCACCTGCAGCACATCCTACGATCGGACCACTACACCAACCACTGTTACCATGACGACCTGGACAGCTCCCTGTTGGATGCAGGATGGTGGCCTCTGTGGCACGGTGAGGCCAAACCGTCCGAGCAAAGCCTTGTGGGTACGTGAATGAGAAACCTGACCTGCGCTGGTGTCTTCGCAGAGCATGTCCCCACGGCCTGCGCCCGCGTGGACGCCCTGCGGTCGCACGGGTACCCCCGGGAAGCCCTGAGACTTGCTGTTGCCATCGCTAACACGCTGCGTCGGCAGCAGCAGAAACAGCTGGAGCTCTTCCGCACACACAAAAACGGTCCGTTTCTTCTTTTAACCTCCAGGTTTTCTGTACGTGACCTTCATGTAAATCTATGATTTACACAAAAACAACATTTACTTAAACTCTTTTGAATTCAGTTTATTCATAAATCCACAAACAAAAGAAGAGTTCAAAGAGGAGTGTACATATTTGGAGGCAGACGTGGTGCAGATTGGAAGATTGCAGGTTCAGTTCCTGCCTTCCCCTTTCATGTGTTGAAGTGTCATTGGGCAAAACCCCAAACCCCACACTGCTCCTGGTGCTTGTAGGTCACTGACTATCAGCAGAAGCGTTGAAGACGCAGCTCAAGACCGTTTTCTTTTAGATGTGTCGTGAGATTCTGTGTTTTATGGAGATGTGATCTGTGAAGAAAAGTGTTAACTAAGCTGTTTCTGCAGAGCTGCTCAACAGAGGAGTGACCTCCATCACCAACCTGGAGGGGTGGGTGGGCCACCCACTGGACCCCATCGGCACCCTGTTCAGCACCCTGATGGAGTCCGGGAGGGTTGCAGAGGATCGTGGTCCACCTGAGCCCCCAGGTACGTCCACACATGACGTACCAATGAGAAGCAAAGGATTCCTCCGGTCCTCAACTCACATCAGGGGCGATGAGACAGATGTCAGCCTCCAATCACAGCTCATGAATAAGACATGCAGCAGAAAAACGCTCCAATTATAACTCTTTAATTATGCACAGGGTCGAGCTGACCCGTTTGGATGTGCACAGATGATCCTCCTGTGAGGAACCCAGATGACAAGACAAGTTCAGACTCACATCCATGCAGCTGAAAGCAGAAAAACACTTTGCTCTTCATTCCGGAGCTTCGCCTTTGGCTCTGAGGAAATGGTTTCAGAAAGATTTGGCTGCAGCATTTCCACAGAAACCAGAACTTTGGTTTATTCTGCTGATGCAAAGATGAGAGCAGAACAACACTTTCCCTCTTTGGTCTACTGGAGCTGATCCCTCTGACTGACTTGAACTTCTGCAATTTAAAGTTTCAGACTGTAAATTCAGACTTTTCATTTGCGGAGTTGAGGCAAATTTTGTGTTGGGGGCGTGGCTTTGAACCCATTGGCTACCTGGACATTATTGACATTGAGTAACAGCGGTTATGGTGACGTCATTTCTGCTCCAGAACAGCGTCTGTTGTTGGCGCCATCCACGTCGTCCCTCCTCTGATGTACCAAACTTTTGGAGAATATTACCATTACTGTACGCCACCATAACCTTTGTCGCCCTATGTCAATCATGTCCCAGTAGCCAATTGGCTCAAAGCCCCGCCCCCATATAAAATTAGGCTCAACTTCAAAAAGAAAGACTGAATCTATACTTTAAATAGAGGACTGAAAGAAAGGAAACAAAAGTAGAAACTTCAAAACAGCAAGGTTTACTTGTTTTTTTTTAATAGTTTTCAGTATTTTTTCAAATGTCGAATATTTCTTTCAAGTTTGCAATGTGTACTTTTGAATTTTAAACTGTTTTATATGGACCCTCTAAAGAGACATAAAAGCTAAAAAAGATATAGTCCCGGTGTCTCTTAGAGACAGAGACGACGGTCACATACCTCAAAATGCCACCATGCGGCGACTTAAATACATGTCTTTTTAAGCAAAATTGGCAGGTGGCCATGCGGTGGCACGTGTAATCTGGCTGCCTGGCGGCCGGTGGACTTCTACGCCCACAATTAAAAACAATTGGGAGGCGGCATAAAACCATGAAAGTTCTGCCGATCTTCCCGTTTGGCAGTTGTGTTTGTGACCGTAGCATAAGTCATTTGCACACAGGAGATACTTCCGTCAGTTACCCTGAAAATGATATAACACGACCTTTGGAGTTTTTTTTACCTTGCAGCTTTGCTCGTCTGGCGTCATTACATCTCTGAACGCCACCTAAAATCACTTCTAAAGTCACATGGTTCGTATCGGTGCAGGATCAGCTTTGATCCAGTGCTGTGCTAATGAGTTTCTTTCTCGTGAAGCCACGAGAAGCCTGGACAATTTTTTTTAAGCTCAATGTCCCTTTAGGGGCTCCGTAGTTTTCAAATTTTAAAGTTTTGTTTCCATTCTCAGTCCAGTTGAAGTTGATCTTGGAATAGCCTGATACTGATGAGCTTTTATGGGCTGTTCCAGCAGTGAAACCAGACAGTTCTGCTCGTTTGTTTCACTGTTAACGGATCAGGAAGCTGCAGTGGTTTCAGATGCAGCATGGTGGACGGCGCCCCAGCTGTTGTGGGGACAGACTAGATGAAGGTTTCAATTAAAGCTCTGCTGTTTTGATCAGCGTTTGTGGAAGTGTGTCCTTTAGGGAGCGGCAGGCCTCCTGGGATGAACCCAGGTCTACAAAGAGCTCATTAAACCGTTAAAACATCCTCAGGAGAAAAACGCAGTGAAAGCAGGAACACTCCAGTGAACATGGGATCAATAGATTTATCAATACTTCTCCGTTTTTAACCCAGAGGGGTCACTTCCATCATTTCTCATCGTCCCCCTCCTCTTTTAGGATCAGCGGGCTCAGGCAGGAAGACGGAGAACCCGGATCTCACGGCTCAGCGCCCCCTGGAGAACGGAGAGTCATATGTGCTGTTGGCCGTGGAGACGGCTCTTATTGGCTTAGGCCAGCAGAGGGTGATGCCGGAGGGCCTCTATGCTCAGGAGAAGGTGTGCCGCAATGAAGAGCAGCTGCTGGCCAAACTCCAGGAAGTGGATTTTAATGAAACGTTGGTTCAAATCTTCCGAAAACAAGCCACTGTTCTGCTAGAGGGTGAGTTCAAATTAACAGACGTAAGGGCCATGTTTTCTTCTTGAGGAATACGAAACAAACTTTAGTCAAACGACAAACTTTTCTTTCAAACGCGTTTGTATTTGCTGTCATTACTTCTGCGAAGTCCATTCATTTCAGACACTAGACACCTCATCAGGGATTGTCCTATTATTACCATGCTCATTTAGAAAACAAATCCATATTCAATCAATTATTAGTACTTTGATCTGTATTTATTTTTTGTACCTTTGAATGTTTTTCTCTTTTAGAAGAAGCAGACTAACATGGTGTGATACATTGCATAGTAACGCCTGTAGACTCACTACTGCAGCAGGTGAACATTGACCAAATTTCAGAAGTGGACCGAGCGAATGTGACGTCACCAAAAGAAAATGGTTTAATTCCGACTCCAACCATACAAAGTCAATTTTTCAATTCATTTTTTCGTGATACGGCCGTGCTGGAGCCAGACGTCGTCGTAAGCTGTGATTGGTCCCAGTCGGTCTGAGTCAACTTTTCCATTGCAGTCACTCTCACCAATCAGGAGTGAGCTTGTTGGAAGGCCACGCCCTTAATATCAGAAAGCAGGCTGCACAAAATCTGCCAAATGCTTTGAACGTTGAACATGGAGACTGGAAGGCTCCGCCTACTTTTATTGATAGAGTGACAATAGAATGAGTGAGTAACAGCTGTTTATTTCTCTGGAGAAGTCAATGGGACTTTGGCTTCTTGGAGCAGCAGGTACTTCCTGTTTGGAACGCCAGGGGGAGGGGGTCACTCAGTCCAGTTGTCATATACAGTCGATGGTGGAGACTAACCAGCAGAGGAAAGTGGGTTATATGCTAAAGGTCATGTTAAATGATCCAAAGCATCATTACAGAGGGAAAGTTCACGGCTTAGCTCCTGTTTTCGTCCAGAAGAAAAGGTTTTTTTAAGGAACAAAGTTCACTGGATCGCTTTTATTGCAACAAATATCCTCCATCAATCATGACAAATAAATGTGTATCAACAAACAATTTCATTCTTTATCAATAAAATTATTCATAAACCTATGTTCCAATTTACTTCTGCGCTGCCTCTCAACTGGTATTCATCATTTTAAATGGACACCCTGCAGCCAATCAGAACTGAATCTTCATCATGATCATTGTATGAGCAAAAAATGTGGAAATTTGTGTCTTTTGCTCAAAAACCTTAAAAATGTTTTTTTAATGAACTAGATTGTTGAAGAAGAAAGCTTTCCTAACAAACTTATCAGTGAATCATCAACCTTCCTTTAGAGTCACAGGTTTATGCACTCAGTGACTGAAGAAACGCCTCAGCACTTCTCACTTTCCGAACAGCAGTTTTTGTTTCTGCAGATGAAAAGCAGAAAAGTTTCTCTGAAGAAAACATTTCTAAACTGTTCCGAAACAACTGAGTCATCTCTGTTTGACACATTTAAATGAGTAAGATGAGCTGTCTCAGCTGCCTTTAGCTGCCTTTAGTTTCCAAGAATATTATTGAGGCAATAGTTAAAAACATTGACCATAAATGAGAACCGGACTGAGTGACCCCTCCCCCCTGGCGTTCCAAACAGGAAGTCCCTGCTGACTGCAAGAAGCCAAAGTCCCATAGACTTCTATGTAGAAACAAACAGCTGTTCCTCAGTCATTCTATTGGTCAGTAGAACCGTTCTGCTCTGATACTTTTTAACGTCTTCTTGATGATCATCTTTTTATTTTTATTTTTTCTTAATCACATTATTCAAGTTACTCAAGTTATAAACTGACCAATCAGATGCCTCAATAAAAGTGGGTGGAGCCTACTGGCCCCTACATCCAACATTTAAAATGTTGGATAGATTTTGTGTAACCCACTTTTAAATGGTAGGGGTGTGGCCTTCCAACAATCTCACTCCTGATTGGTGGGAGTGGTTCCTTAGAAACGCTGATTTGGACCAATCACTACCCAGTGA
This sequence comes from Oryzias celebensis, assembly GCA_014656515.1. Classification (NCBI taxonomy): domain Eukaryota; kingdom Metazoa; phylum Chordata; class Actinopteri; order Beloniformes; family Adrianichthyidae; genus Oryzias; species Oryzias celebensis. The sequence continues at coordinate 225,905 of BNCR01000012.1, forward strand.
CTGCCGGGCTCCAACATGGCGGTGTCCATATCATGAAAAACTGGCGACTGAATCGACTTCAATTGCCTCTTATGTACGGGGAAGGATTCCAATCGGACTGTTCCTGTCATGGATGCAGAGCTTTGAGCCGGAGTTTCATGTGTTTGTTATAAACTCACAGCTAGCTGAAAATGAGGTTTGGTTTAGAAACGTCCATCAAGCTTCAGGAGTTACTCCTGTTTTGAAGGAAAAAACTTCAGACAGCAGCTTCATGACAAACTGGATCTTCTGACCACTTGTTTAGATTTAGTTTAAGCTAGAAATCCTGCTTGGACCTTCAAAACCAAAACGAACATCTTACTCCTGGTTGACGAGTGTCTCTGTCTCCTCCAGCTGGTCCTTACAGCGGTCTGGGGGAGATCCTCTACAGGGAGAGTGTCCCCATGCACACGTTTGCCAAGTATCTCTTCACATCCCTGCTACCTCATGACGCCGAGCTGGCTTACAGAACTGCACTGAGGGCCATGAGGTGAGTCACCAGAGAACATCTTCATTCGGGCGGGAACTGATGATGCTCTTTAAAAAGTTCATTCATGGAAAATGTTGGTGAACAAGTGTTTGCCTCTCTCTGTTGAGAGAAAATGACCGAAATGTGTCCAAAAACATGAGGAGGAATGAAAAAGTCCAGGTCTGAGTCCATGATCCAGCAGTCACACACGTTTAGTGTTGAGCAACAAGAACACAAAGAAACTTCTGGATTATTCCAAATATTCCATACAAAGAGCAGAGCTTTATAGAAACCATCAATTCTTGAAGTTTGAGAACGTTTATGTTTGGAAATCCTCCCACAATTCTGCAGAGAAGACGGAAACTAAACTTCTTAAAAATTGTGATGATAGTCGTTCTTTCCACCTCTTTGGTTTAGGGGGCAAATACTTTTTCACACGAGTGTTGAGGAACTGTATTCATGCTGCTTAATCCCAGTCTTTGTGAGCCACTGCCTGACTTGTTCTCTGGATATCCCTGTTCTGTGTGTGTTTAGGAACGGGTACCAAACCTCTGAGCTAAGCTGGCCTCGATACCGATGTATACTGTACTCCGGCGACTCCATCAAATGTGGATTTTAGTGCGTTGCTCCATCAATCACTTGTATTCTATCCAGTTTTTTAAATAGAAATCCCCTGTTGGAGCACTGTTTGGGGACCGTTTTAAAAGTACCAAACAGTACCCATCCCTATGAGTGTTACACCAGTGAGAACCAGCAGAGGTGGCATAGAAAGAGAAGAAGCCATCGGTTTGACTTGTGGAATCTAATACAAATTTTATCAGAGAAGAATACGTTTCGCTGTAATGCAAAGATCATTCGCTCGGATTCTCTACCTTCATCCATGGAAAAAACCTGCAGGAAAAGTTCCTGCAGTAAATCTCTGTAAAGTCCCGCTCCAATCATCTTTTGAATCTGTTGTCAACACATACCCAGTGGTCTTTTAATCATAATTATTTTTACTCAAATCAGTGTTTTTTAGAACATGGTTTCTGTAGAAAGGCAGGAGTTCATTAGAAGTTCACCTCTGAGCTGTGGGCGGGACTTTTGGCACGGAGCAATCCCGCCCCATTGCTGAGAGCTCAGAGCAGGGAGATTGTGACCCGGTTACGTTACAAATACCATCTTTTTCAAACGTCAATTTTTCCTCTGCTTCTGCTTCACAATCAATAAAGAAATACTCAGAAATGCCATTTTAATCCTGATTTTCTTCATCATGTCCTCCATCATCAGAAAAATGCCACAAAAACGTGTTAGAAACACCAAGGAACTCAGAGCGACTTCTCCATCCTGTGTCTGTGTCCGCAGGCTGCCCGTTCTGGAGTCCCCGGCGTCCCCTGCTGACCTGTCTCGACCTCACCACATTGTGTCGGTGGTGCCGAACCGCTACCCTCGCTGGTTCACTCTGAGCCACTTGGAGAGCCAGCAGTGTGAACTGGCATCCACCATGCTCACCGCTGCTAAAGGTACTCACTCCCAGCAGGAGGAGGCTCGGATGAACAGGACAGATGTGCTGTGTCTTCAAACATGACAACTTCAAACACGTAACGGAGGCCTGTTTCTCGGGGCTGTTTCCAGGTGATACTTGTAAGCTCCAGATCGTGCTGGAGTCCATTCAGAAGAACATCCACTCTTCCTCCCACATCTTCAAGTTGGCTCAGGATGCCTTCAAAATCGCCACACTCATGGAGAACCTGCCGGACCTCACGCTGCTCAAAGTCTCCCTGGAGCTTGGCCTTCAGGTAAACGTCAGACAAAAACACACCTGGGGCGACTCCACTCAGACCATGTGCTGACCTGATGTGTTCCATAGGTGATGAGGATGACCCTGTCCACCATGAACTGGAGGAGGAGGGAGATGGTCCGTTGGCTGGTCACCTGTGCCACTGAAGTTGGTGAGTTTGAGCTCAAACACAAAAGATCTATAAATGACCAAAATCTAAGGATCAAAGGCATTGTGTTTAACTTTGGATTTGTGCGTGCCTATTTCTTGATTTGTGTGTAACTTTGGATTTGTGTGTGCCTATTTCTTGATTTGTGTGTAACTTTGGATTTGTGTGTGCGGAATTCTTGATTTGTGTGTAACTTTGGATTTGTGTGTGCGTAATTCTTGATTTGTGTGTACCTTTGGATTTTTGTAAAAAATTGGATGTGTGTGTGTGTAATTATTGATTTGTGCGTAACTTTGGATTTGTGTGTGCGTACTTCTTGATTTGTGTGTAACTTTGGATTTGTGTGTGCTTAATTCTTGATTTGTGTGTAACTTTGGATTTGTGTGTGCCTATTTCTTGATTTGTGTGTAACTTTGGATTTGTGTGTGCCTATTTCTTGATTTGTGTGTAACTTTGGATTTGTGTGTGCGGAATTCTTGATTTGTGTGTGCGTAATTCTTGATTTGTGTGTAACTTTGGATTTGTGTGTGCGTAATTCTTGATTTGTGTGTAACTTTGGATTTGTGTGTGCGTAATTCTTGATTTGTGTGTACCTTTGGATTTTTGTAAAAAATTGGATGTGTGTGTGTGTAATTATTGATTTGTGTGTACCTTTGGATTTTTGTAAAAAATTGGATGTGTGTGTGTGGAATTATTGATTTGTGCGTAACTTTGGATTTGTGTGTGCGTAATTCTTGATTTGTGTGTAACTTTGGTTTTGTGCATGCGTAATTCTTGATTTGTGTTTAAGTTTGAATCTGTGCATGCGTACTTCTTGATTTGTGTTTAACTTTGGATTTGTGTGTGCTTACTTCTTGATTTGTGTGTAACTTTGGATTTGTGTGTGCGTAATTCTTGATTTGTGGTTAACTTTGGATTTGTGTGTGCTTAATTCTTGATTTGTGTGTACCTTTGGATTTGTGTGTGCTTAATTCTTGATTTGTGTGTACCTTTGGATTTGTGTGTGCTTAATTCTTGATTTGTGTGTAACTTTGGATTTTTGTAAAAATTTGGATGTGTGTGTGTAATTATTGATTTGTGCATAACTTTGGATTTGCACGTGCGTAATTCTTGATTTGTGTGTAACCTTGGTTTTGTGCATGTGTAATTCTTGATTTGTGTTTAAGTTTGGATCTGTGCATGCGTACTTCTTGATTTGTGTTTAAGTTTGGATTTGTGTGTGCTTACTTCTTGATTTGTGTGTAACTTTGGATTTGTGTGTGCGGAATTCTTGATTTGTGTGTAACTTTGGATTTGTGTGTAACTTTGGATTTGTGTGTGCTTAATTCTTTATTTGTGTGTAACTTTGGATTTGTGTGTGCGTAATTCTTGATTTGTGTTTAACTGTGGATTTGTGTGTGCCTATTTCTTGATTTGTGTGTAACTTTGGATTTGTGTTTGCTTATTTCTTGATTTGTGTGTAACTTTGGATTTGTGTGTGCTTATTTCTTGATTTGTGTGTAACTTTGGATTTTTGTAAAAATTTGGATGTGTGTGTGTAATTATTGATTTGTGCGTAACTTTGGATTTGCACGTGCGTAATTCTTGACTTGTGTGTAACCTTGGTTTTGTGCATGCGTAATTCTTGATTTGTGTTTAAATTTGGATTTGTGTGTGCTTACTTCTTGATTTGTGTGTAACTTTGGATTTGTGTGTGCTTATTTCTTGATTTGTGTGTAACATTGGATTTGTGTGTGCGTAATTCTTGATTTGTGTTTAACTTTGGATTTGTGTGTGCGTACTTCTTGATTTGTGTTTAACCTTGGATTTGTGTGTGCTTACTTCTTGATTTGTGTGAAACTTTGGATTTGTGTGTGCTTATTTCTTGATTTGTGTTTAAGTTTGGATCTGTGCATGCGTACTTCTTGATTTGTGTGTAACTTTGGATTTGTGTGTGCTTATTTCTTGATTTGTGTGTAACTTTGGATTTGTGTGTGCTTATTTCTTGATTTGTGTGTAACATTGGATTTGTGTGTGCGTAATTCTTGATTTGTGTTTAATTTTGGATTTGTGTGTGCTTAATTCTTGATTTGTGTGTACCTTTGGATTTGTGTGTGCTTATTTCTTGATTTGTGTGTAACTTTGGATTTTTGTAAAAATTTGGATGTGTGTGGCTAATTATTGATTTGTGCGTAACTTTGGATTTGCACATGCGTAATTCTTGATTTGTGTGTAACCTTGGTTTTGTGCATGCGTAATTCTTGATTTGTATTTAAGTTTGGATCTGTGCATGCATACTTCTTGATTTGTGTTTAACTTTGGATTTGTGTGTGCTTACTTCTTGATTTGTGTGTAACTTTGGATTTGTGTGTGCTTATTTCTTGATTTGTAAGTAACTTTGGATTTGTGTGTGCTTATTTCTTGATTTGTGTGCAACATTGGATTTGTGTGTGCGTAATTCTTGATTTGTGTTTAACTTTGGATTTGTGTGTGCGTACTTCTTGATTTGTGTTTAACCTTGGATTTGTGTGTGCTTACTTCTTGATTTGTGTAAAACTTTGGATTTGTGTGTGCTTATTTCTTGATTTGTGTTTAAGTTTGGATCTGTGCATGCGTACTTCTTGATTTGTGTGTAACTTTGGATTTGTGTGTGCTTATTTCTTGATTTGTGTGTAACTTTGGATTTGTGTGTGCTTATTTCTTGATTTGTGTGTAACATTGGATTTGTGTGTGCGTAATTCTTGATTTGTGTTTAATTTTGGATTTGTGTGTGCTTAATTCTTGATTTGTGTGTACCTTTGGATTTGTGTGTGCTTATTTCTTGATTTGTGTGTAACTTTGGATTTTTGTAAAAATTTGGATGTGTGTGGCTAATTATTGATTTGTGCGTAACTTTGGATTTGCACATGCGTAATTCTTGATTTGTGTGTAACCTTGGTTTTGTGCATGCGTAATTCTTGATTTGTATTTAAGTTTGGATCTGTGCATGCATACTTCTTGATTTGTGTTTAACTTTGGATTTGTGTGTGCTTACTTCTTGATTTGTGTGTAACTTTGGATTTGTGTGTGCTTATTTCTTGATTTGTAAGTAACTTTGGATTTGTGTGTGCTTATTTCTTGATTTGTGTGCAACTTTGGATTTGTGTAAAAATTTGGATGTGTGTGTGTGTGTGTATAATTATTGATTTGTGCGTAACTAGGATCTGTGCCTGCATACTTCTTGATTTGTGTTTAACTTTGGATTTATGTGTGCTTAATTCTTGATTTTGTGTAACTTTGGATTTATGTGTGCTTAATTCTTGATTTTGTGTAACTTAGGATTTGCATGTACGTAATTCTTGATTTGTGTGTAACTCTGGATTTGTGTAAAAATTTGGATGTGTGTGAGTAATTATTGATTTGTGCGTAACTTTGGATTTGCACGTGCGCAATTCTTGATTTGTGTGTAACCTTGGTTTTGCGCGTGAGTAATTCTTGATTTGTGTGTAACCTTGGTTTTGCGCGTGAGTAATTCTTGATTTTAGCGTAACTTTGGATTGTGCGTGTGTAATTCTTGATACGTGTGTAAGTTTGGATTTGTGCATGCGTAATTCTTGATTTGTGTTTAACCTTGGTTTCGTGCGTGCTTAATTCTTGATTTGTGTGTAACTTTAGATTTTTGTGTGTGTAATTCTTGATTTTTGGTTGTAACTTTGGATTTGTGTAAAAATTTGGATGTGTGTGTGTGTAATTATTGATTTGTGCGTAACTTTGGATTTATGTGGGCTTAATTCTTGATTTTGTGTAACTTTGGATTTATGTGTGCTTAATTCTTGATTTTGTGTAACTTAGGATTTGCATGTACGTAATTCTTGATTTGTGTGTAACTCTGGATTTGTGTAAAAATTTGGATGTGTGTGAGTAATTCTTGATTTGTGTGTAACTTTGGATTTGCACGTGCGTAATTCTTGATTTGTGTGTAACCTTGGTTTTGCGCGTGAGTAATTCTTGATTTGTGTGTAACCTTGGTTTTGCGCGTGAGTATTTCTTGATTTTAGCGTAACTTTGGATTGTGCGTGTGTAATTCTTGATTCGTGTGTAAGTTTGGATTTGTGCATGCGTAATTCTTGATTTGTGTTTAACCTTGGTTTTGTGCGTGCTTAATTCTTCATTTGTGTGTAACTTTAGATTTTTGTGTGCGTAATTCTTGATTTTTGGTTGTAACTCTGGATTTGTATAAAAATTTGGATGTGTGTGTGTAATTATTGATTTGTGCGTAACTTTGGATTTGCACGTGCTTAATTCTTGATTTGCGTGTAACCTTGGTTTTGTGCGTGCGTAATTCTTGATTTGAGCCTAACTTTGGATTTGTGTGTGTGTAATTCTTGGTTTGTGTTTAACTTTGGATTTGTGTGTGCGTAATTTTTGATTTGTGTGAAACCTTGGTTTTGTGCGTGGTCAATTCTTGATCTGTGTGCAATTTTGGATTTGTGTGTGCATTATTCTTAATTTTTGTGTGTAACTTCAGATTTGAACATGCGTAATTCTTGATTTGTGTGCAACTTTGGATTTGTGTGTGAGTAATTCTTGATTTGTGTGTAACTTTGGATTTGTGCATAACTTTGGATTTGCGTGTGCATAAATCTTGATTTCTGTATGTAACTTTGGATTTGTGCATAATTCTTGATTTGTGTAAAAAAAATTGTATGTGTGTGTTTATAATTATTGATTTGAACTTTGGATTTGCACGTGCGTAATTATTGATTTGTGTGTAACCTTGGTTTTGTGCATGCGTAATTCTTGATTTGTGTTTAAGTTTGGATTTCTGCGTGCGTAATTCTTGATTTGTGTAATGCCAAATTGTAATTCATGCCTTTGCCTCTCTGGTGCCCGACCAAGGATCTACAGGTGCGGTGCTTTGGGATGGGGGCTGGTGCTGGCCCCCTCTAGGCTCCTCTCTCTATGTGTGTGGTAGGGGGTGTGGGGCATTGGGGGTCAGCTTTCATGCGGTAGGGCCTCTGCCTCGGGGAGACTTGGGCCCATTGCTTTGGGGTTGTTTCACTATCGGGGGTCAGTTTGGCAGCTGTTCTCGACCAACCCTCCTTCCTCATACGACCACTTATTAGGTTGAAATGGGGTTCAGCTTGCGAAATACCTCGAGCCACTTGGTAGTGGCCCCCCCCTTCCATGGTCTCCGCACAGTTTCGCCCCCTTTTCTTGCAACAGAACACAAACAAAATTGATATAAAGTTTAGTTTAAATTACAAAAGGGGTTTTTACGAATATACACCTGGTGTGTCCAATGATTTATAACTATAAGCTCATATCTGTTTTTTTTCCCTTTGTATCAAATGTGGACTTTCAAACAGCAGCAGCATGAAAAGAATCAAATCTAAGCTGTGCAACATTTATAGGAGACATGTAGGAACAGTCTATAAAAGAGTTGAACCTACTGAACCACAGTAATGACTGCATGAATGAGCATGAAGGCTGGGAACCATTAACAGAAGCTCCTCTGCATGCCTGACTCCCAGCATGCACTTGGACATGGTAGCATCAGGTCAGACTTCATGGGACCCTGAAGTGGCTTTGAGAGGGCTCTCAACAAGGACTGACTGGAGGGGCAGTGACTATGTGAGATTGTGGACTTCTGCTTGATTAAGTGGGTCTTTATGTTGGGACTGGAATCCTGGAACTCCATGGCTTATTTCCTCAACGTGGGCAGGAAGTTTTGCCCTGAGGGCAACCTTCCTCCCAGGAGATTTCATGTAAAGCAGCAAGTGACAGGGAGTCCCTGTTCCAGCGACGGCTGTTGAATGGATTCATTGAGAGCAGAACCATTTCATGTCAGAGAATTCGACACAGAAAATCCAATTAGGAACAAAAATACCAAAGAAAATCTGGTGTGTTCGGACTTCTGTGTACAAAGTAAACTTAGAAACAAATTCTGGTTCCAGTAGAATAAAGATCAACTTTAAGTGGGAAATAAAAGATGATGTGGAGAATTTAAACGATAATATTTTTATTTTTTAATTAAAGACTAATAATGCTTTAAACTCTAAGAATCTATCTCTATACGTTTATACAGGGTTCCCTCTGTATATCGCAGTTGCCCTTGTCGATCAGGTTTTATGGTGTGTTTCTTGTGCAAAGACATGCATGTCCTTTTCATAAATATTCAATCGTGGTAACACAGGAGTAATGTGTTCTCTTCTGCTGGTTCCTGCTAACAATCTAGCTGCTGCATTTTGAACAAGCTGAAGACTTTTTAAAGAACTTTTAGGACACGCTGCTAGCAAAGAGTTACAGTAATCCAGTCTAGACGTAACAAATGCATGGATGAGTTTTTCAGCATCGCTTCTAGATGATATGTTTCTGATCCTAGAAATATTGTGTAGATGAAAAAATGCAGTTTTACAAGCCTGTGATATGTGAGCCTTAAATGATAAATTCTGGTCAAATAAAACTCCCAGGTTTCTAACTGTGGGATTGGAGGCTATATTTACACCATCCAGGGAGACCATCTGAACAGGTAGAGTATCTCTGAGGTATTTTGGACCTAGTATAATGATCTCATTTTTTTCTGGGTTTAGGAGGAGGTTATTAAATCTTGATGTCACTAATGCAGGCACTAAGTTTTTCTAAGCAGTCATTCTGGTCAGGTTTAATGGATAGATACAACTGTGTATCATCTGCATAACAGTGAAAATTAATCCAGTGTTTCCTGATTATACTCCCTAGAGGCAGCATGTAAAGCATAAACAGGATGGGTCCTAGAACTGAGCCCAGTGGGACTCCGTGGCTAACTGGACTATAATGGGAGGAATGTCCATTTACATGAACAAACTGGTACCTATCAGATAAATAGGATTTAAACCACTGAAGGGCAGATCCTCTGATCCCTATGTCATGCTCTAGTCTCTGGAGTAAGATGCTGTGGTCTATAGTATCAAAGGCTGCACTAAGATCTAACAGGACCAGAAGAGAGATTAGTCCCTTTTCTGTGGCCAGTAACAAGTCATTAGTGACTCTAACTAGTGCAGTTTCAGTGCTATGGTGAGGTCTGAACCCTGACTGGAAATCTTCAAAGAGGCTATTGTCCTGTAGGTGGCAGTATAGCTGTTTGACTACAACTCTTTCTAATATCTTTGAGATAAAGGGGAGATTTGATATTGGTCTATAGTTGGCCAGAATGCCAGGATCTAAACTGGGCTTTTTCAGAAGAGGTTTAACAACTGCATATTTAAAAGACTGTGGCACATAACCTGTTTCTATGGAAGCATTTATAATATGTAAAACTGATTCATTCATTAAAGGGAAGGTTTCTTTGAAAAGCTTTGTGGGGATTGGGTCTAAAAGACAAGTTGAGCTTTTGGAGGATGTAATAAGTGATGTTAATTCTGCTAGATCTACAGCAGTGAAGCAGTCTAATGTTACAGAGGTTTCTATAGATGCCTTTGTTTCTACTTTTTTAGCCTGCTCTGGGCTGATAGTAGGGATAACTTTGTTCAACTTTTGTCTAATATTTAGGATTTTACAATCGAAGAATGAAAGAAATTCCTCAGAGCTGAGAGTAGCAGGAATATGTGGTTCCAGTGAGCTGTGACTGCTGGTCAGTCTGGCTATAGTACTAAAAAGAAATCTCGGATTATTTCCATTCTGTGCTATTAAAGCTTTATATTGGGTTCTGGCTTTACGCAGAGATTTTTTATAGTTTAAAAGGCTATATTTCCAGCTATTCAGGGACTGCTCTGAGCCGGATCTGCACCATTCTCTTTCTAATTTACGGGTTACTTGTTTAAGAGAACGTGTTTCAGCGTTGTACCACGGTGATACTCGGTTTTGTCTAAATAGTTTTGGTTTCAAAGGAGCAACAACATCTAGTGTTCTCCTGAGGGTCTTCATGGAGTCATCAACAAACTGATCTTTTTCTGGGACTGAAACTATGGGAGCTGCTCTCAGAGTGTTTGCTCAGCATGTTACTAAATATTGGTTGGACTGTAAGTTTAAATTCAGATACAGAATGGTCAGTCAATGTTCTTCTGAGCTGTTCTTTATTTATTGGAGCGGTGGAATTCTCTAGAACAAACTGAAAGGTGATTAGAAAGTGATCTGAGAGTGTGGGATTATGAGGGAGCACACTCAGCTGATCTCTATACCATGAGTTAAAACAAGGTCCAGGGTGTGCTTGTGACAGTGAGTGGCTTCCTTTACATTTTGTGTGAAACCAACATTATCTAGTAAAGCTGAGAAAGCATTTCCTAGACAGTCACTACGGTCATCAACATGAATATTAAAATCCCCTACTATTATTATTTTATCAGAATCTAAAACAATAGTCGATAGAAAGTCTGCAAACTCAGTTAGAAATTCAGAGTTCGGGCCAGGAGGACGATAAATAATTATGAATGAAAGAGATTTTGGAGTTTTCCTGTTTGAGTGATTTATAGACAATATGATGTTTTCAAAGGAACTATAAATGTGTTTGGCTTTAGTTTTAGGAAGTAAGCTAGACTGTGATATTACTGCTAACCCACCTCCTTTCCCAGAAATCCTGGATTTCTGATAGTTATTATACTTAGGGGGGGTTGCTTCATTCAACCTAACATAGTCATCCTGTTGGAGCCAGGTTTCTGTTAGAGCTAGCAGGCTAAGTTTGTTATCATTCATTAACTCATTGACTAAAAGGGACTTAGAGGAAATGGATCTAATGTTTAGTAACCCACATTTAATGACATCATGATTTTGCTTGTTGTTATTGAGAGTATTAGTAGCTTTTACTTTTAGATTTTTGTGTTTTACTCACCTTTCAGTGCATAAGCTAAAGCTAGCAGCTGCTGGACTAACTCTGTGTTGTTCTGGGGTTTGAACCAGCGCTAAAGGGAACTCAGAGGAGAGTTTTAAACTGCTGCTCTGTGCCCAGAACCTGTCCCTGGGTTGTCAGGTTGTACTGTTAACGCTCGCAGAAATGTTCTTAGAAAGAAGAGCGGCGCCGTCAAAAGTGGGATGGATGCCGTCTCTAAGCATGAGACCAGGCTTTCCCCAAAACGCGCTCCAATTGTCTACAAACCTAGACAATCTAGCTAACAAGCGGTTAAATGATGAAAAGCGGCTGTACATTTCATCACTGACTAGGTTTGGGAGGGGACCAGAGAAAATGACAGTGTCCGACATCGACTTGTATGAAATTCCCCCTCAATAATTAGAGAAAATAAACCTTTTTAAAAATGTGTTCCTCCTACAGCCTTTAGTAGAAAACTATTATTAAATATCACAAATTTTAAGAAAAACTGAAGCAACTTCAGGTTTTTTGTGCTGCAACAATCACTAAAAAACCTGTAAGATCCTGGAGGAACTGTTTTACGAAGTACAAAACATTATTACCAACAGTTTTAAGGTTACCATGGTTATAAAAACAACCACAGTTATGCAAACTGAACCATGAAATATGCTAGGAAGCCAGTGGCTGAGCCATGTGGAACACCATAATGAAAAGCCACAGATTCTATCTCAAAAGTGTTCTCTCCACCCAGAAAAGTGATGTTAATCTGATGTTAAAATTAAATTCCTCCTTATAATATAGAAATGTTTGAATGTGAGACTTCATGATGCTAAAGAGAAGGGGGGACAGAGCGGAGCCTTGAGGATCTCCATGTGTAATGAGTTATGCTCTACTTTGTGTCATGCAGGTGTGTTTGCGCTGGACAGCATCATGCAGAACTGGTTTACCCTCTTCACGCCGACTGAAGCCACAAGCGTCGTGGCGACCAGCGTCATGTCCAACAGCACAATCGTGCACCTGCACTTGGACTGCCATCAGCAAGAGAACCTGTCCAACTCTGCGCGAACCCTCGCCCTACAGTGCGCCATGAAGGACCCTCAAAACTGTGCTCTGTCAGCGCTAACGCTGTGCGAGAAGGACCAGATTGCCTTTGAGACGGCCTATCAGATCGTGCTGGACGTGGCTGCCACAGAAATGAACTACACGCAGCTGTTCACCATAGCGCATTACATGGAGCACCGCGGCTTTCCCACCAGGGCGTACAAACTAGCCACATTAGCAATGACACACCTGAACCTCAGCTACAACCAGGACACGCACCCCGCCATCAATGACGTACTCTGGGCATGCGCCCTCAGTCACTCACTGGGAAAAAACGAGCTGGCGGCAGTCATCCCTCTAGTGGTGAAGAGTGTCAAGTGCGCCACCGTACTATCAGACATTTTGCGGCGTTGCACGCTGACGACGCCAGGGATGGTGACGCTGCACAGCCGCAGGAACTCTGGGAAGCTAATGTCCCTGGACAAGGCTCCACTCAGGCAGCTACTGGACGCCACCATCGGGGCCTACATCAACACCACGCACTCCAGGCTGACGCACATCAGCCCACGCCACTACAGCGAGTTCATCGAGTTCCTCAGCAAAGCCAGAGAGACGTTTCTGATGGCGCATGATGGACATGTGCAGTTCACGCAGTTCATAGACAACCTGAAGCAGATTTACAAGGGCAAGAAGAAGCTGATGATGCTCGTACGAGAGCGCTTTGGATGAAACTGGATTTTATGACCAACTTTGTTTTTTAATCCTCAAACTTGAAGTTAGAATTCATTTAAAACATGTGAAGAACAACTTCCTGAAGGCAAAAAACCCACAATTCTGGAGGCAACACGAGCAGACACTGACGAGCTCAAAGATGAAAACATGGTTCCGTTTGCAGCACTGCAGAGCAGATGCATCAAACCAGATTACACCTAATCTGTGAGATTGAAACATCAGATTGATCTATTTTTAGTTTCTTCAGTCATCGAGGACACTGAGGAGTTACAAGCCAGAACCTTCTTGAAAAACAAAGATTTTTAGGATTTTTGAAAAGAAAATCTTATCTTCTGCAGAGTTAAAAGAACAACAAACTTTATATCCGTGAAAACAGATGTGTGTTATCATTAAAAAAAGTCCCAAAATCAGCATCATTTCTTTAAAATTGACCACATAAAATATCATTAACAATGACTGCTAATGAAGGCTAGAAACTGTTAGGATCACATTTGAATCAGTTCCTTTTTACCTTTTAACACTGGAGCTTTCGCTCTCTTTGAATGACTGTAACTGACCGTTTGCACAGTTCACGTAATTCAACGTATTCTAAAGCAGAGAAGGCAGGTTTGCGTCGATTGATATTTGCATTTACATCAGGTAAAGTGGAGCATATCGCCATAGCTTCCATTGGAACGTAAATACATAGGAAATTATGTTTATTGCATAAACAGTTGAAGAATTGCAGCAGCTCAAAGAGCTCGTGCAATTTAGCCATCACTGTTTACGCAATTGATGTAATTCCAACAGATTCTAAAGCGGAGAAAAGCAGTTTTGTCTTGAAATGCAACACTTTAGTAGGAACATTTTTACACAATTTATGTAATCCAACGGACTCTGACACTGTGAAAGGTAACTTTGCGCCTTTACTAACATACATTTTCGCTCGTCAATGTGATGCTACCTTTCTCGGCTCAGGCCTTAGGTTAATGGTTGAAGAGTTACGATATGTCAAAGTGTTATTTTGCAGTCAAGACAGTGCGACAGCTCCCATGCTAAAGGGTTAAGCCCCACCTCCACCATTTTTACATTTCTGTATTTGTTTTAAACATTCGACTTTGCTGTCGATAAAGCTGCTCCAGTCGACAGTTTTCATGCATCTGGTCGCCGATTAGATGGTTTAAAGATGGATAAAAGCGTTGATTGGATGTCTGCGTGTTTCCCTTTACATGATCATACACTGAGTGTTTCATCTGCGTCCTGCTCCTGTTCTCTCAGCCTCAAAGATAAAAACGGCTTTAAACCAAAAGTCCAGCCGGCGTGACAGTACCTCTTTCTGAAAGTATCCAGATCTCCCCTCTTCTGCTCATCCAATGAAGAAACTACAGATGAGGATTCATTTTGCAGCCGTCTTCATGCTTCACGGCCTCGTGTGGAAACTGTCACTGCTTGTTCTCAGGGATTTCTCTAAAAAAAAAAAAAAAAAAGACAAAAAAAGAACAAAAGCATTTTATTGTTCTGTATATATGAAAGTATATGTCTGATAATTGAGAAAAGGTATATGTTAACTAATTTATAACAAAATATCTATGTAAGGCACAATACTTGAAGCTGCAGTCCTTTTGGGTTTTGACAGGAAAACATATCAGTAGGACAGGAAGTGGGTTTTCTTCTCCTGAACACTGAGGCGTCTTCAGGATTGTAGAAGTTTGAGAAAGTCGCTGTGGAGGCGGAGCTCCTCTTCAGGAACAGCCTTCTTCCTTGCCTTGTCTTAACGCTTTAAAATAACCAAATGGGAGTGGCGTCTACCAAACTGTCCAAGCCAATGAACTTGCATTACAGCTTTGGAGTGTCTTTGGTTTAGTAGGCGGACTGGATCTGTGTTCTGTGCTTCAAAAGCTCATCTGTTTGTTCTGTGTCGTCTGTTTGTAGCGCCTTCTTCTAGAAGCTAATGATGCTCCTTTTTTATTTATTCTGTTCTGTGAATGATTGTACCACCACGTCTACGCGAGGCGAAGATTTGATACACTGATTTATTTATGTCACTAAATCACTGTTTTTTAAACTTGTTATTAAATCAACACTTTGTTTTGATTAAATGACTTTTTGACAAAGACTGACTTCCTGCTTTCTTTGTGTACACGTAAACAACAGATGTAATGTGTGTTTCTTTGCAGACATATGAGCTCTTACTTCAGCACAGCAACGTTGGGAAGTTTATGAAGAACAGCCTTGCAGACATTTTGAGAGTTTGCTAATTGTGTGAATGCTGTAATTTTAGCATTATGCTAGCTGTTTTGGCTAAATTAGACATTTTTCCAGTTATTTCAGCTAATTCAGAGTTTAGCTCATATTTTTAGTATTATGCTCACTATTATAAATACATTTGACAGTTTGCCAGTTTCTGTGGCTAATTTGGCATTTAGCTAAAATTTTAGCAAATTTTCAGTTTCAGCGTTTTCAGCTATCAGCACTCTTGCATTATTGTAGGTAATGCTATATATCTAGTTACATTCGAAGTTTGCCAAAATAAATCAGGCCATCATGCCAGCATTTCCAATCAGTTGCCAGAACTTAACCAATCCATAGGTTCAATGTCAAGGCTATAAGATCTTCCAGATTGTGACAAAGACTTAACAGAAAGAAGATGTTTGCTGGTCTGGAGTGGAAGATCCGTTTTTGCTGGACTTGAAGAAAATAGACAGCAAACTCAAATGGTCGCATGATGACGATGTTGATGACCACGGACAGAAGGACTAAACATTGCCACCAGCTGTACCAGTGGATGTAATTTTTGAATCACAAGACGCACTGGATCGGTCATTAAGTGAAACAAAACAGTCCTATATGTGGTACGACTTGCACTGCTCTGATTGGCTCAGGGGTGAAAAGGCAGGTGATTGGACAACGTGCTCGATGGGAAGTTTATTTAGTGAACTTTATGAGAGCAACAGGACAGATAATGAAAGTCTGAAAATGTCTCAATATTGTTCAGTTGTAAACATTGACTTTACGACTTTACAGCCCCCCCCCCAGCGTTCCAAACAGGAAGTACCTGCTGGCTCCGAGAAGACTTCTATGTAGAAATAAACAGCTGTTACTCAGTCATTCTTCTGGTCAGAATAACCGTTCTTTCTCTGACACTTTTTTTTAACATCTTCATGATGATCCTCTTTTTTTCTGTGGTCCAAGTTATAACAGTTATAAACTGACCAATCAGATGCTTCCATTAAACTACATGGAGCCTGCTGGCCCCCACGCCTGTCATTCAAAACCTTTGACATATTTCCTGTAGCCCACGTTCAAACAGAAGGGGCGTGGTCTTCCAACAAGCTCACTCCTGGCTAGCAAGAGCGGTTGCCATAGAAACGTTGACTTAGATCGACTCAAACCAATCACTGCTTACTGGCGATATTGGTTTCCAACATGTATGCGTCTGAATCGTTCGGAAAATGGTGAGAGAATTGACTTCATTGAAGCCAATTTCTATGGGTGACGTTACACTCAGTCCAGCTCTCAAATACAGTCAATGGTAGTAAGACGTGAAGAACAAAAAATACCCGTTTTCACTTCATTATGTTGAACCACAGTATGTACCACTCTGCCAGCCTCCTGACTACAGTACCCAAAATGCTCCAACAATCCATCAAGACATGTGTCTTCATAATTTACTGAAGTGGAACTAAAATATTTGGACAGATTTTTGAGTGCTGCGTGTCACAGAAAACCGGTTCTGTACTTATGCGTGACGCACTTCTTGTTTCTGAGGAAATGAAATCATTTCAAACCTTATTGTCCAAAAACACGGTTGTGAGTGTACCCCGGCACAAACGGTAAAAAGATGTTTCAGAGACGTGGAACTTTACCTTTATTTCGTCAGGATTCCCCCTGCTAGGTTTATACAGTATGAGATAGACCACGTCTATTGTAACTCATTCTAAAACAATAAAGTTAGATATTTTTACAACAAATGAAGGATGGTATTGGGATGCTGCATTTGTGCCTCTGTTCTGCAGGCAAATATCTGTCTGCATCGCTGCTGTTTAGTCTCCAGGCAGAAACAGGAGGCTGGATGAAGCGCCTCGTGAAGATTACTATCCTGCAGCAACCATCCATCACACCTCGGGTGTCCTTGAATACATAATGCGATGATAATCTGATCCAGTATGCAGATGCAGGCAGAACGGAGCGATTGCAGTGAAACAACGGCCCTGACTGGTCTCCACTAACAGTCTGGATGTCATGATGATCAGCAGTGTTTTCAGGTGACAGAGAGGTTTTTCTTTAGTGGGATTGGCAGACGTTGAGGCAGCGTTCGCAGAGCTTTCCGTGTTTCTAAAAGATCACTTTCCTATTCATCTGCTGTTCCCACAAGCAAGACATGATCTAGTTTGATCATCTCATCTCAAAAAAGTTGCGGCTTCAACCAGAGCAAACAAATCTGCAAAATGTCACCATTAAAAGCTCAGCACTGGAAAGAATATCTGAAAAATGCAGAGCTGTGATGGTTTGATGACGACTTTCAACGATTTAACACCTTTTCTTAACAGATCAATGATCTACAAACTAAAGGAATAAAAAGTTGAACTCAACCTTCTGCCACATCACAGTCCTGACCTTTCAGATGGAATGAAACCTCCGTCAGTCTCTGCACCTTCATGTGGACCAATGAGACCAGGAACTGATGGCGTTTTCATTCCGAGTCCTGTGGCCCATAACGCACAGAACTTGTCATATTCTCTGCTTTCAAGGTATTGTAAAATGTCACAAGCTGGAGAGAGAGATGTCCATAAACTTTTCATAAATGTCACAGCAAACCAAACAACCGTTAGCAATTAGGTCTGTTCCTGAAAGGCCATCATCTCAAAGCGACAAACCGTTTTAATGACGCAGAAAGAGGGAAGGCAGCCACACATACACATCATTTATCAAGCCATTCTGGTGACTTTTATGCCATTATGAGACATGGGAGAGCCGGCGATGCTCAGATTTGATCTGGCGGCTCAATTTAGAACCTTAGCTTAATGAGAAAGCTGAGGAAAGTGGAAGGTTGGTTTAAGAAGATTCCGGTAGTAACGCATAAAATCTAAAGTCTGCTGTTTCCTAGCAACAAAGTGGATCTTTGTGTGCTGACATTCAGCAAGTGTTTCCCCTGGCAGAGGTATCGCCTCCTCACTCGAAGGTACTGGAAGTATATAATCACAGAGAACTTCCTCTGAAGGTGGAGGAGATCACTTAGTGGAGCCGGTTATTCAAATATTGTGCATTCTGTAGTGCAAGCACCAAATCTGGCATGGATGTACTTTAGGATCCCCTCTTTCAGAAAAGCACATTAGCTACAGGAAAAATCTGAGATTTTAAGATATATATATAGACATGTGTATATATGTATATATATACACATGTCTGACGCTTCACTACATGGAGTTTCCTGCATTTCCATGCATGAGAACTGCAACCCAAGTCACTGTCCAAAAGCTCAGCCAGGAGCTCAGAGAAAGCAGAAGCAGCTTCCCAGTCTGAGTGTATTCAACACCTGCAGGATTCCATCGGCACAAACCCTTTCCTGTCCCGGACGCTGCCATGATTCAGAGAACTTTCCGCTACAGACAGCAATATGACCCAAATATGTGGCCGTAACAACAATGGGTGGGTGGTACGGCTCCAAACACCAGCTCAGCAGTGAAGGTCAGGAGTCCACAGAACCTCCAAGGAGACCGGGCCGACGCTGGACCCAGAGCCCCAGCTACACTCGAGCAGTCGAGGCCAGAGGAACAGCGGATCCAAATTCAACACTGCCAGCTCCGTGCCTCGCTGACCGAAGGCCTCACCACGGCCTCAGCGACCCGATCGGGCTCACCGGGACAGAGATCTGGAGGAGCTCTTACCGTGACATCCGGCTCCGCTCCTGGTGTCAGCCAAGCGAAGACTCCCGCTTCCTCCTGCGGGTCCGGCGGCGTCTGCTGCTGCTTCAGAGCCCGGTTTGTTGGACCCTGACCAGGATGCGCTTCTTCCTGGAGCCGGGTCGCCTCCGATGTTCCACCGGTGTTGGAAACGCCGCCGCTTGCTGCACAAGGCTGTAGCTCGACGCAGGGCGAGCTATCCTGGGGCTCACACATCACACTCTTCGGCTTCTGTTGAACGACCGTTACAAGAACGGCAGTTAAACAACAACGACGGTTACAATTTTTTGTGAAGTTGGGGCAGTTAACGACATAAAATCTGTGCATTTTTCAAAATAATACCCTTAAGCTTTATAGAAGAAAAAAAAAAAGGTTAATACCAGGTCAGTGCTTTCCCACTCTATGAAGACGAGTCACACAGAGAAAGAAATCTAAAATCACCTCGAAATGATGGTTGTTCACTAGAACTTTCTATAGAAATGGTGGGTTCTGGTCTGAACCTACGTGAGTTTGGAGGGCCGCGAGGTCGGCAGCAGAGCCTGTGGCTGCAGCAGGACTGCAAGGCATCCGTAGCCAGTGGGAGTCATCTGCCGTAGCTAGACCCCCGGGCGTCAGCACCGGAGCCAGACTGAATCCAATGTGAGCCTTTCATTAGGACGAGGAAGCATTTTCTCATTTCTAAAGACACCGAGTTACGATTTGCTGCTTCCACAAAGCTGTGAGGATAAAACGGTTTCCTATACGTTCACTTTACCAGCTCAAATGGAACTTGTTGATGAGAAACACCAGAACCTTCCGTCCATTGATGAGTTCTTTGTCTGAGAACAACCAGCAGACACGACCCATCCAGGAGGAGGTGCTCGTGCGCGTCATCCAAACGATAACAGACGCGCATGATGTTTGTAATTGAGCGCTAACCGTCTCCACGGTGAAGCAGCTGCAGGTAATGGATGACTGTGATGAAGAGGACGACCCTGAGGGGACGCTCTCCTGCGCTGTAATCAAAGCCGTGATAGTGTCCATGCCTTTGACTAATGGTCCCAACAAGAGCCTCTTACACCCTAACCCCCCCGACTCACGGGGATCATTTCTGTCACCCAAACCTCATTAAAGCCACGCAGAAAGTAAGCAGAAGGAAACCAGCTCTCCAGCTCCGTCACATTGATCTGAGTTGGACAAAAATCTCAGAGCAGTTCTGCTGCTGTAATCTGATTACTACATAACATATACAGTCTGGTCATGTTTGTACTTGGAGGCAGAAACGGTTGATCTAAATTCTAAATTGAGTGAGCTGTGACCTCTACATTTATCATTTTCATAAACATCAACGCGTCCAAAATGAAACTCAACAAAGTTTCTTTGTTGAGAAACATTTTCAATGTAAAACAGAAGGCTTCTCCATCAAACCAACAGCATTTATCCTCTCGTTTCGCTCCACGTCACAGGAACGACGCACAGAAGCCTTTTTTCTTGACATTTTTTCTCCTAAATGTCAGAGCGTTGTAGTTTGGAAAATCAAATCTAAAGCCCACACAAAGCATTATGAATGTGTGGCATTACTGCTGCATGTGTGCCTGTGTGGCCTTTGCAGGCGTCCTCAGAGACGTGGCATTGACAAACCTACCAACAGTAATTGGACCATTATGACTCTCTACGATGGTATTGATTCAGCTGTTTTAGGAGCAGGCGGGTAATGGCCGTCTAGACAGAAGGGTTCATATTGCAGGCAATGGGGACCTCTGCAGTATTAGTTACAGTAATCATTGTTGTTCATGACTGTGTTTCATTCTCAACGCCTGTTAGAAATGCAGAGCTTTCAGTCATGCAGGGGCTTCAAACCTTTGAGGGACTGTCCCTCTTTGAAACAGACAGAAATCCTGAAACACAAAGTGGATTTAAAAACAGATGATGACAAAAGAAATACTGTCCCGAACAAAAACGGTCACCCCATCCTGGTTTATCTCGCTGCAGGTACTTTCTTTTTTGTCTCTATCACAGCTGGAAAAATTAAACCTATTTTCTAAAACTCAACTCAAAGTTCAACAATTACCAGAAAATAGTTTTTCATCAAGTAGTAGAAAATCCTCACTGCAAAGTTCTGTTGTTCTGGTTCTGTTGATGTAATAAAAACTTGGTCTCCTTAAAACCAACATTTAAATCAAAATTACAAAATTAAAGCAGGTTTGGTAGAGTTGTGCTACGGACACAGCAGGCAAAAACACACTGAATGTGGTTTTTTTTAAATGCTTTTAGCATATAGTGTATACAAAGTACTGTTGCTACCCGATACTAGATCACATACCTACAGCTGGAAGATGCTTGGTACGAAACGTTGAAGTGGAGTAAATCTGGTGAATCATGCTCCAAGTTTGTTCTTTCACAGCTCTATTCCAATAAATGAAAGACTTGGTATCAAAGAATTCCAGCTGGACACAAACTGTAAGCAGTCTATGATCAGTTCTTACAGTTGGTACTTCCATATTTTAAAAAGGATGCTATCCATACGTCACTACCAAATCCAAGTCCCCGATTGGTCAAAGTTCATCAGGTTGAACTTTCAAAACACAATCAATGCTTTGTACGTAGTCCCCAAAAACTGGCTCAGAGACTTGCGTAGTTGTGCATGACTGTGAGAGTTTTAAAAGCGGAAGCCTGAAACCTGCATAAAGGTTTCCAAAGCCGGTGTGAACGTAGCGTTAAAAGCAAATATTTAGCTGAGCCAGACAATCGAATCAAGCTACAACTTTTGTTTAAAAAAATAATTAAAATAAATCAGTTTCTGAGATGACACCAGCTTTTCACAAAATAATTAAAAAAATAATGGGCTCTCACCAGCTTGTGTATACTGATAGAAAACAAACACATGCTTTTTTTAGTTGGTACATATCTATAATAAATCACAGTTATGTCCTGTGGTAGTCCGGGACCGCAAGGACCAGATTGTTTCCACAATTGTTGTCTTACTGCGCACCTCAGCGAAACTTTCACCTCCTTCACGAACTCAGAAACTCACCAGAACTTTGAATTTTGAGGAAAGTGAACAGTCCCCCAAAAAACTGATGACATCACAGAGGGAGAAAGTCAAAAAATGAACCAGCCAAAATGGGGCTCTAGCAGAAAAAAACCAATCCACTAACCAAACCAAACCACAGGTGTTGGAGATATTCAAAGAGAGTTTAAAATGATTATGGGATGGCCACCGGACCTATGGCTTGGCGACTAATCTGTGGCAAAGTGTGAAAGAGAGATGCTGCCTGTGACCCCAAGAACACCATCCCCACTGTCAAGCACGGAGGTGGAAGCATTGGGCTTTTTTTTTTTTCACCGTATGGAGGATGGGCCATGTACAGTCAAATCCTGAATGAGAACCTTTATCAGTGGTGGATGGGTCTTCCAACAGGAGAACAACATACAGTCAAGACAAACAAGGAAGACAGAGGCGATCCAGGTCCTGGAGCGGTCCAGCCAGTATCTGGACCTCAATCCTATTGAAAACATATAGAGGAGAAGCTGCTGAGCAACACCCATCAAATCTTAGGGTGTATTCAGAGTGGAAAAGTCAGTGGTTTGGATCAAGTCCTGACCCTTGCATTTGGTCTGTTTTCAGACTGTCGTCTACCGGCCGTTTCAAAGATCTCTTCAGTCGTTGGCCAAGAATTATGAGGACATGACAAAGCAACGAGAGAAAGAAAAATCAAAGTCCTCCTCTTTGAGATTCTTATCGGGTTATTTCATTTATTCAAACTAATTTTGAACGTCTGTATCGTCAGGTACAACACTCCTTCCTGCTGCTTTGGTACAGTGGAGACATGCTGCAAGGCGGTTACTGAGGAGACAACAGTCATGAAGGTACGCGGATAAGTGTTTATGACGTATAGATTGTCGGGTGTGCTGTGTATCACGTTAAAGGTTGCTTTAATGAGCCCGCATTCATACAACCCCATTTCAATGAGTCACTGTGTCTCATCGTTGATCTGCTACTCTGTTTACATCCTGCCCGGCTACAGTGGCCGTTTGGTCCAGTTGTTCCACGCCGAGCACAGAACCGATTCAGACTGAGGAAACTCAGAACGAACAGAAGCTCAGTCAGATGGGAAATGAACCGAGACCAGAAGGAAAGATGGCCCCAGAGTGGCCCACTTGGGTTTATTCAGACTGAACATTTTTTCTGGGTTATCTGGGGAAATGAAATCTGGTTCCCTTTAAGCAAACCAAATGTGTCCATTATGAATGCACCGTTAAAGAAAGAAAAGTGGACTGTAATTTCTACCGATATGTGCAGAAACCTGCTCAAAACCTCTGACAGCTGTGGTTGACAATAAGGATTTAGCAACAACGCACCAAGTCTTTCTGGCAAGAGGATTCAAAAACTTATTCCCTTCAATGAATTGCAAATAAATTGATATAAACTCTTAAGTTGATGTCTTGATTTTCTTAGTGATTTCTATTTCTCACTGTTCAAATGAACCTGTCAAAATCAGCAAGAGATCAAACACTTATTTCCTCCACTGTATTTCTGTCACTTTTACAATATTCTTCTAACATAAACCAACAAATATTCAATTAGTGCAGTGATGCCAATCCAGCAGATTCAACAGCAGCCTAAGAGGAGCTCCATATGGAGAGGGAGTACCAAAACAAGTCAATAGAGTCCTCTCATCTCCCGTCCAATTATCACCACAGTTCTGGCTAATCCCAGAGGCTAAATGAGCCGAACAGCTAGAACCTGTTGCAGGATGTCTTCAAATCTCGAAACTCCATCACTTGGTGGGGAAAAAGCAGGCGAGTGGGATCTCATGCGAGCATGATTGGAATTAAATATTAACTGGAGCCGGCTTTCATGGCTGGGACAAACCTGCCCCTTCCTGACACCCAGGGCAGTTCGGCTGGGGAGCAGACAAACAGTGCTGCCCCACCTCCCTCGCCTTCTTGGCCCAACGTGAGCAGAATACACGAGGAAGCAGCACTCTGACCACCTTTTCACCCTGTGCAAGTCTGCAGACGTGTGCAAAGACAGCACCCAGTAAAAAACATGCTTGCTTTGCTGCAGTCGATCCATCAGAGAAAACAGAACACCACTGATTGAACTGTTCAAACAGTGAGCCCAAAGAATGTCTCTAAATATTAAAATCTAAACCGCTGATAAAAGCACTGTCAAAAACTGAGCTGAAAATATTCGCAGGTGATATTTTTAAGCCTCGTTTCCCAAAAACACTACATCTGCTTCCTCCTCCTCCCTGAAAATTCATTCAGGACAAAAAGCACACTTGGATGTTAACAGGCGCGATGCCACCGGCTCATCACAGCAACGGTCATCCTACATGAAGTCAAGAAGTTTCTGTTGATGCAGAGGAAGCGGCGGCTGGTCCCGCCTGTGATCAGCTCTCCTTTGTTCAGGCGGCTGCAGATGTGTTTGTGGGGGAGGGAGGGTATCTGATGATGTCTACATGGTCTGCTGATCTCCTCGCCACATTAGGTCACATCTATCTGTGGTTCCTGACAAAGCAGTGAGGGAAACGCATTGTGAGATCTGCACTGAAGACATGGTTCCATCGTTCCATCTCTGGGCAAAGGTGAGGAAGAGGCTGGAGGACACCTGTGTTGGTTTACTGCTTTTCTATTCAGAACCATTCCGATGAAAATTGGGTTTTTAACGTGTTCTTGTGGCATCTTTCTGATGACAGAGGACATAAATAAAAGAAAATGAGTGTTTCTTTATTCAAACTGTTGACCATCAGGAGAAAATGTCGTTTAAAATCCTTGTAAGTGTGATGTAGAAGCTACAAAGGACGGGCCACAGGCTCCGCTCCATCACAAGCAGATCCATGAACATCTTTGTTTTTCGGATCAGAACTGTATGGCTCAGATGGCTCCAATGTTGCTCGCCATTTCGTTGTACCGCTCATGTTTGGTTGAGGGTTGTAGGGCTGTGAGCCAGTGGTAGAGTGCCAACAAAGGGATGATGGGAAGGGGGTGAGCTTCCTCTGCGCCAACAGTTCTGCCCACAACTGAACTTCAAATGAACTCCTGCTGTTCTGCAGAAAATGAGACCTGCAAAACACCACAGGTTTTTACATTTTGGCTCAAACCTGCATAATCATAATTAAAAGAGCACTGGGAACACTGGGAACACTTTGAGAAAAGGTCATTGGAATGGGACTAAAATGGTTTATAAACCTTAGCTACAGTTGATACAGTTTTAACCCTTTCACTGAGGGCTCAGTTAAAGCTAAATAAAAAATGAAACCAGATTCACATCATTTTATTACATAGATTGCAGTTCCTCAAAAGACCACTAGAGGATGGTGTCAAAAGGGAGCAACTTCCAACTGAATCAAACATGAAGAGGTCAGACTTGACAGCTGATGTCGTCTATACTTAGGTATATACTTCCTTCTCTAACCCTGCAGCTGTGGTAGATGGGGTGATACATGTTTTCTCTTCATTAATCAGTTGTTCTAACCTCATTACACCTCAAATCTGCACATAGTAATGCTGGATCAACAAGGAATGTGACTTTGTAGCAGCTGGTTTCAATGTCACGTCAATGTAAACACGCAGTGAGACGTCCTACAGCTTGAGCAGCCGGTGTAGAGCGATTCGCAAATGGCAAAGAGACAGTGCAGTAAAGCTTTGGCAGGATGCTGCACATTTTCTAGAGTTGAAATATGGATATTATGGTAACACATCCATGTCTTCCATAATGGAGCAAATAGGATAGTCCCACTTCACCTTTAGTTCTTTCCATTTTCAAAGCACAGTGGTCTTTTATTATCATTTTGCAGTTTTTAGCCCAAATGAAAAAGTTTGTGCCGTTTTTTTTAAGACATCCTTTTTGCGGATCAGCAGGAGCTCATTAGAAATTCACCTCTGGGTTGTGGGCGAGACTGTTGGCGCAGAAGTTAGCCTCTGCTAATTTTCCCATCAGTGCTTTGTTTAGACTCTCTCCTGCTAGGTCATAGCACCTCACAAGCCCAAGCTAACATTAGCATACATGGATCTATTAGTGTCCAAGTGGAAGCATCAGAGTTGTAGCGAGCAGAGACATTGGCCTGCCCATCTCAGTTGCTTCGTCACAACTGAGAGCTTTTTCAAACAGTGGGTTTCATGTGCTCCTGATCCATCACTATTTGAATAAGGAAATACTCAGAAACACACTTTTAATCCTAAATTCTTAAATACATGTCCTCCATCATGATAAAAGTACTACAAGAACATGCGAACACACGGTTTTCTTTGGAGTGGGTTTTTAAGGACTGGCGGTAGCTCCTCCCACATGAAGCTTCACCTGCAGTTTACGGTCTCACTTTGAGATGACAGATCTACAAATCCAGTTCTTCACGATTAGAAGATCTGAAGATAATAAAAAAACACAAAAAAAATGTTCCTATGCTGAACTAAGAAAAATCATTCAGTGGAAACCAGCGTGCGTGCGTGTGTGAGCGTGCGTGAGCGTGCAGAACAGATGAATGCAGCGGAGACCTCATTCTGTCTGCTGCTCTGTTGTCATTGTAATCCTCTGTCTGGCAGATGTGATCTCTGAAGAAGCAGAGACGACACCGACCACAGCACCACTCACAGGACTAACGCTGTTATTACAGCAGACTGCATAAGCAGGATCATCAATTCTTGAATATCCACGTTTGGTTTTTTTGTTCTTCATCATCCAATACAAATTCAAGGCCAGCAACGCCAGCGGCTGCTCACCACGAGGAGTTTCATCCACATTGTCAGTCATTGAAGCAACAGGAAATCAAACATCAAACGCATCTAAATGAAGATGAACTGGTTATTTTAGGGGTCTTTTACTCTGATTTCCTCCTCATTCCTGAAATAGCACATGCATTTTTCATCGTGATCATGAAAGGTGGTTGTGACACAGCATAAATATTTCTTGTTGAGAAATGTTTTCCCTCCAGCAGCTTTGTCGAAGACAGGAAAGATCCAAGCTGGATTCACAGCGGCCCTCTGTTTGCCTGTGTGTTTTTAAAGGCAAAAAATGAACATACATCATGGAGATGTTAAATGAAGCTGTGAGCAAATTAAAAAGGATTAAACATCACAATAAAATAATGAAGAAGCAAAGAACAAAAAAGAGAAAAGAATCAGCAGCAAAACAGAAAAATAAGAGAAGTGAGAAAACAGAACAATAAGGAATGAAAGTAGAAGAAAAACAAGAAGAGTTGTGTCCAGTTGGTCAACACGAGTCGTAACTCACCGTTCTTCTCTTCCTGTGTCTGGAACAAATTCCCTGGACAAAGATGCTGTACATGACTCCACTGTGGTATTCTGTTATTAAAGCAGTTACACACACACACGTCAAAGCAGCTGCAAACACAAAACAACAACAAAGATTCACACAAACAAAACTGTGACCAATAGATAAAAAATGACTTATCTTTTCCCCATCCATCAGATGGTAGACTGCTCTCAGATTATTGGGATTCCTGCACGAAGACACAAACTCTTCTCACATCTGTATGTTAGAACTTCAGCAGAAGAACCTGGACTTTCAGATGAAACTGTACCAGGGTCCAAATAAACGGTCTATACTTATAGAACACTTTTCTACCTTCTTTAAAGGCCCAAAGCGCTTTACAGTCACAGTCACACTCTGACGGCGGCTCCGCTGCTGAATACTGGCGCCAACCTTCCACCAGAGGCAATGTGGCGTTCAGTGTCTTACCCAAGGACACTTTGACACATGGGCGGGCAAGGCAGGAATCGAACCTGCAATCTTCCCATCATAGGTCAACCGCCCTTTCCACTGCACCACTGCTGCTATATCCTGAATTCTGATTGGCTGCAGGGTGTACATTAAAAAGTGATAATGGACACCAAACATGAAGTTCTGGTCACATTGGCTGAATGTTCCATATTCTTGTTGTGGGCTAAACGCTGGTTTGTAATCAGAACAACAGAAACACGGCGCAGAGGTGGACATCTTCATAAATGTGGTCATAAATCATTTTAATTGTCATTTCATGAAAGAAACTGTTTGCAGATCCACATTTACTGATGGAAGACATGACAAACTTTTGTTTCATCATCCGGACAAAACAAGCAGTCAATCCTCAACAGGAAACAAAACCTCAGCAGGGTTCTGTTTCCTGGATAGACAGCAGCTGATGTTCAATATGGTGCAGAATAAGCAGGATCCTCTGCAGAATTTACACCAGAATGGAAAAAAAAACAGTTAAAAAGGTTCACCTTTCGCCGCTCCGTTTCAGGGTTTCACTGAATGGCACAGGTGGTTTGGCAGAGTTTTACGCCGGATGCCATTCCTGAAAAAAACTTCTATTATATCCGGGCTGGGGACCGGCACAGGGAGACCCAGACTTAGGGCCCCCTGGGGCTGCATAGTTGTAGTCCTCCCACTAGATTACAGCACCTCACAAGACAATATTCGCATAGCAACAAAATGGCGAGCAACACAGCCATCCAGCCGTCCAGCTTGGAGTCAGATTCCAGGTCAGATGAGGAAGATGAAGATGTACATGGATGCAATTGGATGAATCAGAATTGGAGTGGAGAAGGAAGATTCGTCCCGCTCATGTCAGCTTCATGAAGCCGAGCTTTTCCAAACTGTGAACTTTCGTCTGCTTCTGATCCATCATGATTTGAATAATGAAATACTCAGAAATGCAGTTTTAATCTTAAATTGCTATATAAATGTTCTCCATCATGAAAAAAAGGCTACAAGAACATATTAAAAACACATAAAACTCTTGACGTCCGTCAAATTTACTGCTCGATGCCTTGACGCCCCGGAGCAACCGCTGACAAATGTCATTAGTTGACCACGTGGAAAACATGGAAAACATGGATGATGTTGAGTGAGTAGCTTGTGTGTATACAGTTCATCTGGAATCTGAATACGACTCCACAAGCTTGGAACACTTTTCTCTGGACAGTTTGGTCCATTCCTCTTTGGAGTGGCGCTCAAGCTCCATCAGGTTGGATGGAAGCGTGGGTGCACGGCCATTTTCAGATCTGGGCTCTGGCTGGGTCACTCAAGGACATTGACAGAGTTGTTCTGAAGCCGCTCCTTCCAGATCTTAAGTCATTCAGGAGCCTTTAGACAAACTCCAGACGGGCTTCCATGTGGTTTTTAGGAAGAAGGGACTTCCGTCTGGCCGCTCTACCATACAGGCCTGATTGGTGTAGTGCTGCAGAGATGGTTTTCCTTCTGGAAGCTTCTCCTCTTTTCACAGATGAACGCTCTGACAGAGTGACCTTTGGGTTATTGGTCACCTCCCTGACCGGATCAGGGCCCTTCTCCCCCGGTCTCTCAGCTTAGATGTTGGTCAGATCTAGGAAGAGTCCTGGTGGTTCCAAACTTCTTCCACTTACAGATGATGGAGGTCACTGGGCTCATGGGAACCTTCAAGGCAGCAGAAATGTTGCTGGACTCTTCCCAGCCTTGTGCCTCAAGACAATCCTGTCTCTGAGGTCTGGAGACAATTCCTGTTCTTTCAGGCTCGGTTTGTGCCTTGACGTGCACGGTCAACCCTGGACCTCATGGAGACAGAGTCTACCTTTCCAAATCCGGTCCAATCCACTGGATTGACCACAGGTTGGCTTCAATGAAGCAGCAGAAACATCTAAAGGTTCATCATTGAAAACAGAAGAAACCTCGGCTCACTTTGGAGCTTCACAGCAAAGGCTGGGAATTCTTCTGTTCATGTCATTTCAGGTTTTTCATCATTTTTAATCATTTTTCAGGAAGAAAATGGATTTAATCCATTTAGAAATAAGGCTGTGACATCATAAAATGTGGAAGAAGTGAGGCGCTGATGCAGCGGCATCAAAAACAGTTTTTTCACCTTTTTATTCTTCCCAGGTTTTTATATATTGACTTTATAAGAGAACTGGACTGAGTGACTTCACCCCCATGGTGTTCCAAACAGGAAGTACACGTTGGCTCCAAGAAGCCAAAATAAGCATCTTATACTCATTATTATACTCATGGTGATTCTGACAGCAGTCATTCTTGCTCTCATAGATTCTTGATAATTCTCTTTTTTTCATATTTTTTTTTCGTGGTTCAAATTTTTTAAGCTATTAACTGACCAGTCACCTTCCTCTTGACTCCTCGAGCCATTCTGGGTAGTGAAGGGGTACCCAATTCTCTGACTATTTTGTTTAGCTTAGTGGGCCCTAAAATGGGTGTGTTTTAGGGTCCAAAACGACAGCAAATAAATGAAGTCATAAACACCCGAAGGTTTGAAATGAAGAAGCTGCTTTAGATCATTTCCACACGTTTGTGTAACTCAATTTCTTTAAAATACATATTTATTGGGAAATAAATGAACAAAGGCTGAACAGTTATAGGGGCCAATTTTAAAGATGATTTCTTCTTTGTCATTTGTGTGACATGATTGGATGTAAATGCAGAATAAAAGAGCAGCAGGACCCATTAGGACGAAGGGAAAACCGTTTCATGTGGGTGAGTGAACATCATCATTCATGGTGTAGGAGCAGCGGTTCAGCTCACGTTCAGCTCAGGCAATCACTGCCAGACCTTCTAACATGTCACACGAGCACTTTTGATTCCAGTCACATCAATCCATGGCAA
Source organism: Oryzias celebensis (assembly GCA_014656515.1). Lineage (NCBI taxonomy): Eukaryota > Metazoa > Chordata > Actinopteri > Beloniformes > Adrianichthyidae > Oryzias > Oryzias celebensis. Next base: position 256,293 of record BNCR01000012.1, read on the forward strand.
CACGGACTCCCCGCCTCGTCTCCCTGGAGCTCCGCCTCTCCTGGGTCAGACATGGTGTTCAAGTGTCAGGAATGAGCCATGAAAGCTTAATGAGCAAGCAGAGCGGTGGGGAGACGGAGGACAGGGAGCATCAGGGGCCTGGTTTTTGGGTGACGAGGGACAAACTTCTACGTAAAGCCCCTCTCTCCCTGGAGGACTTTATTCTGAAAGGCTTCACGCCTTAAATTGAGCCTCCAGAAGAACGACGTGTTTGCTGTGGAGGTGAGGCTCCACGAGCAGCACATCCTTCCAGCTTCTGCTGAAATGAACATTAATTTCTCCTTCTTCATTCAGGAGGCTTCATCGGGGGAGGGGGCACGACTTTGCAGCTTCAGTGAACAGGACTAAGGGCCCCGTCGATGCCAGAAATCATTTGGGCTGAAGCCGTCCCTAAGCGGCGGCCCTCCCCATGAAAATGACATCAGGAAAATAGACGGTCAAGTGACTGCCATCTTTGTTCTCAACCCCCCCAGTCTGATGGTGGGTTTTAATTAGCAGCAGAATGCATCAGTCAAACCCATCCAAACTCCACTGTAGCGCCCCCTGGTGTTTGATAATAAAACAACATCAGAACTGTTAGAAGATTCTTCAAATATTCAAGTATCAGATTGGTACTCGCATCTGCAGATTCTCATAATCTGTGGCTAAAACAACATCTCTAGAAATTAGAATGTACTTTGTGTGGGAGTACTAAGGACACTTGTATATCTGTATATCTGTGTCTTCTCCCATGTAGTGATAAGGCTAAACTTCAGGCACTAGCTCCTCAAGTTTATGAACACATTTTCGGACAAGCATCCATCAGCAAATTTGAAGCGGGAATCGAGTTTGGTGTGAACGTAGCATAAAAAACACTGATTGGATTTCAGTGGTTGACTTAACAGCTTGCAAACATTAGGCTGAGTCCGAACTCTTCCCTTATCTATTCCTAAATGTATCCCTCCAAGCGGAGAATGTTGCTAACCCTCAATGATGTCATCAAAAGTTGCCATCTACATTAGTGCGTAGCTCCCGGCGCTCTGAAAACACATAACATTGGTTTAATAACTTCAAAAAGTCCTGCTAAAACAAAAACTTTTATGCAGAGAGATTGCACAGCTCAAAGGCCCTTCCTTCAAAAAACAATTTCAGACACCACTACTGCTCTAAATGCCGAAGGCGAGAATTCAGATTCGGCCTTGGTGCTCATTTCATCACAACAAGCAAAAACATTTTCTGATTTTAGTGAGTTTCTGCTTTTGGTCTGTTTTCAATTATTTTAGTGACAATTGAAGGTTTTTCTTTGCCACTAAAAGTGGGCATTATTCTACACAGGGTCTCTGATGACTTAAACTGGACTCTTTTTGTCTCAAAAGCAGCAACAACCCCCCCCCCCCCCCCCCCCCCGCCCGTTACCCATCATCCCTCTGCTCCAGCATGAAGCCGTCAGAGCAGCTTATGTCATTATGCATCTCAATGAAGCCTCAGCAGGGGGAAACCCAACACGTGTGGAGGATCTCATCTTTACAAGCGCCTCACATTAACAGGCAGCAGCGCAGCAGAAGTGAGGCTGAACAAAGCGAGGGGCAGGAGGAAGAAAACCCCCAAACCACCTTCAAACACACCCCATGTGAAGAGACGGTGCAGATCATGAATTATCCATGACCGACAAACATGTCTACAGCTTGCAGTTACTGCACTGCATGGAATATGAATGCGTAAAATAATGCAAATGATCTGGGGATGGAACACGCTCGCCTGCACAGACAATCCGGGTTCAATCCGCATGTTTCCAGCTCAGGAAGGAGCGCATTCCCTGCGACATGCAACTGTCAGAGCACGACCCTCAAATGAGAGGAATCTGCATCCTTTCAGAGATAGAAAGGTTCTGTTTTCAGCGCATGACGATTCATCTCCACAGTGGCAGCGCTGCAATACGCACACATTCATCCTCTATAAAGGAAGGCCTCCAGACTGTCAGAGCAGGATGCTAGGAGACGACAGACGAAGATGGGTGACCTTTCAGGGAAAATATGGCGCAGAGGATCTACCACTGTCTCTTAGGTCAACTTTGACCCTGATTTCTCCCTGCAGACAACTTGAGCTCAACTTACTTGCTGTGATATCAGCTGATGGACAATAGACCAGACAAAGTCTGCAGTCATCACAACGAGGAGAACTTTATAAACTCTGATCAGACCAGAAGAACGGCTGATAATCAGGCAGCAGAAGAAGGAATACCGTCTCCGACAAAGGATTGAATCTAACCACTGGACTTGGTTCCCTTAAGTGTGATCTTTCTAACGAAAACAATCTGCACGTTTTTGATTTCTTATTCCTAATTTATGTAAATGACTTTTTCAGATGTTGGAAACTTGCTCTATATTGCTGAGATTTCTCATGATAAATTATATAAACTTACTTACATCACTGATTCTTTTTTTTTTCTGCATAAATTACAAACAAGTTTCAAATAGTGTTATATCTACATGCACAGCAATATGATTCACTGTTACTTAAGGATTCTTAACGACCCGAATCAATATTGGTACGATATTAACATCTGATCATAAGTTACGAACCGGACGTTGATGACTCAAGTAAAGTAAATGGTAAGGTTGAGTCGAGGGGGGGATTATATACATTTGCTTCCTCCCACTCCCTTTTAAGCAATCTATTATTTGATGTCTAGTTATCCTGTGTTTGACATGTTTTTATAAATGTAAACCTCTGATGATTGTGTTACATTTGTGTTATTCTTGCCTGATTGCTTGAAATAAAGCATTTCAAATCAAATCAAATCAAACCAAATCAAACCTCTTTAAATTTGTATTTAAACCTGAGTATTTTGTTTTAATTGATGATTCAAACATATAGTTGTAGACTTAGATAATTCTACTTTAACAGTTCCTGCACATCACCTGTCTGTCCTGGGAGAGGATCCCTCCTTCATGTGGACATCCCTAAGGTTTCTTATTCTTTCCCCAAAATAGAGGGGTTTTTTTATCAGAGAAGGAGGGTCAAAGGTCAGGGATACCAGTTTAGTTTAATCAGTTTAGTTTGGTTTAGCAACCAGTTATTGTTTCTGTTTCATGACTGACTTTATGTTCTTTGCATAAATACTGGTGTGAAGCCCATTGAGACGGTATGGTTGTAGAAATAACATTAAATTGAATAATAATGAAAATGTTTATTGTATGTTAATGTTGACAAAAAAACTAAATAAACAAGAAACATTAAGAATCAAGGCTGCAAGATCCTGCAACCAACTACAAAATGACGACAAATGTTTTCTTACTCCCCAAGATAAGAAGCTCCACTTACTGACACTTAATTTTATTGTATTGTATTTTAGTGTTATTCCTGAGGAAACACACCCCCAAAGTGATATTTGGATCCATTCATCTCTGAGGATTTCTCTAAACCCTGCTCTCTGAGCACCAGCCCCTCCCAATCCACCAACACGAGCTGGACCTCACAGTGTGACGTAGACAAGTGAGAACAGTCCTTTGAAGGAAGAGTCTGCGCTGCCAGCACTCCCCACTCTAACACACACTTTCTCCATGGAGCAAACGGTGATCGCCAAAACGCTTTCATTTTAGCATTCAACAACGGCTTGCTGCAGAGGCCGGCTCCAGAGCCATGTCATGACATGGGCAGCATCCACATGAAGCAAAAAGATCAACTCGTCTTTCTTCCAGGTTGGAAAAGATCTCAAGAAAATTACTCATATTACATAGAAAGGCTGTTTACTTTGCCAAAGGTAGTATATTATCATACATATGGCTATATGAAAGGCTTAAGAAGAGCATGAAAGAGGCCCTTTAACACAGACAGGTTGATAACGGTAAAAGCGGCAGCAGCAACCCGTCACATCTCCTCCAGTAAAATGAGCTCACTTCTCTTTTCCCGCCGCCAACGTGTGACAAATAAAAAGGAATGACTCCAAGCCGTGTGGCTGTGGCTATGTCACGCATCGGAAAGGCTATCTGATCTTTTTGATAAACTTCTTATTTTTCAGGCTGCTCGGTGGTGCAGTGGTCAGCGCTCTTGCCTCACAGCAAGAAGGTTCAAGTCCCATCTGGGAGACTTGAAACAGTGTCACCAATGGGGGGCCTGTCTGTGTGGAGTGTGCATGTTCTCCCCGTGCATGCGTAGGTTTTCTCCGTGGGACTCCAGCTTCCTCCCACCGTCCAAAAACATGCTTCATAGGTTCATTGGTCACACTAAACTGTCCTTAGGTGTGGATGTGGATGTGGGTGTGTGATTGTGGCCCTGTGACAGACTGGCGACCTGTCTACGGGTGTCCCCTGTCTTCGCCCATGAGTGGCCGGGTTAGGCTCCAGCAGCCTGTGACCCCAAAAGGGACGAAACTGTTTAGAAAATGAATGAATTCTTATTTCAATTTTTCAACCATGAGCTTTGTTATTCAAACATGCATTTCAGGTTGTTCCAGGTTTGAAAACCTGGAACAACAAATGTCCAAAGAATATGCAGCATAAATCTAAATCAAATTGCTTCACTATCGCAATGTTGGCCACAAAGAGTAAGTGATGTAATATTCATGTAAAACGATCGGGTAGCGACAAGTGGGACCTCACTGCAGACAAGATGGCGCCTGATGTCATACGTTTGGTCTTTTAACTCTAACCCAACACTTAAAACGGGAAAAACAGTACATGTTAGCGTCACAAGTTACACCTCCACAACTGAAGTTTAGCTGACCTTTGACCTCAGGAAGACGTTGCTATCTTGATTTTCAAAATAAATAAATGAATCAAATCATCTTTAGTACCTTTTACAAATAAAACTCCTCAGGATTTCAACGTCTCTCCTCCTAATTCCTCAGACGTCTTTGGGAAGTTAAAACAAAACTCTAAAAGTTGTAGATTTTGAACGGCGTTAGTGAGGCGAGCTCACAACAGGTTCCTGCTGCTCGAACGTTTTTATTGGAACGTTTAAAAACCTACAGGTGCATACAGTGTGGTATCGGTGCGTTTTCAAAGCTTGACAACATCTTTAAATCTGCAGAAAACAAGCATTTCTGATGGTTTTGCAGAGCTGAATTAAAGATAAATCACCTCCTTCTGCTCCGGACCAGACTCAGATCATAGATTAATCTTCACAAGAATATTTCTTTTCCATAACAACCTGGTTTTGCGCAAACAAGTGAAAGAATTTCTCTCCATCGTAACGCGACTTAGACTTCATTAATCTTAGTTTGCTGCAATGTCGTCAGGATATGTGATCAAATAAAATCCCACGTTTACAAGCGATGTTAGCTCTGAATGAAACCTGTTCAGTAAAGTCTCATGTGTCTGCAGCAGCTCCTCACAGGCCTCTGGATTCTGCTGAGTCATGCCAGGTTTTAGGGGTCCTTTACAAAAACAAAAACCAATAAACATTTACCCTCAACAGCGCCTGAAATATTAAGATAAAAGTTTTCTTGCTTCAACTTTCAAAAGAAACATGAAAAGAAATTACAGTGAAACTTCTTTCTGTCAAAACTAAAAGATAACTAACATTAATTGAGTTAAATGAGTTATAAATACATAACCAAACGTTTTTTGCACTTTGTTGCATTTTGATTTTTCTTACAATTGTTAAATAAATAATAAGCCAAACAAAAGGTAAGAATAGAGAAAGTTTGGCTGCGCAAAAACAAATAGTTCCCAAACGACATTGAAGTAAAGCTGGGACTAAACATGAAGAAAGTCTTCTTACTGACAGAGATTTAGCAGTATACTCCGAATGCTCTTTTTCCAACTTTAATAACTGCTCGACGAGTTTGAATATTATCCGTGTTTTCAGCAATAACTTAGTGTAAACCATTGACCAGCGGCTAACGGAGTTAATTAGGCCACCTGTGTGGCGGAAGAATACATGGGTGGTTTGGCGGTGCTGTGTCGTCTTCACAAATAAATAAAAAGAATTAACTACAAAGTGGTGAATTTTAGAACAAGGTGAGTAAAAACATTAAACCATTTTATAAAATTTTGATGAATTTATTAACAACACAAGCCTGTCAAGTCATTAAATTAATTGATGTGTTTCATTTATTGATTGATTAGTTATTTATAAAAACCCTAGGAATTCAGGGAAGAAACTTTCAATATGTCTAACAAATATTGAAGGCATTGCAAAACATAATGTCAACCCAGACAAAGATGCTCTAAACTTAAATGTATTCATTTATACGCAGAAAAATCTGTCAGGAGTCTGCTGCCATCTAGTGGCAATTTAAGGAACATGTGAAACATTTGATCAGAAACTGAAGTAACAGAATTATAATTTTAAAATGATAACAAATGATCAAAATTACAAGGATCTTAACTTTACAAGATAATAATTCTTTATTTAATCCTAAATATGAAAAAAGAATAATAAGTAAAAGAAGTTACAACTTCAATCTAATTCCTGTCATGTTTTTTTTTGACACAAATATATTTCATTTTTATAATATAGCCTGTTTTATTATATGTTTTACACAAATAAAGCCAATGAAACATTGGAACAAACATTGTATGAAACTATTAATCCTCAGTGGGATGACAAACGTTTTCCCCGTTTTTACCATCAAATCTATGTATGATCAAAAATACCACAAGCAGAGCAATGCTGTGTTAAAGTGCAATACAAACCTACATTTCTATGTGCAAATATTATTTCATCAAAGCTTTTATTAAGACGTGAAAAAAGCTGTTTCAGCTTGCAAGCAAACTGTTTTCAACCACTGAGGCTCTCCAGTAAAAAATAACAACTCAGAACCTTGGAGCAGTGATGAATTTAGAACTGTTCTTTCAATAACAGTGAACTAGAACTTTTTGATGACACGACTCATGAAGACGCAGCAGCTCCACCAAGCAGCTGCAGTTCCTCATTAGAGTTTAAAGGATCTCACATTTCCTCTGTTTTACAAAAACATTAAAAAAAAAAGAAAAAATGTTTTGGGTTGTTTGCTTACCTGAAGTGTACAGGTGTATAACCATTTGCAGAAGCTCAAGTGTTAAGCACGGTGGAGGAAGGCTGATGATTAAAAAACCTAACCCACAATAATGATTTTAAACATTGCTAAGATATATTTATCAAAAATCTAAATCCGGAACTGCTGAAAGTGTGCAATAGTGGATGTTGTTGAAATTCTCTGTATGAGTGTATGTTATGTTTTCTTTCATCTTTATTACTTTTTTTCTGGTTAAAAATATTGTAATTGTTAATTCTTTCTTAATAACTGATGCCCTTTTGATCTAGATGTAAATATTTTGGTGGTTATAATTTCCTGTTTTTAGTGACTGAACGACATGCTTTTTTTCAGTTGTTTGTTTTCTCATGAGTTATTGTCTTCGAGACTCACTGATAAAAATGTTCTTGTGATATTTTTCTGAAGATGAAAGACTAATAAAAAGAAAATACGGATTACAATAGCATTCCTGAGTATTTCTTCACTTAAATTGTTGGGAATCGAGACCAGAGAAAAATGGTGTTAGAAGATTATATTTATGACATAGAAAGTACGCTGGGCGTGGCCACAAGCTCCTGGCTCCGCCCATTCTAATGTATCCACTTGCAGACAAACAGATCCATGAACGTCTTTGTTTTCCTCGTCTGAACTGGAATCTGGATCTTAACTGGACAGATGGATAGCTCCGATGTTGCTCACCGTTTTTGTTGCACCGATAATGTGAGGTTAGAGGTGTGAGGGGCTGTAAGCTAGCTAGCTCTTTTTGGTTGTTTGCTGTGTTTTATTGTATTTTTTTTATTTGTTGTGTATTATTGTGTTTTTTGTTTGTTTGTTTGTTTTTGTTTTTTTTTAACTTGTCTTGTCCAACAGCTGAGCAAACAGATATGAGCTGAGAGCCTCTTGTATTAGACAGATTTTACTCTTACAATCGGGGTTATAAATCATTGGGAACACAAAATGTATGTTGGTATAAGCCCCTTTTGTAATTTCAACGAAACTTTATTAATATTAATTTTGTTTGTGTTCTTTTTGTTGGACCGGACGGAAAAACAAAGGGGGAAAAGAGAGAGAGGGGGGGGGTGTTATAGATTCCAGAGGATGACTAATGGAAGGAGAAAGTAGAATTGTAAATCTACAGGCAACAAAATGCTGAAGCTTATACCCATTACAATAGTGAGTGTTGGTCTAAAATGGGCGGGGCCTGTCCACACACTCAGCTGTTACAAACATACCTGCCGGCTCCAAGAGTGTTCACAAACTTGTCCACAACCAGTTCACACGCACACTTGTGCATACCAACCAACACATGTAAAGCATTACATTCTGACACGCACACTATTTGAAGGTGCAAATGTGAGCTGACGCCTGTGCTCAGGTGAATGTTATGTTAAGCTGAAGTGGATGAAGGAATGGAAAGAAAAAAAGGAGGGAGAGCTCCCAGACATCCCCACACCAAGACCCCCGCCGAGGCAGCAGCGCCGACCAGGGCCCGCCCCCGCACCCATACTGTGGGGTCAACGGAGGAGATCCGCCCGCCAGGTAGTCCGGCCAAGCACCCAGACCAGGGCCCGCAGGACCACCACATGGGCCCACAACACCCGAGGGCAGTGAGGTACGGAAGCGCAGAGCGCAGGGCCCAGCCCAGTCAGTAGAGCAGCCCTCGCACCGCGCCGGGCGGCCCAGAGCGGGGCCCCACCCCCGAGAGCCCCACCACCCCAGACAAGCCGCCCACCACCACCCAGGGGTTCTGAGCTTCCCCCCACCCCAGCCCCGGGTACGAGCCAGGGCCCCCCAAGGGAGACCCGCTCCGAAGCTCCAGGCAGTTGCGGAGATCCAGAAGAGAGCACGGCGGGGGTCAGCTACCCCCACCTAGAGGAGGGATGACCGAGAGAAGTGGGGGTCCCCAAAGGAGTACGTAGCCTGACCAGGCTCTCCTATGTTGTGACTTAGAAGGGGCCCGGCACCCGAGGGTAAGGACCAGAACCCGCACCACAAGGACACAGACACCCTCCATGCTCAGATGGAATATGATCCCCTGCTCATGGACTTGCCAGAGGACTGAGGGATCCCTCTCCCTGCGTGGGGAGGGGGCCGCCGGGCCCAGGAGGCCGACACCCAAGAGACAAGGCCGCTGCTGCTGAAGGTCCTGTTCCCCCCACCGGGGATGGGGTAGGGGACAGAAGATCAGTGGTCCCACCTTCCCTGTGTAATGTATTTGTGTGTGTGTGCGTTGAGGTGTTTCTTGTGGTTGAAGGGTGTGTGTCATAAAGGGTGCAGTTAAAATTGGCGAGCAGGGCACTGAGGACATCTCCTGATTTCTTACAGGGATGTCCAATCACCCTCTCGCCAAGGAGCCCTAAATGTCTACTGTGCAGTTAAAATTGGAGGGTAGAGCACTAGGAGGACATCTCCTGCTTGTTGGCAGTGATGTCCTAGCACCCCCCAGGCGCCGGACCAGACCCCCTGACCAACAGAGCCCCCCGCCCCCAACAGGTGCCAGGGAGGCCCCGACCCCGGCAGACAGCCAGGATGCGGCGACACCCAAGAACCCCGTCCCCTAAGTTATGGCATTAGCTATGGGAGACCAGAGAGCCCGAATTCCTTCCAGGTTATTTGAACTCTTAGTTGACATTTTTTCCAAGCTGATATGATCCAATAGCAGATTCCTGTAATGTCTCTGTGGTTCTGTACACCTGTCTCCTGTCACCTGGGCTCTCTGGCAACAGGTATGTGCTGATCTATCAGTCTGGCTTAAGGTTTCAATCACAGCCTCACCTTCACTTTGTGTGCTGGGTGACATGAGTGCCATCGATACAGAGGGAAGATTAGCACCTTTAATCTTCATAACTCTTTGTATAGCAAAAAAGACAATCTTATTAAACTGGAAAAACAAGAAAAATATTAGTGTTAGCAATTGTCAGGTAGATTACTATCACAATGCTCACAAATGTCTGAGTTTCTGAGACCCATCTTGAACATCCTCTGTCCAGTAAAGTAAATTATGTGAAGAGTTTTAAATTTGATTAGTTGTAGGTTTGGACTTTTTGTTAGTTTGAAGGTATTTAGACACATCTCTGACCAGAAGCTTGTGTCTGTACTTCTGCCTAAGTCTGCATCCCATTTTGTTGTTGGAATTGAGACTTCCTTATCTAAGTTGCATATGAGTTTGTATATTTTGGAGAGAGTTTTATTCAATGAAAAATTAATCACAGAGGTAACTAGTTCTGGTAATTTTAGGTCATTGTCACTGGATTTAAATGTTTTAGTAATTACAGATTTAAGTTGCTGATATTCCAAGAATTTATTTATTCCATGTTTTTCTTGTAGTTCTTGGTGCGTTATGAATCTTCTGTCTATAATTAAGTGCTCAAGTAGTCTTACGCCCCCTGCTTGCCAAGCAGGGAAGTGCAACATTTTTTTATTTATCAGGATGTCTGGATTGTTCCAGATGGGTGTCATTTTGCATGGTAAAACTGAAGAGTTTGACATTTTAAGAAATTCCCACCAGGCTGTTAAAGTAGTGCTTATATTACTACTTTGGTAGCAGTCAAGTTTTTTTATTTTTGGGCTGATAAATGGTAGATCTGACAAGTTGATCTTTCCACAGAATGCCTGTTCCAGATCCATCCATGGGTTGGTTTCTGGACTGTTTTTTATCCATCTTAAGATGTATTGTAATCTGTTGGCAAGAAAGTAGTTATGGATGTTAGGTAATTCTAAGCCTCCACAGTTTTTATTTAGATTTTAAAGATTTTAGACAAATTCTTGCAGGTTTATTGTTCCATAAGAAGCTGGATATGGCTGAATCTAATGTTTGGAACCATTTTAGTGGTGGTTGTGTGGGGATCATTGAGGACAGATAATTAACTTTGGGTTAAAATGTTCATTTTTACTGTTGCTATCTTACCCATGAGTGACAGAGGCAGGTTGACCCAGCGGGTTAGATCGTCCTGTGTACTGGGGTGTAGTTTAGTTGCACCAGTTCTGATAGTTTCTGGGAGAAATAAATACCTAGATATTTGATATTGCCTGATCTGACTGGGATTGAGGTCATTTGCTCGTCTTTATCATTCAGTGACAACAAAACTGATTTGTTCCAGTTAATTGTTAATTTTTGTTTGTTTGTTTTGTGTTTCAATCCTGCTTCAGCTGTTAGAAACAGGGAAGTTTCAGCTTTGGACCGACAGATTCTTTTTTCGTCATTGTCACCAGAACAGTAAAATGTTACAAAGTGCTCTTTGGTCAGTACAACACTCTAATATCAGACAAACCTTGAAATGACATCAAACTAGCGCACTTTCAGAAGAAACAAGGGCAACCACGTGATGACAGACCAGTGAAAAAGCCCAATGAACGTTTCAGATTCTTCTCTAAACCCTCAGCCGGGTGGAGTTCTCCTCCTCACAGCGTTTCTGGGGTAAATGGGACTTTAAGCGAGGATGCTGGCGTGCGCATGCGCAGCAGCCCTCTCCTCCTGACGGTGACCTCAGCCTCCGCAGCGCCTGGACCGGACTGGACCGAACCGGGAGCGCCTCACACCCAGCGATGGCGGCGGTTTTCGGGAGGATTTTCGTGGGAATCTATGTGGAGATCAAGCGAAGTGACGGTACGTGTCCGGCCCGGTCCGGCTGGTTCCGTGCGCAGCTGACGTTCCCGCAGCTTAGCAGAAAACGACCCCCCCTCGAGGGCTCGGAGGTTCTGATCCGATTCGGTCCTGTGGGTTACGGAACCGGATTCAGGTCCTCCTGTTCGCCGGTTCTGCCGCTGCAGCGGGTCTGGGCGGGGTGACAGAAACCCCCCCGCCACGCCCTTCCGGATCCTCTCCTGTCACTCATCATCTCCTGAGGTTCTCCTTTGGTTCTGATTTGCGCAGGGCGGATCCACCAGGCCATGGTCACCTCCCTGCACGAGGACAACGACAGCGTGACCGTGGAGTGGATCGAGAACGGGGACACCAAAGGGAAGGAGGTACAGACGCTCCACCTGCTGCAGGAGGCGCCGTCTGGGCGGGGCCTGTCTTTGGAGCTTCCTCTGCTCCTGAAAGTTTCACAACTGTTTTTTCCAGAAGGTTCTGGACCACGTCTCCAGTTCCGTGCTCGGGGTGGGTGTGGATGCGTTAACCTGATCCTCTGTTGTGTTTTCCGCTCTCCAGATCGACCTGGAGAGCGTCTTCGCTCTCAACCCTGATTTAGCTCCTGAAGAAGAGATCCCTCAGAGTCCTGAACCTCCTCTTCCTCCCTCCAGCGTCTCAAAGATCAGCAAAGTCCCAAAGGTCTGCTCCCCAGGAGCTACCGCACCTCCTCGTTTGTTACCCAAAGTTCTGTCACTTTAGCTGAAACAAAGCATCTATTTCCAATCTGCGTTCATTGACTGCATATGAGAACTGGACTGAGCAACTCCTCCCCCTGGCGTTCCAAACAGGAAGTACCTGCTGGCTTCTAGAAGTCAAAAAGCCATAGCCGTCTATAGAGACATGGGCAGCTGCTACTCAGTCATTCTATTTTACGATGCTCTTGATAATCGCTTTTTTCCCCTAGTTTTCTGTAGTTCAAGTTATTTCAGTTATAACCGACCAATCAGAGGCCTCAGTAAAGATAGGTGGAGCCTGCTAGCCCCCACACATTTGATAGATGTCACGTAGCTCGCTTTTAAGTGGTAGGGGGGTGTGGCCTTTCCAGAAGCTCACTCCTGATTGGCCAGAGTGGTTGCTGTAAAAACAATTACTCAGATTGATTTGGACCAATCACTGCTTACTTAAGACTCCAACATGGTGCCAACAATATGGCAACAAATGGTGACTGAATTGACTTCTTTTTGTTGGAGCATTTTCTATGGATGACATCACACTCACTCAGTCCAGCTCTCTTATACAGTCAATGGTTTGCAAAATACATTTTTTGTTTTTCAAAGCTGCTTTTTTGAACATTGATTTCAGCAACAGAAGTGCTGTGAAGGTTAAATGGACTCTAAAATTCTGCTCTTTTTGCCCCTCAGCCCAAACGGGCCACTTCGATACCAAAGCCTGAGAGCGTCCCCCGGGAGAACAGAGGTGAGATTAAACCCACGGGAACTCCCAGTTTTACCTGTAAAGGTGACAGGTTCTTGTAAACCCAGCAGGGCTCCACCATCACATTTGTTTCCTCAGATGAGCAAACTTAAGAAACATCTGAGGAGGATCACCTGATCCACAGGAAGCCAAGCCTTCATCACAGCAGCTCTATGGGCTGTTTGTGAGTGAAAAAGGGTTAAACCTGTACGGGTCACACACGGTTCTCATGAAATGTCAAGGTTGTAGACCACTCTGTGAACTCGTAAAGAGAAAAAGTTCATGAACATGTTCTCTACGGTCATGCAGCAGCAACAGGTTTTCAAGAACACATACACAACACGTATGTGTGAGGTAGGTGAGACACACACTGACCCCGTTAGTGCTGTTCATGTGATACATGCACGCTCCTTCCATGCAGCCTGTTACAAATTAGGGAATTAGACAACCAGGGTATAGTTTGTGTGGACACCCGTGCGTCATGAGTGGGTGGATCTGGGTTTTTCTGTTTGTTTGGTTGATTCATGCTCAGTCATAGTGAGAGGGAAGGATGGTTTATCCGTTCCAGTTCTCTAAATTCCACTCTAAACTTCGGCAAATCTCTTATTTCAGGAAGAAATTTATGAGAGAAAAACTCTAAAAAGTATGTATCTCTCAGCTGCAGCGGTGGGAACCACCAGGGCCCGACCCAGCCAGCACAGCCAGGCCGCGGAGCCTCCCCCCCCCTCCATCACTTCTCCGCCTGCAGCAAACCAGCAGTTGCAGTCGCAGCAGAACGGTACGTAAATGAAGTTGTAGCAAATCGGTACATGCATACATTAGAAGCAGAATGGTGCTCATATATAGCCGCAACAGAATGGTACGCTCACGCAGCCGCAGTAGAAAGGTACGCTCACGCAGCCGCAGTAGAACGGTACGCTCACGCAGCCGCAGTAGAAAGGTACGCGCATGCAGCCGCTGCAGAACGGTACGCAAATGAAGTTGTAGCAAATCGGTACATGCATACATTAGAAGCAGAATGGTGCTCATGAATAGCCGCAGCAGAACGGTACGCTCACGCAGCCGCAGCGGAACGGTACGCTCAGGCAGCCGCAGTAGAACAGTACGCTCATGCAGTCGCAGCAGAACGGTACGTGCATGCAGCCGCTGCAGAACGGTACGCATATGACGCTGCAGAACGGTACGCTCATGCAGCCGCAGCAGAACGGTTCGCGCATGCAGCCGCAGCAGAATGGTACGTGCATGCAGCCGCTGCAGAACGGTACGCGTATGACGCAGCAAAACGGTACGCGCATGCAGCCGCAGCAGACCGGTACGCGCATGCAGCCGCAGCCGAACGGTGCGCACATGCAGCCGCAGCAGAACGGCACGCGCATGCAGCCGCAGCAGAACGGTACGCGCATGCAGCCGCAGCAGAACGGTACACGCATGCAGCCGCTGCCAAACGGTACGCTCATGCAGCCGCAGCAGAACGGTACGTAAATGAAGTTGTAGCAAATCGGTACATGCATACATTAGAAGCAGAATGGTGCTCATGAATAGCCGCAGCAGAACGGTACGCTCACGCAGCCGCAGCAGAACGGTATGCGCATGCAGCCGCAGCAGAACGGTACGCTCACGCAGCTGCAGTAGAAAGGTATGTGCATGCAGCCGCTGCAGAAAGGTACGTGCATGCAGCCGCTGCAGAAAGGTACGCGCATGCAGCCGCTGCAGAATGGTACGCGCATGCAGCTGCTGCCAAACGGTACGCTCATGCAGCCGCAGCAGAATGGTACGCTCATGCAGCCGCAGTAGAAAGGTACGCTCATGCAGCCGCTGCAGAACGGTACGCTCATGCAGCCGCAGCAGAACGGTACGCAAATGAAGTTGTAGCAAATCGGTACATGCATACATTAGAAGCAGAATGGTGCTCATGAATAGCTGCAGCAGAACGGTACGCTCACGCAGCCGCAGCGGAACAGTACGCTCAGGCAGCCGCAGTAGAAAGGTACGTGCATGCAGCCGCTGCAGAACGGTACGCTCATGCAGCCGCTGCAGAACGGTATGCGTATGACGCTGCAGAACGGTATGCGCATGCAGCCGCAGTAGAACGGTACGCTCATGCAGCCGCTGCAGAATGGTACGCTCATGCAGCCGCTGCAGAACGGTACGCGTATGACGCTGCAGAACGGTACGCACATGCAGCCGCAGCAGAACGGCACGCGCATGCAGCCGCAGCAGAACGGTACGCGCATGCAGCCGCAGCAGAACGGTACACGCATGCAGCCGCAGTAGAAAGTTACGTGCATGCAGCTGCAGCAGAACGGTACGCTCATGCAGCCGCAGCAGAACGGCACGCGCATGCAGCCGCAGCAGAACGGTACGCGCATGCAGCCGCAGTAGAAAGGTACGTGCATGCAGCTGCAGCAGAACGGTACGCTCATGCAGCCGCAGCAGAACGGCACGCGCATGCAGCCGCAGCAGAACGGTACGCGCATGCAGCCGCAGTAGAAAGGTACGCGCATGCAGCCGCTGCCAAACGGTACGCTCATTCAGCCGCTGCCAAACGGTACGCTCATGCAGCCGCAGCAGAACGGTACGTGCATGCAGCCGCTGCAGAACGGTACGCTCACGCAGCCGCAGCGGAACGGTACGCTCAGGCAGCCGCAGTAGAAAGGTACGTGCATGCAGCCACTGCAGAACGGTATGCGCATGCAGCCGCAGTAGAACGGTATGCGCATGCCGCTGCGCTGGCAGCATCTGGTCTGAAAAGACTAGACCAGTGTTTGTGTTGCAGCTCCAGACTTCATTCTCCAACACAGCTGTGAGCTGCAGGGTCAAAACCTCTTTTACCACTTTTGTCTAGAGCTGCAGCCTCGAGCTGATCAGAAGCAGCTGATTGGTTCCAAATCAACAGTAAAACATGTAGAGCAGCACTGAGATGATCAGATTCTTTTTTCAGAGCTGCAGCTTCTCTCCAAGAACATTTAAAAATCTGTTAAATGCTTCTGTTCACACCAGAACTGATTTTTTTTCTTCTGCCGCATATTGATGGTCCATTCAAAAACGTCGCTTTATTCTATCTGAACTTTAGATGTTTTGTCTCAAAGGACTTACTTTCTGTTCAGAGTGATGCTCTGTTTCCAGACAACCAAAGTTGGTCATCATTTCAATCTGACCCTCACTAACTGGCACCGTGGTTTTTAACCCGTGCAGCTCGCAGGAAGTCCAACTGTGTGAAGGAGGTGGAGAAGCTGCAGGAGAAACGAGAAAAGAGACGTCTGCAGCAGCAGGAGCTGAGAGAGAAGAGAGCGCAGGTGAGGTATCACAACACACGTCGTGATAGTATACATGCTTTTCTTTTAGTTGTTTTTCATAAATATTTTTTCAACACTCAGCATTGTCTGACTTTCACAACAAAATAATTTTTAGCAAAAACAAATCCTCCAGAAAGATGAACTGTTGCCTCAACTAGTATTATTCTATTTGCATGGATGGAAAAACACAGTTAAATGTAACCGAACCAGTTCTGTTAATAGTTCAGGTGCTTTTCAGAAACATTTCAGTGCAATGAAGCAGCGTGACCAGATGAAGGAGAGCGCTTGAATGTGTCTGAGATGCTTTCTTTCTGAGACAGTTTGCACTGCAGCGCTGCAGCTCCATTTTCTCACACGCAAACCTTAACGCGGATTTCACCGCACATCGCCACGACAACAGTCCTTTATCAGAGCGTTGTACACTGATCCATCAGGTCGTTGAATCCAAATCTTTTGCTGTTAAGTTTAGCAGAACCGCTTCGTCTTCAGTATTTTCTGCATGGTCTTGCTCATTCTTACAAGAGCCACGAAGCACCAAAATCCATGTTTTTTATACGGTACCAGTACCAGCTTGGCACAGACTCTCGGTTTTGTACTCATTCTAAGATAGATAAGTCAGTAAGTAAGTTTTATTTATTTATTTAGCACCTTTCACAGACAGAAGTCACAAGGTGCTTCACAAAATAAAACATAAAAGATTCCAGATTTTAGGAGCAACAGCTTGGAAAAATCTGTCTCCTCTGGTCCGAAAGCGTGTGAGGGACCATTAAGTTCTGATCCACAGACCTCAGTGCACAAGATGGCCTGTAGGGGGCGGTCAGATCCCAGTCATAAGAAGGAGCTTGATCATGGAGGGTTCTACAATCAGCACTAATATTTTATATCGACAGCAGTGAGCAGCTGGGAGCCAAGAGAGCTTTGAGGATAAGAGAGATGTGAGCTCTTCTCTTAGTGCGAGTCCAGATCCTCGCAGCAGAGTTTTGGATCAACTGCAGACGAGACAGGAAATCAGACTATTACAGAAGTGTAGCCGCGTTGATACAAAGGCATGAATACGAAGTTCTAGATCTTCATAAGACACCAGTTTCCTGAGTTTAGAAATGTTCCTCCACTGGAAGAAACAGTTCTTTAGCAGCTGTTTGGAGTGCTGCTCAGCCACATTTCTTTGTCAAAAATGACTCCCAAGCTTCTGAGGCTGGGTTTGACAGCCTGACCGAGAGAACCAAATGCTGCTCCATCCCTGGTATGGATCAACAGAGGCAATGACTAGTGTTTTCTGTTCTTTCTGAGTTTAGCTGCAGGGCGTTTTCCCTCAGAGTCCAGCTTGTGTGTCTCAGAAGGTTTAAAAGAGCAGTACAGCAAAGAAGTGGTAGGAGACATCGCTGAACTCCTGGAGGATCTTTCTGAAGGGGGTCATGTATAACAGAAACAGAACAGAACCCTGAGGAACACCGCAGGGTAAGTCTGCTGACTTGGACATTATCTGGTTAGCCTTGATGCTGAAACTCCGACCAGATAAGAGGAAAACCAGTTAAGAACTGACCCTGACAAACTGATCAAGCCCCTCAATCTTTTCAATAAGATCTGATGGTCAACTGTGTCAAATGCTGATGCGTTCCATTTTATGGGCATCTCTTACGGGGGCCTTAAGAGCCTCAAGCACTCCCCTTAAAATGCAGCCGCTCCTCTCTAGGACCCCGCTGGACAACCCAAACCCCCACAGAACCCGTGTGCAGGCTCAATGGGACTCTAACATCCAGAAAATCTGCTCATTTCCTTTTTGTCTGCTGTCCTGCAGGAAGTGGATGTAAACTTACCCAACTATGAGATCATGTGCATGATCCGAGACTTCAGAGCCAGTTTGGACTACAGACCTTTAACCTCAAACGACCTGGTGAGTCTCAGGGGGCGGGAACTGAAACAGATTTAGAAGGAAAATGTGGAAGGAAAAGTGATTGGCTACTTGAAATGATTGTTTTATCCATTGTGTGCAGCCTTCAGCAGTGCATTGTTAAGCCAATCAGAACATCTCAGTCAGTTTTAAATAGTAACAGATTATGTTGAAGCAGCTGGAAAAGGATCTTCATTTGATGTTTCAGATCGAGGAGCACAGGATATGTGTGTGTGTCCGTGCACGCCCGCTAAACAAGAAAGGTAAGAGACAAAGGTTTCCTCCAATCACCAACTTTATGAGACCTGGAGCTTAAAGCTTCTCCTCCTCCAGCCGTCTGTACGTCCTAACCAAACCTCCAAACGCTCCTGGAAGATCTGCATCAGAGCTGCTGGTTCTCTGAAGAAAACAAAAATAACTCAGTTAAACTCCAAAACACTGATGATGCTGGGAAATAAAATAACAAAAACAATCAATCTGTCAAAGAAAATAAAAGAAGCTTTATGTCTGGTCAATTCAATAAACGGGAATGCCATGTGGAGCATAAGTGAAGCTTCTGCTGAACGAGCCTCAAACTATTGACTGGACATGATAACTGGACTGGGGATATCACACAGTCCAGTTCGATATATACAGTCGGTCGGTCAAATCAGGATCATTTTTTATTCAGTATTTTTCCTAATTGGAGATATACTTTTTTTCACATTTACAATTTTATCCTTTTTACATTTTCAATATTTCTGCCACGTTTACAATTTGTACGTTAGAGTTTAAAACAACTTTAAAATTCCTTTTTTGTTTCAAATGTCCGCTTTCCTTTCACGTTGACCCTGCTTTGACCTCTCGTCCACTGCGGCTTGTTCGCAGTTGGAACACAACCTCACTTTCTCACGTGTCCAGATTTGGACTCATCTGTTTCATTATGTTTGTCGGTCACTGAAGTGATGTTACATGAAGTGAAATTAAACAGGAGCTTCTCTCCTCAGAAATCTCAGTGAAGGATCTAGATGTGATCACCATTCCCAGTAAAGACGTGGTCATGGTCCACGAGCCCAAGCAGAAGGTGGACCTGACCCGCTACCTGGAGAACCAGACCTTCCGCTTCGACTACGCTTTTGACGAGAACTCCACCAACGAAATGGTTTACAGGTATCTCCTTCTGCCTGCTTCACATGCTGCCCACAGAGGCGGTGACGGATGTTCTGCCGCAGGTTCACGGCTCAGCCGCTGGTTGAGACCATTTTCGAGAGGGGGATGGCGACCTGCTTCGCTTACGGACAGACAGGAAGTGGAAAAACTCACGTGAGTGGAGCACCTTAAACGCCAGCAGGTTGGTCTTTGTGCTTCATGCTGTTCCTCGTCTCCTTCAGACGATGGGAGGAGACTTTTCTGGAAAGAACCAGGACTGCTCCAAAGGCATCTACGCGCTGTCAGGTGAGGTTTTTAAGCTGTCTTCATTTCTCCTCAAACCAACTGAAGTCACGCCACTTCCTGCCTCTCGTTCTGCAGCCAGAGACGTTTTTCTCATGCTGAGGAAACCAGTTTATAAAAAAATGGACCTCCAAGTGTTTGCGACCTTCTTTGAGATCTACAGCGGAAAGGTGGGTGTTTGCAGCGGCTTCTGCTTGGCCCGGTTTGAAGCGGTTTAGCCGGCAGACTCTGTCCTTCTTTCTGCAGGTGTTTGACCTGCTGAACCACAAAGCAAAGTTACGTGTCCTGGAGGACGGGAAGCAGCAGGTTCAGGTGGTGGGGCTGCAGGAGAGGGAGGTGAAGTGCACGGAGGATGTCCTCAAACTCATCGAGATGGGAAACAGCTGCAGGTGAATAGCAGCGCCGCCGTCAGCGTCGGGCGGGCTGGTGGAGCTACAACCGCTGTGCTTTACGTATCCTCAGGACATCAGGTCAGACATCAGCCAACGCCCACTCGTCTCGGAGCCACGCCGTTTTCCAGATCATCCTGCGCCGGCGGGGGAAGATGCACGGGAAGTTTTCCCTCATCGACCTGGCGGGAAACGAGAGGGGGGCCGACACGTCCAGCGCCGACCGGCAGACCCGCCTTGAAGGAGCTGAAATCAACAAGAGCCTGCTGGCGCTGAAGGTTAGACTGAGTCCAGATGAACCTTTGATGACCAGATGAAGCTTCTGTGGAACCATCCTGGATGGATGAGAGTCCTCACAGACGCTTCCCTGGAGAGTCCTGTTTGAAGATGAAGGCACCTGAACTGCCAAAGTCCAGCTCAGACAGACGATGGTCACTAGGAAGCTGCAGCTTTATGTTCTGTGGTCACTGAGTTTGTCCACGTCTCTCATTGGTGATACAAATATGAGCAGTTCTGTAAATAACGCATGAATCAACAGAACGATGCAGCATCAAGTCCTGAAAAGATTTCAAAGGTGATTCATCTGAAAACAGACAAAACGTTTAGATTAATTGACAATGTGTTCAGCATTATCATTGATCTCTGAACAATAGACTGCTAAAAATGTTTGCTCTGCTAACTATGCTAATATTGCTAAAAGTGCTAGCATAGTGAGGCATTCAACAGGTTTTCCAGTATTGCTCTGGATTTGGCTCCATCCATCTTCCCTTCAACTCTAACCAGATTCCCTGTTCCTGCTGAAGAGAGGCAGCCCCAGAGCATGATGCTGCCACCACCATGTTTGACAGTGGATATGGTGTGTTCAGAGTGATGTGCAGTGTTAGATTAGCGCTTTGCATTTGGACCAAAAAGTTCCATTTTGGTCTCATCTGACCAGAGCTCCTTCTTCCACGTTTACTGCGTAACTCTCATGGTTTATGGCAAACTGCAAACAGGACTTCTTGTGGTTTTCTCTGATCTCTGATCAGTGTCTCCTTGTTCAGTCTGCTAGTTTAGATAGACGACCATGTCTAGCTAGGTCTGCAGTTGTGTCAGACTCTTTTCATTTGTGGATGATGGACTGAACAGTGGTTGGTGGGATGTTCAAAGGGAAATCTTTTTCTAGCCTAATCCTGCTTTCAGTTTCTCCACAACTTTCTCCCTGACCTGTTTGGTGTGTTCCTTACACTTCATGATGCTGTTTTCTCACCAATATTCCTTGACAAACCAGAGAGACTGTCACAAAACAGCTGGATTTACATGCTGAGATGAAATCACATATGTGGACTCTATGAAGTCAACATTTGATCAGTCACCAATCATCAAGCAACTTCTGAAGACAACTGATGCACTTAAAGAAAAGGGGCTGAATACTTTTACACACTGAACTTTTCAGTTTTTTATTTGTAAAGAAAAAAGTAAGTCTTGTCTAATTTTCACAAGTGTGTGTCACTTTGTGTTGGTCTTTCACATTAAATTCCAAAAAAATATATTTCTGTTTGAGGTCATAATGTGAGAAAATATGGAGAAGTTCAAGGGGTGGGAATACTTTTGCAAGACACTGTAACTACATAAGGCCAATGTGGACCAGACAGACCTGGAGGAAGGGTTATGGTTAGAGTTAGGTTGTGACGTGTGACCAACAACAACATTTAGAAACACTGTATATGAACCACATATTTGTTTCATTTTATTGTTACGTTTAGGTTTAAAACCTTTTTTAAAAATGTTTTGCTATAATTTTGTGTTTCCAATTAGCCTAAAATGTTTGAGCTTCTTGAAGTGTCTTTTCTTCAGTGACATTTTCATATTTTTGTATTAGTTGTGGCCCTAACATATAAAGAGGAATTTTGGTAAAACTACGTTTATGTTGTCATGCTAGTTTTCCATTTTTGATTGCGTCTATATTCGCATTAAAGACAAAGACATTTGAACCGCCGCTCTTTCTGCAGGAGTGCATTCGAGCTCTGGGCAGAAACAAACCCCACACTCCGTTCAGAGCTAGCAAGTTAACTCAGGTGCTGCGGGATTCGTTCATAGGAGAAAACTCCAGAACGTGTATGGTAAGAAGTAAACATCCTCACTCAGACGGCCTACAGAAGTCTCCACTAAACAAATTGGTTCTCCTCCACAGATTGCAACCATCTCTCCTGGAATGGCGTCCTGTGAAAACACCCTGAACACGCTCAGATACGCCAACAGGTAAAGAAGCCCACAGGCTCACACTGCATGCAGTCCGGCTCCGGTTTTAGCCACAGCCAGTTTAGCACCCGGTGTGTATGCAGCTTAAGGCTTTAGCAGCCGAAGAGGAAACGTGTCTTCATGGAGTGTTAGCTAACCCTAATCTTTTCCTGTCCGTGTGTTTCTGCAGAGTGAAGGAGTTCGGAATAAGCCCCTCTGACATCCCCTTCTCACAGAGCGGCGTCGGGGGAGGCCGATCCGAGCTGTCTCCCACTTACAAGTACGATCACAAAGCTGCTGCTTTCGCCATTCATTCCACAGAAGTCTGGAGCTCTTTTACTTTCCCTCTGAATGACACACTAGGGATCGGCTTCTTCCTCGTTTGGATCATTTATGAAACCTTTGCTTCTCTGTTGAATACCTCAACATTTATCAATCAAGACTTAACGTTTCATTAAAAAGAATTACGTGGCAGCAAGAAAAAGGAGAAAATCCTCTTTTTCTTTGACAGAAGAACAGCAGAACAGTAGCTGTGTCCTCTAAATATTACTCTGAAAGGTTCCTGCACAGGTTCCCATCGGTGTTTGGAACTTGAAGGTTTCTTCTCCTTCACTCTTCTGTCCAGTTCATCCTAATACAGATCAGTGGGGTTCAGGTCTGGCAGAGTTTGGATTTATGATCTTGTAAGATGAACCTTTATGTTGCTGCAGAAAAAAGCTATGGTAGCTGTTTGTTCAGGGAGACTCAATCCCATACCATCACACTTCTTCCTTCATGCTTGATTGTTGATGGCGTACAAAGATACAGTTGATAAACCAAAGATCTCAAACTTGGTTGATATGTTCACATCATCTCCTTCCAGTCTGGCTGACAGTGACCTCAGTGATGCTGTTGTCCTGGAAACCGTCCATCGTGCAGCAGAAACCGGTTCAGGTGTGACCGTGGGTCTGCCAGACCTCTTTCTGTCAGAGTTTCCAACAGTTTCTGCTGCTTAAAGGAACTTCTCTAACAAACACTTTCATATTTCTTTGCTGTTTCTCTAAGACAGGGGTGTCAAACTCGATCAAACAGGGGCAAAATAAAAAAACATGCTTCAGGTCACGGGCCTGAAAAGAAATAATTGAACTTTTTCAACGTAAATATAAATTAAAACAGTCAAGAGGATTATTCCAGAATAAATCAACTTAAACCTTAAATAACTTTCAATATTTTACTCTTCATAAAACATATTCTGTCATAATCATACAAATATAAACATGCTGCAGAACCAAACAAACAAACAAAGCCTGGAAATAAAACCAAACAAGCAAAGCCTGGAAATAAAACCAAACAAACAAACAAAGCCTGGAAATAAAACCAAACAAACAAACAAAGCCTGGAAATAAAACCAAACAAACAAACAAAGCCTGGAAATAAAACCAAACAAGCAAACAAAGCCTGGAAATAAAACCAAACAAACAAAGCCTGGAAATAAAACCAAACAAGCAAACAAAGCCTGGAAATAAAACCAAACAAAGCCTGGAAATAAAACCAAACAAACAAACAAAGCCTGGAAATAAAACCAAACAAGCAAACAAAGCCTGGAAATAAAACCAAACAAGCAAACAAAGCCTGGAAATGAAACCAAGCAAACAAAGCCTGGAAATGAAACCAAACAAACAAAGCCTGGAAATGAAACCAAACAAACAAAGCCTGGAAATAAAACCAAACAAACAAACAAAGCCTGGAAATAAAACCAAACAAACAAACAAAGCCTGGAAATAAAACCAAACAAACAAACAAAGCCTGGAAATAAAACCAAACAAACAAAGCCTGGAAATAAAACCAAACAAGCAAACAAAGCCTGGAAATAAAACCAAACAAACAAACAAAGCCTGGAAATAAAACCAAACAAACAAACAAAGCCTGGAAATAAAACCAAACAAGCAAACAAAGCCTGGAAATAAAACCAAACAAGCAAACAAAGCCTGGAAATAAAACCAAACAAACAAAGCCTGGAAATAAAACCAAACAAGCAAACAAAGCCTGGAAATAAAACCAAACAAGCAAACAAAGCCTGGAAATAAAACCAAACAAACAAAGCCTGGAAATAAAACCAAACAAACAAACAAAGCCTGGAAATAAAACCAAACAAGCAAACAAAGCCTGGAAATAAAACCAAACAAACAAAGCCTGGAAATAAAACCAAACAAACAAAGCCTGGAAATAAAACCAAGCAAGCAAACAAAGCCTGGAAATAAAACCAAACAATGGTATGACATGGTATGACATTTAGAGATCAGATTAGTGGACACATTTTCATTTTGTTATGATCACCTCACAATGGCGAGGACAGTTTACACGTGGCTTACCTGCGCTTGTCTCTACTGAGACGTGTTTCCTTAAGGAACCCCTGGACCGGACCCAAACCCAAACCCGCCCGTATTATGTCCACCAGCCCAAAGCTATTTCTGACCACAAATGTAGGATCTAAACCGGCCAAATGGGCAGGAAACCGCCTTTTCTGACAACAATGGTTTTCAGCAAGGCAGCTGACACATTGCATGATGGGATTTGTAGTTACTTTGATAGTGAAGGTCACAGAAACATTGTGATAGGGTCTTCTGTCAAATTTGGCAGCACAAGGAATTGTGGGATACCGTTCATTTGGTCTTTCTGGGTGGATTGGGGTTTCAGTGGGTTTTTGTCTGTGTTCTGTTTTCTTGCTGTTTTACTCTGTTTTGTTCTTAGTTACTGTTTCCTGTTCTGTTCATTTCTTTCTGCTTCCTGAGTGAGAGGGAAAGAAGGATGACCTCTTGTGATGTTGCTCCTGATAGTGTAGAGTTCCTGAAAACTAGTCTCTCTGTCCTCATAAAAGTATTTTACATTGCATTATTATGATACTAGTGTGGCATGTTGCCATTTTAATAATATGGATTTCTCTGGAAGGCCAGATCTAATTACTGAGCGGGCCGGATGTGGCCCGTGGGCCGTGTGTTTGACGCCTGTGATCTAAGAGAAAGAAAATGGCATTGCTACGGATGCTCATTATGCCAACTAAACTAATATTGATAAAAGTGCTGGCACTGTGTTTAGCGCCATCATGCTACATTTTCCCAGTGTTATTATGGTCTGTTGCTTGTCATCTTTTTCTTGTCATTTTGAAAACTATTCAGTTGAAGTTCAGGAGGATTTGGTACCGCAGTGTTCCAAAAGCTTGGAGATAATCCAGAAAAGTTGGAATGACTTTTAGGTTGACATTTACTGGAAAAAATGTATTCTGGTTTTATTCTGAAATGTAAACAGTGTTTTATCTTCTTTCAAACCTTTGGCAGTACTTTTGCTTTAACCACTTCAAGATTTTCTCTTTGATCAGGAAAACATAACCTGGATGATTACAGGGATCTGAATTGATCATCTTTCAACTCAAAGGTCTCTAGAGCAAGAAGAATTGTTGGGCTTCTCCTCCATCCTTTAGTTCTGTACATTTCTGGCTCCTCCCTTCAGTCTGGACTGGGGCTCACACAGCTGTGGTGTTTCCGTCAGGATGAAGGAGCTCTCTGTGGATCCTGCAGCGGCGCTGGACTTCCACCAGGGAGGACATATCACCCAGCTGGAGGTTCTGGAGGCCCAGTGGGGCGTGGGGAGCTCGCCGCAGAGAGACGACCTTAAGCTGCTCTGTGAACAGAACGTAAGTCCTATTAGAGGAGGAGGAGAGGACGGGAAGGTGTATGGGGTTAGGAAACTGTCAATAAGAAACGCATTCAGAAAGAAAAAGTTGTGCACAAAATAAAATTTGTGCACAACTGTTTCTTCAACTCTTTTAATTTTGTGCACAACTCTGCAGAAAAAATATGAAGACAACCTTTAGTTTTACGTTTTACATGTCTGTTTTGAATACGACTTTTCTTTGTCTTGAATACGAATTTCTCCTGTTAAATCGCTGTCAAAAATTTGTCATGGGGTCACAGGCATAAACATCGAGTCCCGGAGCATCGATTCATCCGAATGAGCTGATAGAATGAAACTTTCTAGAATGTTATTGATCCCCTGCCAGGAAAATGATCTCGTTACCGTTGCTGCGCTGGAAAAAACAATGAAACGGACCCGGAAATGGTGGTAAAAAAAAGACATGTTAATAAGAGAACGATTAAAGGAAATAAAAACGCCAGAGCAGGCGGCAGCAATCCCTGTCTCTCTGGGCTGCCGTTCTGTCGATTAAGATTTGTAATTCTTTCCTAAAACCGTTTATGACAGCTAAAAAATGAGCCTCAAATATTCCTTTTAACCCAGCAGTAATGATGTGATCTGTGAGGATCTGACTTCACGCTCCTCTGAATCAGGTTCATGACTCCTTTAACTCCTTTGTTTCAGGAGGAGGAGGTTTCCCCACAGCTCTTTACCTTCCATGAAGCCGTGTCTCAGCTGGTGGAGATGGAGGAGCAGGTGCTGGAGGACCACAGAGCCGTTTTCCAGGTACACACATGGAAACAAAAATGACACCTTTAAAGGAGGATTTTTTTCATCCAATGTGGAGGAAACTGTTCATCTGTAACCAAGAGTTTGTGAAAACAGGAGGAACCTTCTTCTACTCCACTTTGCAGAATTGTTGAATGCAGACACAGGCGTGAACGAATGGTCAGGACAAGATCACAAGCGAAATAAGCTCTGGATTGTGACTCCATAAAACCTTCTTTTTAACATTTGAATGTGTTTACATTTTTATGTTTGGGTCATTTTTCTGCTGTTTGCCGTTTCCCAAATGCTTCAGAGTTTCACTCTTTCTAAAGCTACGTTCACACCGGGCTCAGAAATGCGTTCAAGCTGCTGCTTTTCATGAAAAGTCTTTAAACACGGAAAATACAAGAATTTTGAGTTTCCACATTCAAAACTCTTGCAAGCACACGTTTTTAAGTTTGTTTTTGGACTCTACATACAGAACATATGGCCACTGAACTGAAGGAGTTGGTAGTGACGTAAGGATGACGTCCTCTTCAATTCCCAGAAGTGCCAGCCGTTTGAAAATTGATCATAAAGGAGAAATAAATCATTACGTTTTATGTCTGGCCCGAATGAAATGACAGTCTTTAGTATATCAGAAAAGAGCTATGAAAGAAAAATCCTGGAGTAAGATTCACCAGATTCACACTGCTTTGATTTGTCCCACCAGACCACCAAACTGTGAGTGCATGCGCCAGTATCAGGTAGTGACCGTTTAATGTGAAGATCATATGCTAAGAGCCTGTTCAAGAACGTTTAGCGCGTTCTCGCGCGTTCTCTAGGTGTCTTTACGTAGCATTAGGCTTCTTTAGGAGACTTCTTATATGTGTCTGTTCATATAAGAAGTTGCCAGATCCTGGACGCTGGATCATGAACTGCAGCTGGAGTCCTGTGAGGTCTGACCTTCTTCCACCACCTCCTGGAGGAGTTCTTGTTCAGTCATTTTAATCACGTGTTCCTGGGAAGAGCTCCCACTGTTCCAGGCTCTTCGTGTGCAGAAGGATTCCTTTGTGGCTCTCTTGAGTTTTGACAAATTCAAAATGTCTTTATAACTTTCTTCAGAGCACTTCAAATGAAAGGATTTGGACAAGTTCCAACAGTAATAACAGATAAAATAAAACAGCATATTGTTTTTAATGCAGGGTATTTTATAAGGTCTTTATTATAAGTTAAACTGAGATAAGAACCCGTTTTTCAGAGCGCTGCAGTAACACATTTAACCTCTAGAGGTCAGTAAGAAAGAGTTGCATCTCACTGCCTCCAGGAGTCCATCCGCTGGTTGGAAGACGAGAAGGTGCTTCTAGAAATGACGGAGGAGGTCGACTATGACGTGGAATCCTACGCAACTCAGCTGGAGCAGATCCTGGATCAGAAGATCGACATTCTCACTGAGCTGAGAGGTAAAATACGACTCTGATCAAAGGTTTACAGACTAAACGAAAGCGTCACAACCGTCCATTCATTTCATACCATGAAAACGCAACAGTGTGTTCTGAAGATTTGAAAACAAAAAACCTCAGTGATGCGAAGAAGTTTCATTTTTAATAATTACAACTTTTTTAAATTAAACAAATAGTCAGTTTTCACCTCCTGTTACGCCAACTAAGCCGCAGAAACTCACCTGAATAAATGCATTTTACACCTCTGCTGACCTGATGACCTTATTTTAGATTCTGTAAAAAGTCTACATAAGTTATATGCATAGATCTGTATGTGAGAGCTGGATTGACCCCTCCCCTCTGGCGTTCCAAACAGGAAGTCCCTGCTGGCTCCAAGAAGCCAAAATCCCACAGACTTCTATGTAGAAGCAAACAGCTGTTCCTCAGTCATTCTATCGGTCAGAATCACCGTTCTTGTTCTGATACTTTTCCAACTTGTTCTCGATCATCCTAATTTTTTCATGATTTTACAGAGATTGTACAACTTTAAAACATGTTATTCTCTTGCGGGTTATTTATGTAGCATAACTCCTGCAGTTACAAAGGGAACGCTGTATTAACGTCCATTTTATAATCCATTTGATCTCTTTTGGGGTCACTGGGCTGCTGGAGCCTAACCTGGCCACTTGTGGTACAGTCTGGACAGGTCGCCGGTCTGTCGCAGGGCCACATTTACCCACCCATACAAACTCGCATTCAACCAATGAAGCCATGAAGCAATGAAGCATGTTTATGAACGGTGGGAGGGAGTCCTGGAGAAACAAAACGCATGCACGGGGAGCACATGCACGGGGAGCACGGGGAGCACATGCACGGGGAGCACGGGGAGCACATGCACGGGGAGCACGGGGAGCACATGCACGGGGAGCACATGCTCACTCTTTAAACGGAAATGATGTCATGTATTTCCCGAGATAAAAGCCTAATAAATATATATTATAATAATAATATATTAATCCACTGTGTCTTGCTGATGAAAATGTGGATGATTCATAAATAATAACTTCAAATTTATATTCTTAAATTCATTTTTCAAACGCAATGCATTATGGTCTATATTTGCCAATAGTGAGCATCGATTCACACTGGTTTTCACTGAGAATTCAGTTCTAGGAGAATTTCTACCAGGTTTTGGATCTGTAGACTCACACAGACAGAAGACATGGCAAATAAATAGATCACTAAGTAGTGATGGAATGGATCACAGAAATGATAAAGCTCCATGCAGACATGTCGGATCAAGCTAGCTTCCTCTTGCTCTCCAAAGATCAGAAACAGTCATTAAAGCGAATCTTCTCTTTTTCAGATAAAGTCAAATCTTTCCGCTGCGCCCTCCAGGAAGAGGAACAAGCCAGCAAACAGATAACGCCCAAAAGGCCGCGAGCGCCCTAGAAGAGGCCAGGTTTTCCCGCTCCTGACTCGGCTGCGTTCAAAGCTGCTAAGATTTTACAACTCCACTGTCAATGCGCTCGATTTCCCATCATCCTCCTGTGAAACTAAACAGCCGACCGCCATCGCTCTTCCATCCTGCATCTACGTGGTTTTGCGTGTTCAGTCACAAGCGCTTCAATTAAACACAAAAAAACTTGAAATGAATTTTTTAAAGGATTCCCTCATTTTTACGGTTTTTATAAACGCCTGTTGCAGTGATGTGCAATATTCACAGGACCTGTTTCCTGCTCTTTGCTGGGGAGGGAAGGGTCCGGAACAGAAATGTGTTGATTGTGAATGAATAAAGTTTGACTGAGACAAATCAGAGCGAACCTGACAGGAATAACTGAGCCAAAGGCTCTACGAGGTTTCCAACTAACATTTCTGAAAATGTTTGACATCTGCCCAATAAAGAAAGAAACTCAGTGAGCTTGTTGTTGTTTAACCTCTGAAGATGTCAGCCTAACATGAGGGTTTTCAGGGGGCGGAGTCACTGACGGAAAACAAAAAGCTCGTATTGAAAAATCAAAACAAGATGAATGAAATGAACAGATCGCCCAACCTCCTAACGCTCAAGAAAGTGTGCTTAAAGAACTCTTTTGAAATCTATTTGAAAGTTGTGAAATATTGAAACATAAAATCCAAAGCAGAAGAAAGAGGTAACCAGTTGGTCAGATGAGCATCTCAAAACTGCTTTGTTTAAACTGAATCGATGTAAAAAGGACAAATAAAAGGTCTTGTTTACAGAAGGCTGCACTCCAGTTCAGAGGGTTTAGGCCACAATAAGTGTGAAAACACTTCATCTCATGTACATTTTATTCAATAAGGAGAGAACAGTGGACAACAAAAGTGTTTCAGTGTTCAGTATGGAGCTGCAGGAATTCCAAATGGACAGACGACATGCAACAGATGGTTTCTTATTTGCTAAGTGAAGCTTTCATGCAGATGACTTCAGGAAAACTATCCAGATATATTTCAAAGGTTTGTAAAATAGTCCAGATGGAAAAATAGGTTTCAGGAAGTCCTATAAAATGTTACGCAGTTGCTAATAAAGATCCAGCAGAGACAGAGATGAAGCATAAACACAAAGTGTGTGAACCCATCTGTGGTTTGTTGTGGGGACGATGGTGCCCTTGGTGGGGCTCTTAGGATTGTTTACCCATCTTCATGGCGGGCAAATAAAATGCTACATATCTCACATACATTTCACCTGAAATTTCCAGCATAATTTCTGTGTAGATAAATAACTCTCAACCCTTGAAGGCCTACTTCCACATCTCTACAGTATGTGCAGAGCGGTGACACATCCACGGCTCCTGAACGTCTCAGATTTGTGGATGAACATTCAAAAGTCTGGAGCAAAGCATTTCTTAATCAAGTCAGTTTGTGTTTTTGGATCTACATCGTGTTCTTCGATCTCCAATAAAGGGTTGGTGCACTTTTGAAGGTTTTCAAACTCCACTTCTGAACTTCAAACTTGACCATGCAGATGTTTTTTTGGACCATCTGAAGATCATGCTTTGGGTTCCTTCTTAGTCTCCATCCGACAGTCCATTCCTTATTATCATCCTGCCTTTGAGAAAGGTCGCCACAGAGACACCGTACACGCTCCTCCATGTGGTAGTTTCCAACATCAACATGCAGTCCTTTAACATCAGAATGTACATTCACGGAAATGTGTAGATCTAATTTGGCATTGTTGTTACTGCAGTTACACATGTTACACATGCACAAACTAAAAATAACATGTTTTAAACCTAAAATATTTTTCTTCAAATACATTTACTTTTAGAAAAATCTGTTTTTTTAAATTAATAAAAGTATTACAAAGTATTATAAGTAAGTATTACTAATCTAAATAAAAGTAAATCAACGTTTTTCTGTTATATTTGTGTTCTTGTGTACCTGTTGGTGAAGAGCAAAGCATTGTGGGAACTCTGCAGAGTTCATGTAGAACTAAAACAAGAAAGTTAAACGTTTATGACATGAAGGTTCACAGTATGAGAACCAAAAAATGTGTTCTCTGTATCAATAGTTTGGCACAATCAGAGAACTGAAAATCTAAAACAGATCAGAACACAGGTTTACCCTGAAAAAATGAAAACGTTCTATCAATGCCATAAAAGACGGGAATCATGGTATAAGTTCACTGTGGACAAGTGCAAACAATACTGAGGTTACACAGTTGATTTCCTACAGCATTAGAGAAGGATTTGGCTGCCGTGGTGGATTGAAACCACCAACAAAAAAACTCTCGGTGCAAAAACAGAACATCTCAGTCTGAACACTGACTAGAGAAAAAGATTCATGGGTTTTTCAGAATAAAAGGAGACAGTCAAATTGACTTTTTTATGTGTCCCAGTTTAAGTGAGAAGGAGACCAAACTTGTTATCTTCTGTGCGTTTGTTTTCACCCATCTC
Source organism: Oryzias celebensis (assembly GCA_014656515.1). NCBI lineage: Eukaryota > Metazoa > Chordata > Actinopteri > Beloniformes > Adrianichthyidae > Oryzias > Oryzias celebensis. The sequence goes on from BNCR01000012.1 coordinate 288,314, forward strand.
TTATTCCCACGTGCTTCTAAGCAGGGATACGGGAATCTTTTCCAGACATTTCAGATAAAAGGCGAGGTTTACTGCGGACGGATATCACAGGGCCACAAACACAGCTAAGATACCATTTAGAGTCATCAATCAACCATTAAAAGGTGTGTGTTGGAAATGAGAACTGGACTGAGTGACCCCGCCCCCTAGCGTTCCAAACAGGAAGTACCTGCTGGGTCCAAGAAGCCAGACTTCTATAGAGACATAAACAGCTGTTGCTCAGTCATGCTATTGGTCAGAATGAACATTCTTAGTTTGATACATTTTTTACATGTTCTTGATAATCCTCATTTTTTCTGTGATAAGATATTAAAGTTAATAAAGTGTCCAGTTCTCATATCAGTCAATGGGGGAGCCACATGCAAACTCTACACAGAAAGAACCCAATCAGAACTGGAACCAGTACCAGTGCAAACCACATTTTCCTTAAGTCAAATCTGTAAAGAGATTTAGAAATCTGCATGAACCAACAGTTCAGCAACCCCAAACACAATCAGTCCCTTCCTTGGAAAAGGCTGGCCTGGTCCAATGAAAGATCTTCTGCCACCAATTCTGAACACAAATGTTGCCTTCACACCACTCAGTTGAAGATAAACCCAATCAAAGAGGTTAGTTTCCCGCCAACTGGAATTTTAGCTCCTGTAGGTGTCGTTCGAAACACAGAATGTCTCTACCGCTGGGTCTGATGTTGGCTTCGTACTGACTGGACAGTGGTGAAATACCTCAACAGGTAGGAGTCCTGACCACACGTCTGAACCCTTCAGTGGATCCTCTCCTACATGCCTGAACACCATGTTTCCAATGGAAACGCTGGTCAATCCAACCTGGAATCATTTATTCATTGACAAACGCTGGTTAGGTGAAATTGTAGACTTGTTGATGGACCCAACAAAGCCCTCGCTTTGATCCGTCACGCCCAACTGTCTGTTGTGTTGGGAGTCACAAACTCCAGTAACTATAGCTGGACCATTTTGGGATCCGATGTCAGAAAAGATCTGCTATAATGTGATTATGTCCATTTTTCCAACCGCTGACAGATCTGGTCGTTCTGTACAGAAAATAGAGGACTTGTCATAAAGAATTGAAAAACTGATTTAATTAAGCACAACGTAAACACTCATGAGGTTGCATACCGTCTGTTCTTGTCTTTCTAAAGTCTAGAACCCAACAGGTTCTCATCCAAACAGAGACTGGAAAGCAGAATTTGGAGACGATTCATCCTTGACCAGCCAAAGTTTCTGGAGCCAAATATTTGAGAGGCTCAATGGTAACAATCACTCCACAATCAGTGAGATGTTTGCTTACACAACCACATACACAACAGTCCCAATGGAAACTCTATAAACAGAGGCCTTCAAGCTTCATGTCAATCTTATCTGAAGAACACAAAGTGGTTCAGTCTAGTTTTAGAGTTCTGCATCTGCACCTCATTCTTCTCTTCTCTTTGGGAAAGTATCACAGCATAGCAAAACCGCCATGAAGGTTTACGCTTGAAGCACAGCATTGGATTTTCTTCTCAGTCACCTGGACAAACTCTGATGCTACATTCACACTGGGCTTGGAAACGTGTTGAAGCGACCACTCCCAATTAAAAGTCTATGTAAATGCAGGCAAATGCACGTTTCAGGCTTCTGCGTGGCGTTCATGCGTCACAACCCAAGTTTTTAAGTCTGTTTTTGGCCTCCACATACAAAACACATGGCCATTGAACGTTCGTTAAAAGTGAAACCAATTGAACTCGATCAACCAGGAACTCAGATTTTGTAGTAAGGTTTGGGGGGAATCGTTTTTAATTCACAGAAGTGCCAACCGTTTGAAAATTGATCATGAAGGAGAAATAAATAAATGTGGTTTGTGCCCGGACGGAATTCTGCGACATGAGTCTTTCACATATTGGAATAGAGCTGTGAAATAAACAGCCAGCAGTGAGATTCACCAGATTCACATCGCTTTGACATTTCGCACCGAGCCTCTTCCTCGGTGAGGACGTGCGCTCGTATCAGGCGGCGACAGTCCAGTATGAACGTCTGCTAAAAGTGTGCTCAAGAATGCCTGCTCTGAAACACACACCACATGCCCGGTGTGCACATAGCATGAGAAGTGCTAACGTAATGGTCCAAAAAACCCACTAAACAGGCTTCAAAAGCAACACCAGGTTGTTCTTCCACCTGAGCAAGAGCAGCCACATCCTGAGGGAGTGAGGACGGCCTCATACAGATCACAGATCATTACGGATCAGAGATGAGGGTTGTAGTTTTCCTACATTCCTGTGAATGGAAATATACAGATTAGCAGATAGAAGCAGCTAAGTTATGATGTGAAAAAGAGGTACGGACCCCCACATTCAGCTTTAATAGAACAAACCCAGTCTTTGCAACATTCCAGCTGAATGCTTCGGGCTCATTCTTCAGCTCTTCTGATGCAAAAAATCTCACTGGCGAAGATTCAGTTCTGCATTTCACTTCAGAATTCCAGTTCTGCATTCGGTGAGCCCAAAAGTCTGGGAATACAAGTGTCTCCCAGAAGCAGCACATTTGAGAAATAGTACACCACCAGCAGGTGGATCAGAGGTATTGCAAGCAAATTAACATGTAAAGGGATTGTTGCCGTGGACTTTACAGTTGCTGCTTCAACGCCCTGTTTTTTCCTTCCTTCTCTCATATTAATGTCTCGTTGGATATTAAGGCTGTGAATGGCCCAGAGGCCACCATGAAAGTAAAAGACAAGAGAGTCCCAGATGGACTGGAATGAGAACTCCAACCCTTCAGACGAGCAGACTCAGAACCTGGTGTGAATCCTGTTTCCTTTGTGGCTTTCTTCTCTGATTGGTACATCTTTAAACTGTCACGGGTGAAAAGAACAGTTCATCCAAGTTACCTCATAAAAGCTTCTTTTGATTTGAAGAAGCCCATTAAGACCTGGTTGTAGGTTAATCATATTAAAGAATTACTTGTGTTTTCCTGAAATATTATCTCTGCATCCAGTAAAATGCAGAGCAAAAGTTATGGAGATCTTTGACAGATGTCCAGTTCATTTTCATGGGGAATTAATCCTAATTTTAACCATGTAGGATTTTTGTTTGCTGGGATTGAGACCCAACAAGAGATTTGTCTCAAAAAGTAACAGGATTATGCTGCATCATTCTGCTGATTACATAGTCATTTTGATTGTTTTATTGTAATGTTCATTTATTTGATGTCTCAGTTTTCTTAAATGCAAGCTGCTGGCCGATGCTGTATTTGAGAATAATAAAGATTGTATGTGTTATTGTTGGGTAAATACACTTAATGAAGTTTTAACTGGGATTTTAAGGTTTGCATTGTGTGATATTTAAAGGCCCACTGATGAAAATAAGGTTTTTAACATGTTCTTGTGCCATTTTTCTCATGATGGAAGACATCCAGCATTGAAAAAAAATAAGATTAAACCACATTTCTGAGTATTGTTGCCTTTGAAAAGGATCATAGAAAATATGGCATCTTTTTTGTGGTTTCTTTGTTCTGTTGGATGAACTGACCTTTTGACCTCCTGGACTCTTTCTGGCTGCAAGTTGGTGGTTTGTCCTGAGCTCATGACTGCAGATGAATGGTTGCTGTTCACAGAGGTGAAGAAGGGCTTTTCTTTTACACTAAATAAATGTAAGGCTTACAATAATTCAATTCTCTTCACTTTTAAATATTATAGTAATGCATCCTATAAAAGTATTACTGTAAAATAGTCATGCTACACAGATGTTTTGTTCTCTAGAACCGACTAATTCTGGTCAGTCCGCTCCTCCTGAATTCTCTTCATTTATAAGCCACAGACAGCAGCAGATCCGGGACCCCATCCCCACCTAAAACAAAGCGGTTCAGTGTCATTTGGAGCCCAGTAACCCTCCACTGCCCTCCTTGGCGCTCCCGCTTCGGCCCCAGCACCCTGCCGCGATACTCATACTCCTTTGGGTTGCCGCCGCGACCCCTCGGTCTCGCTCCCCTTCGCATTGGCTCAGCGTGCGCTCAGTCCGGCCCGGCTGGTTGGTGGGGCCGGAGCCTGACATTCCGGGTTGCTGAGAGGAGATGGTGCGAAAGATGTGGTTGCGTTTTCGCAGGAAGTCTCCACCGGCCGTACCCAAAGCGAAGCTGCCTTTGCGGAGGACCATGCGGGCGCTCCCGGGCTTGGCGGGTCGAGACCTCTGGTTGAACTCCAACTGGGCGAGGTGGTTAGCGTAGCCGTCGGGAATGAACTGGAACAAACAGGATTTGATCAAGTTCACAAACCTGTTAAAGTCAGAAGATGTTTATTAAAAGTAAGTTGTGTCAAAATAAAAATTCCAGCATTTTGACCCTCTAATGTTTGTTTCTAAAACTCATCCAGAAATCAGTCGTGTTGCTCCATTCAGCAGCTAAAAACATGCTAGCTGGTATGACTGAACCAGCAACGTCTTAAGTCTGACTTCTGTGTTTTCCTGCTGATGTCCTGACACCAGAGAGAAAAGGAGAAGGAAAGACCCTGGAAATAAATCCAACAAATACGTTCTTGAGGTTTAGGAGCTGTAAGACTATTTGCATGTAAACAAACAAACAGACGACAGACAAGCGTTTTCCACACACAGTTTCAAAAGTTAGATTTTCTGCATTTCTGACCTGACACTGATGCTGCATCTTCTTTGTGGGCCGTCCCACGATGTAGATCTGGGAGGGGGGCAGGCCAATGGAGGTGTACACCGAGATGTCCTTGTTGGAGCCGTAGGCTGCACAGATCCGCATGTGGGCCTGACGCGACACAGTCAGGTCAGTTTTCACCCAATCAGAGTGTTTTGTTGGAGCGCCCCTCATTCAAGCCTCACCTCACTGATGAGGGATTTCAGGAAGTTGGCCTTGTGTCTGAGCGGGTCGTGAACCAGCCCGTCGCAGAAGGACACAATCCCGTGAGGAAAGTTGTGTTGGGAAAGCCAGGCCACCACCCGCTGCTTCTGCATGTCGGGACGTCCCGTCACGTAAACGATCAGGTAACCCAAGTCCTGCCAGTACCTGAGTCCAGAGTGAGAAAAGGTTCTGCAGATTGGACTTTATGGGGTCACATTTGGATCAGCTTAAAGTGAAGGAAAAACTAGATTGTGAAGAAGAGAAGCAGTTTCCAGTTCAATAAAACTTAACATAATCTGATTTGTTTTATTCATTTGAAATGCTCAGTGATTAAAAGTTTGCATTAATTTGTAGTTTGCTTAGCATACTGTGTAATCCTGATTATTCCTCAGAGGTTGGAATTATTTTATTGGACCAAGATGCTCTTTGGTGAGAACTGCTGTTGGAGGTGCATGCCAGTAGAAGTGTCAACAGGAATGTTGGGTTGTTAAACCAGCTCATGTGGAGGATGGGATTCACAGACCAGTGGAAAAAAACAGTTCATCTGGGGACAGAGTCCACAAGAAACCGCAAGTGAGGAAGGAGATGAAGACCCCGCCTACTGTTTGCATCATCATTGTGTTTAAATTGATGGGTCAAGGGTCAGAGGGCGTCTTCTTCGTCGTGCCTGGTGTTAGAACGTCCATTTAGACAGAGCAGGGAGGGACAATTTGAAGACCCAGAGTTCTGTCATTAGCACTTACATGTTAGGAATAAATCTTTTGGTGGAAAACCTCAAAATCATTTGACCTCGATTCTTGAACACGCACTTAGGCATAATCGGAAAATTATAATCAACAATTGTAAATTAAAAAAAAAAAAAAGAAAATTTGAAAATAGTTAAAATTGAAAGTACACTGTAAAAGTATATTACAAACTTGACAGAATTATTGAAAAATGTTTTAGATTTGATTAGAAATGGTTTCAAGCAATCAAAGCAAAGAATGATGCTTGACCAATCCAGCTGTTTCCATCCAATCAAAGACGTGTCAACGTTAGGATAGCGAGGCATCAAATTTAAAAAAAAGAAGTGGGAGGAATGTGGAATTTAAAAAAGTGGTGTCAATTTAAAACCTGCATAAAAAGAAACATTTTAACCTAAAACTGCTACTAACTTATAAAAAGTTTGTATTTTCCACTTTTTTAGTCTCCCTCTTTGCTTTGAATTCTGCTTTCAGTTTTCAAGTTCTCACTTCTGAGCTCATCCCATGGTGGAGGCGGGGCTTCTGAGCCTTTTTTGTGTGTGGGGGCGGGGCTTTGAGCTCATTGGCTACCAGGTCATGATTCCTAGAGAGGTTTTCTGCTCTGGAACGGCGTCTGTTTATGCCGCCGCCTGTGCCACCACACTTCAGGAGAACATTATCACCTCTGTGTCCCTGGCTTTATCGGGATTCACCTTTTTTTTTTTTCAACGCGACATTTCTGTTGAGCTTGACAATTACTCTTTTCCGTGCAGCTTGTCAGGGTTACATAAATCCTTATCAGGATTAGATCTTTGTTTTCATTCTATTACTGGACTTATTTTCTATGAAGGTTTGAACTTTGAAAGTTTAAAACAGAGAAAAAAGTAGGAAAATGTTCATGTTTGTCTGAGAAAAGACGGACACGAACATCTGTGACCTGATGGGAAATCATGTTCTGGTAGCCAATGATCTCAAAGTTACGCCCCACGTAAAAATAGGATGAGCTGCAAAAACGTCCTTCATTTTATTAGCATAACACATGTCTGACTTTGTTGGAAGTTTTCTTTTCAATGGTTTTTGGCTTTCCAGCACCACAGAAAAAGAGGGAAAATAAAAAACAATAGTAATTCAAATGAATTGTCAAAGTTCTTTTACTTGTTAAATAATTCTTCTTTTATTAACCCATAATTTGTCAAATTATAAAAAAAAAACATAATAACACGCATTTTAAAATTTGTTTTTGTTCTAACTACATCTTCATTAGAAACAATAGCACTGTGGGCATCCTTAGACCTCTTCAAGATGGCAGCAGACGTCAGTCCATTCCGGTTCCAGTAACTACTTCCAGTTCATGTAAAAATAAAAGTCTTCTTTTAGGGTTTTCTCCATTTTAAAGGCTTCGTTTGAACAAAGTAATTTTCAGAGGGAACGGTTAAGTTATGCGGTAAGAATGAATTACTATGTTGTGGGAATGGATTACTTTTTTTTGATAACAATATTAATTTGTGGGAATGAACTCTTAATTTTTCGCAGTCTCTGTAGAGAGCTGAAAGTAAGAAAAGGGAGAAGTCAAAAAAAGTTGAAAATGCAAAACAGCAGCTGTTACAAATACATTTTTTTATTTTTGGTAACGGTTTGAAGTTTAAATTTTTCTTTTTCAAATTTTCAATAAATCCTTCAAGTTTACAACGTGTACTTTCGAGCTTAAAAATGTTTTTAACTTTTCTTCTTTTTTCTTCACTTTAAGCAGATTTAAATTTGACCCCAAAGGACTGTGCTGTCTTTACCTGACCACATCCACCGCCCCAGCTCGGACTTTGGGGTCACTCCCCATTATTGACACGCTGGCAGCAAAAGAGCCGTCAATACTAAAGACAACGAACTCTGTTCCTTTTGGCACAACAGTAAGATAGCTGTCTGCAAACGTGTGGTCCCCCCTACGGAAGAGGGAAGGAGGAGGTTAGAGCAACATTAAGACCAGAAGAAGAAACCTGTAATGGCTTAGTCCCATGCACCCTTTGGGGGTTTGGGTGGTCCGAGTCCATGGAGGGTCATAGAGAGGAGTGGCTGCAACTAAAAGCGAGTGGGTGTGTCTTGCAGTTCTCTTGAGGCTAGTATGGCCACCTTAAAGGACGCCGTGACGTGCGTGGGTGGTAAATCTATCGTTGCGTATTGGTAAACATAATGGAAGGGGGAGTGTGATGCTTTCGTATCGCGAGACCCAACATGACAAGCGTGGTGATTCAACTTGGTGGTGCGTATGTACTTGAACAAACATTTTGGGCTTCTTTCACTCTACCGCCATATTAAAATAATACAGTTAATTAACAAAATCTGAAAAAGATGAATACGCTGTTGACAGCCTGGAGGACCTGGAGAACTTCATAGATAACTGCTACAATACCTTCGTGATGGGGAAGACCAACACCATCACTCCTCCCTCCAAGGACTCTCCCGGTGCCGCCTCTTCTCCAGGCAGCGGCATCAGCAACACTTTAGAGCGCATTGATAAGAAGCTCTCCAGCCTTGATTGCCGTTTAAACCTGCTGGAGATTCTCCATAAAGAGTTCCAAGGCCTGTGAGAGTCCCTGGAGTTCAGCCAGCAGCAGCAGGAGCTGCAGCAGAGAACCAGGCCCTCAGAGAGAGACCGTCCAGACTCTGAGCAGCGACACCGCTCGTCTCTCTGAGGAGAACCGCTCCATCAAGGAGAACCTCCTGGATCTTCAGGAGCATGAGGGACAACCTGGTCATCTCTGGGATTCCAGAGGAGGCGGGAGAAGACCCAGAGGCCACGGTGAAGTCCTTAATGGAGGTCCAGCTGAAGCTCCCCAAGGAGGAGGTCCAGAAGATCTCCTTCCATAGAGTGCACCGACTCGGAGGAAAGAAATCCGACAACCAGCGTCTGCAACCAATTGTAGCTAAATTCAAGCATTGCAAATCAAAAGGAACTGGTAAAGAGCCGTGGCCGGGAACTGAAGGAAACACACGTCAGCGTGAACAATCAGTTACTGGCGGAGATCCTGCGGCGCAGAGAGATCCTTTTTGCACTAAGAAGGAAACACCTCACCGCCGGGTCCCGCAGTGGTCATGCTCACAAGCGCGCACACGACACCAGCATGTCCTGAACAGATTTGCCCATGTTCGGAAGCTAGGTTCACACCGGCCTCGGAAAAGCCCGTTCAGACAACTCCTTTTAATGAAAAGTAGGTAAACGTGTATTTACCTTCAGACATCTGTGTTCAAAACATGTTGAAAACATTCACGTGTTGCTCCGCGTGTTTTTAAGACTGTACTGGGGTTCTACAAAACTTTTAATAGAGTGTAAAACCAGTTAAACTTTGACCGATCAGGGGCTTGAATTTGGCAGTGAGGTTTGAATAACGCCCACTTTAATTCACAGGAATGCCAACTGTTTGAAAATTGAAGGAGAAATGAATTATTGCGGTTTGTGACCCGCTGGAATGATACGACACAGCCTTTCATCTATGGGATATAGCTGTGACAGAAAAAGCCTGGAACAAGATTCATCAGATTTGCACCGCGTTGACATTTCATTTATTCATTTAAGGAGCACCTTCCACCACCAGCAAAGGAGGCCCAACGTGCTGCACACAAGGAAGGCAGAGTACATTATAAATTCATAAAAAGAATAAAAGACATAAAACAATTTAAAAACAGAGATTAAAACCAACATAATAAAACGCAGCTTTGAAGATACTACGTCACGGTGATGGAGTAACAGTTTGGGTTTAAAAATCTCCCAGAGTGTAACCTCTCTAAGAGCCGATGGCAGTTGATTCCAGAGGTTAGGAGTCAGCACAGCAAAGGCACGGTCCCCCCGGAACTATCATTTGGTTCTCAGAACCAGTAACATACACTGATCCACAGACTGCAAGGACTTCAGGGGGGATATTTTAAAAGCAGAATAGATAGGAGATGAGAATAAAAATGTCTTCTAGCTTTTCTGACAGCTTCAATAAACAAGTAGAGTCTCTAAGAAGATCGTGGGAAATCTGGAGTCTCTCCTTTTCACACCAAACTTCTTCCAACTTTGAGCATATGCGCTGGTATTGGGTAGTGACAGTTCAGTGTGAACTACATATGGTAAACATGTGCACAATTCTAGCTGGGCTTTCATCGAGTGGACAGAGTGAAAACCTGCTGCTACGGGTCCCGGTGTGAAGGTACCACGAGTCCTAACTGTCCATACAGATAGAGCAGTGTTTCCACCGTGGTCCTCTGAACACTGTCCTGCGTTTTTCAATCCAACCCTGCTTACACACACCTGTCACTGTCAGGCTTCTGCAGAGCCTGATGATGAGCTGAATCAGGTGTGCATAAGCAGAGTAACATGGAAAACAGGCAGGACAGTGTCCCCCCAGGACCACGGGTAAAAACACTGAGATAGACACTCGTTGTAAATACACTTACCACACGCAACAATGGTACGCTCCATTTTCCCTTTGCCCCCAGAGGCGCTTGTACCAGCTTTAATACTGCAAGAGACACCAGCGCTCACCTTAAGGTGCGGCCACTCCTCTCTACCACCCTCCACGGGCCCGGACAACCCAAAGACCTGCAGCACCCGTGGATCAACCCCGCGTATGGCTGCAGGAGACCAAAGCCTTAAGCAGAGGTATTTCACTCCTCCACACCTGACTACCATTTTGACTGGATAGACTCCGATACCAAGCCGTTTACTCTCAGGGATTACAAAAGAGACACGTCCACTGCTGTTGGTGAGTTCTGTGTGGAAAAACACCCACTCCCCGGAGGGAGGCTGGGTCATGATGTGGATGTCAATCTGGAGAAAAAAGACAAAGAACGAGGACTTAATTGTCCTGATTCAGCCTTGAAAAAGTTCAAAACTGTCACAAATCCACTTAAAATCATAGTCAGTTAGCAGAAACTTTTATACAGTCACATTTAAAAGTGAAAAATGTCTCGGATATAGAAATGTGAACACCTGCTTAGTTTTTTTTAATTTTGCTTTTTAATTTTTAGATTTCAGTTTTTAGGTTTTTGGGACTCTGAGAGTGTAAAGTACTTTTATTTCACTGTTTATAAATAAAATTACATGGATTGAACTGAATTGAGAATAATCTTTGGATGGAATTCCCCTGATCAGATGAGCAGTATAAGATTGTATTTCTTGATTTATACTTGACCTTTTTTTAGCTCAATTTTTTACTATTTCATGTTTTTTGGTGTTTTCAAAAGGATCCATTGCTTATTTTCAGACAATTATATCCATACCTTCTCCCCAGTAAGGGTCACCATGTCCAGAGGTCCGTACATAAAACGTCCCGTCACCATCTGCACACCGCCCTCTGTAAACACGGCATCGTTCACGCGATGGTTGGCTGTCACGTTCTGAAAGGAAAAACAGGAAATCAGACCTGATCCGGGTTCACAGCCTCATTTGAATATTAGACCACAAAACCAAACGGCCGAACGTCCTTTCTGACCCATATTTTTCTCACCCGTATTTTGACGTGCGTTCTCTTACGGAGCCACTTCTCCCGAGGTTTGGAGGGAGTGAATTCTGACACTTCTTTACCGTCCAGCTCCAAAATGCTGGAGTTCTCGTGTCTCATCACCTGGATTAGTCAAAAGAAGATCTGATTACGGCCAACTCTGTGTACCGGTAGATGTGTTTTACTACAAAGTAATTACTATATCAGTGTCGTTTTCAGTTTAATGATTGCCTCTGTTTCCTTTGCTTTTTCTTTTTGACATTTCAAAATCTGAGATGTCTGGTAAAATTATTGTGGAAACTATTTTTTCCTAATTGCACTGAACTTAATAAATAGTGTGTTAAAGTGACTCTTGGGACTAAAATATGTGTTCATTTTTAAAAATATTGTGCAGAAATTATGGCACTAACAAGATCGTATTTTATTCAGAATAAAACAGAGTTGATGTTTTGAAGAACGTTCTGATAAAAATAATAATTAGAATTATAGACACTCTTACAATAGATCAGAAGATGGTTAGAATGGGTCTTTAAAAAAATAAATGTCTTGTTTTTTTCTTAACCCATACAAACACAGGGACATCATTCTAAAGGAAAAATATCACAAATGTGTTCTGTGCTTCACCTGGTTTGTGGTTTATTTCACATCATTTAAATTTAAAGGAAAAATGGGTCTGGATCTTTATGGGGTAAAAAGAAAAACACATTTTTAAGAGTTTTGAATAAAGTTTCCTCATGTTTAGCATCCTGGTGAATAATGCTCCTATTAGCAGTGCGGACTAAATCACAACATGCAATCTAAGCTGTGGAAACATCTTTGCTTTATTTCTATTTTTCAACACCAGATTGACATTAAAAACAGCAATGATTTTATAACTAAAACTGAGATTAAGAAACAGCAATGATTTTATAACTAAAGCTGAGATTAAGAAACAGCAATGATTTTATAACTAAAACTGAGATTAAGAAACAGCAATGATTTTATAACTAAAACTGAGATTAAGAAACAGCAATGATTTTATAACTAAAGCTGAGATTAAGAAACAGCAATGATTTTATAACTAAAACTGAGATTAAGAAACAGCAATGATTTTATAACTAAAACTGAGATTAAGAAACAGCAATGATTTTATAACTAAAACTGAGATTAAGAAACAGCAATGATTTTATAACTAAAACTGAGATTAAGAAACAGCAATGATTTTATAACTAAAACTGAGATTAAAAAACAGCAATGATTTTATAACTAAAACTGAGATTAAGAAACAGCAATGATTTTATAACTAAAACTGAGATTAAAAAACAGCAATGATTTTATAACTAAAACTGAGATTAAGAAACAGCAATGATTTTATAACTAAAACTGAGATTAAAAAACAGCAATGATTTTATAACTAAAACTGAGATTAAGAAACAGCAATGATTTTATAACTAAAACTGAGATTAAGAAACAGCAATGATTTTATAACTAAAACTGAGATTAAAAAACAGCAATGATTTTATAACTAAAACTGAGATTAAAAAACAGCAATGATTTTATAACTAAAACTGAGATTAAGAAACAGCAATGATTTTATAACTAAAGCTGAGATTAAAAAACAGCAATGATTTTATAACTAAAACTGAGATTAAGAAACAGCAATGATTTTATAACTAAAACTGAGATTAAAAAACAGCAATGATTTTATAACTAAAACTGAGATTAAGATACAGCAATGATTTTATAACTAAAACTGAGATTAAGAAACAGCAATGATTTTATAACTAAAACTGAGATTAAGAAACAACAATGATTTTATAACTAAAACTGAGATTAAGAAACAGCAATGATTTTATAACTAAAACTGAGATTAAGAAACAGCAATGATTTTATAACTAAAACTGAGATTAAGAAACAGCAATGATTTTATAACTAAAACTGAGATTAAGAAACAGCAATGATTTTATAACGAAAACTGAGATTAAGAAACAGCAATGATTTTATAACTAAAACTGAGATTAAGAAACAGCAATGATTTTATAACTAAAACTGAGATTAAGAAACAGCAATGATTTTATAACTAAAACTGAGATTAAGAAACAGCAATGATTTTATAACTAAAACTGAGATTAAGAAACAGCAATGATGAGAAACATTTAACTGATGTAAACTGTAGGAATTTCTTTTGTTTTCATAGTAAACCAGAAAATTACAGGTTGACTGAGTGAACAAATGGTTTAACAAAAAGGTGAAAGAAGAAGTCTGCTATCATAAAGATTTATGTTCTTGCTCTTAATCAATCACTACATTTTCTAATAAATATTGCAAACTTTATTTTTCCTAAAATAAATAAATATTTTATTACACGAATCAATGCGTACCTCTACTGAAATGTAATTGATCCAAAAATTTAAAATAATTGGGATTCGGCTGACAGAAAAAAGATAGAATTGAAGCTTACACTGCATTTCAAGATCAATAAAGTAAGTTATGTTTAGTAACTGCTCACCCGAGTGTACACTGAAAAATACTTTTTTTTACATTAATTGGCTTTAATGCAAAATCAAGTCAAATTAAATTAAGCTTTATTATTAAAAAGCTCTTTTCATGCTTTGAGCAGCTACTACCAGGGTTTCATAGACTTTTTTAGTAATGGTTTTCCAAAACTTTTCATGATTCATTGAATTTCCAAAACTAAAACTAAAAATGTTAGTCACTCGGTGCTGCTAAATTAAATCCAGATGCATATTGTGCGTCATGATTGGTACTGTCTTGCAATTAATGTTTTGTAATTTTTGTTTTATAGTAGTTTTGCAATGTTTAATGATGTATATATTATCATCACTTCTGCCCCTCCCTTTGCCTTTCCTCTTTTTTTCTGTCTTTTTTCTCATTCTTGACATTCTTTATGTTCTTTTGAGTATCTTTCATTCTGTTCTTCTTTTTCCTATTCCTTGGTGTCGGGATGGCTGGGTGCTGTCCCAACCTTTTCTATTTACATCCCATCATCCACCTCAGCTTCACATAAACATTCACCTGAGCACAGGTGTCGCTTCACCTTTGTACAGTTGGTTAGCGTGACGGAATGAAACGCTTTAGATGTGTTATTTTGTGTGCATCGGTGTGCGTGTGAACTGTGTTCTCAAGTTTTTGAAGACTCTTGGAACCAGCAAGTATGTTTGTAACCGGCCATTTTACACTAACGGTGAATTTACACCGAATGCGAATCGCGCTGCAATTAGAGTGTCCCGCCCCTCTCTCGCCGTGCGGCAATATTACTGCTCGCCGCGTGGCCAAAAATGTGTTCCCTAAGCTCGCCACCTCATTCACGTGTGGGAGGAGCTAGCACATAACGTTATTGATCACTACATGAAGCTTTGTCTGGATTTCATTTACATGGAAGACACAGATAATGTTTAGAGATCCGTTTTTTTTCTCTTTCAAAGAGATCTACAAAAACATTGGTGATCACGTCTCCATGGAGATCGCTGCCATCAAAAATATAGTAATGAATACATGAACCTTCTACGTACAAAAAAACTAACATTCAGGCAACAAATAGTAAACACACTGAGTAACAAACCTGTTGTTGTGGTGACAGCGGTTTGTCCTGCGCTCATAATCTATCAGTCTTGATGTAACCTGGTTCAAACCTCAGTATTACTGCTTTTTACTTTTTAAATATATATTTGCATTGTATTAAGCATGATGAATATATCAGTTTTTAAAAATACATTTCTATGAACATCTTTTTAAAACTAACAAGAAATTTTAAACTCAAGGTTTCAAAGTTTACATTTATTTCTGTTAAATATGTATTACTAAAAAAACTCATGGCTATAAAAATACATTTCATTGATGTTTTAAATCCAAAGAATTATCCTGATGTTTTTATTCATATTTATAGGATTTGGTTTGATTTGGTCGCGACTTACGAGATTTGGTCGCGACTTACGAGATTTGGTCGCGACCTACGAGATTTGGTCACGACTTACGAGATTTGGTCACAACTTACGAGATTTGGTCACAACTTACGAGATTTGGTCACGACCTACGAGATTTGGTCGCGACCTACGAGATTTGGTCACGACTTACGAGATTTGGTCACAACTTACGAGATTTGGTCACGACCTACGAGATTTGGTCGCCACCTACTAGATTTGGTCACGACTTACGAGATTTGTTCCCCACCTACTAGATTTGGTCCCGACTTACGAGATTTGGTCACAACCTATGAGATTTGGTCACGACCTACGGGATTTGGTCACTACTTACGAGATTTGGTCACAATTTATGAGATTTGGTCATGACCTTATAGATTTGGTCGCAACCAACTAGATTTGGTCACGACCTACAAGATTTAGTCACGACCTACGAGATTTGGTCACCACCTATAAGATTTGGTCGCGACCTACGAGATTTGGTCACGACTTACGAGATTTGGTCACAACTTACGAGATTTGGTCACAACTTACGAGATTTGGTCACGACCTACGAGATTTGGTCGCCACCTACTAGATTTGGTCACGACTTACGAGATTTGTTCGCCACCTACTAGATTTGGTCCCGACCTACGAGATTTGGTCACAACCTATGAGATTTGGTCACGACCTACGGGATTTGGTCACTACTTACGAGATTTGGTCACAATTTATGAGATTTGGTCATGACCTTATAGATTTGGTCGCAACCAACTAGATTTGGTCACGACCTACAAGATTTAGTCACGACCTACGAGATTTGGTCACCACCTATAAGATTTGTTCACGACTTACAAGATTTGGTCACGACCTACGATATTTGGTCACGGCCTATGAGATTTGGTCACGTCCTACGAGATTTGGTCACGACCTACGATATTTGGTCACGACCTACGATATTTGGTCACGGCCTATGAGATTTGGTCACGGCCTACGAGATTTGGTCACGACCTACGATGTTTGGTCACGGTCTATGAGATTTGGTCACGGCCTACGAGATTTGGTCACGACCTACGATATTTGGTCACGATTTACGAAAATTGGTCACGACCTAATAGATGTGGTCGCGTTTTTGGTAACGAGATTTGGCCATGAATTAGGAGATTTGGTCACGACTTACGAGATTTGGTCACAAACTACGTGATTTGACCACGATTTACGGGATTGATTACGACCTACGAGATTTGGCAACGACCTATAAGATTTGGTCACAACCTACTATATTTGGTCAAGGCCTATAAGATTTGGTCACGACCTACGAGATTTGGTAAAAACTTACAAGATTTGGTCACGACTTACTAGATTTGGTCACGACTTACAAGATTTGGTAGCGACTTACGAGATTTGGTCGCGACCTACGAGATTTGGTCACGACTTACGAGATTTGGTCACAACTTACGAGATTTGGTCACGACCTACGAGATTTGGTCGCGACCTACGAGATTTGGTCACGACTTACGAGATTTGGTCACAACTTACGAGATTTGGTCACAACTTACGAGATTTGGTCACGACCTACGAGATTTGGTCGCCACCTACTAGATTTGGTCACGACTTACGAGATTTGTTCGCCACCTACTAGATTTGGTCCCGACTTACGAGATTTGGTCACGGTCTATGAGATTTGGTCACGATTTACGAGATTTGGTCACGATTTACGAGATTTGAACACGGCCTATGAGATTTGGTCGCCACCTACTAGATTTGGTCACGACTTACGAGATTTGGTCACGATTTATGAGATTTGGTTGCCACCTATAAGATTTGGTCAAGACTTACAACATGCGGACACGAGCTACGAGATTTGGTCACCACCTATAAGATTTGGTGACGACTTACAAGATTTGGTCACGATTTACGAGATTAGGTCACGACCTACGAGATTTGGTCACGACTTATGAGATTTGGTCACCACCTACTAGATTTGGTCACCACCTATAAGATTTGGTCACGACTTACAAGATTTGGTCACGATGTATGAGATTTGGTTGCCACCTATAAGATTTGGTCAAGACTTACAACATGCGGACACGAGCTAGGAGATTTGGTCACGGTCTATGAGATTTGGTCACGATTTACGAGATTTGGTCACGATTTACGAGATTAGGTCACGACCTACGAGATTTGGCCACGACTTATGAGATTTGGTCACCACCTATAAGATTTGGTCACGACCTACGATATTTGGTCACGGCCTATGAGATTTGGTCACGGCCTACGAGATTTGGTCACCACCTATAAGATTTGGTCACAACTTACAAGATTTGGTCACGACCTATGATATTTGGTCACGGCCTATTAGATTTGGTCACGGCCTACGAGATTTGGTCACGACCTACGATATTTGGTCACGACCTACGATATTTGGTCACGATTTACGAAAATTGGTCATGACTTACGAGATTTGGTCACAACCTACGAGATTTGACCACGATTTATGGGATTGATTACGACCTACGAGATTTGGTCACAACCTATGAGATTTGGTCACGACCTACGGGATTTGGTCACTACTTACGAGATTTGGTCACAATTTATGAGATTTCGTCATGACCTTATAGATTTGGTCGCAACCAACTAGATTTGGTCACGACCTACAAGATTTAGTCACGACCTACGAGATTTGGTCATCACCTATAAGATTTGTTCACGACTTACAAGATTTGGTCACGACCTACGATATTTGGTCACGGCCTATGAGATTTGGTCACGTCCTACGAGATTTGGTAAAAACTTACAAGATTTGGTCACGACTTACTAGATTTGGTCACGACTTACAAGATTTGGTAGCGACTTACGAGATTTGGTCGCGACCTACGAGATTTGGTCACGACTTACGAGATTTGGTCACAACTTACGAGATTTGGTCACAACTTACGAGATCTGGTCATGACCTACGAGATTTGGTCGCGACCTACGAGATTTGGTCACGACTTACGAGATTTGGTCACAACTTACGAGATTTGGTCACAACTTACGAGATTTGGTCACGACCTACGAGATTTGGTCGCCACCTACTAGATTTGGTCACGACTTACGAGATTTGGTCACGGTCTATGAGATTTGGTCACGATTTACAAGATGCGGTCACGACTTACGAGATTTGGTCACGATTTACGAGATTTGGTCACGATTTACGAGATTTGGTCACGGCCTATGAGATTTGGTCGCCACCTACTAGATTTGGTCACGACTTACGAGATTTGGTCACGATTTATGAGATTTGGTTGCCACCTATAAGATTTGGTCAAGACTTACAACATGCGGACACGAGCTATGAGATTTGGTCACCACCTATAAGATTTGGTGACGACTTACAAGATTTGGTCACGATTTACGAGATTAGGTCACGACCTACGAGATTTGGTCACGACTTATGAGATTTGGTCACCACCTACTAGATTTGGTCACCACCTATAAGATTTGGTCACGACTTACAAGATTTGGTCACGATGTATGAGATTTGGTTGCCACCTATAAGATTTGGTCAAGACTTACAACATGCGGACACGAGCTAGGAGATTTGGTCACGGTCTATGAGATTTGGTCACGATTTACGAGATTTGGTCACGATTTACGAGATTAGGTCACGACCTACGAGATTTGGCCACGACTTATGAGATTTGGTCACCACCTATAAGATTTGGTCACGACCTACGATATTTGGTCACGGCCTATGAGATTTGGTCACGGCCTACGAGATTTGGTCACCACCTATAAGATTTGGTCACAACTTACAAGATTTGGTCACGACCTACGATATTTGGTCACGGCCTATTAGATTTGGTCACGGCCTACGAGATTTGGTCACGACCTACGATATTTGGTCACGATTTACGAAAATTGGTCATGACTTACGAGATTTGGTCACAACCTACGAGATTTGACCACGATTTATGGGATTGATTACGACCTACGAGATTTGGTCACAACCTATGAGATTTGGTCACGACCTACGGGATTTGGTCACTACTTACGAGATTTGGTCACAATTTATGAGATTTGGTCATGACCTTATAGATTTGGTCGCAACCAACTAGATTTGGTCACGACCTACAAGATTTAGTCATGACCTACGAGATTTGGTCACCACCTATAAGATTTGTTCACGACTTACAAGATTTGGTCACGACCTACGATATTTGGTCACGGCCTTTGAGATTTGGTCACGACCTATGAGATTTGGTAAAAACTTACAAGATTTGGTCACGACTTACTAGATTTGGTCACGACTTACTAGATTTGGTCACGACCTACTAGATTTGGTCACGACTTACTAGATTTGGTCACGACCTACTAGATTTGGTCACGACCTACAAGATTTAGTCACGACCTACGAGATTTGGTCACCACCTATAAGATTTGGTCACGACTTACAAGATTTGGTCACGATTTATGAGATTTGGTTGCCACCTATAAGATTTGGTCAAGACTTACAACATGCGGACACGAGCTAGGAGATTTGGTCACGGTCTATGAGATTTGGTCACGATTTACGAGATTTGGTCACGATTTACGAGATTAGGTCACGACCTACGAGATTTGGCCACGACTTATGAGATTTGGTCACCACCTATAAGATTTGGTCACGACCTACGATATTTGGTCACGGCCTATGAGATTTGGTCAGGGCCTACGAGATTTGGTCACCACCTATAAGATTTGGTCACAACTTACAAGATTTGGTCACGACCTACGATATTTGGTCACGGCCTATGAGATTTGGTCACGGCCTACGAGATTTGGTCACGACCTACGATATTTGGTCACGGCCTATGAGATTTGGTCACGGCCTACGAGATTTGGTCACAGCCTAAGAGATTTGGTCACGACCTACGATGTTTGGTCACGGCCTATGAGATTTGGTCACGGCCTACGAGATTTGGTCACGACCTACGAGATTTGGTCACGATTTACGAAAATTGGTCACGACCTAATAGATGTGGTCGCGTTTTTGGTAACAAGATTTGGCCATGAATTACGAGATTTGGTCGCGACCTACGAGATTTGGTCACGACTTACGAGATTTGGTCACAAACTACGAGATTTGACCACGATTTACGGGAATGATTACGACCTACGAGATTTGGCAACGACCTATAAGATTTGGTCACAACCTACTGGATTTGGTCAAGGCCTATAAGATTTGGTCACGACCTACGAGATTTGGTAAAAACTTACAAGATTTGGTCACGACTTACTAGATTTGGTCACGACTTACTAGATTTGGTCACGACCTACTAGATTTGGTCACGACTTACTAGATTTGGTCACGACCTACTAGATTTGGTCACGACCTACAAGATTTAGTCACGACCTACGAGATTTGGTCACCACCTATAAGATTTGGTCACGACTTACAAGATTTGGTCACGATTTATGAGATTTGGTTGCCACCTATAACATTTGGTCAAGACTTACAACATGCGGACACGAGCTACGAGATTTGGTCACCGTCTATGAGATTTGGTCACGACTTACGAGATTTGGTCACGATTTATAAGATTTGGTCGCAACCAACTAGATTTGGTCACGACCTACAAGATTTAGTCACGACCTACGAGATTTGGTCACTAACTATAAGATTTGGTCACGACTTACAAGATTTTGTCACGATTTATGAGATTTGGTCACCACCTATAAGATTTGGTCACGACTTACAAGATTTGGTCACGACTTACAACATGCGGACACGAGCTACGAGATTTGGTCACGGTCTATGAGATTTGGTAACGACTTACAAGATTTGGTCACGATTTACGAGATTAGGTCACGACCTACGAGATTTGGTCACGACTTATGAGATTTGGTCACCACCTATAAGATTTGGTCACCACCTATAAGATTTGGTCACAACTTACAAGATTTGGTCACGACCTACGAGATTTGGTCACGGCCTATGAGATTTGGTCACGGCCTACGAGATTTGGTCACGATTTACGAAAATTGGTCATGACTTACGAGATTTGGTCACAACCTACGAGATTTGGTCACAACCTACGAGATTTGACCACAGATTTATGGGATTGATTACGACCTACGAGATTTGGTCACGACCTATGAGATTTGGTCACAACCTACGAGATTTGACCACAGATTTATGGGATTGATTTCGACCTACGAGATTTGGTCACGACCTACGAGATTTGGTCACAACCTACGAGATTTGACCACAGATTTATGGGATTGATTTCGACCTACGAGATTTGGTCACGACCTACGAGATTTGGTCACAACCTACGAGATTTGACCACAGATTTATGGGATTGATCACGACCTACGAGATTTGGTCATGACCTATGAGATTTGGTCACGACCTACGAGATTTGGTCACTACTTACGAGATTTGGTCATGACCTAATAGATTTGGTCGCAACCAACTAGATTTGGTCACGACCTAAAAGATTTAGTCACGACCTACGAGATTTGGTCACCACCTATAAGATTTGGTCACGACTTAAAAGACTTGGTCACGACCTACGATATTTGGTCACGGCCTATAAGATTTGGTCACGGCCTGCGAGATTTGGTCACGACCTACGAAATTTGGTCACGATTTCCGAAAATTGGTCATGACTTATGAGATTTTGTCACAACCTACGAGATTTGACCACGATTTATGGAATTGATTACGACCTACGAGATTTGGTCACAACCTATGAGATTTGGTCACGACCTACGAGATTTGGTCACTACTTACGAGATTTGGTCACAATTTATGAGATTTGGTCATGACCTAATAGATTTGGTCGCAACCAACTAGATTTGGTCACGACCTACAGGATTTAGTCACGACCTACGAGATTTGGTCACCACCTATAAGATTTGTTCACGACTTACAAGATTTGGTCACGACCTACGATATTTGGTCACGGCCAATGAGATTTGGTCACGGCCTACGAGATTTGGTCACGACCTACGATTTTGGTCACGATTTACGAAAATTGGTCACGACCTAATAGATTTGGTCGCGTTTTTGGTAACGAGATTTGGCCATGAATTACGAGATTTGGTCGCGACCTACGAGATTTGGTCACGACTTACGAGATTTGGTCACAAACTACGAGATTTGACCAAGATTTACGGGATTGATTACGACCTACGAGATTTGGTCACGACCTATGAGATTTGGTGATGACCTTTGAGATTTGGCCATGACCTACGAGATTTGGTCGCCAACTACCAGATTTGGTCACGACTTACGAGGTTTGGTTAAGACCTACGAGATTTGGCAATGACCTATAAGATTTGGTCACGACCTACTAGATTTGGTCAGGACCTATAAAATTTGGTCACGACCTACGAGATTTGGTAAAAACTTACAAGATTTGGTCACGACTTACTAGATTTGGTCACGACCTACTAGATTTGGTCACAACCTATAAAATTTGGTCACGACCTATAAGATTTGGTCACGACTTACGAGATTTGGTAAAAACTTACGAGATTTGGTCACGACCTACGAGATTTGGTCAAGACCTATAAAATTTGGTCACGATCTATAAGATTTGGTCACGACTTACGAGATTTGGTAAAAACTTACGAGATTTGGTTACGACCTATGAGATTTGGTCACGACCTACGAGATTTGGTCACTACTTACGAGATTTGGTCACAATTTATGAGATTTGGTCACGACCTAATAGATTTGGTTACGACTTACTAGATTTAGTCATGACCTAATAGATTTGGTCGCAACCAACTAGATTTGGTCACGACCTACAAGATTTAGTCACGACCTACGAGATTTGGTCACCACCTATATGATTTGGTCACGACTTACAAGATTTGGTCACGACCTACGATATTTGGTCACGGCCTATGAGATTTGGTCACGACCTACGAGATTTGGTCACCACCTTGCCAGGCATGCCACCGGAAGTTAGTCGAAGCTGTTTGCAGCGCCTGCCCCTGCTGGATTAATAACCGGATTATAACAGTAAAACCTGTCTGACACAATAGTCTCTCAGCTCATATCTGTTTGCTCAGCTGTTGGACAGGACAAGTTAAAAAAAAAAGAATGTCAGAATAAAAAGAGCCCAGTTGAGCCAGAAACGGCCCAATCTCTCAACTCTGCTCTTCTCGCTACCTTGAGGTATCACACGACTTGCTGTTGACTGGACTATACCATTGCTGCAGAGGGACGGTGAGGATGAAACACATACACATGATAAAGGAGGTGATGGGAAAGTTGAACCTTTTTTCGCAATTTAAATGTGAAACTTATATTAAACCATTTTGTTTTTGGCATCCAAATATTAATATTTCATGATGTTTCCAAAACTTTCCAGAAGATTGCATTTTTCACAAACTTTTCAAAGATCTAGAAATTGCATTTTCAATTTCCCAAACTTTTCCAGATTTTTCACAACCGTACGGACTGTACTCCGGAGTGAGGATAAGAAAACATTGACTGTGCAAACCTGTCTGAGTAGGAAGGAGACAACGTCTGTGGACTCCCAGTAGGAGGCATGGAAGAGGTGAGGCAGCGCCACGGTGGGAAACGCTGTCAGGGCGTCCGGACAGTACAGAGCGTAGTCCATCCTCTTTACGCCCCACCAACGACAGGCAACTACAGAAAGACAAAAGGGTTCAACCAGGAGAAAGAATTTCTTAACCAAACTCATTTTCCCAAAGTCCCACTCTGATTCTGATTCACAACGATTTGAATACAAAAATACTCATAAATGCAATTTTAAGCTTAATTTTCCTCAATCATCAGAACAATGCTACAGGAACATTTTAAATACACCAAAAACATGGTTTTCATTCAGAGTGGGTCTTTAAAAGGAAATGGGTTGCGCTAAAAGGTTTTGGATCTGCGGTTTCTGAACTACTGAAGACTAATTGGAGAGGAGGAGTCCTGAGGAAAGACAGATGACAGGAAGGAAGTACACGTCCTAAAATCTCCTCCTTGTGTCATCCTACTATAGCTCCCAGAATACCTTGCTCTACGCTTATGAGCACCCCAGGAGAGGGGGCTGTGGAAGTGAAGCTTGTGAAGTCAGATGTGACATCAGTGAGGTCTGAGGTCATGTCAGAGGTTATTTCAGAGCTCATGTCTGAGCTCTGCTCAGACTCCGCCCCGTTGGGTCTCGGGAACACCCGCTGGACGTGGATGCGAGAGCGAGTGGTTGAGCTTCGATGGACGAACTTATTGTAGGGCAACGGCAGCTGCGACAGCAGGCTGGGCCTTTTAGTGTGCCTCGCTTCACATTTGTTTGCTGGGGGAACGTTCCAGGCGAGAAGGTCAACACACAACATGGCAGAAGTTGGATCAGCAGCCAGAGGTCAGAGGTCAGCTTACTGGTTGCGATGTTGGAGGCCGTGTAGGAGTCGGCTTGACCTGACGCCTGGCTGGCGATGCTGGCCTCACTGGATCTGCGGGTGCAGCGGAGGTGAGGAACACCTGGAGATGTGGAAGATGGACTCGGACCGTCAACAGAAATGTGAGACTGAGACGCTTCAGCTGTGGAGACAGATGATGAAGATGGCATTTGGTACGGTGGCCCTGAATTACAAAACACATCAACAAATCACGCCAGGCAAAAACATACAAAAGATCACAACGACAATTAAAAAAGCAAATCAAGAACCGTTTTTGGAAAACAAAAGTCATTTCCAGAAATTAAAATAAAATGGAAAAAGTGAAACAAAACAAAAAAGTATTATAGACCCAACCCGATGACGATGTTTTTGCTGTTTCTAACATGCTCTTGTGACATTTTTGTCAAGATGGATGACATGTATAAAATAATTTGCGATTAAAACTGCGTTTCTGAATATTGCTTTTGAAAAAGCTCAGGTTTGTGACGCATCAGCTGCCGTGGGCCAAAGTCTCCCTTCTCTGCTACAATTCTGAAGCAACCATTTGCAGATAAATAGACCCATTACTGTAAATGGTAAATGGCGTTAACTTATCTAGCGCTTTTCTACCTTTCTGCCGCCCAAAGCGCTTTAAGGTCACACACACATTCACACACTGATGGCGGCTTCGCTGCTGAACACTGGCGCCAACCTTCCATCAGAGGCAATGTGGGGTTCAGTGTCTTGCCCAAGGACACTTTGACACAATTGGCAGGCAAGGCGGGAATCCAACCTGCAATCCTTCGATCACAGACTGACTGGCCTTTCCACTGCACCACCATCCTCATTTTCTCGTCTGCCATCTGGCTCTAAACTGTACGGCTGGATAGCTCCAATATTGCTCAGCGCTTTGAGGTGCTATAAGCTAGCGGGTAAGCGTCTGAACAAAGGACTGATGGGAAATTAGCGGGAATAACTTCAGCACTAACGGTACCGCCCACAACCAAGAGGGAACTCTCTAATGAGATCCTTTGTCCAAATTGCGGTAAAGAGTTGACAATGAAATACTTAACGATTGCAGTGGGAGTGGCCAACATGTTAGACAAATATCTCTTGCTGGAAGAAATCACCACTTCTAAAGAACTTCCTGTTGAAAAAGTGAATAAACGCCATCATCCAATCAGTGATGTCCAATAATCCATACCCTTTCCTGCTTATTTTTTTTTTACATTTCATTTGATTTCTGGACATTACTTTTGTTTTCCAAAATATTTCCTTTTTTATTGTGTTTTGATTTCTGAAACATGATGGTGTTTTTTTCAATTATTTGTTGTTGTGATCTTTGAGAAGCGTTTGCAAGAGATTTGTTGATGGGACTTGCACTTCAGGGCCACTGTACATTTGAACTGTACGCACATTTTTTTACACAAAAACTGCTGTCATAAAAACCAAAACTGTTTTTTAAAACCTGTTTGGAATAAAATTTAATTTAATGACAGCTGTGTTTTCTGAATGAAGAAAAGCACAGCATTTCCCCAAATCACAAACCTTAGGGTTCCTGCTTTGAAGAAAAAAGCCTATTAAAAAAGAACTATTTTCCATTCTGATGAGAATATTTAATTTGAAGTCGACTTGTGGACTAAATATCAAACCAAAAGAATAAGCCAATATTTTTCTACATAGAAAGATATGCATCAAAACACAAACAGAAAAGTTGGACTTTTCCTTCAGAAAGTCTGGAATGTGAAGCTCAAACCACTGGAGAAAAGGCTGCTTAGAGCCAAAGGCCTGTTCCGGACCCCCGTTAAAGCCGGAATGATCTGTGAGGTAAGTAAGGATTGGTTCGCACTCTCAGTGTGGAGATGTGAAGTTTGCCAGTTGAGAACGGGGACAGGGATGGAGGTCTCGCTGACGGTGGGTTCCTGGCAGCGATGGGACGCCATGTTGCCAGACTCTGCCAGAAGCTGAGGGTTACTTTGCACCGTCTCAACTACAAAGAGAACAACAGAGAAGACAAAGAAGGTATGGAACGAGTGGTTTGTGCTGCTCACAAACGTCGGCGTGTGTCCTCACCCAGCAGCGCCGAGTGTCCGTCTCCCAGTGGGAAGCGCTGGTATCGGGGGATGCTAAAGGGGGCAGCAGGTAAAACCTTTTGTCCAGCAGAGGCTCGAGGCGGGAGGCGGACGGGTCGGCCGGATGGAACAAGTTATAAACCTGCTGACAGGCTGGATGGAGAGCCGACACTGAAGGAGAAACATAAACACAGTTTAAAAACTGGATAATCCTTTGTGAAATGGTGGTGTCCATCAAACTGCCTGATCACATCAGAACTGTGAAAATTCTATAAGATTTAACACAGCAAAAACCAACCAGGCATTTATTCCCATTTATAATGATCCCTCAGGTGCATTCATCCCAGAGTTTTTGTTTTAGATGTTTTAGTTTTGTGGTCATGTCTACTCCATGTTGTTGTATGAACTCTATGGCTTTACCTTTGTTTGTCACTGTTTGTTGGCCATGTCAGCATGTTTCTTTGTTTTTTCCTGCTTTAAGATCTAATGTAGCTTTTATTTGGGTTCAAGCAATGATAAGACATTGATTAATATGCCGTGTCCTAGTTTCATTAAGTAGATGTAAAATTTAAAAAACTACAGCAGAACATTGGAGCAAAGCCAGCTTCATGACAATCATTGAAATACAACTTAAAGCCTTAGTCCCATCTGTCCCATCTGTCCCATCTGTCCTTATGGGCAAATTCGAGCTAATTATAGTCAGACCTAGTTATAGTCAGGGCACAAAGGTGGTCCACTTGAAATATCAAGATTGTAAACTGCTCAGGGACCCATAGACAGTCAATGTAAACGCACATTTTTCTATGGGTCTGCTGTGGGCGAGAGGTTGAAACGAACACATTCATTCATCATTCATTCATTTTCTAAACCGCTTTATCCCTTTCGGGGTCACGGTGCTACCGGAGACTAACCCGGCTACTCATGGGTGAAAGCAGGGGACACCCCAGGGCTGGTCGCCAGTCTGTTGCAGGGGCCACAATCACACACCCACACACCCATCCACACCTAGGGACAGTTTAGAGTAACCAATGAACCAATGAACCAATGAAGCATGTTTTTGGACGGTGGGAGGAAGCCGGAGTCCCCGGAGAAAACCCACGCATGCACGAGGTCCCCCACCGGGACTTGAACCGGGAAACTTCTTGCTGTGAGGCAAGAGCGCAAACCACTGCACCACCATGCAGCCCGAAACAAACACAGTATCTCACAAAAATGAGTACACCCTTCACATTTCTGTAGATATTTATTTTAATCTTTTCATGGCATAACACTGCAGAAATGACTCTTTGACACAATGAAAAGTAGTCAGTGTTCATCTTGTATGGCACTGTAAATTCCTTTTTCCTTCAAAATAAATCACAAAACAGGCATTAAAACACCTGGAAACAACAGTGAGTACACCCCTAAGTGAACATGGTCAGTGTCAATATTTTGTGTCCACTGTTATTTTGCAGCTCTGCCTTAGTTCTCCTGGGCATGGACTTCACCAGAGCTTCACAGGTTGATCAGGAGACATGCGTGGCCAGTTCATCTCCTTTACCCTCAGACTCTGTAGCGAGGCAGTGGTCCTCCTGTTTGGGGTCATTATCATGCTGGAATACTGCCTGTTGACAGTTTCTAGAGGAGGCAATCATGCTCTGCTTCAGCATGTCACAGTTCATGTTAGCGTTCATGTTTCCCTCAAACTGCAGCTCCCCAATGCTGGCAGCAGTCATGCAGCTCCAGACCATGACTCTACCACCACCATGCGTGACTGTGGTTTATCTTGGTCTCATCAGACCAACAACATGGTTCCATTAATCCATGTCTTTAGTCTGCTGGTCTTCAGCAAACGGTTTCTGCTCTTTCTTGTGTGTCATCTTCAGAAAAAGCTTCTTCTGGGATGACAGCATGGAGACCAGTGTGACGCAGTGTGCAGCGTATGGTCTGAGCACAGGTTCACCCCCCATTCCTGTGACCTCTGCAGCAATGCTTGAAGCACCTACACGTCTGCGGTTCAAAGCCCAGCTTTGGAAGTGACGCTGAGAACGTGCGCTCCACTTCTGAGGCCTGTTCCGAGTCAAACCTGTCTGTTTAAACCGCTGGATGGGCCTGGCCGCTGTGCTGTAGCACCGTGTCAACGTGTTGGCAGTCTTCTTATATCCTAGGCCAACTTTCTGGTGAGCAACATACCTTCTGAGAGTTGTTTGCCATGAAGTGCCATGTTGAACATCCTAAAAGAGCTTGTGTGAGAGCTTTAATGCCAAATTTAACACACCTGAGACATCAACACTAATGAGTCACATGGTACTGGGGAAATCAAT
The DNA here is from genome assembly GCA_014656515.1 of Oryzias celebensis. NCBI lineage: Eukaryota > Metazoa > Chordata > Actinopteri > Beloniformes > Adrianichthyidae > Oryzias > Oryzias celebensis. Next base: position 317,039 of record BNCR01000012.1, read on the forward strand.
GACAAACTGTGCTCACTGTAGACCAGGGGTGTCAGACTCAAGTCCTCAAAGGCCGTTCTCCAGCTGGTTTTATTTGTCATCGCTACACAAGGAGCTTGTGGTGCAACAAAAATCTTTGTTCCTTCCAAACATAAATAAGATGAAATATAAAACAAATTTAGCACAAAATATTTAGAAGCAGAAAATGTAGGAGCAACAGGATATATATATTATGTATAAGTGAGCATATCTAAATGTGTTGGACATAAGAAACGAAAGGACAACATTTATTACACTCTCATTCTACTCAGCTGCTGAATATTATACATTGTTGGTATGCTTAGAGTCGATGAGGTTAAGGCTTGAGGTTCGTGTTTAGCAGATTGACTGCTCTGAGGAAGAAACTGTTCTTGAGTCTGCTGGTGCCTACCTCGTGTGATCTCTACCTTGGGCCTGACGGTAGCAGCTGAAACAGGTGGTGGTCAGGATGGAGGGACTCTTCCATTATGAGAGTAGTGAGAGAAGGCGATGTCCTCTCTGCTGGGCAGGGGGGAGCCAGTGATCTTCTGGGCTCGTCCGAGTCGATCAACCCTCTGCAGCTCTTTCCTGTCTGTGGCTGAGCATCCTGCGTACCACGCTGTGAGGCAGTGCACCGGGATGCTCTCTATGGTGTCTCTCTCAGAGGTCACCAGCAGCTTCTTCTCCAGTTTGTTTGTCCTGACAGTTCTCAGGAAGTGGAGACTGCTGGGCCTTCCCTGCTGCCGCTGTGGTGTTTAAAGTCCGGGACAGGTGACCTGCACTCCCAGGTAGCAATAGAGTGGCCCTGCTCCACACTGTCCCTGTTTATGTACAGAGGGGGTGGGTCCACTCTGCCTTTCCTGAAGTCCAGGATTTTCTCTTTTGTTTTAGCAGTGTGTAGGTTGTTGCCTGAGCACCAGCGTTCCAGTCTGCGGATCTCATCCCTGTAGTCCCGTTCATCCTCCCCTGAGATTGTCAGCAAATCTGATGATGTGGTTAGACGGGTGGGTTGATGTGCAGACTGATGTGTAGAGAGAGAAGAGGAGGGGGCTCGATACAGATCCGTGTGGTAATTCAGGGCTGGGGGTTGACGCTGAAGGAGAGGTGGGGTCTGAGTCTGACAGGCTGTCAGGGAATCTTTGATCCGCGTGCCGGTGGGTGAGGGAGGCCGAGGTATAGAAGTTTCTCTTCCAGGAAGTCAGAGCAAGCAGCCTCACGCAGTTTCCTGGATGGTCCAGGTGACCCAGGGCGGAGTGCAGTGTGGTGGATCTCGCGTCTTCTGTTGAGCGGTTTGGTTTGTAGGTGAACTGGAGGGGGTCTAAGGTGAGCTGACAGTCTTTGATGTGTTTTGAGACCAGCCTTTCAAAAACTACTGTACTTTTTTACAGTTTTGTTTCCAGCAGTTTGGCTCTTGATGCCTGTATTGTGGTTTACTTTGAAAACATGTACACTACTATACAGGATGAACACTGACTACTTTTCATTGTGTCAGAGAGTCATTTCCGCAGTGTTGTCCTGTGAAAATAAATAAATACATATCTACAGAAATGTGAAGGGGGTACTCACTTTTGTGACAGACTGTATACAACATGTAAGTGGTAAGTAAGGATTAAGTAGGTGAGACGTAACATGTCGCAAAGAGTTGTTATTTATTGAACCCGCCAAATCCTGCAGACTGTGCAAAGAGCCTGCTAGTGCTGTTCATGTGATATCTGGGCGCTTCTTGCATTCAGCCTGATTGTTAAAAATGAATAAATTAGAAAATCCAAGTGTAGTAGCTGGTGACATCCTACAGGCACTTACGAACAGTGAGGCAAATATGTATTTGAATACCTGTCTATCAGCAAGAATTCTGACCCTCAAAGACCTGTTAGTCCACCTGGTGGGGTCTCAATGATCCTGAGAAAGGTCAGGACTCAGCCCAGAAATACACAGCAGGAGCTGGTCAATGACCTCAGTCCCCTCAGTCACAGCATTGAAGGTGGGTTGTGGCCGAGTCCTCCGGCATGACGATGACCCGATGGGCACAGCCTCCATCAGAATATTATCAAGGTTCTGGAGTGGTCTAGCCTTTCTCCAGACATAAACCCAATAGAAAATCTTCAAAGGGAGCTCAAACTCTGTGTTTCTCAGAGACAGCCCAGAAACCTGAGTGATGTAGAGAAGATCTGTGTGGAGGAATGGACCAAAATCCTGCTGCAGTTTAAACCTGGAGAAAAACCGTCTGACCTGTGTAATCACTAACAAAGGCTGCTGTACCAAATATGAACATTGATTTCCTCAGGTCTTCAAAATACTTATTTGCTTCACTGTACCACGTGCACACCCCTTGCATGGAGCACTGTAAAAAAAGATACTACATTTCAGAAAACAGAAGTTATTTTACAGAAATAAAAATAAAATTGAAAAAATGAAACATAAGAAGAAACCAGAAACTGTAGGTACTATGGGGCTTCATTGATTGGATGATGATGTTTGTCCATCAATTTGAACTGAAAGTGATTTGACATGAAGTGACACTGGACCTCATCCTCCAGGCAGCAATGTCCTTTCGCTCATACCTTCTCCCGTTTCTTCTTTTGCTTCATTTTAAGCGTGGGGGAACCGTGGGGGAACAGCCTGAGGGAACCTCACCATCACCAACAGCACAGAAGATCTCTCACCATCTAAAGAGGGCACCACCGTCTTCCTCAGCGCCAGCACCAGACCCAGAGGAGAGCCGAACAGGAAGAAGTCGGTCACCTCAAAGTCGAACTTTCCCAGGGAGCCTCCTTCCAACATGGTGCTGTTGCTGGAGCGCCGCGATCCGGGTTCCCCATGGATGACGCTGGAGTGAAGACTGCTCAAACAGGAAAGAGCCAAACCTCTGTGAAGTGAGGCGGTCGAAAACACCTGCGTCCACGCATGCGTCTCACCTGGAGAGGAAGGCCTGGTGGTGCTTGATGGTGTCCAGCTCATACGTGGACGAGTCGCTGCGCTTGCGTGGGAGTTGGGTTTTGGGGTCGTCAGGCCCTGAGCAGCGAGGGATGTCGATGTTGCTGCGGCTGAGATGGCGGCTTCCTTCCAGTGACGGCGAGATGCTGTTAATAACGATGCCGGGAGAAAGAAGTTCTGTGTCCTGAGAACAAAAACAACCTGTCATGTCCTGTGTGAACAAATACGTTTATGATGAATGATGTCAACATTTGCATGTGCTTTGGATGTACAGAACCCTTTCTAAAAAACATGAATATCATGGAAAAGTGTGTTTGTTTCTATTATTCCAAAAAATACATTAAAATGTTCTGAAAACTTGTTTTGTGGGTTTTATGAGCTGGAACTCCAATTTATGTAAAAATAAATACTTGAGGCCCTGAATGTACTTTTGGTGAAAGTTTTATTTTTTGAAGGACTCATGGAATAAATACACTTTTCCATGATATATACATTTTTTGGATAGGATCCATATATATACAGAGATGTATGTGCGTGTGCATACATGTACACACGCATACAGTCATACTCGCCATATCAGTTTACTTTTTGCAGTCTTGCAGATTAGTTTAGTGCGTTGTTTTTTTTCAGTGTTTGTGTTGTGCGTCCGGATTGGGTGTTGAATCCATCTCCTTTGTGAGTGTCTTCTGTACAACATGCACTTAGTTTTCCACATCTACATTAATCTTTCATCGCGATCAGGCCTTTGTTTTCTACAATTGTGGACTTTTTCAACTTCGAAAGTTTGAACTTTGAGAGTTTAAATAAGAGAGAAAAGTAAAACGTGTTTATGTCCGTCTGAGAAAAGTGGAATTGGACTGCCTTAAAACATCTAGAATATTTGTAAAACAATAAAGATGACTCATTTGCATATTTCACCTATTGTGGGTTTATTTGTATATACATATATATGCATGTATTTCTTTATCTTAATTTACTTTTCTACATTATTTTAATCAATTCATGTCTGATTATCCAGTTTGATACATTTATGTAAAGATAGTATATTTCTTTTGGTTTTGACTGCTTGAAATAGACCAAAATTGGAAACCTTAAAAAGGTCCCAAATATGTTAGACTGAAAAAGGGGAAACATTTATTTCTACAAACATGGAGGAACTGCTGGTGCAAAACGTTATCAGAAAAATGGATAGAAAAAGTTCCCTTTTTGCTGCTTTCATAATAAAACCATTTTAATTCTCTGGAAGTAAGGGCCTCAAACTCCTGTTTTGGCTCCTTCTTAATTTCCCTTTGTATTTTCAATCTGAAAGACTTGTTTGCTAATTTGGTCTCTTTTTTATCAGCACAATCTCACCTGTGTGACACTAACTTAATTTTGTCATTTTTCCATGTTGTATTTACACACTAGTCATAAAATCCTGCAAAAACAGAAAATTCTATCTGGAAAAAGTGATTCGTTTTGCAGTGGAAACCCCAAAAGGTTTAATGTTATACTTTATTTTACAACATAGAATAAAAGTTTAAGGTGTAATTTCATAAAAACAAGAAGAACAGTGTTTGACAGTCATCTAATCGATGTTTTTAAATGAAAATGCAAATAAAATTCCAGGCAACGTTTACAGATTTCTTTGGGCCACATATATTCAATTCAATTCAATGTTATTTTTATGGGCCAATCTCACAACACAGTTGTCTCAATGGACTTCATACAAAAACACAAAGTCAGTCATAAAATATAAACAATAGCTGGTTGCTAAACTCAACAGTCTAAGATAAACTGGCATCCCTGCATTCAGACCCTCCTTCTCGGTGTATAAAAGGTTTCAGTTGATAGAGGTTCATCTCAGACTCTCAGCTCCATCATGTGACCTTTTGTTGTGCTGTTGTACAGACACTAGCTGTACTTCAGTCTGCCTGTGTGGCTTCAGCACCAGCAGTTTCTCTCCTGAGAGCACTGCTGTCCATTTGACACTTTTCCTGGAATTCTGCTTTTTTTTCTCATAAATTTTCCTTATTGTGTGAAATTTAGAGTCTTTCTTTTAGGTTTGATCCAGCAGGATTTCAGGTGTTCTGCTGGGCTGGAATCTGTTCACAGGTAGAGAAGCGTGTCTGTCTGCTCTGAACTGCTCACTTCTCATAATGGCGGTGGGCGGGGGGACTTTTGTGGTGAACCGCAGAGTTTCTGCAACTTTTAGACAACACTGGTGCTGGTTGTTCTAGAAAAGTCATGTCGGCCCCCATCCCAAATAAAATAATGATGGGTTTCCTGGTTGTTGGATTTCTCATAGCAAACAGCTCTGTCCAGCTCCGTGCCCGCTCTGCGTTGCAACCGTCTGATTGACAATCGTCTTCCTTCTTGTTTATAAAACATAAAGGATGTAATTTGTCCAAAAACTACTAATAAATATTCTCTCTTTAATTCAACTGGAAGTCAATCACAGAATACCCACGAGTTTAAGTTTATTTTAGACTGAGTTTTATTACGCTGACCTCACAGCAGGACGCCTGAGGGCGTCCGTCGGTTCCAAAGGGTTAACGTTGTTTAGGGTCAACTTTATTTTTTCACAATAACTTTGTATTCTTATAATTGAACGAGATGCTGAAGGAAGAGGCTGGAGATTTCCTTCTGTGTTGTCATAGAAATCAGTTGGTGTTTTTTTAGCTGCTTTGCCCTTTTTTATTCATTTACTTTCACGTGCATATTTTCACTTGTAAACATAAATCTAAATGTTTGTAGAATTGTTTAGGATTGTGTTTTTGGACTCTAAAAAGAAGTGCTTGATGAAAGTATAGGATTTACTGCAATCATGCAGCCAAAGAAGAAAAGTCTTTTTTTTAACCATTTAGATATTTTTTCAGCTAAATGAGCTTGTTTTTTTTAGCATTTTTTGTTTTCCGTGTGACACGTTTTCTTTTGAATCAAGCAAATACTTCTGCACAGATTTTCCTCGTGGACTTTTGCTCCATCAGCAGAAAAAGAGAAAAAATGTTCCTTTTCTTCGAGGTTTGTAGATTGACGGTCAGATACCTGAACGCTGATGGTGCTGCCTCGCCTGCTGCTGTTTTGGCTTTCAGACACCGTCACAGAACTGCTGCACAGGGCGTCAAATCCCAGAATTCCTCCAACACAATCCCCAATAACACACACCTGTGTCCCGACAGAAGCACAGAACAATGACACAAACACACATGTGTACATCAGAGAATATCTGTGCTTCACAAACAGACCTGGCCGTTGAAAGACGTTCCTTCTGCAGACTTGACAAAGTCACTGTACACCTGGTTGGCTCGTAAGATGACGGTCGCCACGGCGTCCTGGTACTGTGGAGCAGAGGTAGCCAGTAGAGGAAGAGCGGCCAGCGGGATGTGGTCCTGGCTGCTGGACAGACAGCTCTCATCGTAGCTGTAGGGGCTCAAACTGCAGATCAGAGAAGTGAAATGTGGCGTTACGTCTGCACAGCAGGCTGCTAAAGCATCGCGGCAGGTTCCTCAAAGTCTGTCAGCTCACTTGGAGACGAGTGAGAAGGCTTCGACACACACAGCAGGACAGGGGACCGTCCTGATGGCGATGCGACCCAGCGCTGCAGGATAATGGACCCTCATTACGGTCTCAAAAGCCCCACTGAGAGTGTTCACGTCTCCCTGCTTGCTGCTCTGTTCACCTGCAGGCAAACACACAAAGGTAAGACATTGTCCCTCCATTCTCCATCATCTATCCATCTTCAGAACTCGCTGAGTCCTTTACGGAGTCATGGAGCTGCTAGCACCAACCCAGATACTGTTGGGTGAGGTGAAGGTGGGGTACACCGTGGGCCACACACACACCAAAAGCAATTTAGACACCAAAAAACCCCATGTTTTTGGACTGTGGGAGGAAACTGGAGTGTACGGAGAAAGATTAGAATATCAAGCACAAAAACCACACACACCCACACCCCCACACCCCCACACACAGACTGGGATTTGATCCACAGCCTCCTCCCTGTGAGGCATGAGTGCTAACCACTACACCACCATGCAGCCAGGTGGATATGTGACACCTGGAGGTTTGGAGCTGGAGCAACAAAAGCTTTATCTTCTTTCTTTTGCCATCATTTAAATACAAAGTTGTGACAGGAGGAGCATCCGTGTAAAACTCGGCCAAACCTGTGAGAAACTGTAAAAGCTGATTCGCTGTGGCGAGCCCTGACAGCACGTGCCGAAAAGTGAACAACTACAGTATAATCTCCAGCACCTTAGCTGCTTTTTGAGGGTAAGATTCCGACAAAATGAAAATCAAAATAATTATTTCTGTACCAGAGCCTGTGTCCAGTATGTTTCCACCATGCAGGACCAGGATGAGGACGTGGGTTTTGGACGGCGGAGGACACTGTTGGAAGGAGCAGTCCTGCAGACAAAACAGAACCAAACAAGAACATAAGGGCAGCAATAAAAACGTTCACTTTAACACCAGCTTGAAGTTAAACTTCCTTCAGCTGCGTTGACCTGTCCCCTGGGGGAGCAGCGAGCTGCAGACACGGCCATGAAAGTCTTTGGTATGACTCAGCCTGGATTTGAACTCACAACCTTCCAGTAGCAAGCTGGACAGTCTGCCACAAGGCCACTGATCTGGTCAGTAGTGGGTTTTTAAATAAACTCTATAGAATACAGGCGAAACAAACGATGCAAAGGGAAACCATAAAACTACCAGAGGCGTGAAGCAGGGATAGACCGAGCTCGAGTGTGTTTCAGAAGAGGGAGAACCAAAAGTATTCCCAAACAACAAAAATCTGTGTCACTTTCACTCCACTTTACATTAATCCAATAAAGTGTGCTGTGAATAGCATTGCAAACTGTTTGAGAAAGAAAAAGAAATGAACTTCTGAGCGTCTGAGCTCAAAATGAAAAAATTACTTAGAAATATCTGCCTTTTTCTGAATTACTTTAAAAGACCTTAAATGAAAAGCTTAACTCAACTTTTTTCTGAGCAAACAGCAGAAAGCTCCAACAGGCTTAACGCCTACTCTTTTATTTTGTAGGAATTGTGTAAATTCTTGTCAATTAAATAAAAAACTATTTTCTGATTAGACTTTGTATGAACATCTGAGTTTTTTTAAAAACATCTGGTGTTTAATTTTAACATTGTTCTTCCTACATCTCTGATTGGAAGGTTGCAGGTTTGGTTCCCGCCCTGCCCGTCCATGTGTCAAAGTGTCCTCACGCAGGACACGAAACCCCACAATGTCTCTGTGAAGCGCTTTGGGCGCATGGACGGTGGAAAAGTGCTATCCAAGCATTTACTCTTTATTCTTCTGCCAGTGAAGATCCAAACCAACTTTGTAGCTGTCAGGTCTTATTTCACATTTGATAAAATAATCAAGTTAAAATGAAGTGTTTGAAATATTGTACATTTCTAGAAAAAGGTGTTTTGACTGACTGACTGACTGACTGACTGACTGACTGACTGACTGACTGACTGACTGACTGACTGACTGACTGACTGACTGACTGAAAGAAAGAATGAATTATTACGGACTCAAAGTCTAAAGGACCAGACCGTAAAAACAAACAGAAAGAACCAACAATCATAAAAGGTAGAAGAAAACAGAGAACGTCTAAAAATGCTAAGAACAACAGACATGAGAACCAAGTAAAACACAAATTACAATTTCAAAAACGTGTTATTTCCGTTGGATTAAAGGTAATGGAATAAAGCAGCTAGTCTCTGATTGGAGCGGTAGAAAAATCTGAGCAGACCAGACGTCATGACAGGAGACTGTCTCCTGGGTTGGACCTTAAAACATGGAGATAAAACGGTGAGAGACTTTACCTCCGCCTGTGTCTCCTCCGTGGACTCCTGATACATCCCTGTGACAAGAAAAAAACAGTCAGTGCTGAAAAAAAACTGGTAAATGAACGCTGACAGTCTTTATTCAAGCACGGATCTTTCAAACATTCCCAGAACTTCACTGACCTGGAGCTTCATCCACTTCTATGGTTTCTATTTTGTCCATGAGATCGTTGGAGCTCCACTTGGTGATCTCCTTGGAGAAGATTTCCTCGTTGTCAGAAAGGGCCTCTGGGAAAAGAACAGAATGTCATTGAGCCCAATCATAGAGAGGAACAGAAGACCAGGAGCTGTCCATTGAGGTTGTGAGTTTCTGGAGAGTTTCTGCTTGAATTTCTTTGCAGGATGTCAGAATAGCCTCCAGCCTCCTTCCTTGACCTCTCGCCCTATGATCCCAGCCCAAACCATGACTCCACCACCCACTACTCCATGCTCCAGAAATATGTGCAGCTGCTTTGTAATGGTATTTTAGCAGCTGCTCTCTGAATCCATGTCTTTATCTGCACCAACCTGTGTGTGCCCAGAGCGAGGAGGGAGTTTATTGCAGCAACAGGGGAAAAAGTGAAGTAAGCCTCAATAAGCAATTTTTAAATTTAATGTGTGTATGTTTGTGTTTTGAAGTACTAGTTGTCAAACGTTTCAAAAAATACATTTTAGCTTTGATCTAGTTATTTCTTCTTGTTTTCAGAAACATGATCTGAACCGTGAGTTTTGTGATCCGTTACACCCCTGTAAAAGACTAATGTGCTTTTTAAAGTCCCACTCTGATGATCTTTGGATCTATTTTCAAACAATTCCCAGAGGAATGTTTATTGGAATGATTATGCTGTTTTTAGTCAACATTTTTAAAAATCAGTGTCATTTACGACATAGTTTCTGCAGAGCGGCAGTTCATCAAAAATTCACCTCTGAGTTTTGGGTGGCACAGTTGGCACAGAGCCAGCCCAACCTCCTCTTACCCTCCCTGTTGCTGAGAGCTCTCTGTTTACATGCTAGCTTACAGCCCCTCACATCAGCACCCCAATATTAGTGGTGCAACTAAACGATGATGAAAATCAGAGCAATCCAGCCGTACAGTTCTGATCCAGATTCCAGCTCAGTCGAGGAAAACAAAGACGTGCATGTGGCCCCGCCCAGTGTAGTTTTGATGTCATGAAAAGAATCTTTTGCAAACTGCCTTTTTTTCTCTTCCTGACTCAAAAAGACTTCAAATCCAATCCAGCTTTATTTATAACACACTTTTCCAACAAATGAAGCTCAAAGTGCCTCACATTAAAAACATTTCCAAATTTACAATCCAAACATCACACACTCAACAACACCCCCCCACACACACACAGCCCCCCCACACACTCACACCCAGAAACACAACCCCACACACACACACAAACATAACACCCCCCCACACATACACAACCCCCCACACACTCACACCCACACACACACAACCCCCCCCCCCCCCCCACCACCACCACCACTACCCCCCCCACCCACTCCACACACACACACATGCGCTTACATACAACACAGTAAATCATAAAATGAGACGCCAAAATATGAAAAGACCCGTCCACATCGGGGACCCGTCAACATCCGTGACCCGTCCACATCGGGGACCCGTCAACATCAGGGACCCGTCCACATCAGTGACCCGTCCACATCGGGGACCCGTCAACATCGGGGACCCGTCCACATCAGTGACCCGTCCACATCGGGGACCCGTCAACATCGGGGACCCGTCAACATCAGTGACCCGTCCACATCGGGGACCCGTCCAAATCAGTGACCCGTCCACATCAGGGACCCGTCCACATCAGGGACCCGTCAACATCGGGGACCCGTCCAAATCAGTGACCCGTCCACATCGGGGACCCGTCAACATCGGGGACCCGTCAACATCGGGGACCCGTCAACATCGGGGACCCGTCCACATCAGTGACCCGTCCACATCGGGGACCCGTCAACATCGGGGACCCGTCCACATCAGTGACCCATCCACATCAGGGACCCGTCAACATCGGGGACCCGTCCACATCAGTGACCCGTCCACATCGGGGACCCGTCAACATCGGGGACCCGTCAACATCAGTGACCCGTCCACATCGGGGACCCGTCCAAATCAGTGACCCGTCCACATCAGGGACCCGTCCACATCAGGGACCCGTCAACATCGGGGACCCGTCCAAATCAGTGACCCGTCCACATCAGGGACCCGTCAACATCAGGGACCCGTCCACATCAGTGACCCGTCCACATCGGGGACCCGTCAACATCGGGGACCCGTCCACATCAGTGACCCGTCCACATCGGGGACCCGTCAACATCGGGGACCCGTCAACATCGGGGACCCGTCCAAATCAGTGACCCGTCCACATCAGTGACCCGTCCACATCGGGGACCCGTCAACATCGGGGACCCGTCAACATCAGTGACCTGTCCACATCGGGGACTGGTCCACATCGGGGACCCGTCCACATCAGTGACCCGTCCACATCGGGGACCCGTCAACATCGGGGACCCGTCAACATCGGGGACCCGTCCACATCGGGGACCAGTCAACATCGGGGACCCGTCAACATCAGTGACCTGTCCACATCGGGGACCCGTCCACATCAGGGACCCGTCCACATCGGGGACCCGTCCACATCAGTGACCCGTCCACATTGGGGACCCGTCAACATCGGGGACCCGTCAACATCAGTGACCCGTCCACATCGGGGACCCGTCAACATCGGGGACCCGTCCAAATCAGTGACCCGTCCACATCAGGGACCCGTCCACATCAGGGACCCGTCAACATCGGGGACCCGTCCAAATCAGTGACCCGTCCACATCAGGGACCCGTCCACATCGGGGACCCGTCAACATCGGGGACCCGTCAACATCGGGGACCCGTCCAAATCAGTGACCCGTCCACATCAGGGACCCGTCCACATCAGGGACCCGTCAACATCGGGGACCCGTCCAAATCAGTGACCCGTCCACATCAGGGACCCGTCAACATCGGGGACCCGTCAACATCGGGGACCCGTCCACATCAGGGACCCGTCCACATCAGTGACCCGTCCACATCAGGGACCCGTCCACATCAGGGACCCGTCCAAATCAGTGACCCGTCCACATCAGGAACCCGTCCACATCAGGGACCCGTCCACATCAGGGACCCGTCCAAATCAGTGACCCGTCCACATCAGGAACCCGTCCACATCAGGGACCCGTCCACATCAGGGACCCGTCCACATCGGGGACCCGTCCACATCAGGGACCCGTCAACATCGGGGACCCGTCAACATCAGTGACCCGTCCACATCGGGGACCCGTCCACATCAGTGACCCGTCCACATCGGGGACCCGTCAACATCGGGGACCCGTCAACATCAGTGACCCGTCCACATCGGGGACCCGTCAACATCGGGGACCCGTCCAAATCAGTGACCTGTCCACATCAGGGACCCGTCCACATCGGGGACCCGTCCACATCGGGGACCCGTCCACATCGGTGACCCGTCCACATCGGGGACCCGTCAACATCGGGGACCCGTCAACATCGGGGACCCGTCCATATCGGGGACCCGTCCGTTATGTTCACAGAGGAAGCCAGCATAGGATCCCCTGATCAAAGCAAGAAGCCGGACACGCTAGATCCCAGTGTAGACCCTGTTCACTAAGAAGACTGTCACTGAGGAAAACTCTGGAGTTAAAACTAAATGGAAAAGGAATAAAATACTTAAAATTACATAGAAGTAAAAAAAGCAAATAGTAACAAAATACATAGGTAAATGAATTATTAAAGAATTCAATAAATAGATAATAACAAAGAGATATAAATCAGTAAGAGTGTAAAAATAAATAAAACATAAGTATGGTTTAAATATCAGTAAGTTCCTAAATTTCAACTAAAAGTCAGCTTAAAAAGGCAGGTCATGAGCCTTCCTTTAAAAACGTGAACAGTCTCTGCGGCCCTCTGGGAGGCTGTTCCACAGGCGACGTCCATAGTAACTGAAAGAGGCCTCGCCGTAGGTTTTACTTCTAACTTTTGGAATAACCAAAAGGCCAGTACTTAAAATCATATCAGACAGATATGATGGCCCAAGAGCATAAAAGCATTTATAAACCAATAAAAGAATTCTAAAATCAATCACTTAATTAAAGAAATCGTCAGCTACACAGTTTTAAGATAAATTTTCTTTATTTATGTGATCCATCATCAGATGCCATATGCCACAAAAACACCAAATATGTGATTTCACTTTCTTCAAATATCTAACAAAATGAAAATATCCTGAAATATAACAGAGATTATCCTCAAAAGAGGTCATTTTCAGTGCAGGGGTTGAGTGTTAGTCACAATATTATCTCAGAATCATGTAATATTAAGAAAATACCCCACAGTTTGTAAATAAGCATGTAAACATTTATTTGTTTTTCAGAATAAAGTCCAGACACAAACCGTAAAGTGTCTTATAAGCTCTGGGGTGCCTGTTTTATCTGTAATGACATTTTTTAATAACCCAGTTTTCATACCAAAGTCATGAAAAGCAATTTATTGAATGAACACATCTTATGAACTTAAAACCCAAAAGAAAAGGGAACACATTTACATTAAAACAGAACTAAAACACTCACAATGAATAACTGAGTTTGTTTCATAAAGTGGTACTAATATAGTGAAGTGTTGAATTGTGGGTATTTTACCATGAGCATCAAAGAACTCGTCATCTGTGCTGTCATCAGAGTCCCGGGCGATGCTCTGCATCCTCCACTCTGAAATGCTCTGGTGAGACGGACTGGCTGCAGGAACACCAAACATGAAATAAAAAAAAGGAAACTATTCCTGAGAAGAACTTCTCAGAAACTCTTCAAATCTGGGAAAACCAGAGCAGAAGACAGAAACCTCACCTCCTCTCTTTGATGACCTGTTAGAAGACCTGGAAGATGTGGACCACTGCTTGGTGAGCTCCCCTCGAGTCTCCAGTGAGTCTCCGAGCTTCGCTCGACCTCCCTCGGTCTCTGCAGACAGTCCTGAACCCTCGGACCCCTGATCAGGGTCCGGACCCACAGAGGGACCATTGGTCTCCCCTCCGCCTTCCTCGCTGTGGCTATACTGGGCCATCTTCTTGGCTAAAGCCAGCTGGGTCTCCAACTCCAGGTGCCGGATGTCCTCAATGGTCAAACCGTACCACTCGTCCTGCCAGCACCACGCCTGTCTGTGGGCTCGAACCATCACTTTACGCAGACCTGCACAGAGAGGGGTTCAGTGGTTCGCTGCACACCATGAAACGAGAAGTTTTCTTCAAGAGAAAAACAATCTGATGTTGGCTTAGGCAGAATCTTTAAATGAATACACACTTTAAACACCAATTCTATTTTTAGAAGCTGCACCAAAAACAACAATTTTTAGCTGTTAAAAATGAGAAAAATAATTGAACCGAAGCTTAAAACCGACACCAGATGAAAACTTCTGTAACTCCTTCCTAAAGAAGACGTTTGGTGATCCCTAAAGACTAAAATCTAACTTTGAAATAGTTTTGTATAGCTGCTGCTTTCCATAAACATCCATATATTTACCATTCAGGGGTCTCTGTTCCTGTTTGTTTTGCTACTAACCCTGCTTCAGTAATAACCGGTCAACCGGATCACATGTGTTCAGTCCATCTTTCTGTGGGCTCCCGCTAATAAGGAATGACTGAAGGACGGTTAGCCGCAAAACAAGCACGGCGTGGCTCACGAGGAACAGGGTTAGAGACGCCTGATCATCATGAGTGCATGTTTGAAATCTTGACTGTATCAGAGAACTGGACTGGGTGAGTGGGATGTCATCCATAGAAAATGGTTCATTTCCGGCTCAAACCAACTGGAGGGAAGAAATCTGGCAACTCAGTTGGCAATTTTCACAAGATTGACGCCATTTTATAGCCATTTTTTGTCAGTAAGCAGAGAGTCATCCGAGTCGACAAGAGTCATTGTTTCTATGGCAACCATATTGTCATTGAGGAGCAGGCTTGTTTAAAATCCACATCCCTTTCTGGGGGTCAGCAGGCTCCATCTACTGTTGTCGAGGGATCTGAACTTGAATAAACTGAACTATAGAAAAATTATCATGAAAAAAGAGGGTTTAAAGAGAAGTTTATGATATTTTGACTTATTGGAGTCAGCAGGATCTTCCTGTTTGGAACACCAGCTGGGAGGGGCTACTCAGTCCAGTTCTTATATACAGTCAATTGTTTTATCATAGTAACAGAAGCATAAACACATTTCAGATCCTTTCTGATCTCATCCTTGGCACACAAAAACATCATCTCTTCTAAAAAAAAAAAACCTACATCTCCTTTAGGAGATTCTTTCATATTCTTTCAGTTTTTATTTTTTTTTTTATTTTTATAGTTATTTATTATTATTTCATTTTTATGCTTCAAATAATGGAAAACATTTCAAAAGCCATAAATACTTAGAAAACTGTGTGTTCTTCAAGAGCAAGAAGATTCTGAAAGAAAACATGTTCTCCTGCACTCTGACTCAGCTGTAAAAACATAGTCTTTGTTAAGCAGTTATTCTTTCAGTAGCGTACTGACCTAAGAAGTGCATTATTTATTTCACTGAGTTTTATGAGTCTCAATGAAACTGAAACAATTTGTTAACTATTACCCGTTATATTTAAAACAACCAAACTGAACAAAAGAAAACAAACAAAGCACATCCATGGTTTAGGTTGAGGTGAGTTTGTCAGACAAGCGCAGGTGACATTTCTGCTTTTGGAAAGAAAAAAAGTGACCATCAGTGGAAAGAAATACGCTTTGTGCCTGAGGATGTGTTGATCAGATGACCATGAAGAGCTGCTGCTGCTTCATAAGGCAGAAAGTTGCTCCTGCGAGGGTTTGAAGCGTACAAGCAGCCTGCAATCACAGCCATGAAACACAAACAGCCAAGCATTGGCAGGAAATGAATCCACGGCCCTGTTATCTGCTGGAGCCAGGCGCCTCTCCCTGAAACCGGCTGCACCTGCTCGGCTTTTGCTTTTTATCTGCTCACTTTCTTTTATTTCTTCTTTGCAGAGCTTACATCCACCCATCCATCTTCTGAACCTGCGTTACTCCCATTCTGGGTCAGAGGGTTGCTGGAGCCTTTCCCAGCTCCTGAGTGGTTCACCCTGAACAGCTCGGCAGTCCATCCCAGGAAAGACTTTTCATTTAGGCACAATTATCCAGATTTTTCTAACTGATTTTGAACATTAGAGGCCATAAGTATGACGACTCTATTCTGACGGTTGTTTAATAAAGCTTAAGATACTTTCATTTCTTCTAATTTCAGTGTTTTGATTAAAAAAAGGAGGAAAAGAATGACATAATAATCAATGCTAGTGCAGTGCTTTATTAACTAAAGCTGAAAACAAATAAATCAGATGCTTCCTCTAAAAATGTTTAGGCATTTTAGTGAATACTAAGGTGGATTGGTTCAATATTAGTAAGAAAACGGATTTTACTTTGTCATTTTTACTAGGAGGGAAAATGTCTGTTCAAACCTGTCTGGTACAATGTTATAAAAGTAAGCCACTCCCTCTTTTAAGGTAAATTAAAAAAAAACAAACAAAATCAAACTCGAAATACTATTTTCTGGGAGTAAAATCCTCATTGTCAATCAGATGTGGGGTCACACTGACTAAAAGACTCCAAACTTTTCATTTTGACTCATTCAGAATTCATTTCTGACTGAAGCAGCAAAGCAGACCCACACCATCACACTACCTCCACCATGTCTGACTGTCGCTCTGACATTGTGACAGTGTTAGTCTGAGTCTAGATGTAAAAACAAACTCAATCCTTCCAGAACATTCTTCTTCCTTCCTTGCCGTCAGGATATTTTGGGGGTAAATGCAGGTGTTTCTCTGGGTTGTTGCTGCTCAGCGTTCTTTCTCCTGAAATCTTCATGGATCCATGTTTGTCCAACAGTCTCTTTCTGACTGCTGGATCATAAACTCTGACCTGAACTGAGTCACACGAGACCTTCTTTCCATCTTCTGCTATTTCTTGACCTCCTGAAGGGGTTCTGCTCATGTTCTTGATGTCGTTGGTTCAGTTCCTCATAGGAAGGCTCTTTACTGTTCCACTATGTCTTCACTTGAAGCTCCAAAACGGCAGAAATGCTTTTGTATAATGTCAGTGGCTTTGTTTCTCATCTGTTCTCTCATTTCTTCAGGGGTAAGCATGTGTTTTTGTTTAGATCTTTTCACTGCCTCCCTTTGTCCTCTTGCATTTTAAGGTAATTTTTTTGGATTCTAAAAGTTCTGTGATGAATTAAAGAGAAAAAAAAACTTTTGGTTGTTTAAACAACTTTGTGAGTCACTTAAGTGGTAAAAGATAAACGTTTAGTGAGTTTAAATCAATCGTACTCACCAACATCATGTATGAAGCGTTCGATCTTGGACTGCATGCCCCAATATCTGAACTCCACTTTGCAGAGCTTGTAGGCACACATGACTGCAGTCTGACTGGGGTTCTGGTTGATGTCCTCAATCCAGTCCTCTGACAGAGGGCCCCGCTTAGTTTTAATGGACTGGTACAGTTTGGGGTCCTCCTCCGCCAGGTATTCATGAGGAGGAATGTAGTCTTTGACGATGTCTATGGGGTCTGCAGGTGGAGGAAGAACAGGTGAACAATTCGAATGATGCATGAGAAGGACAGAGCTTTAAGGGCTGGTTTACATTTCCAAGCAATTACGACTCGCTTGGAAATGTAAAGTCACCGCCGCTGGAGTTTGTCGCCCAGATTGCAATCACGAGCAAATCGTGTCATTTAACGTGAATTTATTTCAGCATTTGGAGTATGCAGCTATGGAGGAAACTGTCCAGAAAAAATGTCTTTTTAGCACAAAAATGATGAAAACGTAACTAAGTAGTTAAGAAATACCCAACTTCACACACAGAGAGACAGAGAAAGGCAGAGAGAGCGGACAACTAAATAGAAAATACAGCAAGTCCCTGGGAAATATGTCTTATATCTTATACCTTGCAGCACTTGCCCCTTTTTACAATTTTTTTTGCCTCTGTATTGCCTGCCTCTGCGTAGGGGACAAACACACCCCTTCCTTCTCTGCCTTTTATGTGTCTTTGCGTTTGCAGACGCAGCAAGTGAGTGAGCAAGATGTTCTTTACGTAAAACATGAATGCTGGGGCTGATTGTGCTGCTTGAAAAGTGTAAACACCGCGGGCAGTAGCAAGCAAAACCAGTCAACATTAGTAGGAACAGGAAGACGCGATTCTGGATCCGACTGATGCGATGACCGATCATGTGAAGTATAAGTGAAGTTAAGCTTCAGTCACAACTGTTCTGACAGGATACGGGATGTCTGTGGGGGAAACTTGGAAATTCTGTACGGGCACATACAGAATATCAAGACAGGTAGCAGTGAACACATGTATGGATTTTCTTTTTTCACCCCCCAAGTGGGAAGTGATAAGACCTCGAATGCAACATGACTGTTAGACATTAGGAAATCAGAGTGATATTTGCTGATACCAATATTTAAGTGTCTAGAATTACACAAAGTTTAGAGATTTCTTTTTTTTTCTATTAGGGAGAGCAATAACATTCACATTGCCACGAACAGTACAAACATGCTTTGCAAATAGAAACTATCAAAATATACTGTAAGCTTGAATAAAAATGTGTTCCATTAGTTTGCTTTTAGCATGCAGGGGCTCAGGAGTCTCCCTCTGGACATGTGATTTGTTCTCACAACAGGAGATGAACTTACCAACAGTCCTCTGTCTTTTTTCAACAGAGGACAGACTGAAAACATCTGCTTGATTTCCGGTGTCTGGTTTATAATACGTTTCAATGTCTATTGAGAATTTCTCTACGAAGGGACAGGTATACCTGCAGCACAAAAGAGAAACGGTTCATTAGTAGAGAAGCAAAATCATCTGGATTTAAAGCTCCAAACCGTGGTTGGATGTAGTTTGACACCAAAAACAGGTGGAGATAAATGTAATTACAGTTCGACTCCAAATTAAAGTGGAAGTGAATTCATTTTTTGATTCAAAAAGCTGAGCTCCTTAATCTCCTGACTACCAGCAATGCCTCTGTAGAGGACATTTCCCAATCACTGCATAAGTCTGAAGGAACCCCTCTTATCTACAGGCATTTGGGCTTTCCAACAGTACTATATGTGAAGGGATGGGGCTCTGGGAATTGTAGTTATGACTGGACATCCTTTTTTCTCTGGTAGTATGGAGGATAAAGCCGAAAAAATCCATAGAAGCCATATCATTATTTTCTTTTCTGGATCGGACTGTGTGGAAAACATTCTGCATTCATATGACCCTCTGTTCATGTGGACACTTTCAATGAAATGTCTATGTAAACGCTTTCAGGCTTCAAAACGCTCACCTTCACATGCAGCTACGCACATCTTTTGGTGAAAGTTTACAGGCTCTATGTACAAAATGCGCGGCCATCGATCGTTAAACCAGGTCAAGCTTTGACCAGTCAGGGACTTGGATTTGGTAGTCACTGTGAATCGTCCAGTTTAATTTACAGAACACTTTGAAAATTAATCATGAAGGAGAACTTCATAATAGCCGTTTGGAATGATATAACAGCAAGGTTGTCACACATTGGACTGGGGCGCTGAAAGAAAAAGCTGGTGAACCAAACCTCTTCCGACTGGAGGTGGCGAACTTCTGCTGGTAAACAGAAGACAGTCCAGTGTGAACACCGTAAGTTAAACATACCTTCAAGAATGCGCGTCACATGGCTACTGTTTGCATCACAGTTAAAGTGTATCTTTTATGAACATTACAAACCAAACTTTAACAAAATGGTGAATTGATGATTGACAAATACTTTTTGACCCGCTGTGAGCTTCGCTGTGACCTTCGCTGTGACCTTTGCCCCTTTCTATGTGGTCTCTTGAACACCTAGAATAATCCTGCTTTCCTCTTTCCAGCATGTCAGACGACTCCCTAGTTTTTCTGTTTACGTCTCTCCTTTCACAGTTCCTACCCTAACGCTGCATTCCTACTAAAAGCCATAAGGGCTTCAGATTTGCTGCTGGGAGGTTGTCCAAAAAAGTGTTCCCACACTTGAGGAGGAGCTGCTGTTCAAAGGCTTTGCCTCATCGCTACATGGAAGCATTGGCCTACAAGCTCTGCAAAGTGGAGTTCACTGCTAATCATGGACAGACAGGGATGATGTTGAACGGTCAGGTTTATTTATTTGCAGAGCTCTACAAAAGCATAGGTAATCCTGTCTCTATATCTGGGTTCATGAGATCATTCAGACTCTCCCAGTGCAGGGAGGATCACCATCGACTGCAGAAGCTGTCTGAATGCCGGACGCTTTCACCTGTACTTTTGTGACCCAGTTTGATGACCTGCTGTCCCGCATTGGTCCGAAAGGTGAAAAACAATATTAACTCTGGAAATGTCACGCTGCAGGACCTCAAATCGTGTCGGAACATCAACTTAACATTAAAACTGAATGTCCCTGCCGAGTGAATTTCATTCAGTGAGAATACGGCTCACTTCCTTCACTCCAGCTTTTCCTTTTCTTATTCTTCCGACACACATGACTTCTCATTCTTCTTCGTCCACAAACAGTAGCCCAATGTCCAACAGTATTGTGTGGGTCAACAGCACCGGTAGCAGTTGTTGTTAACCCAAGTCATGAGCGATTGGGTGCAAAAAGAAAGTTCTCGGACTACAAATTATTATAATTCATCAGAAATTATGGTATTAACCATTTTTCAAGTGTTGTTCACAAACAACAGGGTCTTTGTTCTGGGTGGAGCTGCCTCACCGTGTCCGTGTGTAGGGGTAGGCGTTCCAGGACTCCTCTTCCACTCGAAGCGCTGCCTGGGGGAGAATGGCACAGAACCAGGACGGGATGTGTTTACCGATGTGGTACACCTTGTGGGTGTACTGACCGGAGCCCCCGGGCCCATCCTCGTAAGGCTTGTTCTCCAAGATCTCCACGCCGCTGCCCTCGCCACAGCTCTCCTCACGGCTCTTTTTCTAAAAGGTGAGAAAAAGAGGTTCAGAATCTCAGAAAAATGATGAAGCTCTTCGTTTATTTACTCAGATAAAGCCTTAGTCACGTGAACCATACGGGGATGGGCCCGTGTTTGTGCTGTAAGCAGCAGCATCTAACCCTTTTTGCTCAATGGGACCACTGAGCATCCATGATCTTTATATTTCATGTGGCCAATCTGCGTGTCCAATACAGGCATGACCATCTTTTGCTCACAGACAGTCCATATTCAACCGTAAGGGCAGTGACTAAGATTTAAAGTTCTAATATTCAAATCAAGTTTTTAAATAGTGAATGATCTCGAAAGAACACGTAAAAACAGAAGATTTTTGTAAAAGATCAAGGAAACAAACACTTCTGTTTGGGTTAAGATGATGGATGAGCCAAAAAATTCTCTGACACCTAAAAACCCCCAAATGGCTTTAAATCAATTAAAATATTTTTTTTCTAAATGATGGACAAATGCTGTGATCATGTGAGAAGAAGCTACAACCCTTGAAGTCACTAAGGAAGTCACTTCTCTGCTCTGGCATCTGGTGGTCCCTACAAGGTGGTCCCTAGTATCTTTAAAAGTGCTATATAAAGAAAATGTATTATTATTATTATTATTATTGTTACAACACTTTCAACTGCAAGTCACAATGATAGAAGTCATAAAACGTTTCTCTAATGGTTCTTACAGCCCTTACCTTCGAATGTGTTGTAAGTTGCTTTGGACAATAGTGTGAGCTAAATAACTACTGTTAAAAGTAAAAAAAAAGATTTAGCTTTTCTCACAATTCCATCAGATTCCTTACATTTGAATTTTTCAACAACATTCAAGTAAAGTTCCGATGCAGGAAAATGCCTCAACAATTTCAAGAGCTAGACTCTTCTCAACTGCACGTTCTCTGTGTTATTTTAGAAAGCTGCCTCTAAATATCAATGGAGTTCTCATGCCATTCACTGTTCCACACGAGTGAACCAACAGTGTCCCATAGACAAGTCCTGACTGTACAGCCTGGAGCTTTTAAAGTGGATCAGAAACAAATGAAAAACAGTTTTTGTAACAGCTTAACAAAAAACAAATGAACTGAACAGAGAGTTTGGTTCCCTGCTTCTCTGACAAAGCACTCCCGTCTCTCAGCATCTGTCCTGGTCATCACATCTCAGAGCTGACAGGAGGACACCTTAGATTCAAAGTGATGAGGGGCAACTAAAATAACAGTCTTTCATAGAAAATCTGTGTTTTTCAGAGTGCTTTACTTCACAGATTTTATCCAGACTCGTAGAAACACACTACTTTTGAAACATTCCTGCTTTTGCTCGAACAAAATCATTGAAACACTTGTTAAATTTGGAGAAACTTTATTTCATATGGAGCTGGACCTCCTTTAGCCTTCAATGCAGCTTCAATACGTCTCAGAGTGGAATCATGAAGCTTCTTGACTTCTTCCATTTGCATTTCAGCCTCTCTTCCAAGAGAACCTGCTCCGGCTCCTCCAAACGGGAGGGTGGAGGGTAGAGATTCCTGACCGTCCGTCGCTCGTGTTTACACCACAAATACTCAATGATATAGAGATCCGGAGACTGAGGGGCCATTCCATGTGTTCCAGCTCAGTTCCATGCTCTCCATACCAATGTTAACGACATGGGCAGTGTGGATGGGAGCATTAAAAAGTCTGGTCTTCTGATTATTTTGTCCAACCCCTGTATTTTTGGTCTTTTTTGTCATGTCAGACCAGATTGTTTTTACAATTCTTCTTTCTGACTCTGCCTTTGCGCAAAACTTTTGTTCCCACCACATACTCACAAAACGCACCCAGTACCAGGCTAAAACGAATCAGCTCTGCTCTCTCATCTGTGAATTACTAAAATATATTTGGTTCTATTTAGAATTAAGGGTTGGTCTCTAGAGTTCACTGAAAATCAAGGAGATTATTTTGTCCAACTTTACTTGTTGTCAGGCACCCAAAGACATAAACTGACATCAGCTCCATCATGTCTCATTTTTGTGCTCCATGAGACCATCATGTTCTGAGACCAAAGATTAAAACGAGTTAGACTTCTAACAGGAACAGTTGTCTCCAAACCCGTCAGATGAAGCTCATAACGCTCATTTGGACAACATTGAGATGACAAAATCGCCACTGTTTGCAGAATTTGGGGGTATAAAAGAAAAAGAAATGAAACATCAATGACGCGCCTGCGTCTCACCAACCTCACCCTTATATGTGGCTTAAGTGTTCACTACAACCTGTTGTCCGCAGCGTGAACGTAGAGAAAATAAGCATGAATGTTTTCAGTCTACTGGTAGGCCACCTGCAATCCCCACACAGGTTTGACTTTTTTAATGAAGGCTGAAAAATAAGGGGTTCTGAGACTATGGCTTACACACTGGTATTTGACAGAGAGCATAAATACATGTTGGAAAATTGGCACCAGTTTAGTTTTGTGTCCTCGTTTAACACAGTTTTCATAGGCCCACTGAATCTCGTGTTCCCATCTTTATATTTTCTATAAATGTCAAACTTTTTTCCATAACTTAATCGTTTAGGCATAGGAGGTCAAACTGCTGGCTTCCCTTTCTGCCCAGCGTGTGACTTCCTCCAACAAGCAGCAGCAGATGGTTGCAGCCGTCGATCCTGTAAGGCAGAGTGATGCATTGAGCTTCACAGAGGGAGTCAGGGATTACAGCATCAGTTTATAAACAGCCTACATCTCCTTAAGAGGCTCTCCTTTAGACTGCGACCATCTGTGTAGCAGCGCTGAGCTGCAGCACATGCAGCGATACATGCGAACATGCAAGGAAACCAGAAGAACCTGGAGAGGAACAACAGAACCAGACAGGACCAGAATACACTTTTTATCTACTTTAGTATCAGAGACAGAGTTCAATATGTTCAACAAATAAAGCATCCTGTGCAGCATTCGATTTACAAAAGAGTAACCAGACTGTATTAGACTATTATCAGAATAGAAGTCGCTCCAGGGTATAAAGTCGCAGGCGCCAAAAAATGCATAGTTAAAGAAATTAGAAGTCATATTTTTGGGAAATATTAAACAGATCATAAAAGTGGAATACATAACAATAGACTGAATATTTACACGCTTCACGATTGTAACTGAATTTAGCTTCATGAAACAGAAGATATTTAATATGTGTCTAGTACTGTATATTTGCGCATTAGTGATTATAACAATAACCTTAGCAAATATAACATGCTAACAAGTCGACTAAATTCTTTATATCACTTTAAATCACAAAATCCAATGAATTTTTCATCCTTTGTGTTACTTTCCGACAAGGCCGGTGCTTCTTTTTCTGTGTTGTCGTCAATGCAATGCAAAAAAAAAAAATCAAGTAAATCTAAAAATGTAGGCTTAGAGATGGCCGCCTAGAGGTAGTTTGCATCAGCCCTGCACTAAAATATTTTCCAACACCCCGAGAAACTAGTAAAGAGACTAGCTTTTACACTTGGTGTTAATTATGTCTACGTCTCTTGGAACGAAGGAGTGCGATGTTTTCACCCGAGCTCGTAGGTCAACCGCCCAAAGCTAGAAGAAATCCTCACAATCGGAACACGCAGAAGCAAGTAAGATGGCGGATGTAGCAGATGGGCTAACAGAATTAAAGTCGCTCCGCTCGGAGTTTGGATTAAAACTAGATGATATCAATAACGGGCTCGGAGACGTGACTAATGCTATTACAGCCTTGGAGGGAAAAGTGGCTGAAATTAAACAGGACGTATCCGACCATAATAAGCGCATCAAAGCAGCTGATCAGCGGGTGTCCGCAGCCGAGGAAGAACTTGAGAAAGCCCAGGCGGGACTGGCCTCCGCGGAGAAACGACTGGCATACCTGGAGACGAAAACCGAAGAAGGAGGAAAAATCTACGCATGTTTGGCCTGAAAGAAGGAGCCGAGGGTACTCGACCGCTGCTCGAATTCATCCAGGAAATGCTACCGAAATGGCTGGGGCTGAGTGCAGACGAGATCCCGGTACTGGAGAGGGTGCACCGCACTCTGGCGCCAGCGAGACCGAACCAGCACCGAGCGGTTCTTCTGCGGTTCTGGAAATTCCAGGATAAAGAGGCTTTATATCGTCTTTCATTGCAAAAGAACATCATGCACGACGGGTCCAGAATCGTCATGGTCCAGGATTTTCAGCAGAAGCGATGCGCAAACGCCATGAATTCACCACAGCCAGGAAGATGTTCACCGAGATGGGAAAGGAGGATTTCAGCTGAACCCTTGCAAGATGTGAGTACTCCATGACAGGAAGTTTCGCCTCTTCTCATCTCCTCAGGAAGCAGAGGAGTTTCATGCGAAAATCCAGCCTAAAAAATAGATGTTTTCTCCTCAAGGCACCTGTGGCCAGGTGCTACCGGTAAGATGGACTGGACGGGAACATCGTCATCAATAACGCATCCTGACTTTCTTTTCCACCTACTTTATTTGTTTTGTATTTAAATTAATCTGTGTCCACCAGGCTTGTTTTTTACCCCCTCTCTTTCTCCTTTTTTCTTTTTTTTTTTTGGACTTGTTTGTTGATCATGTTCCTGAGAAAGTCAGTAACATAACATTCAAAGTTTGATTAGTTTCTTTATGAAAATGTATTTTACTCTTAGACTGTTGAAGTCATGCTGGGGGAGGGGGAGCGTTGGTGCTATCTCATTTGTTTTTTCGTTTAAAACACTAAGTGTGGATGTGGAAGGCATGATGTGGACATAAGGATATGCTTCGGGGGTAATTATTATTTTAATAAGTGTTTTGTGCAGGGCTGTTGATTGAAGTTTGGGACTTAAGCAGACCGACTGCTCCTCATGTAAATGTGGATCAGTGTTCTTTTTTTTTTTTTTTTTTTTAAAATATATATTTATTTATTATTTTCCAAGATTTTAACAGAACAAAACAAACCAGAACGGAACAGGCCCACGGATACAGAAATCATATGTGCTGGAGTCATAACCAAACCGTACAATAAAAAGAAAGATCAAACAGTAGAGCAGGTATTGTACATACGTGTTTGAGATCAAAATACAAATGCTCTTTTAATAATTGTGGAAATGTCTAGTCCAACATACAACAAGAAAGGTTCCCATATCTTTTTCAAAAACATTTTTATGATGTAGCTGACAAGTTAAGTAATCGAGGGACATGTAACCAAGTACAGCCTTTTGCCACTGTGCTTTGGAGGGGACTTTATCAGAGATCCAGTTTGTAAGGATACACTTTCTAGCACAAAAAGTAAGCATTCTGTAAAGTTTCTTATTGTATTTGTCACTGATAACAGGGTCAGGTAATCCCAACAGCAAGAACAAGGGATTTTTGTTCAAGTTAGCCGACAGAACTTTATTCATTTCCTGACCAATAACACGCCAGAACTGCTGAACTTTTGAGCATGACCAGAAGCAGTGTGTTAGAGTACCGATCTCGGTTTTGCACTTTAAGCATAAAGAGGAGGAGCCAGGTTTGAATTTCTGCCGCTGATAGGGGGAGATGTGGGCTCTGTGGAGAATCATGAGCTGGGTTGCTTTGACTCTATTACAAACACACAATGTTTTTGCACCTTCCCAGACATCTTTCCACTCCTCCTCAGTAATCTCTAAACCAAGTTCTTTGTCCCATAATTTCTTCAAGTTTAACATGTTAGTTGCAGTCCTACATTTAAGGATATGATAAAATGCACTGATGGAACTTGCTGGCTTCGTTAGAAAAACCTGTCTCTCAACATCTGATATGTCATAAGAAAGTGGGTGTCTTGTATTCTTATTGACAAAGTCCCTCACCTGTAAATATCGATAAAAGTCAGTGTTTGGGACATTGTATTTTCTGACTAACTGATCAAATGACATCATTCTAGGATCCTGTAATCTGGACAACCCTTTTTTCGCCCAGACACAGAATCTACTGTCCATCATCCCAGGCAAAAAATCAGGATTATTACATAATGGAGTGAGAACAGAAGTTACCTGAGACCTGCCCTCCAACTTTCTTATTGTTCGCCATGCTGTAACAGTAGCAATTGTAATAGGATTTTTGCAGAAAGACTTTAGTGATTTATCTTTTTTTAACAAAAAGTAAAGTTGTTAAGGGACAATTAGACAAAGAACTCTCTATGTCAATCCAAAGAGATGCAGTACTATTGCACACCCATTCAGATGCAACACGCAAGTGAGCACTAAGTTGATAATTTTTAAAGTCTGGGAGGTCAAGGCCTCCCTCCAAAGATGAGCAGCACAGTGTGGACAGCTATAAGCGTGGTTTTCTTTTAGACCATATAAAGGAACTGAGCCAACTATTTAATTGTTTGATGGTTTTGTGTGACAACATTACAGGTACCATTTGTAATGGATAGAGCAATCTAGGGAGAATGTTCCTTTTTATTAAGGCAGCTCGTCCCATCCAGGAAACTGGAAGATTGCTCCATCTCTCCAGGTCCAGTCGAATGCGTTCAAGCAGAGGGGGGAAGTTGGCTTTATACATTCCATCAAATATAGGTGTAACATTGATGCCTAAATACACAAAACCTTCCGGTGACCATTTGAAGGGAAAAGGTTGCACAGGCACCTGTTTCAAGATGCCCAGGGGAATGGCCTCAGATTTACTAAAATTTATTGCATAGCCTGAGAAACTACTGAACAACTTTATTGTCTCAATGAGGCAGGGAATTGATACTTCTGGTTCTGTCACTACTATCAAAATGTCGTCGGCATAAAGTGTAATTTTATGTTCTCTATTCTCAATGCTGAGACCAGATATACTGTTATTTGCCCTGATGGCCTCAGCCAAGGGCTCTATCACAAGTGCAAAAAGGAGCGGCGATAGAGGACAGCCTTGTCTTGTTCCTCTGAAGATACTAAAATAAGGAGATCGCAAGCCATTTGTAAGCACTGCCGAGAGAGGATCTGCATACAAAAGTTTTATCCAGTTTATGAAATTCACTCCCAGGCCAAATTTGCGCAGTATATAGAACAGATATGGCAATTCTACACGGTCAAAAGCTTTCTCCGCATCAAGAGAAAGCACAAGGCCACTTCTAGAGTGTTGATGAAAGTACTGTATGATATTTAGCAATCGACGCATGTTATTGTGAGAATTACGACCCTTAACAAATCCAGTTTGGTCATTGTTAACTAGTATAGGCAGCAGACGTTCCATTCGCATTGCTAAAATTTTTGACAGTATTTTTACGTCTACATTCAAAAGCGAAATAGGCCTGTATGATGCACAGTCCTCAGGTGCTTTTCCCTTTTTTAGAATCAAGGAGATATTCGCTTCTCTTAAGGACCGTGGCAGCAGCCCTTTGATGAGAGAGTCATTAAACATATTTAACAGAGGAGTAATTAATAGCTTATGGAATTCCTTATAAAATTCTACACTGAACCCATCAGGTCCAGGGGATTTGCCAGATTGCAGCCCTTTAATTGCAGCAAGCACTTCCTTTTCAGATATGGGGGCATCAAGACTTGTTCTTTGTTCCTCTGACAGACAGGGTAGCTTCAGGTTGGTGAAGAAGCTTTCCATATTCTCAAATGAATCAGGCTGTTGATCAGATTTATATAAATTCTCATAAAAAGCCTTAAATGTGTTATTAATATCCAAGCTGTTAAATGTTTGCTTCCCATGTCTGTCTATGACAGAAGGAATAGTCTGGGAATCGGCCTTTTTCTTTGTTAAATATGCCAAATATCTTCCTGCTTTGTCTCCATGTTCGTACAGTTTTTGTTTTGTGAATCTAATCTGGTTTTCTGCTTCCCCCGTTAAAAGTGTATGTTACCTTTAGTAGGGCTGGGTATATTTGTCGATACTCAGCGCCAAGCAACTTGAGCCGTTTTTTCACCGCGTCATATGCCTTCCTCCGGCGTAAAACAGCGGCAGACAGATCCTGGAAAAACATTATTTCGCCACTTGATTTTTCCTGCCCAGCTCCCAGGACGCGTTCATCACGCGTTGTTTGTCTTGGTAGTTATGAAAACGCACAAGTACTGGCCTGGGTCTCTGTGTAGCGGGGGGCTTTGGCCCAAACGCGCGGTTTACTCTTTCCAGCTTCAGCCGGCCCGTCTTCGTTTCAAGATGTAGCGCTTTAGGGAGCCAGGACGAGAAAAAGCGTATTTGGTCGTCTCCCTCAACACCCTCGGGGAGTCCGAGGATGCGGATGTTCTTTCTCCGCCCTCTGTTCTCCAGGTCGTCCACATGTCCATTCAGGTAATCCACCATCCTTTCCAGGTCTCCAAGTTTACGGCTTACAGGAGTCGCGGCGTCTTCCAGCGCTGAGATTCTCTGCTCAGTCTCGGTTAGTCTCTTCTCATGGCTGTCGAGCGCGTCGCCCTGTTTTTTTAACAGCTCCGATATCGGTCCCAATTTCTCATCAATGAGTTTGGAGATGTTCGCCGTAATCTCACCTACAGCTTCACGGAACAGGAGTAGGTTAGCATCGGTTCCAGCCTGGACCGCCAAGTCAGCCGTGCTAGCTTGTTGATCGGGTCCGTCAGAGGCATCCGCAATTTGGTTCTTTTTACGTGGCATTGTGTCAGACTGTCTCAGAAAATAGCTATTTATGCTCATTCTAAGCTTGCAAACCACCTAAAAGCCTGGAGCTGTTACTGAGAGTAGGGTTAAGTGAAATTATCAATAATTAGCTGCACCAGCTTTCCCGAGCCTGACCTATCCCTACGCCGCCATTTTGAATCCCCCGGATCAGTGTTCTTGACTTTGAACACATGGGGACCATTGTTCAGGTTTAAAATGTTCTAATTATGTTTGGGGCATTGGGGTGGGGTGGGGAGGTGTCGTCTGGCAATCTTTTATTTTTTATTTATGTTTTATTTCTTTACTTATTTTTGTTTGTTTTCTTGTTTTTCTTTTTCTTCCCTTTCTTTCACTCTGGTCTTTCCACACTATGGTAGGGAGAGCTTCTACGCTGTGCTCTCATCTATCTGGTCCAGAACTAAATTTTGTCCAAAAATTAAAAAATAAATATGTCTAATATTAAAATTACCAGCTGGAATGTTAGAGGGTTAAGGGAATTAGCCAAAATAAAACAAGTTCTAAATCGAATTAAACAACTTCAATCGCACATAATTTTTTTACAGGAGATACATTTAAAAGCAACAGAAGTTAGTAGATTGCAAAATACTTGCTTATACTTTTACATAAATCGCTGCCATTCCGAATTACAGACGTTATTTGTGACCACTATGGCAGATATATAATTGTTCAGGGTAACATATCAACATGTAGATTGAATCTAGTTAGCATTTATGGCCCAAATGATGACAATCCAATGTTTTTTCAGAATCTCTTTCTCACTTTATCCAACATGCAGGGGATGTACATCATCGGTGGTGATTTTAATTGTGTTTTAGAGCCCAAAAAAGATTGTTCTACTAAGCTTGATTCTCCTCATGGGCAGACACGGAATGTGTTGCTGCAATCTTGCCAGGATTTAGACTTGATTGAAATATGGAGGGAACAACATCCAGATACAATAGAATACTCCTGTTATTCCAGTACACATGAAACGTACCCGCGAATTGACTACTTTTTGGTGTCCTCTGGACTCATGTCAAAAATCAAGAAGTCTTGGTATGATAGCATTGTCATAAGTGATCATGCAGCCACATCACTAAGTTTTCATATAGATGAGTCTATTTACAACTGCAAGAGATGGAGATTCCCTGTTGAATTGCTGCAAGATACAAATTTCATAAAATTCACAGATGAACGCATTGATAATTATTTTGAATTCAATCATGATCAGACCGACGCTTGTATTAGATGGGAGGCATTCAAAGCATACATTAAAGCGGAAATTATTAGTTTTACAAAATCCAAGGCCAAAAAACAAAACACTGAAATGGAAACAATTGAACGCCAAATCAGGCTGTTGGAGCAAGAGTTGTACAATAACTATGATCACCAAAAGGCAAAAGAATTACAAATTATGAGAACTAAATACAATAAACTACCTATGGATAAAGTTGCAAAAAATGTAATGTGGATAAAGCAGTCCTATTATGATCAAGGAGAAAAGTGTGGTAAACTTTTGGCTTGGCGAATTAGGAAACAACAGTCAGATAGGGCAATCAATCGTATTAAGACGCCTGCAGGCCAGGCAACTTCGGAGCCAGTAGAAATTAACAACACATTTAGAGAATTGTATGAGTCTTTATATACATCGGAATGTTTAAATGATTTGCAGAGTCAAAATTCTTATTTAGAGTGCTTAAAGTTCCAGACTCTGTCTGAAGAAGAGCAACAAGAATTAGTTCACAACCTCACAACAAGGGAATTGGCAGAGGCCATTCAAATTATGCAGAGTGGAAAAGCACCAGGGCCGGATGGCTTTCCTATCGAATTCTATAAGAGATTCAGAGAGAAACTTCTTGCCCCATTATTGGCCATGTATGAAGAATCCTACACAAAGGGAACACTCCCTCCATCCCTGAGACTAGCATTGATAACATTAATTTTGAAACCAGACAAGCCACCAGACGAATGCTCTTCTTTCAGACCTATTAGTTTGATGAGCTGCGATGTTAAAATACTTTGCAAAGCCATGGCCAGAAGGTTAGAGTTACACCTTCCACATCTTGTAGGTGATGATCAAAATGGATTTGTTAAAGGTAGACAAGGGTTTCATAACATTAGACGTGTTCTGAATATACTTTATGAGAAATATAATTCTAAAGATACAGCAGTGTTATCGCTAGATGCACGCCAGGCGTTTGATAGGATTGAGTGGAGTTTCCTTTTTAATGTACTCCCACGATTTGGAATTGGTACAAATTTTTTGAGATGGACTAAGCTGTTATATGCAAATCCTACTGGCGAGATACAGACCAATAACAATATCTCTAAACCCTTCACTCTCCAACGATCAACTAGACAGGGATGCCCATTGTTGCCTCTACTTTTTGTATTGGCTATTGAACCATTGGCCATTGCTGTAAGAGCCCATGAGGGCATCACGGGTGTAACTATTGGTGGTTGTGAGCATCATTTAGCTCTATATGCTGACGATATTATTATTTTTTTAACAAACTTAAAAGATAGCGTTCCCCGCTTAGTGAATCTAATAGATGTCTTCGGAAAGATATCAGGATATAAAATAAACCATTCTAAATCAGCACTGCTGTTTCTGAATGAGAGTGAGAGATTGCAGCCTGCTGTAAACACACCATTTGCAACTACAAAGGATGGTTTTACATATCTCTGTATTAGAATTTGCCCTGACGTGAAGCAAATAGTTTCTTTGAATTATGACCCATTGATGGACAGAGTGCGTGAAATGCTAAACCGATGGACCCAAATGCCCATATCTATGATAGGTCGCATCAACATAATTAAAATGCTCGTTTTACCTAAATTCCTATATTTTTTCCAGTCACTTCCTTTTCCATTAACAAATGCCTTTTTCCATAACATAAATACTCTCATAGGTCAATTCATTTGGAACAATAAAAAAGCCAGATTACAACTAGGGTTACTGTATTTACCGTATGAAAGAGGAGGGCTTCAACTCCCCAATTTAAAATTGTATTACTGGGCAGCCCAGCTGCGGCTGACCATGTACTATTTTTCAGTGCCTCCCTTTCCAGCATGGGTAACAATTGAACAGACAACATTAAAGCTTCCTGCCCAACTTTACTTATACTCAACAAGCCCTAAGAAGTTGATTAAGCAAACAAAAAATCCCTTCCTCCGAAATTCTATCTCAGTGTGGTTCTCAGCACATCAGTATGTTGGAGACACACCGGAGTTATCACAGTTGTCCCCTATATGGGGAAACAACTGCTTTACACCTGGCAGAGCAGATGGCGGATTTAAAATATGGTTCAACAAAGGTGTTGAGAAAATTTTAGATTTGTATATAGAAAACACATTGATGTCATATCATCAGCTCTGTGGAAAATACAATATTCCAAGGAAACATTTCTTTAAATACCTGCAACTAAAACATTTTATTTTATCAACACAAACAGCTGACGTTGCCTCCATTATCTAAAATTGAAGATTTGACAATATCTCACATGAATGGTAGGGGGCAGGTTTCATTATTTTATAATCTGTTGTTAGCATATTCAAAAGAGTCTTCCCTAAAAAAAATGGAGGCGTGGAGGATTGATTTAAAAGAGCACATCACCAATGCTGACTGGGAATCAGCTTGTCTTAAGGCTCAGACCCAGTCCATTAACACTAAATATAGACTGTTACAATACAAATGGTTGATGCGTACATATCTTACGCCCAGCAGGTTGAATCACATATTCCCTAATGTCCCAGATATTTGTATAAAATGCAGAGAGGAAAAGGGTACTTTAATTCATTGTTTATGGGATTGTGCTAAGTTACAACCATTCTGGAAACATGTTATAGCATGTATATGTCACATACTTGGACTGAGAATTCCTTTACATGCCAGCATGTTTACTCAGAATATACCCTGAAAATTTTGATGTGACTCGAAAGCAATTACTGATTATTGATTTTGGGCTTTTACAAGCCAGAAGAGTGATTGCATTATTATGGAAGAGCATGGATGCGCCCTCTATACATATGTGGACAAGAGAACTGATGGCCAGTTTGGCTCTGGAGAGACTAACATTCATTGTAAAAAAAGAAAGAAAGGGACTTTGAGCATCTATGGAATCCTTATTTACACTTCCTGGAAACTTGTGACCAATCTTCCTGAAAATGTACAAACTATTGTAATTTTTTTTTTTTTTTAATTATTAGTTATTGGTCTATTTTAAGACTTTGCTGGATGTGGGTATTTTGTGTTCATTGTGTTTTATTGGGTTGTTAAAAGTTAAAATCTTTCAAAAAAAAAAAAAAAACAAGTTAAAAAAAAAAAAGTAAATCTAAAAATTCTGCACTAACTTTTGGCAGATTAGGACGTTTTTAGATTTAGTCGATTATCGAAAAGAATTAGTTACAACTGCTCTTACAGGTGAATATGAGCTGTCAGGATTTGCTTCAGGGACCCAGAATACGACAAACTCAGGAGTAGAAGAAAACCAGGTTTATTAAAGCCTTTCGCTCGGATGTTTCCCCCCCAGGCCTTGGAGAAAAACGGCAGATTGAGGCGAGGAGGGAGAGATGACTGCAGGGAAGAGGAAGAGTGGAGTCCTCTGTACGTTAAGGAAGGCGTGGCTCCAGGTAGAGGTGATAGGGGAAGAAAATTGACTCCAAGAGGGAGTGGCAAAACTCAGGATCCTGTAGCTTAGTCACCAGTTCTTGAAACACAAAATCACCAGGGATGTCTGGGAATTTTTCCAAAAAGGAGACAGTGCGGGGACTTACGAGACTTTGGAAGAAATTGAGCAGGAGAGAAGCAGGGGCATGTAACGGCAGCTGCTGGCAGTATGATGTCTGGATAAGGCTGAGCAGTATAGCTGGCAATCAAGTTAAGTGCTGAGCATGAACACCGCTGGAGATTTCTCTGGAAGCTTCTAATGCAACGATTCAGCAGAGAATGAAGGGCAGAGGGAGAGATATATAGGAGCAGGAACAGGTGGAGGGAATCAGCTGATTGGCAGCAGGCTGGCTGCTGCTGCTGCTGTGACACTGTCTGCAGGTGACTCACAGGAATTATCAAGGTTGTAGACCGCTCAGTGAACCCATAGAAGTGGAAATGCTGCGAGGGACAGGTCGTAAGTCAGACTGAAGTAGGTAGGACTCAGGTGTGTCGTTCAAATGTTTTCTTTTTTCCTGCGGACTGCGTGAGAAACACATTAATGCTGTTCATGTGATAAGTGCGCATTCTTGTGCATTCCTTACAACCTAACTGTTAGAATTTAGGAAATTGGGCAGAGTGTAGTTGTGTGGACATTTAGTTGGTGTCCTATGGGAACTACCTGCATGATGCAATAGAACACGATCAAAAAAAGAGGTCAATACTCACACTTTACACACGACTGGAGTATGGCGTAAGGGCACAGACCAGCAACATCACCTGTACCTGTCTTACTTCTATTAGCCTTACAAATACGTCAAAATCTACTTTGATCACACGCAGAACAATGGTTTCATGACATCCCTGGAGGTGGCTGAATGAGCCTCAAAGATCTGCAAGACAAACCGGCATAAGATGCAGCCACTCCTCTCTATGATTCTCCACGACAACCTAAAAACCTGCAGCATCTGTACGTGTGCATGTAACTAAGGCTTTAAACTTTTCTGATTTACTTCACCACCTCGGCCATAAAATCTTAGATTTTTAGTATCGCTCACCTTTTTTTAACAAGACGCTCAACCAGAATTACTTCAACAACCTAAACCCTTCTCACCTGCTTTTTAAGTCCTACATTGCCCTTAAAAGCACTATAATGTGCTTAAGTAGCTGGAATGACTATGTTGCTGATTTGTGCTGTGTAAAGAAAACTTTTAACAAAATCATATCATCATCTAACTAAGAATCATATAACTAACACATAACTAAGAATTGACAGTCATTTGTCCCTTAGTTCTTGCTGGCGTAGTTTTGTTATTTGAGCTGTAATACAGTCATGATGACTATTGCTTCTTCTTGTTATTTATTTTACTCTTAAACTACATTTTTCAAGAAAAGCATGCACTGACAGTTCTATTTCTTCACAGATAAATTCAGAATCTCTCTTCTCAGAAATGTAATCAAAATTACTTTCTATGCGACCAAAGTCACAGATTTCATTTAATGGACCGGCAAAGGGAGTCACATTAATTATAAAAGCATATTTTATTAAAACCATTAACAATGCTCCATTGTAGAAAAAATGAAGTGTCATAGTGCAGCAGGAGGCTGTAGGTCTGCAGAGGCAAACCAAAAAAGCACTTCGTTTAATGTACTCCCATCATTTCTCTTACTGAGGTTCTTTACAACATTAAATAATGATCAGAACTCAGTAACTGGAACTGAAATGAAAAAATGGTAGTTTCACAAACTGCTCAGATTTAGAGTCTTGTCTTTTTTCAATCTAGATCAATCAAGTAGGATTGGATTTAAAAATTTCACGACTAATGCACCAACAAGTTGTTGCAGCTGTTTGAAATAATGGGACAGATTTAATTTTTTTTCTCCTGAATCTAAGATCCCAGTTTTTCAAAAGCAAGATATTATGCCGCTGGGGATATTTGAATAACATAATTAGATTTTTATATTTATACATGATATTTCTACATTTATCTACTCAAGAAACCAATGGTCGCTAAAGCATTGGGGCTGCAGATTTAACAAAGACCATAACTTAAAATCTAACTAAACTTCTCTGGAAATGTTTTTTTGTCAAATCTATGTTGGGGCACCATTAAGGCTTTTGTCAATGGCTGTATGAAGGCAGACGTTAGAGGAGCTGACAACATCCCTGGTTTAATTTTTCAGCTGATCATAACCATCTGGGGCAGATATGAATCATTTGACTGTAAGGATGGGTCGATTTCAGATATTTCCCCTGCAATTGTGACCGATAGCCGATATTTGCCGACACCGATATTTAAGTGTTTGGATTAACAGAGAATTTTGAGATTTCCTTCTTTTATATATTAAAAATGCAATAACCTTTGCCCTGCCAAAAACAGTACAAACATGCATCCCAAAATAGAAACTATCAATCAGTATAAACTTAGCTTCAATGTTCAATGACTGTGTGTCATATGCAAACACAAGCAACAGCCATCAAGATAACTTCAAAACAGTAGGACTTTTTTTTTAAGTGCCTGGAAATTACGTGTTTTTGAATAACAAAAATAAGTAGAAACAGCTTTGAGTAAACACTAAGTTTTAAACTGTAAACATAAAACTTTGTAGTCTTGCATAAAAATGTGTTACATTTGCTTATTTTGTAGCTGGTTAAAACGTAGACTCTGGGATGAAGATTTTTCCTTTAACGTCACAGTGGATGCTTTGAACCTGAAGCTAACTTCAGCCGCATCCGGCATTTCAGATGTGGTGAAGAAATAAAGCAAACTAAAACAACACAACCACTGTGAAACTGGTGTTTTCTAAATATAATAATAAACGTGAATCCATCCTGTAACTTTATTGTAGTGACGGTGTCAGAAACATTCGTGAATCAGTTGCTGCATTTTAGACAGGGCTGCTTCATACGTGGAAACTATCCATATTTCGAGGAACACTTTTCTTCGGCTTTCTCACTGGCTCTTTTCTCCCCAAAGAAAATATCCAGATATGTCTTTGGCGCCCTTAGCTTTAAGCCTTGGGTTAAAAGCTAAACTGCTAACTATGTTAAAAACAAAGCTAGCGGTCCGAGCAAACAGTCACTTTATGTCACGCGACATGGCAAGATAGGTGGACGTGGCAAACAGAATCCAGTAGTTTTCCAATAAAAAAACTTCCTTCAGAATCAGAAAATAAAAAAGCAGAAAGAATCAAAGTTAGCAAAGTTGTATTGTATCCTGTCTGCGCTGCAGTTCAGTACCACTTGGCCTTCAGACCAGTACACATTGGCAGCATGTTGGGGATCCGCGTTTAATGGGAAAAAGAAGCACATCGAAAAACGACGAGTTGGGTTTACCCCAAAAATCAAAATCGTGACATAGTTGGGGCCTGAACCATTTGTCCCCATAAGACGAGTTGGGATTGAGAATGTATTTGCTTGAACAGCCAAAGTGTGCTCGGACCCCTGCAGCGTGTGCGGCTAGCATCTGACATAAGACGCACACGGGGGTGGGAGGGGAGCAGGCCTGTGTCAAACAGAGAACTGCTCGTGCTGGAACCACCGGTCAAATTAGAAGAGAAATAACGGTGGAATTTTTTTTTTCGGGCCGATAATCTCAAATTATGCAAATATTGGCGGAAATCGATACTGGCACCAATATCCCTAATTGACTATTTATGAGAGCTGGCCTGTGTGGCCCTACCCCCCTGGCGTTCCAAACAGGAAGTACCTGCTGGCTCCAAGAAGCCAAGATCCTATAGACTTCTACAGAGAAATAAACAGCTGTTACTCAGGTATGGGCTATGTCCACATTCATTCACTACTCACTTTATAGTGCATTTGCAATTTTGTAGTGGTGTGCAAATCCAAAATTACAAAATCAAGTGCACTAGAAATTTCCCAGAATCCTCTGCAAAAAATAAGTGTGCATCGATAGTCACTACATTGGAAAAGATAGACCGCAATGCATTGCGTTGAATGATTTTCAAAATGGCAGAAGCAAGTAGCTCAAGGGAGACATACAAATGTAAGTATTTAAGTATTTGTATTAGAATATAACATTGCTACATATGTAATATGATATATGTCATATTAGATCGATGATGTATATTCTTCTGGAGCTCATCAGTATTGCTAACGCTATATTTTTGCTAATGCTAACGCTGTTGTTTTGCTAACGCTTTTGTTTTGCGTTGAAGGTGGAAATATTCGTAGTAGATAATAAAAGGAGTGATTTCTACTCGTAGCCATAAGTCGATAAGATATTTTTATAATTTGTTTACACATGTAGGGACAGACGAGGACGTGCAGAGTTTGATCTGCCTGCAGATGGCGAAAGAGAGTCTGTTTTCAGGCAAACGCTTCACTTCAGCCGCCAGGTGGGAGTACGTTCACAGCTGAGATGTTTATTAATTCATCATTAAACTGTTAATCGTTGTCATTGGGGTAAAGGTTTTTGTTTTTACTTTCTATTTAGAGCAGTGATACAGATGACCCACCTCATTAGTTCAGACAGAGCAGCCAAGAACTAAGTGGGAGAATTTAAAGAAAACATAGAAGGTTTGTGAAATGAAGGTCTATACAGTTCCTTGTAGTTTGAATTATATCTTTGTTCACACGTGTCTGTTTTGATTTTTGAAGGAACTTATAAGGCTTCCCACCGGCAGTGACACTGAAGCAGTGGAACCATCAGCAGCTTTGTGCAAGTGCTTCTCCTTAATGAATGAGGCGATTAGCAGCAGAGCATCAGTGAGACCTCATCGCCTCATTCTGGGAGGAGAGCCTTCCACATCCTCTGCACCATCACCTGCTTCAGTGCCACATGAACAGGGGCAGACATGGAAGAGGAAGAGGAGACAGAAGAGGCTCCTTCAGCCAAGAGGCCACGGCGTGGCGACCTATTCAGTCTGCTGGAGAAGGCAGAGAGGAGGAAAGGGCAAGAATGGAGGAAGAGCGAGAGGAGAGGCTCTTAACTTTCTTAGAAAAAATGTAATTTGAATTGTTTTAATTAATCAATGTGTCAATATCTCAATAATATTTTCATATAAACATCAAAGGTACATATTTACAATTTCCTTTTATATCTAACATTTACTTTTTCTGCATTTTAGCAATAATCATAGTCCTGAAGAGCCGTTGATCTGACAGTTGGAGCTGACAGGAAACCAGAGATTTGTCCTCGCAGACGGACGCCACTTTGCTCCTCCTGCTGGTTCCTGGTGTTGTCCTCCTGCTGTGGCTCAACATCTGTGGATCCAATCAGACCCCTTCACTGATGCACTGATCATCACTGATGGTGCAGGATGGCGCTGCATTATTCCAACTGCAAAGGTTGGTTTGACTTCCAACGCCTCTAGAAATATTGTTTTCCCTCTTGTCTTCATCATCTCAAATGCTCTCTCCACCACAGAGCGTGCCCTGGCGTGGTGCCCTGGCGTGGTGTTGGCTGTAACGGGCCTCAAACGCATTCCTCACAGGTTCCCTGTAGTGTGTCAGCAGCGTGATGGGATGTGCAATGCAGGGACACCCACTGTCACCCAAAATGATGATAAACATTGGTCTGTTTCGTAGAACTCGTGAATCATGGATTTAATTTGGAGACCTGACAAAAATGTGACATTAGAGTCACATACAGCCTGCATTTGGATGGAATAAAAAAGCTTCCTGTTAGAATAACAAGCTGCATTTTCTTTAGGGGCCTTTATTCTTATGTGGGAGACGTTGATGCTCACGACCTTTTGGAAAGCAGCAGATCCAGTGAGCTGCTCAAAACCAGCAGTGACTAATAGCAGTTCATCCACACCAGAGACCAGCATGATGCTGCTCATCAGCTGGAGGATGTGGTCTGCTGTGGACAATGTCACTCACAGTGGAGCGTGGCGAGTCAAAGGTCGTGGCTAACACACGGTAAGATGTGCCAGACGCCATCCAGGAAAGGAACACCAGGACCTCAGTCTCCTGTGCTCCAGAGCGTGAGGAACCCGAAGCTGCTTCACCAGACACCCTATGGTCCAGTGGGTCGACCCAACATCTGGTTTGGTGTCAGACTGACCATAAGCATAGAGGGCCAGAACAGACACCTTTATGTTGGCAAAGCAGGAGAGACGTAAAAGACTCTGTAAAATGTAACATTAATCATTTTATTTGTGAAATTAGGTTTTATTTTTGGAATGTTTCTGTTTATTATAATGGCCTACATTTATTTTTAGAAAGTATTGATGAATGCTGGAAAATCTAATGTTATTTATTTGTTTGGGTTTTTGAATTTTCATTAATTTTTAAATATGAAAGTAAGTATTTTTGTTTAAAGCAAGTATCTGTAAAACTTTTGGTATATAAAATGATTTAAAACCCTTTGTGTTGAAAGCTGATATGGTTTGACTAAAAAAAAAAACACTATACTTTATCTTACCCAGCAGATGGTGTAACCCTGAGTAATCTGAGACGTCTGCTCCAACTTGCCTCTGTGCTTCATTTCCGCTCGTTTTCAGTTCGAACTAGAAACAGTTATATAATAATATAACAGTGTTTTGGAAGGTATTTTCAGTAAAGTACAAGAAAGAAGTACAGAAAAAGTGCTCCCTTGCACCAGAAAGTAAATGGCTCAGCGGTGCAAAAACTAATTTAAATAAACATTGCAATGGACTAGTTATTTATCAGTTAATTTCTGAGCAAAAACAAAAAGTTTCTTCATAAAAATGTATGTAATTTTTTTATAAACCAACCAGATTGTTTTATCATCAGAACAGAGTATGAATTCATTTTTTGAATAAATGAATGAAAACACACTACATTTATAAATAGTCTTTGTAATATGTTTATAACATTTATTATGTTTTTATTATTTCTATTTATTTAGTTTTTATTTCAGCAAACCGGATGATAATTGGCATCTGAAAGTAGTTCGCCTCCAGACCAGGTGGTGGCGGTAATGCAACCATTCTGTTGTTTGTCAACCGCCATATTAACAACACCCAAAGAAGAACAGCGACCAAAACGTAGTGAGTATGGTGTCCGAATTGCTTTTAAAATCCAGGGTACTACATAGTCCAGCACTATATAGTTTTTTAGTAGTTAGGGGTTAGGGCATAAGTTCGGACACAGCCATTCTGTCAGGTCTCATTCACCCATCTTCACCTCCGGCCACCAGAGGGAGTCCTCTCCAGAGTACTGACTGCTCCCTTCCTCTCCTCCACTTCCTGCATGCAATGCATCCGGTTCCTGTTTCCACAGCTGCTTCCCATCCAGACATTAGCTCTTTCTATTTGAGCCGGGTATAGCATTACTCTACGTGTAGTCTGGTACCGTCTCACTGGTTAAACAGTCGAAGTGGTTTTTCCAACGTGTGTTTCAGCGTGGTGCATAACTAATACCTAATTTTTTAAAATACATTTTTATGAACATCTTTTTAAAACAAACAAGACATTTTAAACTCAAGGTTTCATAGATGACATTTATTTGTGTTAACTGTGTTTTACTATAAAAACTCATGGTTATAAAAATACATTTCAATGACGTTTTAAATCCAAAGAATTATCCTGATGTTTTTCATTCATATTTATAGGAATGTGTGTTCAGTAATTTAGGGGGAAAAAGTTCAATCCGAGTTCTTTTGACAACAAATATTACAGCGCATGTGAACTAACCAGATTCACCACGAGAGCAGCTGACGGACACAAGAGTTTATCACTTCAGAAAGACAGATACCCACACAATGCAGAGTGAAGGGCTCACTCGGGTTATCAGGAAAGGGTTTGTTCATCCATGGATTTTTCATGGTTTTTAAACAGGAATCATGTGTTTCTGTTGTAACAGCATGTTGGTTTTATGTTTGACACCTAAAGTGAAAACTTCACATTATTTGATGTGTTTTAAGTAGCTCACATGCCAAAACAGTGTGATCTTCCTGATTCAGAGGTTCTCTGGTAGAGTGAGCTTCAGTCCTCTGTGTCTGGATGACGGCCGCTTCCGCGGTGTTTCCGTCTCTCTGTCCGTGTTTAAAGCAGACTGTCGCCCCAATAGTAGCGGGAAGAGTTCAGGAAACCCCGCTGTCCCCAAAGGGATCCATCAGGATAAGAAAATGAATGGAAGTTCAGGAGATCCGATCCACCATATGGGATGTGTATTCTACCGCTGTCACTGAAACCGTCACGCACTTAAAGTTGAATCCCTGATTGGTTGACACAGAAGTAGCAACTTCCCCAGAGTTTAGTTTTACCCTGGCTCGCCACAGAACCTCAATTTGCGTTTAAAC
Source organism: Oryzias celebensis (assembly GCA_014656515.1). Lineage (NCBI taxonomy): Eukaryota > Metazoa > Chordata > Actinopteri > Beloniformes > Adrianichthyidae > Oryzias > Oryzias celebensis. The sequence continues at coordinate 359,218 of BNCR01000012.1, forward strand.
CATTGACTTTACATTGAAACTGGCCGCCTCCGCCGCACAAATCGTGTTTGGTGTGTAAGCACCTTCAGACCAATTCGGACCAATCGCTGCTTAGTGACGGCATCTTACTCCAACATGGCGATATCCGGATCACAAAAAAATAGTGACCAAAAAACTGATGTATTCTTTATGCTTAATAAAATGCAAATACATATTTAAAAAGTAAAATGCAGTAATACTGAGGTTTGAACCAGGTTACATCAAGACTGATAGATTATGAGCGCAGGACAAACCGCTGTCACCACAACCACAGGTTTGTTACTCAGAGTGTTTACTATTTGCTGCCTGAATGTTACTTTTTTTGTACGTAGAAGGTTCATGTATTCATTACTATATTTTTGATGGCAGCGATCTCCATGGAGACGTGATCACCAATGTTTTTGTAGATCTCTTTGAAAGAGAAAAAAACGGATCTCTAAACATTATCTGTGTCTTCCATGTAAATGAAATTCAGACAAAGCTTCATGTAGTGATCAATAACGTTATCTGCTAGCTCTTCCCACACGTGAATGAGGCGGCGAGCTTAGGGAACACATTTTTGGCCATGCGGCGAGCAATGAATTCACGACGCAGCGAGAAAGGAGCAGGACACGCGACTGGCTGTGAGAATCACGTTCGGTGTGAATTCACCTTTAGACCCGAAGTTTGACTAATTTGAGAAACCCGTTAAAGATTTTTCTTAGTTCAAACTAAAACAAAAAAGGCCAAAAGTTTTGGTTTTGCTTTTCAGGGGTCACTGATACAAAATCTAAGCATGAGGGAGGAAACTGTTTTGTAACCAGAATGTAAAAACGTTAGGGAAGATGAACAATGGCGTGAACTGAGACCGGCATTAAGCCCAGTGGCTACTTGGTGAACTGATTGGGCTCCATTTACTTTTGAAATAGTCAACAGCAAGTCAAACTAAAAGATGGTCTGAAGCCAGGACTGAGACAGAGCCCTGACGTTTCATGGAAAACGGGAAGAAACATTCTTCTTTAAATAAGAATCCAGTGTTTCACTGCTATATTGTGATTCATCTTTTGCAGTCTTGCTGTTTTGCGGATTACATTAACGCACATTTCCATGCCTCGTCAATCAATTTCTTTGTACCGTGTCTCCTGTACAGAATAAGTTCAGTTGGCCAAATTTACATAAATATTCGATTGCGATTAGATTTTCTATAGAGTTTGAGAGTTTAAACAAGAGAGAAAAGTGTGAAAATGTTCATGTCTGTCTGAGAAAAGTGTATAGTGTGTAGTGAAGAATTCTACTGCCTTAAAACATCTAGAATTATCGTGAAAAAATAAAGTTGACTACTTGATTTTGTCTACCGCAAGTTTTTTTTCAAAAATGTAACTACCGCAATACATGAGAGAACACTGAACAATAAAATGATTGTTCTTGGTTGGTATATCCACGCTTCTCTCGTTGCCTTTCCGAAAGAACTTCTGATCGAACTGAATGTGCAATCAAGGTCAATCTGAATCCTGAGAGAAATCCGATTTTTGAACCTTCAGGACTGAAGATGGAGCAGACAGCATTCAGTTGGAAGCCATCGTGATAATATAACGCATTAGCGTTTTGTGTGAGTTATGGTGTGGCCCCGTCATAAACACACCTGTAGTAAAATGTAAGGCCCCATATTTTATATGCTGTCGTGAAATCAGAGTGAAAAACCCACACTGAGAATCCTTTTCCCAACAGATGACTGAAGTTATTTCATGCCTCCCATTAACATGTGAGCTACAGTAGGATGAAGAATGGCACTAGATGAATACAAAGCACTCAGATTATTATTAGGAGCAGCAGTGAGGTGTTTGGGGTCAAGAATGAGAGCTCAGACTGAACGAGTTGCTCTCTCCACTGAGGATTTTAGGGAAGTGGTATCAGTAATGAAGGTCAGAGAAGGCAAACAGCTGGAAAATTGCTGTAATTGAGCAGGTAATGTAATTGAAGAGAAGAGCTAAAGGCATTAAATAATGCTCGTCCTACCTGTGTCCCCTCTGGGAAATGAGTGCAGATGATCTTTAATAAGAACCACAGCGGTTGGATCTGAATGTGCAGATCTTCAGTACAGACTGCTTCTGCTTGTGAGTGTTATGGGGGGGGCAAAAGAAGGTTGATGTGGAACTGCAGCCTCTGGAGGATCCTATGGATCCTTGGAGTTTGGTGGGACAGCTGCTTTGTGATGGTATTTTAGCAGCTGCTCTCTGAATCCGACGTGTTTGTCTGGTAGAAACCTTCCACATTCTGTCTTAATCTGCACCAGACCGTGTGTGCTCTGAATCAAACACCAATCTCTTAATAGTACAATGATCATGCTAACGTTTTTGTCGAATATCAAAGGTTTTCAAATCTTGTCCAACACATTTAACTATTTCACACTTTTCAGCAGCAGAGACCTTTTTTCTTTCCCATATTGCTTAAAAATGTTGACCTGCTTAATACTGTGGAACGTCCTTCTTTAATAGTTTTTCCTTTAATTGAGCTCATCTGGAAAACTAATCTCACAGGTATCTGAGATTGATATCAGTGATGCAAAGAGCCCCGAGACACAAAATAATCCACAAATTTCATTCAAAAACAAAAACTTTGATCTTTTTGATACTTAATGCGATTTGCACCATAGTTTGGAACGCACTGTAGACGATGAACCTCACCGCAGTAAATAAAGACGTGATGTTTTTGTAGAGTTCTTCAAAACAAATCAACCTGATCTCTCAACGTCATCCGTGTTTTCCATGCATTGTAAATGAGTCAACTAGTCAATGCTAAAAACCTTAAGCGATTGCTCCTCCCTCAAACATCTAGTTTATGACAACATTTTTGGACACACATCCAGGAGCATATTTGATGCATGTCCAAAGAGAGGAATGCAATACAAATTTGATGCGCAAATCCTGTTTGTTGTGAATGTAGCTTTACATATACAATGAGGCAAATAGGTATTTATACACCCTGTAATTTAGCAAATTCTCCCACTTAGAAATCATGGAGGGGTCTGACATTTACATCTCAGAATCATGTTCTCTATGAAAGACAACATTAAAAAAAGAAATCTGGAAATCACATTGTATGGGATGTAATGCTGTAATTGTTTGCTACAGCTGCAAATAAGTATTTTGAAGACCTGAGGAAATCATTGTTCATATTTGGTACAGCAGCCTTTGTTAGTGATTACACAGGTCAGACGGTTTTTCTCCAGGTTTAAACTGCAGCAGGATTTTGGTCCATTCCTCCACACAGATCTTCTCTACATCACTCAGGTTTCTGGGCTGTCTCTGAGAAACACAGAGTTTGAGCTCCCTTTGAAGATTTTCTATTGGGTTTATGTCTGGAGACAGGCTAGACCACTCCAGAACCTTGATAATATTCTGATGGAGGCTGTGCCCATCGGGTCATCGTCATGCTGGAGGACTTTAAGTCTCACTAGCTCCCCTAATTTCCTGTTATGATTAAAGTATAATAGGTAGTAAAGATTTCAATCTAAACAACCTGCTGATGATTACACATTTCTCTGATGAGCCACAGAACGTTCACATTTGACAGATATAGTTATTTGGTTTATATCCTGATATATGTCATTGTTGCCTGATATGAAAAAAACACTATTGTGACATAAAAAATTCCCTATCGCCCAGCCCTTTGCTAATTTAGGATAATGGGTTAAGGTAAACCACTAAATGTGTACTAAAAGGTCTTTGAGGGTCAGAATTATAGCCAATAGATAGATATTCAAATAATTATTTGCAGCACTAGCATACAAAGATTTTTAAAAAAATCCTACAATTTGTTTTTAGATGATGTCTCTCATGAAGGACATTAAGTTAAGATGAAAATGTCAGACCCCTCCGTTAATTCTAAGTGGAAGAACTAGCAAAATCTCAGATGTTTAAATGCTTATTTGCCTCACTGTGGATTAATTCTGGTTATGCTGTTGCAAACGGTTCAGTGCTACTGTGACTACTATGGTTTTTAATTTACGTTAGTTGGCGTAATCACATTAACACTTGCTGCTCTACTTAAAACATGAAACCTGCGGATGTTGCAGTATTGTAACATTATTGATCTCAAAGTGTCAATTTCCCTCCTGGAGCGCTAAGTGAAATTTGTATTGGTACATTTCAAATATCACTCCTTTCTAATTTGCTCTGCTGCTGCGGGACATGTAGAACAGCTTGGACGGTGAACCGGAACAAAGCTTTCCGTTCAGGAATTGCCTCATTTTTCCCAGACGGTTGGTCTGTTGGTGATTTTGAATTGAGTCTTCATGGTCTCCATGAAGGTCATGAAATGGGCTGAAAACAGACGGGTACATTCTGTCTGGGATACGATGACGGCTGGGAGGAAAATAAGCTATAAACTAAATTCATGGAGTGAGGAATTGCCTAACCCTCTAGACTGCTGGGTGATGATTAATCTGTCCTCATCTGACTGCACTCATGTCTGTGGGTAACGGTGCTGATGTTTCCCACAGACATGAGTGGGTAATCTAATGGGTGATGTAATGGGTAACATTAGATCAAAACAAACATCTCACAACATCGTGAAATCTCTCAGTGAAATGGAGGAATCGATCATGGTATCAGCCGACTGCAGCGAGGTGAAATTACGGCTGTAAGATTAAGCTGCAGCTCACAGCCTCCAACACCAACTGAGGAATTCTTTGCATCAACCTTTCCAGATATTGTTTCCTCAAAACACTAAAAATAAATAGCAGAAAAACATTATTTTATCAAAATGTGTTATCTAAAACACTTTCTAAAGTTTAGAGCAAAGATGGCAGGTTCAGTGCTCAGGCAGCTTTATTTTTGATTGAAGTTAATTGAATTTTTATTGAAGTTTCTTTTTGCTCGTATTGCCACATATTTTAGTAAGTAGACTTGTTCTTGGCCTGGTTTCCTCACAGAAACACTGACCTCCCAATAGCAGTTGTACCTTTGATGTGCTCAAGTTTTGCTCGACAAAAGGGCTACAAACGACAAATTTAGAGACTGATTTTTAAACATTCATTTTTTTCTGGGCCCAAACGTTCTCATTGGCTTGTAAAACGTGACAGAATTTTAATCTTTTTATAAAAGAACAAAGTGAAGGAAAGAACATTTTTATAGATTTTTTAGAGTGCAAACACAGAAGCAGCCGGTACCCTTAATATGAAACACATCATTTTATGGTAGCTGATAATTGGTAAATAAACATGAAGAGCAGGAAGCTTTGAAAGACACACCCACCAATATTTATCAAAGTTATCAAAGACTTTGTGATTCTTTTGAACAATAAATGCAAGACAGAGATCCAGTTAAAGTCCCACTCCAACTATATTTTTTCTGTTGTAAAATCGTTGCCAGTGGTCTTTTAACTATGATTATGCAGTTTTTAGCCAAAATCTGGAGTGCGGTATCGGTTTTAAGACTTATTTTCTGGAGCGCAGCAGGAGATCATCAGAAATGCTCATCTAGGTTTAGCGCTGAACTAATAGCGCAGAAGTTAGCTCCGCTAATTTTCCCATCGGCCCTTTGTTTACATTTTCTCCTGCTAGCTAATAGCAACTCACCAGTCCAAACTAACATTAGCGCAGCAAAAAACAGCGAGCAATATCAGAGCTATCCAGTTGTACAGTTTTGATCCAGATACCAGTTAAGACGAGGAAAATTAAGACGTACATGGATTTATTTGTCTGCAAGTGGATGCTTCAGAATTGTAGACTTTAAATCCCACTGAACATCAAAAAATTAACATAAAACATGACTATGAGGGATGATGCCCCACAAGGGTGTCCATTATGGGTAGTTAGTGGACTCTGCAGAGACGCGAACCACCTGTTTCCACAAAGTCCAATAATTTCTGATAATGGACACCAACAAGAGCTTTCAAGCTCTGATTGACTGTTATTTCCAAAGTATGAGAATGTTATTTCATCCTCATGCAGCTGTAATCCACTGTGTTTGCTGTAGTTTTTAGCCACTCCTTTCATAACAAACACCCTGGTTTCATTCAATATGGCAACAAGATAAGTTTGGAAGTCAGGAAGAAAATAATCTGATGATGTTTTCAGAGAAATCCGCTCCAACCAAGATGCAAAATGTTCATGATGTCGCATTCAGATCCATAAATGAAATTAGAAATGTACACAACTCCACCCTGCAAAAGGAGCTCTGGGAACGACATCACCACTGCTCCCCTGCCACGCTGCAACTGATGTCACCCGTTACCATGGAAACAGGCACCCAGCTGTGACGCTAAGAATGAGAGGATGGGGGGTCTCCAGCTGTGTGTGTTCATGTAATATTCTTCAAAGCACAAATTAAATTCCTAAGACATTTTCTTTTTATAATCAAATTCATTAATTGCTGATCGACAGTGATTTTCCATATGATGTTAGGAGAGGTTAGTGTCAACATACTTTGTTTACTTTCAATTATTCAAAGTTAAAATAAAGGTTTTGTTTAATTTTCTTTGATTTATGACTGAAATACAAAGCTGTCAAACGCACAGTGGCAATTACAGTTTCATTTGAATTGTCTCTGAATGTATTTACACAAAGTTATGAAAGGAAACATAAACCCAAAGCATATGGAGCACCATCTGTTGAGATGAACAGAGAAACATTGAACCAGTGACCCTTTAGCCACGTTTCCTCACTGATCATATTCTGTGGTACAAGAAGACACCCTAAACCTCTGACCTCTTTCAGAAACAAACCACTGAACCATAACCCTCAGCATTTTCTGCCATCATCCATCCTGTACAAACAACCTCAAGCACTCCGGGTCTTTGTATTCAGCTTCTAAGGAAAACATACCACAAAGGAGCCGTTTTCCGACTCAAACATTCACCACAGTGGTTCAAAAACCAACAACACAACTGTGCCTTTCATTTTGATGGAAAAGCTGTAAGTTTTCCTATACAGCGAGTAAAACTAATGTTTTAAAAAGGCTACACATTTTTAGTTAAAAAGCTGAAAGTTTTCTAATGAAAAACCTTCCATTTTAAAATATTCCATCTGTAATCTAAAGAGGCACATTTTTAAAGAGACAAAAATTCCTTTTTTGATAATGAAGGAGCAATTTCTTTTCTTTAAACATTTGCAAGTTTTCAGATGAATCAGCAGCAAATTTTCTAATAAAAACGTTGCATGATTTTCAACGAAAAAGCAAAAGAACTTCCGACAAAAAAGCTACAAACTTTTTAATGAAAAAGATTCAAATAAAAAAAAAGAGCAGATTTTTAGATGAAAAAGCTGTTGATTTACTGAATAAATGAAATTCTTAATGATAAAAGCAGAAAACTGTCCAATGAAAAAGGTGTGATTTTACTGAGGGAAAAGAAGACATAATATTCAGATAAAAACCTGCAAATTTCTGAAAGAATAAAATTAAACTTCTATCTAACTTTACTTTCTGACATAAGACATTTAATATTCAACTATTTTCTCTACATTCGTGAATTTCAAGCTCGGGTTATTCATTCTCAAACGCTTAGAATTGAACTTATTGACGCATTTTTAGAAGATGTATGGTTTTTAGGTTGTTTGCAGAAACTCTGTGCAAACAAAAAAGGCAGAATAAAAAACTGAGGTGGAGCTAAAGATTAATTTGCTTAAGATTTGGGTTTTAAATAAGTTTCCACAGGAGCTGAACCTCCACTAGTGAACGCTGTGATCAGATGTTCACTCTTTATCTCCTAAACGTTTAAACTTACAGACAAACTGTGTTGTGTTTCAGGAATAAAAACAAGGAAACATGGCATGACCGTACATGTTTTATAAAGCTTTCAAAATGTCCGCTTTATGCAAAGACAAACAGACTGCAGCTTTTTGAACAGACTGTTTCAGGTGCTCAGACTGCTCTCTGATACCTTGTTCGGCTCATACTCAGATGACACACCAGGTGACTGTCGCTGCTTCGTGCGCCAAAAGACTACTTTATTCGCTAATGTGATTGACTTGTTTAACCTGCAGAGGAATCTTTTTATTTTGCTTCATTAGAGGGAGAATTAAGGAGTCTACACTACGCTTTGAATTAAGTCGGTTCACAATACTGAAATAAATGCCTGGGAAATAATCACATCCTTTTCATTGATTCGGTTTGGGAAGTGAATGCACCAGTATCATTTATCATCCGGCTCTGGCGTGCTCGCTTCACAGGTTTTGGCCCAAGACTATAAATATTCTGGAGAAAAATCTTAAGCATGCTTCCATGTTTAGGAGAATAAATTAATTTGCATGTTGTTTCAACATTAGGAGCAGTTCTTCAGATAGATGGGACAGATGCCAGTATTTATATTTTCCACACTAAAAATAACAAACTTTTTGATGCGTTTGGTTTGTTACGCTCTTCCTCCAGGTTGAAAATGTCAGAAATATAGTCCAGAATTTATTGGAAACTTTTGTACATATTTCTTTCATGCCTTCAATTTCTGATGCATTCTTGAAGTTGAATATTTCTGGCATCAAAAGGTGAAAAATAAGAACAATGGATTTGCTCTTTCAGATGTTAATTTCTCCTACATGTCGTGAAAAGAATCACAGAGGAAACTGTTTACCTGGATCATGTAGAGCTGAGCGATGCGATACTCCTCCACGCTCATGGGCATGGGGATTCGATACTCCTTAATCAGCATGTCTGTGCTTGAGTTGAGCCCCTCTGCAGGTCTCTGTGTCCAGAGGGAAAGTAGGAGGCGGGACGCTCCCCTCAGTCAGCTAGACTTCCCCAGCAGCAAGAAGGAAAGCACTCATCATTGTCCTCACCTGAGACAGAAAAACAGGAGCCTTTAAGTAAGTGAATGTATCAGAAAAACATGTCCTTTCAACGTCACCGACAGTCCATGGGAAGAATTAGCGCGCTTGACTGAAGGATTAACCCCCCCCACTCAAATAAGGGTGAACACATCCTGTGTGCGCTCCAATAGATCTATTACAAGGTAATCCAGTGACCCAGCAACAGTGCTGAAATCCCTGTGCAACCTAAATCTCAGCTCTGCCACAATAAAGATGCAGCAAAGTCAGCACAGAATTCAAGTCAGTGATCTGCTGTGTGACTACAGCACCAAAAGGATGCAGTGAAGGAGATATGGATGCTGTGAAAAGCCAATTTTCATATTATGTGGTTTAATTTTCATAACATTCGGCAATGTTTTTTTCCTCATAAATGTTCCTTATTGTGTTTGATAAAATAATAAGAGTTTTTTTTAAAGTTTGATCCAGCTTGTTTTCAGGTGTTCTGCTCACAGGTGGAGGTGTGTATGGCAACTCTGAACTGCTCACCTTGTAACGGCGGTGGGCCGACTATTGCAGTGAACCGCAGAGTTTCCGCTCCTTTTAGACAATGCCAGTTCTCATTGTTCTAGAAAATTCATGTCGGCCCCATCCCAAAATAATAATAATGAATAATAATTAATGACTGGTTTCCAGGTTGTTAGATTTCTAATAGAAAACAGCTCTGTTCAGCTCCGCCCCTCACAACGGGAGCTGTGCTCAGAATTACAGCTGTCTGACCAACTTTTGTCTTCCCCCTTACACACGTGGACAAAATTGTTGGTACCCTTCAGTTAAAGAAGGAAAAACCCACAATTCTCACTGAAATCACTTGAAACTTACAAAAGTAACAATAAATAAAAAATTATTGAAAATTAAATAATCAAAATCAGCCATCACTTTTGAATTGCTGATTAACATAATTATAAAAAACTAATGAAACAGGCCTGGACAAAAATGATGGTACCTCTATAAAAGATTGAAAACTATTTGACCAGACTGACATGATTAACTCAGGTGTGTCCTTTAATTGACATCACAGGTGTTACCAAACTCATAATCAGTCAGTCTACCTATTTAAAGGGAGACAAGTAGTCACTCTGCTGTTTGGTGAAAAGGTGTGTACCACACTGAACATGGACAACAGAAAGCCAAGGAGAGAATTGTCCCAGGACATCCGAAAACAAATGATAGATAAACATCTGAAAGGTAAAGGCTATAAGACCATCTCTAAACAGCTTGAACTTCCTGTGACAACAGTGGCTCATATTATTCACAAGTTCAAGACCCACGGGACAGTAGCCAACCTCTCTGGACGTGGCCGCAAGAGGAAAATTGATGACAAATGGAAGAGACGGATCGTTGGAATTGTATCCAAAGAGCCCAGAACAACCTCCAAAGAAATTAAAGGTGAACTCCAAGGCCAAGGTACATCAGTGTCAGATCGCACCATTCGTCGTTGTTTGAGCCAAAGTGGACTTCATGGGAGACGACCAAGGAGGACACCACTGCTGAAAAACAATCCTAAAAAAGCCAGACTGGAATTTGCAAAAATGCATGTTGACAAGCCCCAAAGCTTCTGGGAGAATGTCCTTTGGACAGATGAGACCAAACTGGAGCTTTTTGGTAAGGCACATCAACTCTATGTTCATAGACTCAAAAACCAAGCATACGAAGAAAAGAACACTGTCCCTACGGTGAAACATGGAGGAGGCTCAGTCATGTTTTAGGGCTGCTTTGCTGCATCTGGCACAGGGTGTCTTGAATGTGTGCAAGGTACAATGAAATCTGTAGACTATCAAGGCATTCTGGAGAGAAATGTGCTGCCTTGTGTCAGAAAGCTTGGTCTCAGTCGCAGGTCATGGGTCTTCCAACAGGACAACGATCCAAAACACACAGCCAAAAACCCCCAAGAATGGCTGAGAGAAAAGCGTTGGACTATTCTAAAGTGGCCTTCCATGAGCCCAGATCTGAATCCCATTGAACATCTGTGGAAGGAGCTGAAACATGCCATTTGGAGAAGACACCCATCAAACCTGAGACAACTGGAGCAGTTTGCTCATGAGGAGTGGGCCAAAATACCTGTTGACAGCTGCAGAACGCTCATTGACAAATACAGAAATGGCTTCATTGGAGTGATTGCCTCAAAAGGTTGTGCAACAAAATATGAAGTTATGGGTACCATCATTTTTGTCCAGGCCTGTCTAGTTTGTTTTTTTTTAATAATTATGTTAATCAGCAATTCAAAAGTGATGGCTGATTTTGATTATTTCATTTTCAATAAATTTTTATTTATTGTTACTTTTGTAAGTTTCAAGTGATTTCAGTGAGAATTGTGGGTTTTTCCTTCTTTAACTGACGGGTACCAACAATTTTGTCCACGTGTGTATTTATTGAAATAAAAGATTGCTTTTGTACAAAAACTACAAATAAATGCCATAGTCTATTTTTATTTCAATAAAATATCAATCACAACATTTTCAAACAAGTTTTTCTATGCTGATCTCGCAGCTGCATGGCAGGACGCCTGAGGGCGTCCTTCAGTTCCAAAGCGTTACATAACAACAACATGGATGAATAGTGCGGCAGATGGGCTTCATCCAGATGAAACTGTGGGACAACTGGGGGTGTGAGACGGGTCAGAGACGACGTCCACGACCAAAGACAGGAGCACAGACGATCCACCTGGAATCCCTCCCGCTCTCTCGGAGAGGCGTAGGAATAATGGAAAGTTGCAGGTAATATGACACAAATACTGGATGGTAATAATAATAATAATAGAAAATCTGCAGTTTTAGCACATAAATATAAGTATGTTATTAATCTAATCTAAGACCACGTAAACCCACAAAGCAGGAGAACAGGCCGCCATGGCCCGGTTTCTCAAACCATCTTTTCTCAGTAAGTTAAATCTCTGATTACTAGCTAGTCTGGCAATAATCCTGTCCAAAGAGGAATGTTTTAATCCTAACTTTGAATGTAGAAACTGTGTCAGCCTCTCTTACATGAGCTGGAAGTTTATTCCATAAAACAGGAGTTTGGTGGATAAAGGTTCTACCTCCAACTGTGCTTTTAGAGATTCTAGGAACCACAAGCAGTCCTGCATTTAGTGAGTGAAGTGTTATGTTTGGTTGGTAAGGCTCTATGAGATCTTTCATATAGGATGGGGTCAAACCATTCAAGGCCTTATATGTTAGCAGGAGGATTTTGAACTTGATTTTTTTTTCCATGAGTGGACGTGTATCTTCAGCTTTAATCATCTTTGTCATCTTCAAGCAACTTTAAACTTAAGTTATCACTGCAATTCTGCAATATAGAGAGCTGAACATGGCACTGAAGAAAAACCTAGACTCCAACTCCACTGCAACTTGTGGAGGAGATCCGACAGGACAGAGTACATAATGAACAACGAGATAATCAGCTTGACTTCCTGGAGAAAAGAGTGAACAACGTGGATCGACAAGTAAGAATGAATAATATCATTCTCACGGGATTTCAACTCAAACCCCGGGCTAGGCCTGGAGGAGCTAACATTAGCACAGAAGCTAGCGGAGCTGTTGGTGCTGCAGGCGAGAGAGTGGAGAGTCAAGTTGGATCATTTCTCACGTCTAAAGGGATTCCCCTGGATTTAATACAGAGATCCTCCACCTGCTTCCCAGAAGAAAGGAGTCAGATAAACCAACGATTCACAACAGGTTTGTTAAACAAAAGCACAAGATAGCTCTACAGAACACATTTTGAAGAGGGAGTGGTTGAGCCAACTTCGCATTTGACTGAAAGATAATGCAATTGAATGTGATGTCTCCATGATAAAGCTGCAGCATCTAGTGCTTCTGTTTACATCTTGAATGACACAACACTGCCACAACCTCACAAACAGCAAAGGGAAGAATACACTCACTGCTGGTCTCCAAACATCACAGAGATGAGGTGTTGTATCCAATGAGGTGGGTGGAACCCAAGAGCAGACACGTCTTTAAAGGATGAGAAGGTATGTTTATTGAATAGGTGAATAGTGGAGCAGGATGACAGGGCGGGCAGGTAGGCAGGCAGGAAAGCTTAGCTGTCGGAGCGGGGCTGACAGGCGGGCTGACAGGCGGGCTGACTTGCAGGCTGGCTGGCTGGCAGGCTGGCAGGCAGGCTGGCAGGCTGGCAGGCTGGCAGGCTGGCTGGCTGGCTGGCTGGCAGGCTGGCAGGCTGGCAGGCAGGCTGGCAGGCTGGCAGGCTGGCAGGCTGGCAGGCTGGCAGGCGAGATGACGTAGTGGCAGGCAGGCTGACACACAAGCGGCATAACGATCTGACAGTGGCTGAAGGTTTGACGCTGCTTAAGAACCCATGGTGATGATGAACAGGTGGTGATGATCAGGAACAGGTGCGGTGCTGATGAGGGACAAGGAACGCCTCCAGGGCACAACATGAGGAGAACAAAACTAAACCGCTGCTGTTTTCCTCATTTCTTAGGGGTGAGGTAAAAGAGCTGAGACGTAGACACTTTCAATTAGGTTAATGTGAGGAATGTAAGCTGCTACAAAGCCAACATTTTTCTCTCTCATTTTCAACACTATTACTTTTATATTAGAAGATACGTTTGAACTAGAGTACTTTTTTTTTCCTGCAAAATAAGGCAGTATATAGCACCTTTCATCTTGGGCAGGACAACACAAATAAAAACAGTTTCCTCCATGCTTTGACTTCAAACAAGACACAATCCCATTTCTAAATTGTACAACATTTAATGCCTCAGTCCCAACTGCCCTTATGGGTGGAAACGGGCTTCACTTTAAATGGAAAAACCGGCACAGGATGTGCAGACGGCCCACACACAATTTTAAGATTGTAGACCTCTTGGTGAACCATAGTGAGAAAATGTTCACGTTTTTGTTCTACAGGCATACTGCAAGCAACAGGTGGTAGTGAACAACTATACAACACACAAGGGTAAGTAAAGGATAACACACGCGTGACAAAGGTACGTTCCATTTTTATGATGTCGCTTGAGGTGGTCATACAAGCCTCAAGGGAACTGCAAACCACACCTGTGCTCCCCTTAAGATCCAGCTGCTCCTCCATAGTTCCGGACACACCAAAAACCTGCATCATCCGTACCAGTAAACTGCACGTATAACTGCATGTGACTAATGCAAAAAGTCTGTTTCTTCCAATCAAGCTCTGTCAGTGTTTTGAAGTGTTTTGACATTTTCTTATGGACTTCTGAACAGTTATGATGACTCATCCTCCACTTGTGGGTGTACATTTCTGGATAGGAGAGACCAGGAAGAGATCTGCCAGCAGAGATCTCGAGGAGGGCAGCTTGTGTTTGCATCATAAGGACTAACTTGGGATTTAGCACCAATTTCACACGGCTTAAACTGCTGAAATGCAACATTATTGTGAATAAATTTGTTGAAATAGTTAATGAAAGCTATTGTTTATAGAAAAATTGACAAAATGTAAGCTAATGTTCACCAGATGTCTGGTCTTAAATGATCAGTATGTGTAGTTTTCAGGATGATGAAGGAACCACTGAATAATAAGCTAAAAGTGACAGAAAGTTAAGATCTGTCTGGTCTATCAAAGAGAATGCAGCATTATTCTAGCTGGGCATCTAGCTTCTCCTACACTGTAAAAACAGGCCCCTTAAAATTAAGAATCCAAATTTTTTACCCCATTGAGAGGTTTTCTTTAAACACACACAAAAAAAAATCTATCAATGGGGTGAGAAAATGTGTTTTTCCAAGAATTCTTATTGTGAGAAAAGAATTTACTAGAATCACTAGAACGTGTTTCCTTAAACTAAGACACTGCCGGGAAGACGCCACGACGCCACGACGCCACGGAGGCACAGAGCAGCTGCACTTCAAAAATCTATTTACTGAGAAAAAAGTAAATCTTGTAAAAAACAACTCCTGATCATGCTCCAGAAACCCCCCCCCAGTGACGGACGACTCGGAGGATATCAAGAAGTTGCTTGATTTTCTGTTGGAAGAAATAAGATCCATGAAGATCCAGCAAGAGCAGATCCTGAACGACTGGAGGAGGGGAGACAGCTCCGAGCTCACCATGAACAGACTGTCAACCGAATGGATAACATGGAAAAACGAATGGATGACCAGGAGCAGAATTCCAGGATTAATGATGTGATAATCACCGGATTGAAGATCAAACCCCGGTCATATGCGCATGCAGTGACCGCAGGAAACGCTGATGACTCTGACGAGCAGGAGATCAGCTCTGTGGAGAAACAGCTGGAAGATTTCCTAAAGTTCAAAGGAATTTCTCTGGACACAAACCACATCGAGGTCTGCCGCCCGCTTCCAAGGAGGAGAGAGTCTGACAGACCTGCCATCCTCATGAGGTTTGTGAATCGGAAACACAAAACATCTTTATTGAAGCAAGGAAGATTTCTGAAGGGAACCAATGTTTCCATGAATGAGAATCTCATTAAGCGTAATGCTGACATCACCTGAAGAGCACGCTTTCTGAAACGGCAAGGAAAGATTCAAAGCACCTGAGTAAGGGACTGCGGAATCTACGTTAAACTTAACGCTTCTCCTGAGCAAGCCAAGGTCATCGTTATCAGGAGCCTGGAGGAGCTGGACAAGTTTCTACCCACTACAGTCTAAACAAGAGATAAGAGAAGATGCTGGACTCTCCAGGTGACGAGTCAAAGTCTACAAACATGGCTTCTAAAAACAAGACGTTTTCTTCAACAGTCAACTGTCACCACAACTTTCAGAAAGATCTAAACTGTGAGCAACCTGACCTTAACATATTCAGTGATAATGATAACAACCTATGTGATAGCAATCTATGTGCAGAAAAATATGAAGTTTACAGTAATTGATCAAATGTCAGTTGCAGTGGATGGAATACTGGAATGTATTACAATCGAAATCTGTAATGAATCAGGGAAGAATGTCATTATAAGCTGTATATACAGGTCACCAGGATCAAGCCTAGAAGTGTTCAGTGACTGGATGGAAAAAATGTTTCACTCTCAACATAATAAAACTTTGTTTATTTGTGGAGATCTGAATATAGATCTGATAAACCCCAGCAAACATAAAGCAACAGATGACTTTATCAGCAGAATGTACAGTATGAGTTTCTATCCAACCGTAACAAGACCAGCAGAATTACTGCTCACAGAGCTGCTCTTATTGATAATATATTTACTAATAATATATAAAACACGCATATAAGTGGACTCATGATATGCGACATAACTGATCATTTACCAGGTTTCACACTATTTGAAATCAATGTGGCAACAAAGAAACTAATAAAAGAACCAGTTTACAAAAGGTTAAGAAATGAAAAAACAATGACCTCCTTTAATAATGACTTATCCAGACAGAACTGGAACTCTGTGTACAGAGAGAAAGATGTGGACGCCGCTTATGAATGTTTTTTAGAAATATTTAGCTCACTCTATAACAAAAACAATCAATTCAAGAACACATTTACAAAAATGTTCTTGGTTAACAACTGGTCTACAAAATGCTTGTAAAAAGAAAAATAACCTTTCTAAAAATTCTTAAAACAAAGGTCAAGAGAAAGCAAACAGATACAAGTCTTACAAAAATAAACTAACTGAAATAACACGGCACAGTAAAAAAGTTTACTATAATAATCTACTGAATGAAAATAAAAACAACGTGAAACGAGTTTGGGAAATATTAAACAGTATCATTAAAAAAGGGACAAAAAAGCGAACATATCCAGATGACTTTATAGATGAGAAGGGTCAAAGCTATACTATTAATGAAGCAGCAAACAGTTTGAACATCTATTTTGTAAACGTGGGTCCAAAGTTGGCAACAGAAATTCCAAAGTGCAAAACCAGCAAAGTAAATATTCCACCATCACAAGGATCCCAAACTCAATCTTTCTCTCTGAAGTGAACGAAAATGATCTGATATTGATTGTTAACAAATTCAAGAGTAAAAACTCAGCAGATTGTAATGATATTGATATGACGATAGTGAAGAAGGTCATTAACAATATCGCTAAGCCTCTAACATACATATGGAACTTATCACTACAAACCAGGAAATTCACAAACAAAATGAAAATTGCAAAAGTGATTCCTGTTTAAAAGAGCGCAGACAAACACCAGTTTACAAACTATAGACCAGTTTCTCTCCTTCCACAATTCTCCAATATTTAAGATATTCAATGATAAATTAGCTAAATTTATAGATAAACATAACATTATAAATAAAAATCAATATGGTTTTAGAGAAAACAGATCAACCTCAATGGCTATCATTGATGCTGTTGAGGAAATCACAAATGTTCTGGACAGAAAGAATCTGCAGCTGGAATTTTCATTGATTTAAAAAAAGCATTTGACTCTCAATCATGATATCCTACTGGATACACTGGAAGGGTTTGAGATAAGAGGACTAGAACTAAGTTGGGTCAAAAGCTGTTTAATGGAAAGAAAACAATTTGTCCAGATGAATGAATTTACATCAAAGACCAAGGAGATAAGTTGTGGTGTCCCCCAAGGATCAATTCTAGGCTCTCTGCTATTCAATATTTACATAAATGATTTATTCAATGTTTCAAAACTTTTAAAACTAATTCTATTTGCTGATGACACAAATATATTTTACTCAAAAGAACAATCAAAGGGACCTTATACATGTGGTAAACACAGAGTTGAACAAAATCAAATCATGGATGGATTCCAATAAACTATCTTTGAACCTTGAAAAAACCAAAGGGATGTTTTTCTGTAATTATAAGGCCAATCCAGAGCTCTGAGTTACAATAAATAACGTCTTAATAGAAAACGTCACAGAAATCAAATTCTTGGGGATTGTAATCGATAACAAATGAAGTTGGAAGCTACAAATCAGACACATACAAACTAAAGTTTCAAAAAGTATTTCAATCATAAATAAATCTAAATACATGTTAGAATACAACTGTAGATACCTATAATACTGCTCCTTAATATGACCATATTTCACCTATTGTATAGAAGTTTGGGGTAATAATTCTAAAAGTTCACTACATCCTCTCTCTTTACTTCAAAAACCAGCCATCAGAATTGTACATAAAGCCGGCTTTCTTGATCATACAAACAATTTATTTTATCAATCCAGACTTTTAAAACTGTATGACCTTGTTGATTTTTGCAGAAATTCTATATAGAGCCAGTGGAAAAACATTACCATTGAATATCCAAAAACAGTTCTTAGAAAACGAAGGAGGCTACAAACTGAGGGGATGTAGAAACGTCAAGATCAAACTGATAAGAACCACAAAAAAAAGTTTCTGCGTGTTTGTGTGCGGCTCTAAACTTTGGAACGGGTTCAGTAATGAACTCAAACAATGTTCCAACATCCAAAAATTCAAGAAAATGTACAAAGAAACTCTAATCTCACAATATGAAGATAAGAAGAGTTAAAGATCAACTGGTGTTTGAATCATTTCAAATATGTGGACATGTGAACTGGAATGTGCTGAAATAATTTCTTTTTTTTTAATCACTACCTATGATTATTAAATTGTGTAATGTGCAATAATGATCACTGAAATGTTACTTGAAAGGTGAACCACCGATTTTCTTTACTTGATCTGGAAATATGTACCAATGATTACTAGATCAATGTAATTAGTGTTCTAATGATAATCAATGTTTATTACATATTGATTACCTAAAGTGTGAATCAATAATGTTTCTGATCAGAACCGGATTATGAAAACTATGCCAGACTATGAAATGAAGTAACTAGGGGTGGGATTATAGAAGTTTGCTTCTTCCCACTGCTTTTCAAGCAATGAATCAAACTCTACTAGACTTTAGTTATTAATCACTATACTTAACATATGTTACAAATGTGACTTAAGTGCTTTGTTTTTGTTTGTTAATTTTTCATTGGTTTCTTTTTGGTTTTTTTTCCTTTTCTTTCTTTCCTCTCAATGAATGCATTTCATTGTCTTAATAATGAGTTTGCTAATTTTGTGGAATTATTTTCGTGTATTGTCCAACATATGCTTGAAATAAACAAATCAATCAATTAATCAATCAAGATTATTTTGCTATTGAAAAGCTTTCTTGATAAGATTGCTTTCCTTTTAAGAGAGAAAATAAGAATTTTTCTTAAAAGAGTTTTTTTACTTTCTTAAGATTCAGTTTTTGCTGTGTTCATGCCTGCAATTTTCACACAATCGTGGACACTTTTAAAGCTTTTTCTTCAATCATTGAAAAGCTCTGCAAATCTACACACAGGTGCAAATGTAGCTAATAATTTTAGCTTTTTTAGGTGCAAATGTTAAAGACACTTAAAAGGGCAGTAATATCCTTTCATAGTGAAGTTGCATTTGTTCTTTCATTGTGATTTTGTCTTTTTTAACAGATACTCCATATTAGTGTGCACAGCATCTCTGTAATCTGCTGTAATCTGATATTTAAATGCATCAGAGTACATTTGATGGCGTCCTTTGATCCCCTCCGCCCCACATCTGTTTATTAACCACAATATAAGTGCCAGCACAGCAAAGGCATCACATGAATCTGCAACAAGTGAAAAGCCAAACCGATTTCACTCCTGCTATCATGAAAACCCTGAAGGGCGTTTCAGATCCTCCATGAGGATATCGCTCCAGATTCTACAAAAGCTGGTCCGGACTGAAGTTTTTTAAACACACGGACTGCACAGTTTAGTATCCACAGAGCTGCAGTGATGCTGCAATGACACATTTGTAAAATGTTCACATTGATCCTCACAAACCCTCAACACCCCCCCCGACCCGCCAAAGCTTGGATGGGCTTCGCTTCGGCGGACATGCGAGACTAATGTTTACCTCACAGCTTCCCAGCTGATCCGCTGAGCTCAGGCCCATCGCAGATCCCGCTTCAGGAAAGAGCGCCAGCTCAGGCATCCCTGCACCACATCACAGCGCTCCACCCTCAGCTCCCCTGCTCCTGCCCCCCCCAGCCCTCCACTAGCACTCCAAAGGAGGGTTTGTCTCTGATTTTCAAGGGGAGGTATGAATTCTGCCACCTTCTGCCTCTCGTTCTCCTTCATCTGCCTCCCTAAGTCCTCTGCTCTCCTCCTTCTGCCTGTCTCCACCTCTTTTAGACCGATGAGGCTTTGTTACCATGGAGACGCATGAGGCTCAGGCCCGGTTGGTGGGGTTTGTTGTGATGCAGCGCGGTCGGTGGCGCAGCCCACCAGATTGATTGCCTTTTTAGTGAGCGTTGTTGTGTAACACTGAGCCACAGTCAGCGCATATGCTGGAATTTAATTTTAAAGAACTAAAATTTCCCCACCCTACCAAAAATGTTAATCCCAGTGGAGGAGCAGATTGCTCCAGGACTCCAGCATGTGATCTCCTCCTTTTTAGTGAAAAATGACGCTTATTTGACTTGTCCTGACAAAACAGCTGAGCAAACAGATCAGAGCTGAGAGCCTCTTGTGTCAGACAGATTTTACTGTTACAATTGGGGTTATAAGTCATTGGACACACAAGGTGTATATTTGTATAAACCCCTAAACTGTATTGATATTGATTATGTTCGTATCCTTTTTTGTCTGTGAGTGTTTATATTTTGTTGAGGTGGATGATGGAATGTAAAAAATGAATAAAGGAGGGAGAATTCCCAGCCATCCCCACACCAAGACACCCCACCACCACCACCACCACCACCACCACCACACACACACACCCACCCGTACATTAGGCCTGATGGAGGAAATCTGTATGCCAGGCAATCCGGCAAAGCACAGCAAAAATAATAGCAAAAATAATACCTTATTTTTTTTTCCTCGACTGGCTCGAAGTTTGCTAATCAAAAAGCCTCCAACAGAATGTTTCTGTTGTCTGTAAATTTTGCATTGTGGTGCTGTAAACATGACAACTAACACAATAGGAAAAAAATGCCAAAGGAACTTTTGTTCATATTGTTTTCTTATATATTCCTCTAAATTCATAAAATAATGTCAAAGATAATTTTCTGATTCACTTTAAAATCTCCTTTTACGATAAATCTGTGTATTAGAGTACATAAATATGAAAATGTTTAAACTATTCTAAAAAGTAGTCTAAAAAGTAGCTTGAATGCCAAAAATCATGTGGGCACTCCTAACGTAAATGATCATACGAGGATATTTCAACTGAACTGAATGTTGAGAATAATATAATAATAATATCATGAGCATTAATCTAGAATTACACTGAATAGATATTTTTTCAGCATAATATGTGAAATGAACAGAAAAAGGACAATTCCAAACTGTAGAATGTTTTAAACAAAAACTAAGCTTTTGTGTTAAAATGGGAAATAATTTCAAACTCTATGTTATTGCTGCAGCCAAACACAGTAAAATTTTTCACAATCTGTTCTTCCAGTTATGATTCAAAGCGATAAATCTCCTCTTGGAGATTCAAAGAACTTCTCCGTCCAGAAGCTGATAAATTGATTCCATTTAATTTTTTATAGAGGTGTGTGTGTGTGGGGGGGGTTGACGAAGAGCTGCAGTAAAAACCTTTTTTAACAAATGAAAGTGTGACCTGAACAGGCATTGAAGAGCTGACATATTCTAACAAAGCCTCGCAGCTGAAGCCAACAGCAGTCACGCAGATCTGCAGTGCTGATGATGAGGAGCATCCTTCCTCCTTTCCATGCACATTTAATTCTGTAGAAAGACATTATTCTGATTAATTGAGAACATTTTGTTCCAAATGTTTTCCTTGTTTGAGACAAACACAGAAATGAATTTGTATATATGTATATTTGGGGGACTTTTATTATTCAGGTTTGTTGCGTTTGGTGGTTGACCCACTGATACCATGTGACTTCTGGTCACGTCAGTGCTCTGACTGAGAGTGACGCTGTTAAATGGTTTGTCTGTACGTCTTCCGTGGTTATACCGTGGTTCATATGTGATACATCTGTGAAAAATTCACGCATTCAGACCACAACTTTTTCAATGTATACCGTATATCTCCCAATAATGGCCGCTCTTTAATAGATGTTGGTCTCCAATAAAAGCCGGGTCTAACAGGTGTTAGTTGTAATAGACGCCGGTCCCTAATAGTGGCCGGGCTCCTTTAAATAAATAAGAAAGTTTCGATGAAGAAAAACCTTTAAGTTGGATAAAAATGTTATCATTTTCAACAAAAACAAAAACATAGTGGTATAGAGTAAGGATGCGACAATTCTGTTCGCCTACAATTTGGCTCAATGGTGTAAAATACGGTTCAGATTTAAACTGAGAATTGTGATGTCCTAAGTATCTCGTAGTGCTGCGGCTCAGTCTTCAGAGATTTGGGCATTCTTCGTATAATGGGACTGATAGATGAAGCACACATGACTGCATGTCTGCAGTTTATACACGAGTCTTTGATTACATCCAGCTAACACACATCTCTGGGTGTGAAGATAAAAATATCCCACCTGCAGCCCAGCGAGCTCTGCAGCAGCTGCTGCTTCCTCTTAAAGGAAACACTGCAGCCTGCATGAAAAAGGCCTTCAGACATGTTCCCACTGCAGGACACCAACGGCGTGGATTTAGTTTCATGTCAGTGAGAAGAATGAGCTTCTAGGTTTGTGCAGCAGCCCTTTCCTTTTTAGCTGCAATACTGTCAGCATGACAGGACTTGCTGATGGAAGCTCCACCCTGAACGCTCTCCATCAGATCAGCACAAGCAGAGTCAGCCTCGTAACAAGGACATCTGCTGCCATCGCGCCTGTTCATTTGTTATCTTGTCAAACGCACCTGTCCTCACCACCAGACTCTGCTAAAGCTCATCCTGCTCGTGTCAGACACAAATATGGTCTGCAGACCTGCTGACATGGAAGTGACTCCAGGAATATTTGTGAAATATTTTAGGAGAAATTAACAGTTTTTTTGGTCATTTTGAAGCGATGCACAACACGACACAAGAAGACATGAACAAACACAAAGTGCTGTTGTTGGATCAGTCCATTTCTGAGATTTTCATTGGACACATTTAGTCTTAGTCACATGCACCTGTGTGGGGGGTTGACCTATTCCTGAAAAAAAAAAAATCCCATTTAGTACTTTCTACAAATTTAACCCCCTACTAGGGATTTTGATCCAACGCCTCCTAACTCATGGAGCATTATTGGGAAGCTACTTGGAAATAAATGGGAATTTGCCCCCAGCAGCTTTCACCAGGGTGGTAGTAGACGCTCAGCCAGTGTATGATATCCACCTGGACATGATTTTCAGGTGATACCCAGACAGTGCAATGAGCAACTGATGGGGCTATTGATGGATCAATTAACATAACAAAAGTGAGCTATTGGCATAATCCAGTGAGGGTCGTTGGGCAAGACTCTTAAAGCTGCAGCCTATCTCATAACCCCTGAGAGAAAATGAAACACGTCATGCCGGCTCAGACGTCGCCCGGCCAAACAAGTACAAATCTGCATCAGGTGTTGGGGAACCAGAGCACCTTGATGGAAAGTGGGCTACTAGAACAAGACAGAAATGGACTAGATAGACTTGAGGCCCAAAGAGGTGCAATGAAAAAGCAAGTGCCTAAGAAATACAGCCAGATATCCATACCGGAAGCACTGGAAACTACCAAACAAAGGCTCCTGGCCTTGAGCAGCCGCCTAAAGAGTTACACAAGAGACAACGAAGCCAGACGGATAAACAGGCCGTACACAACTAAACCTATGAAAGTGTACGCTCAGTAGCAGGGTCAAAGCAGCAGAGCAGATCCACCAAGGCTGGAAACTGAACAGTAGTGGAAAAGTACATGAGAGAAAGAGACACAGCATAACAGCGATGCTCAATGGCTGGTCTCTCTGAGAAAAGAGCACAGCAACCTCCCTGAACAGAATCCAGTGACCATCACAATGGCAGACATCCAAGAAAGAGCCTCAGGTATGAAAAACTGGACAGCACCGGACCCTGACATGATACATGCGTACTGGCTTATAAACTCACTGCACTCCATGAGCATCTGGAAGCACAAATGAACCAGCTGCTAAGAGATTGGACTCACTCTGAATGGCTTACGGAAAGGTGAACAATCCTGATCCAGAAGGATCCCTCAAAGGGTGCAGTCCCATTCTGAGAGACTGGAGGCCTTGCAAACAGCTTCAACCAACTTCCTGACTAGGTCACAACCAGATCTCATAGGTTGCGACCAACGAGATTTGGTCGCCAGATTTGAAGCGACCCACAGCCATGAGCTGTGTCCAATGAGCATGCTTCAATGCCATTTTCTGCAGTAAAATTGAGTGTCGGAGCGCCTTTTGACATGGTGGATTCCTTTGTCCCACAATATGATCCCGTGGCTCTCTGTAGAGTGAGTTTTGTTGATAAAACGAGCAGATATGTGGCTGAACGCTGACTTCTGCTGTATGCTGGACTTTATAGTTCGCAGCTGACGAGCTGTCACTGCGGTGTTCCTTCCCCAGAACAGAATCCACAAGCGAGGCGATCCCGGGAGATTTTATTCTTATTTCCTCATCAAGTCTCATCAAGTCTTCCATACACAACCAGCAGAAAAACATTTTTTTCTTTCTTTAAACTTGTAGCCGTGTGTCAAACAGCTGCAGGACTGTCCCGTTCTCGTACCAAGGTTTCTGCCACGCAGAAGTGTCCAGCACAAGAGGACCAGAACCAGCTTTCTGAAGCTGTAACCGGTCTTTCATTTGTGTGTTCCTAAAATGACAACGTTTGATCGTGTCGGAGCGTTGATTTCTGTTCATCTCTGATGCAAACTCCATCAAAGGATTTGACCCACGTATACAGTGTTCACTCGACAAGGAAACAAGGAAATAAACATTTAATCGAAAAGTAGCACTGTGTGACCAACTAGCAGCTCACCGAAACTGTAATGTCATTTTATGCAGTGAAATTCAGTGTCGGAGCAACTGATCACGTCAATGTAACTGTCGTTTCCCACATTTAGGCGGTCCGCAAATGCCTCACTCGTTCTCTGCGTTGTGTTCAGTTAGGAAGGACGAGGTGGTTTTGGCTTCACTCTGGTTTATTCAGGCTTAAACAGAAAATAACAAATCCATGACTGCAGGTCTCCAGAACATCAATACCTTCCTAAGCGGAACGGCGCAAAATCTCACACAAGACATCACAAACCTGCGAGCGGACTACTACTCTGCTGCTATGACATGACATATGTTACTATGACAACGCACTGCATTTTCATTAGGAAGTCCACTTTTTTTAAATTAAAAAATCTGTTTTGACTTATAAAATAAAAATTAAAGTGTTAATATTTGTCAAAAAGCGCTCCGACACTCAATTTCACTGGATAAAATTGCATTGAAGCTTCAGTGATCCAGGTCGTTGGACACAGCTCATGGCTGTGGGTTGCTTCAAATCTCGCAACCAATGAGATTTGGTTGCGACCAACGAGATTTGAGTCAGGTGTGCCACCAGAAGTAGGTCAGAGCTGTTTGCAGCGTCAGCCCCTGCTGCCCATCCAACTATCGACCAATAACCTGTCTGTCCACAACATGGAAGCTCATGTCAGGCATCATTATAACCTAAATACATCGGCACATGGATCAACTCATGAGCAACGCACAGAATGGCATTAGTAGAGATTCCAGAGGAGCCAAACACAAACTCCTGGTTGACAGAACAGTCACGATAGACCTACCTGTGCACATCCTGGACTGATTACAAGAAAACCTATGACTCAATTCTACACACCTGGATCACTGAATGCTTGGAGCTTTACAACATCAACAGGACTCTAAGAGCCTTCAAAGGAAACTCACTGAAGCTGTGGACAACCACCCTTGAAACCAACGGCAAGCCACTTGCACAAGTGTCCATCAAATGTGGCGTATACCAAGGACATGCTCTGTCCCCACTGCTGTTCTGTATAGGTCTGAACCCCCTCAGCCAAACAATCAACAAGACTGGCTATGAATACCGACTCAGGAATGGAGCGACCATCAGTCACCTCCTCTACATGGATGACATCAAGCTATACGCTAAGAGTGAGAGTGACATTGACTCCCTGATCCACACCACCAGGATCTACAGGTCTGACATTGGGATGTCATTCAGGCTTGAGAATTGCAGTTGGATGGTGACAAAGAGAGACAAGATAGTCCACATTGAAGGGGTCTCACTCCCAGAAGGAACAACAGCAGACATTGAGGACAGTTACAAGTATCTTGGAATTCCACAGGCAAATGTGAACCTGGAGCAGGCAGCAAGGAAAGTCACAACAGCCAAATACCTCCAACAAGTAAGACCAGTCCTGAGATGCCAGCTCAATGTTAAGAACAAAACCCGGGCAATAAACAGTTACGCACAGCCAGGCATCAGAGACCCTGCAGGAATAATCAGATGGAAGGAAGAGATACAGACCACAGATGTTAAGACATGAAAGCTCCTCACCATACATGGAGGATTTCATCCCAAATCCAGCATCCTGAGACTGTCTGCTAGCGGCAAGGAAGGAGGCCGAGGACTAGTGAGCGTGGAAGCCACTATCCAGGATGAAACATCCAAGATGCATAAATACATCAAGATCAAGACCCCAACTGACAGAGAATGTCTCAGACAATGGACAGCAGAGGATGCTGGAGGACAGATCCTCATTGGAGGACAAGCCCCTGAATGGGATGTACCACCAAACCATGACTGAAGAGTCTGATATCAAGAAGTCGTACCAATGGCTAGAAAGGACTGGTCTACAGGACAGCACAGAAGCAGCTCATCCTGGCAGCTCAGGAACAAACTCAGAACACCAGAGTGATAGAGGCTCAGATCTACCACACCAGACAAGACCCAAGGTGTAAAGGACTGTGCAAAGAAACGCCTGAAACAATCCAGCACAGAACTGCAGGGTATGTGTGTGTATATATATGTATATATATATGTATGTTTATGTGTGTGTGTCTTATTTTGTTTGACTGCTTAAAATAAACCGATTCTAATAACTCCAACAGTTCTCTATGTAAATCTATCATGATGTAGATCTTAAAGTTAGCTGTCAAGGTGCTAAACTTTTGTAACCATATAAAAATTCTGATTTGCAGTTCAGTAAAATCTAAATAAAGAATTTTAAAGAATATAGAGTTTACAAAAACCACGTTATTGCAGTTTTTACTGAATGAGCTTCACATATTAGACACTTGCATAATGAAATGAAATTAAAGTCTTTGCACCATTTTCTGCCACTAACCTTGAAATGACTGAATAAACTGTTGTTTTCAGCTACACCTCTCTGTATGAAGAGCAGATGGAACAGAGTTTACTTGCATATGATTTCACATGCTGCAATATCATTTACCATTTGTGTGGTTGCTCAGCTGTAAAATGAATGAGAAGTTCTGTATAAAGGGTTACAGAGCTCCAGATGTTCCCACTGACCTGCAGATTGACTCCAGCACTGCTTTCCACCTCTCCATCTGTGAGCAGGAAACAGCTGAGATTATGCCTGAGCAAATCGTACATGCAGGAGTTTGACAGCTCTGTAGAAAATGTGCAGAAAAGCAGCAAACCAGGAAGCAGAAATGATGTTTGAAAAATAATTTTTTCCTCATAGTCACAGGAACAAAGCAGCATGTAAGAGAGCTGAGCCTTCTGGAAGACTTGTTTTCATTGTTGAGTTCTCATCTGACCCGGAAAGAGGCAGAAAATGAGTGAGCAGAGCCTTGACGTGAGGGCTGGGGGAATCAGGAGAGGTTACAGGCTATTTTAAGCTCAATAAGGTGGGGGTGAGGGTGATGTGGGGCGGTGGCATGCAGGGAGCAGAGTGACGATGGAGAGGCAGATTGTGACGTTGCTCAGATTACTGTGAATGCATCACCGCCTGGGCAGAGTTGAAGAAGTCTCTTTATAGGAGCATGAATATTGATCATCCTCACAAAGATCTGCTGTCTGCCTGTGGAAACATTTGACTTCTACGTAGACTGGTGCTGTCAATTGATTAAAAATATCAAACAGATTAGTCACACTTTTGAATTGTGATTAATCACAATTAATCACTTTGTTTTATTAGGTGAATTTTATGCAAGAATATGAAGCCTCTGAACAAAAAAACAGACAGAGAGAACATTGAATTGGTGACACTGGTGAATTCTCAAATTTGATTGGCTGCTGGGTGTTGATGCGCATCTAAAAAAGAAGTTCCAGTCACATATCCCAAATGTTCTATATCACTGCACTGGTTTCTTTAAAACAAACCTTTCACTTTATCTTCTGGAAAAAAACAAGAGGTAAGAAGTGAACTTTCTCTCTAAACTGATGCTTTATTCAACCTATTGTGATGATCAGCATATATAACGCTTTCCTTTGCCACTACAAACGACCATGGCACGAGTGGAATAATGCCTAACCTAGTGTGCATTTTCAGAACACCATGGAGGCTTGAACCGCCCAACCTAAGCAGAAGACGGTCGCTGTTGACGTATAATTAATCTGTGTTAATAAATATCAACACGTTAATTGTTTTAAATTAATTGCAGTTCTAACGTAGACTCACTTATTTAAATAATGCATGAAAACACACAAAAAAACACTTTTAAAACATGTCTTTTGGTTACACTATAGGAAGAGAAATGTCAAACGATTTTAAAAACATTTAAAAATGGACACAAAATGAGATATTTTGTGGTGGTTCATTGATAATCCAAGTAGATGTTGAATCTGTTATTCTATACTACACTAGAACTTGCAAAGAAGCTCTGTGAATTAACTGTTTAAGAGGCAGGTGGGGCCATGTTTGCAGACCAGAGCTTCCCGCTCTGGTTCATGTTCATCATGAACATGAACGGGCCGGTAAAACGCAGCAATAGTAGGTAGAAGCACAGGGTTCATCAACCTCTTCAGAAGGACAGAATTACTGTTCCAGTCTGACATTTTTGTGTTTAACTTCCTCACAAACATGGATGAAGCACTTTATTTTCTCGTCTAACAGTCACAAATTAAGATGTTCTCAGCCAACCCATTTCTCTTCTTCTGGCTTTTTTCCTGACAGATACTGTTTTTGCATAAGGAAAACTCAGCTTTAATCCTTAAACAACAACAAACAGGAGAGTCATGAAAGCAGCACAAAGGGAGGACAAACAGAGCACCTGCCACCTGAAGGATTTAATGGAGTGCTCTGCGTAGCAGAAAGACCGACAAGTGCAGAGTGTAATCTGAACCTTTGTTAAGGCCTTTCTACAGGCACGGAACACGCTCTCATCAGTGTCTAACAAAGCCGCTGGTCTGTGTTTTTTGAGTGCTGTGTTTATGATTCAATCCAGAACAGAATCTGAGCACTTCATCAAAGAAAGGTGGCTGCTCCTCCCCCTGAGGGCCAGCGTCATCCTTCTTTTCCACCCATCCCTGCTCTTTCAGGTTCTCACTGGTGAACCAAACGGATCCAGGTAAACTGCAGCAGGAAGGGTATGAATATTTTAAAAAATCAAGACAAGTTAAGCCTGGTGTCTGACACCCCTGGTCTAGTCTATCAACCCTGATCAATACACCCTGGATCTGTTACCTCATTCATTGATCCAACCCTGTATCTTAACTTTTGCCAGTATTTGCCTCACATCCATCCTCTTTCGTCAACAGAGAAAAGCCAAACCTCCAGCTGTTATAAGGGGCAGCAGAATATAAACTCTAAATACCAAGCAGCAGACATTGGAGTTTCTTATAGTTCTCTCCTGAAGGTCCACATCCTCCTATTCCTGATGTACCATTTTTCTGGCTAAAGTCCAGATGCTCAATTAAAGATGAAATAAAAACATTTAATGAACAAGGAGGCAGACTAGACTAGATCAAAAGCACAAAGAGAGCGTGAACAAAGGAGACAACAAATGCACAATGCTCAGCACGCAATCCCAATATCAAAGATAAAGAGCAGACAGATCACAACTCTGTATTCATAACACTGATTTTCTACAACATTTTTACAGCTTGCACGAAGTTGCACTTTATGAACAAGTCAATTTCCAAAAGAGAGGTATAATATGAATAATAAATGAATGATATCATTAATAATTTTAAAACAAAGTGGGGGGGGGGGGGGGGGGTTGATTAAAACTGAAAATACAATTTTACATGAAAAAAATCTGAGATTTATCTCCAAGCCCTAATTACAACTGGTTTAGGTTACAAGTCTTTTGTTTGACCTTAAACATTCCTCACTCTTCACAGTAGAAGTTTTCTTTTTTTTCTGTCAGATGTTTGCATGTTCTCCTCGTGCGTGTGTGGGTTTTCCTCAGTTTCCTCCCACAGTTAAAAAATATGCTTCATATGCATATGGGAGGAGGCCCCGGGGAAGACCCAGGACACGCTGGAGAGACTATGTCTCTCGGCTGGCCTGGGAACGACTCCGGGTCCCCCCAGAGGAGCTGGAGGACGTGGCCGGGGAGCGTGAAGTCTGGGCATCCTTGCTTAGACTGCTGCCCCCGCGACCCGGTCCCGGATAAGCGGAAGAAGATGGATGGAAGGATGGATGGATGTAAAAAAAAAAGTTGTCATACATTTAAGTGTGTGAATTTATTCTCCACATTTGACCCATCCCCTGGAGGAGCGGTGAGCTGCAGACACAACCACAAACAGGAACCATTTGATGGTTTAACCCCCCAAGCCAACCTCTTTATGTTGAGTGTCAAACAGGGAAGCACTGGGTCCAATTTTTAGAGTCTTTAGTATGACTTGGCCTGGATTTGAACTCACAACCTGCCAATGTCATGGTAGATACTCTACCACAAGGTCACCGAGTTAATTGATGATTTTAATTTGCCTCTTAGGTGTGAAGGTGTGTGTAAGTGTGAGGCCCTGCGACGAACTGACAACCTGCCCAAGGTGTATCCCACCTTCACCCAACAGTAGCTGGGTTGGCTCCAGCAACTCCACAACCCCAAAAGGGTTTCAGAGGATAGATGGATGGTTTTGGGTCAGTTTTTTCATTAGTCCAGAAAAATTAGTCTTGAATGCTTTTATCTACCCCCACACGCATACCAGTTACCTTTTTTAAATCTGTCAGTGGCCACGTCCATGGATAAAAATTAAAATGTATGGCCCAAAATTTGCACAGTTAAAACGTAACTTTTAAACCTTTTGTTTAGATGTTAAAGGACTTTTAATTGTTAATTGCTATTGAAACAAAAATGACACCAAAATCTTAAGGACTCTCTCATTCGGAGGACTTAAGCAATAAAATGTTTGGGATTAATTAGAACTAAATTGGTTCAAGAAATGGTAATTCTGAAAATTTGAACAATGTAGGAGCCCTATTGAGTAATTTGTACAGTGGGTGTCATTTTTGCTGTCCATTATAAATTGAGAATGATTAGCTTACCTCTGACCAGTGTTAGTCAGCCAAAAGACAAAAAGGTTTTTGACCGCTGTTGTGGGAAAAGGAGTCGTGGAAGTCGAATTCATTTCAGTAATGTAAATAATAAAGCACAGATAATTTGCAAAGGTGATCGGCATGAAAGACTGTCATTTGTCTTTGTTGTATAATAGAACAACAGCCCGCTTAGCGCATCAGGCAGGTCTATCTGGCATAATACATCTCAGTAACTTGAAGTGCTAGAATTAGCTGATCAGTTTCTTGACTTTTAGCTCCTATAAACAATCTGTGTTTGATGTTGACAGTTTTTAATCATGTAAAGCACATACTAAAGGCTGTAGTCCCAACAGCTCTTACAGAGGGATACGGGCTGTCTGCAGATGAAAAATGATCAAACTTGAATGAGGTACACAGGTGGTTCACAGAAAATCGCTGTCGTAAACCGCTCAGTGAACCCGTAAAGAAAAAACACATATGTTCTCTGGGCATGCTATGGGCGACAGGTCGTAGTGAACATTTACACAACATGTAAGAGTAAGTACAGGTGGAGTAAGTGAGATGCAGGCGTGTCGTACGGATTTTTCCTTTTTTTAACTCCCCCAAATCTTGTGGACTATGCAAGGATCCCATTACTGCTGTTTACGTGATACGTGTGTGCTGTTTGCATGAAGCCTGATTGTTAGAAATGAGGAAATTAGACAACCAGAGTGTAGTTTGTGTGGACATCCTAGGGACACATGTATAATGCCACAGCCCAGGCGTTCAGCATTTGAGCCAACCCTCCCCAGCCTGGACAACCCAAAACCCACAACGCCCATATGGGTCAACCCCCAAAAGGGGGCATGTGACCAAGGCTTAACCACATGCTTGTCTAAAATAACGTCCAAAGGAACTATCATGAACATTAAAAAGTTGGTGCAAAATAACAGTAACTTTTACAAAACATTTGGAAAATGATACATGTATTCACATTATATATTATTTCAAAGTAAACAGAATAAGCCAAATCTAACAGTGATATTTTTGAGACAAAACAACATAGACTTTTTCCATCTATTTTGTTCATACTTGACACCACTCATCCTTCTGATGTTACTGAAGAAAACAGTGGTGGTGCTGAAGGGATCAAATCCTTGGGTTCCTGTGCAGCCCTCTCTTCTTAATCTGTCAGCAGCTTAATATTTAATGACGGCCAAACGCCGCATCTGAACAAAGCAACAGACTGTTAATTAGACAGAGTGCTCACAGCAGCTATCCGCCCAGAGGGGCAACCTCACCACGCCCCCGGCATGTCACATGACCCTTCTTTCCATTCCTGATTATAACAAAGCGACTGACAATGCCATGTAGACATGGATCTGTGATGAAAATGTTCCTAACAGGGAACTAGCTTCCTGTGAGCCTCAGTAGAAAAAAACAGCTAAATTATTGAACATCATCAGTGGCCAGAAAAACTACAAAACACAACGAATGCAAATGCAAATAAAGGTTGGAAACAAAAACAAAGACGTTAATTCAATTTTAAAATTATTTGCGATTAATTAATTACAGACAATCTTGCGTGTTATTTTTTTCTGACCCCGTTAACTTTATGTTTAATCTATAATTATTTTTGTTTTATCAAATAAAAAATAAGGGTCGTACTGTTTATTTGCATAAACGTTTTATTTGAACTCAGCTGAAAACAGGTCTTACTTCGCTTTCATTACAGGTTTTGGAGTTTGTCTACCCAGCGCGCGTCACGCACCTGTCGCAGCTGTGACATCAGCAACGAGCGACTTTGTAGTTCTGAACAGAATTAACCAAAAACCATGGCACAACTATTATCTAATATGTAAGGGATAAAGCCCAATGGGGTGTTGGTTATCAAATGAATATGGTACACGGATAGCTGATCGCATCGGACGGTAAAATGTGAAATTAAGTTCGTATATGTATTTTAGCATTAATAAGAGGTTTGAGGGTACATTTTTGCTCAGAAAAATGTAGCTACTTTTTTATGCGCTAAATGAGAGTGTCCTGACCTGATGCTTTATTTGCTTTTTTCAACTGAGGGTGAAAATAAAACCCCTTGGTGGTGTAATAGTAGGGGTTGGAAGTGTGTAATGATAAAAAGTTCATGAAGCCACTTTTAAAATGTATTTATATCTTTTACTGTGCTGCAATGACATGAATTTGAATGAAAGTATCTAAAACTGAGGCTTTTCACAGCAATTATTAGGTTAAGATCAAATTGATTAATTAAAACAAGTCATGATTAATTACTCGCACAAAAGAAATAATCACGACAGCTCAGTAACAAAGTACATAAGTGCTTAGCCCTTAACCCAAAAAAACGCCATGTTTTACCCATTTAAAAGGAGTAGGAAGTGGCAGATATTTTCCACCTTGACAGACTGTGGGGGCGGGGGGGGGGGGGGGGGGGGGGTATGGTGACAGAGGCAGAGAGACAGGTCTTAAAAAAGCTCAGATCACACTCCAGCCAGCGAAGCCGTGATCACTGAGCTGGAATCCCTGTGTTTACGCTGCTAAAAATAGATTTCACACACTGAGATGACGTGGATGCTCGTGACAACCCCCCCCCCCCCCCCCCCCCCCCCCCCCCCCCCCCCCCCCCCCCCCCCCCCCCCACACACACACACACACACACACACACACACACAACCTTCCCAACCAGGAGTCACGCTGCTGTTGGTATGCAACCCTCATCCCAGCATGCCACCTCTCCTCCAGTAAATGCAGGGAAACAGATGGAGGGAGTGCAAAGGGAGTTGGGGGTAAAGAGGAAAGTAGGGCGGGAGTGCAGCAATCAATACTATGACTCATACTTTCTGCAGAGGATACTTCCTACCAGCAGTCATTACCATAAAAATGTAATTCTGGTTTGTATACTTAGATCTTAGTCTTTAAAAATAAAAATGTTGACATTTTTCAGAGTGAAAGAAACTGAAACAGAACACAGTAGCAACCATCAGACGGTTGCTACTGTGAGCAAAGTAGGCATGTGATGAGATGACCCAGGCGGACGTAGCGCTGCACAGATCGCCTAGATTGTGGTGCATGCTGGTTAGTTTTTTGAACCAACGTGAAATGCTCACCGTCATGAAAGTATTACGAGAAAGGGGTGGCAGCAAGGTGCCTACCTAGGCAAACGCAGCCAGAAAATAGATAATTGGTGTTGGTGAGAGAGGTAAAGAAGAACCCAAAGATCACTGTGGCTGAGATCCAGAGATGCAGTTGGGAGAAAGTCAACCATCACTGCAGCGCTCCACCAGTCAGGGCTTTATGGCAGAGTGACCCAACGGAAGCCTTTCCTCAGTGCAAAACACATGAAAACCTGAATGGAGTTTGCTAAAAAAACACCTGAAGGACTCCAAGATGGTAAGAAATAAGATTCTCTGGTCTGATGAGACCAAGATAGAACTTTTTGGTCTTAATTCTAAGTGTGGAGAAAAGCAGGCACAGTTTATCACCTGTCCAATACAGTCCCAACAGTGAAGCATGGTGGTGGCAGCATCATGCTGTGGGGGTGTTTTTCAGCTGCAGGGACAGGACGACTGGCTGCAATGGAGGGAAAGATGAATGTGGCCAAGTACAGGGATATCCTGGACCAAAACTTTCTCCAGAGTGTTCAGGACCTCAGACTGGACTGAAGGTTCACCTTCCAGCAAGACAATGACAAAAAAAAAGTAAGAAAAGCAGGGGATTTCAAAATGTACTACTTCAAATTTCCTCACCGTGTCTCCTGCTGCAATAAACCGCCCTCCCGCTGGTTACAGTCGGAGCGGCGGCTTTCTCCTGCCACAGTGCGGGGCACCTGACGCTCCTCACCTTTAAGGATTCATAATGTTCATGAATGATTTCATGAACCCACACTTTGAGACATTTACTGTTCATCGATGCTATTGTAGAGCTCTTCAAAAGAAATAAACCTGATCTCTCATCATCCGCATCCTCCGTGATGAGGTCAAGAAAAACTTTTGACGGTGGGAGCCTCAGATTTACACTTTTTTGTGAAAAAGTGTAAAACAACAACTGTAACATAAAACAAAGATGGTGGACCCAGAAATCGCTTTCTGTGTGAACGGGGGATTGATTTAAATGATGCACGCGAGGGGGGGGAGACCGCATTACACATGTGTGCCAAACCGTGGCTAGTGATCCGTACGAATCATGGATGATCCGTGAAGTGCTGCACCCATACTTTTGGAAATTTAATATATTTCTTTATTCAAATCGTGAAGGAGACAAAAATAAAGTTGTTTATTAAAAATATGGTATTTGGGATATAGAAAATACGCTGGTCGAGTCACAAGCTCCCTGTTCCCAAAGATCTTTTAAATATGATAATGTAGTTTTTAGCAAACATAAAAAAAGGTGTCTTTTTCAAGGACGAAGTTTCTGCAGAACGGCAAGAGTACAAAAATGTTCTGCAATCTTGGAGCTTTCCAGCTGTACAGTTCTAAACCAGATTCCAGCTCAGACCAGGAAAACAAAGACGTACATGGATCTATTCGTCTGCATCTGGATGCAGACAAATGGGGCAGAAGCTGGATAGTTCCAAGATTGCTCAACAGGCACAGAAGCCTGATTTGTTTCTTATTGTGGATCAATAATGGGTTTCTTAGTTACATCTTGTTACCAAATTGAATTTCAATTTTCTTATGAAATTATCTTAGAATAGTAAAATAAATGTGTTTTTAACCACTCCGGACATGACACTAAATTAAGATGCCTGAAGTGTTTTATCAATCCTTCAAAATGCACACGTCCAATGACGGACTGAAATGATGTCATCTATTGTCAGAACTGTTTATTATTGGATTAAGTATAAAGCACATGTTCCTATCTTCTGCTGCACAGCAATACCTATAGTTTCTGTTCAGAAGCAAAGTTTTTCAGTGAGAGAATTGCAAAATAAGAAGTGCAAGTAAATGTACTGCTTTAGGGGGATCTTTATTGACACTGCATTTTATTTTGAAATGAAATGAAGGCGAAAATTATTATAAAGTCTATTATAAAGTTTATCTAAAATGAACATGTTATGAATAAATGGGCTAAAGCCCGCAAAAACATACATTTTTTATCGATGGTGCAGTGAGACTTTGTGTCTTTGTTGACAGTCAGAAACTGGACCAAATAGTTCTTTTAGAGGCTGCACCTCTTACACAGAACATCCTAAACGTGTTTTTAAAAGAAATGAGACCTCTGTCAATGGTTGAATGTTTAAAGACACGATTGGGGTGTTGCACCCTGGCTACCACCTAAGTCACTTTTGCAAACTAATGCAGAAAAAAAAATACTGTAGAATATTTTAGACAGCTGGTTTCACTTGCTGCTGGTTTATTAAGCAAAGGCAGGCAGAAGCAGCCAGGCTGCACTACAAATCCACAGAGCTAAGTCAGAGTCCAGGATCAGGCATCAGGTCAGGGCAGGCAGCGAGGAGCAGAGTGAGGAACGAACCAGGGTCAGCTAACAGGTGGTCAGAACGAATAGAAGGCTTGGTATGCTGGCAGAAAGACACAGGCAGTACTTTGCACCAAGTGTGAGTCTGAGCAGTGATTAAATGTCTTGGAAGCTGATGACATGATGAGGACCAGGCGTGGAGATGGCTGCAGTCAGTACTCAGGTGACTGCTCTCGCTGATGACCAGAGGGGGAGACAGAGCGTTGCCTCCTGACATTCACCTTTTGAGAAAAAAATTCCACGTCCTATTATGTAAAGAATAATCGCTGACTAATCTAAAAAATAATAGGTGACTAATCAACTTTTAAAATAATCGCTAGTGACAGCCGTAGTTGTGGACCACTGTAATAAATGACACCAATGACCATCTATCTGTATGTGCAACTTTTGATTATTGAAGGCCAACAAAGAAACTGGTTCAGAATAACAGATAGATAAGAATCAGGACTGATGAAATGCCTTTAGAAAGACCTGCTAAAACAGCAGTGATGCCAAAACTTTTATGAAACAGCCATAATAGTTCAGTAATCCCAAGAATGATCGTAGCTGGTTGATGTTCAGCGGTGGCGGTGCATCCACAATGGCAAGAGTCTTGGACGGGGCAGTGTGAAGGCCCTCAGCATCAATGACATGCCCCAAATACTCCACAGATAACTGGAAAAATAAACATTTTCCTTGCAAACTCTCAGGCCGAATTCTTTCAATCTCTGTAGTGTGGCCTCAAGATTACGGAGGTGTTCTTCATCGGCAGCTCCAGTGCACAGAAGATCATCCAAATAACATTAGACACCAGACAGATCGCTGAGGATCTGGTCCATGGCACATTGAAACAGAGCTGGTGCTGGTGATGCCAAATGGTAGTGGGCGGAACCTAAAGAGGCCCTTGTGT
Organism: Oryzias celebensis; assembly: GCA_014656515.1. Taxonomy (NCBI): domain Eukaryota; kingdom Metazoa; phylum Chordata; class Actinopteri; order Beloniformes; family Adrianichthyidae; genus Oryzias; species Oryzias celebensis. The sequence continues at coordinate 396,627 of BNCR01000012.1, forward strand.
GTTGTGATTGTGAGCAGTTCCAGTGACTCTTCATGTACATGCATTTGAAGATAAGCTCGACACAGATCTATTTTGCTGAACTCTTATCCTCCACTGAGTCCAGCAAAGAGATCGTTAATGTTGGATGAGGATACTGCTCTGCAGCTAGCACAGGATTTACCATCACCTTAAAATATCCACAGATAGGAACTCCTCCATCCTTCTTCCTTACAGGAACTATAGGAGTAGCCCAGTCGCTAACAGTGACTGGCTCCAGAACTCCATCTTTGACTAGAGGATTCAGATCTGCTTCCTCCTTGCTTCGGATAGCATATGGCACAGGTCTGGCTTTCTTAAACACTGGCGTTCCATCAGGCTTGGTATGTAGCTTGACTGTTGTGTTTTTCATGCAACCCAGTTAATTTAGAAAAAGAACAGAACAGTATCCAGTTGTGTTGTGCTTTTTTGACACCATGAGTATAGACTGCCAGTCCACTTTTATTTTCTTCAGCCACAGCCGTCCCATAATGGCAGAGTAATTACCTCTGGCGATGTACACTGAAAGCTTTTTAGCTTGACCATCACTCTTAACAGTGATGTCAGTCATTCCTGACATCACCCCATCATCATCATGGGTACAGGCTGCCCTGTGTATGTCCTGAACGCTGTATCAGACAGCCGCATTTTACAGTGTTTCAGGAAGTTACTGTAGACTCTGTCTGAAATGATTGAGGCCCTTGACCCAGTTTCAATCTGCATTTTCACAGGGTGTCTGAGCCCTCATCTATATTCAGTACTTTGATCAAATTTCATTTTACTTCTTCCTTTGAAGAATCACTTGAGGTGTTCTTACCCTGTTCCACAGCATGAACCTGTCTTTTTTTTCTTGTGTTTTCCAGCATCTCTCTTGTTCCAGGACTTGCTGGGTTTGTCCATACCTTTTTTATTTTTGCATGCCCGCTCCAGATGCCCTTTTTTTCTGCAATTGCGGCAGTCCATGTCTTTGCACTAACATGTACAGGCACAAAGACCCACTTTTCCACAGCGGAAACATGGACCTTGCTCACTTGTCCATCTCCAATGACCTGGTGCACTCTGCTTGTTGCATGCAGCTGCTGTGCTTACTTTGATGCCATCTCCATAGTCACCCTAATGTCTACGGCTTTCTCCAGTGTTAAATTGCTCTCAGTCAGTAATTTCTCCTGAGCAGCGTCATTTCTTAATCTACACACCAGCCAATCTCTGAAGGTGTCATTCAGTCTCTGAATTTGCACTTTCATTTAATTTGCGTAATGCTGCCACAAACATGGTGACAGATTCACCCTCTTCCTGGTTGCGTCTGTGAAACCTGAACCTCTCTGCGATTACAAAAGGTTTTGGTGAAACATGGGTTGTCAGTGTGTCAACAATTTCTTTATATATTTCCTCACCTGGCTTCACAGGCGGATTTAGGTTACGCAGGAGGTTAAAAGTCTTTGGGCCCCTTACACTGAGAAATGTTGAAACTGCGTTATCATTGTCAATCTTGTTTGCCTTTATAAAGTACTTGAATTGCTCTGTATAACAAGCCCACTGCTCCACACTAGCATCAAAGGGTCCAATATTTCCAATAACAGCAGCCATATTCACAGCTCCTAGTTATCACTTGGCTACCGTCTGTGAATTATCTTGGAGAAGCACTTACGTCAGTCATGCAGAGCAGGAAACCGTCCTCCCGACTGTCGGTCGCCTTTTTCCTCCCCCATGCAGTAGATTCCAGATCTGCGCTGAGCAGGACGTGGAGCATCACGTGCTGGCCCAGCGCTGGTCAGGGCTAACAAGCTAACTCAGCACGTAACGATACAGCTGCAGTACTTTGGTCCACGTAAAAGCCGTGTCGTGGCGCTGTGTAGGTCCAGACGTCCTCAACTTATGTTATGTCGGGAATGGTTACGTGGCGTATATTAAACCACAGCGCAGACCACATTTCTTGCTGATAAACCTTTATTCAACATTCTACGTTTGTCCGAAGTTGTTAATTTAGTCTGCTTATGTGCTCTTATTTGAGCCATGTCGGCCACCGTAAATCTTGTACAAATCACACACCTCTCAAGAGCCAATAGCTTGTAACTGAATGAAACAAACGAAAAAACAAAGCCTGTTACAGTATTCCCCGCTTACTTGCGGGGTTAGGGACTGGAGACACCCAGTACACTCGGATACGCCAAATATGGAAAGCCCCCTGGTCCGGTTTCTAATAGACACTGGTTTCCAAAAAAAGCCGGGTCTAACACGTGTTGGTTGTAATAGACGCCGGTCCCTAATAGTGGCCGGGCTCCTTTAAGACACAACATCCCCCTCCTTACCCCCACCACCATGCGCACGTGCTGTGTACTCAGTCAGGCAGGGGTGTCTGTGGCATTCAGCCAGTGTAGCGTGGCTCACAACATTTTGGCTCATTCCATTTTGTTTAATTTTTTTGTGGTGGAATATATCAAAGAACATTCTGGTGAGGAATCTGAACCACATTTTGGGATGCATCCTAAACATATCAGAGATCGGTGCAACCAGATGGGTGAAGGAGCAAAAACGGCTGCAGGAAGAAAAGGAGCAAACTGATTTCCTGATATTTATAGTGGATCAATCCCTGGATTCTCCTGAAATTAATTTATTTTCTTATCCCATTAGATCCCTTTTGGGGCAGCAAGATTTCTGGAGCCTGTCAAGTCTGTTACTGTTGGACAAAGGCAGTACACTTTAAAGCTGGAGCTTGCAATGCCGCCACTAGGGAGGAGCTGGCAGCCAGACAGAGAGCCAGCACGGGATGGGAAAGCTCCATGTATCTAACAGGCTAAAAACATATGCTTCAAGCTCCATGTAGCTAATGGGCTAGAAACATTAGCTGCTACCTCCATGTAGCTAACAGGCTAAAACATTAGCTGCTAGCTCCATGTAGCTAACAGGCTAAAAACATATGCTTCAAGCTCCATGTAGCTAATGGGCTAGAAACATTAGCTGCTACCTCCATGTAGCTAACAGGCTAAAACATTAGCTGCTAGCTCCATGTAGCTAACAGGCTAAAAACATTAGCTGCTAGCTCTGTGTAGCTAACAAGCTAAAAACATTAGCTATTAGCTTCATGTAGCTAACAGGCTAAAAACATTAGAAAGAAAGAAAAGGAGCAAACTTGGTTTCCTGGTGAGCAGAGAAAGCAGCAACAAATTAGAAGAACTGGTTTGAACATGGATTACTGAGCAAAGGAAAAGGTGCTTGTGTCTCCAGGAAAATGATCGGCATGAAAGCAAAAGTTAGTTTTGATACCGAGATTGACGTTCACAGCCAGTGTGAATCAGAACAGAATAAAATGTTCTCATCATTTTAATTAATCCTATGTCATTTTTTGATGAAATTTGACATAAAATGAACTAATTAACCATCGCCATTCTGTCTGTGATGGAATAAACGCCGGTCTCCAATAGACGCTGGTCTCCGGTAAGCACCGAAGAAAGAAAGTCTTCAAATAGATGTATAAATAGAAGGTAAATTAGCTGAGGTTAGCTAAGTAAAGACACAAAAAAGCTAAAGAACACTACTAATGATACATTCCAAAAAATGTATTAAACTAAAAGTTAGACTTCTAAAGAGTGATAAAAAACAGAAGAAAAGTTTAGTGATGTAGAAAATTTAAGCTAAATGATCACAGAAAGCAATAATATGTGAGGGGAGAGCAAATAACCATTTAAGAATGTTAAGGTTTTTAGATTAACTGGAAAACCAGGAAGATTTCAGGAAGTTGTGAAAAAAAACTTTGGTTGGATGAAGATAAAAGACAAATATTGTGAGCTGTAAACAAAATCAGCTGTTTTGATAACAGTGCTGATGCAGGGAGCTGTCAGTTTGCGATGAACCCAAAGTATATTAAAATTTTGAAAACCAAAAGTCCCATCAGGACCAGGAGCTTTTGACAGTGGAGCAGTTTCAGTAATGAAGTAGCTAAAAGCAGTTAGCTGGAAAAAAACAGTGTGACCTTTAAAAGTGTTCACAAAATAGTGATGAGTCATCCTCCACTTTGCATGCATCCACAGCAGAAGGAAGGTGCTGCCTAATCTGGGATTTAGCTGACTAATCAATTACATGAGGTCAACTCCTTTTCTCACAGGAAGCATTTTTATGCAGAATTGTGCAGTTCAGCTCTCACAGTAAAGATTAAAGGTTAGCACACTATTTAGATCCTGCTGATATCAAGCCAATAAAGACAACTTTTATATCAACATTATATAAAAATAAGGATAAAACTTTTTATGATTTCAGAATTTTTTCAAATTTGTATTTTTTTTTAATATCTGGAACCTAATTAGATAATGACTAACTATAAATGCAACAGAAAGCTATAACAGCTAAAAGTACTTTAATAATTGTTAAAAAATATATTAATGGAGGACAATGCAAAAAAAAAAAAACTTTAAGAAGTTAATGATGGCCCAAAAGAAAGCTAAATACTAGTGAAAAAAAATACTAGTAAAAATACAAAATTTTCCATCAAAAGCTTTTCTGCCTCAATAACATTCATTCATTCATCATTCATTCATTCATTTGTCTGAACCGCTTAATCCCTTTCGGGGTCACGGGGTTGCCGGAGCCTAACCCGGCTACTCATGGGTTGAAGGCAGGGGACACCCCTGGACTGGTCGCCAGTCTGTCGCAGGGGCGCCTAAAAATAATTTATATCTAAATGGATGCTAAATGATGCAGAGAATACTAGAAATTGAAGACTCCAAAAATAATAAAAAAATTAGACTAAAAAATAAGCTTAATAATGCTAGAATGACTTACCTAAAAAAAAGTTAAATAGCATAACTAATACTAAATGTGCGGTTGAAAAATGGTGATTTTAAACCATGGGTGGGCAAACTTTTCAACTCGTGGCCCACAAGATTCAAAAATTCAGCAGAAAGGCCGGACCAGGAGCAGACGGGTGGAGTGTTCTGTAATCCACATTTATGAGAAAAAAAAAAATCACATGAAATCTGGAGAAAAATATGCTTTAATTTTGAATGAAAATTCAAAATTTATTTATATACATGTATATATACTAAAACAAGACATTTTAGTATAGATTTTAAAACTGCCTTTTCTTCTTCTTTTACAGCCAATTGCCTCAACAACTTGATGTACCTCGTGTTAAACGCAAACTTAGAGAAATGCTGTGTTCATGCATGTTCATCCTAAAATGGATCCAGAACATCTTCATCCAGAACTTCAAGTGTGACTCAGAGATAAATTCCTACTACTGAACAGTGCAGCTGAACTTTTCCAGATTATTGTGTTCAAGATAATCAAGTGTAAATAAATATGTGTACAAACAAACAAACAAGTAAACAAGAATGAATGTTGAATCATTTCCCATGTGAGTTTGATCAAGTTCATTGCACTGTTGTTTTTCCACATCAGAATAATCCAAAGGAACATTATTAGAACATTCTAGAACACTGTATGGTCACATGACTTTGTTAAATTCACAGAGGATTGGAATGATGGTTGATCAGTTTCTGCTGCATCACATGGGTGTTGTCTGCCCTGATGGACTTGGTTGTTTTTAAGTTGTAGTTAAATCTATTTTACCTCAGTCCAAATGGTATTTTTCAACATCAATATAATCGATTTATCTCATTTTTAAACAATTTTGATAATGATATGGATTTGATTAACAGCTTGCCTCAGAAAGATTGATCTGGTTGGATAAACGGTTGTTTAATCATTACACCTCTACCTTGTTACATAGATTAGGTAGCTAGGTAGGTTTGGATTTTCTTCATTTTATAATAATTGTGTTTTGTAGTTAATTGAGCAAAATTAAAAACTAGTTTGATCTGAAGTATAACAAACAAACATTCAAACGGGGAAGCAGAATCGGGAATAACACTATTAGCAATGTCTGTCCATCACAGCACAAAATAATCAGAGAAGTACACAACTACAATACAGTAATTAAGAATCTTCTAATCAGTGGTAAATATCGTGTTCCAACAGTTCAAACAGCCTCTAGATTTGAGGCCCCTACTGTGTTCATTTGTAACTTTGTGGCCCCCACCTGATTTGCAGCGTCCTTCAACTCCGACAGAAAATACTGGAATCAGTTATCAGCCTAATTAATGAGGACAGGTTAGTTAATTAGCAGTGTAATGATCTCATCAGGTCAGAGCCTCCACATAACATTCATTCATCCTCAGCATGACGATCAGAGGCTCACCTGCAGCTCTGCATCCAGACCTCCTCAGTGCAGGAATCACACCGCTGTGTTTGACGCTCCTCTCAGGCGCCAGCCTGAAGATGACGGCGCTGCTTTGGTGTCCGTGTCCCGGGCGGAGGCTCCTGCCGCTCCCCTCGTGCGGCGCTCCTTCGGGGGGGCTCCTCCGCTTGTCTGCCGCCCTCAGCGCCTCGCTCTTCAGCATCCAGAGCCCGGCTGCTCAGCGCGGGCTTCAGCGTCAGCGCTGTCGGTGGCTGAGGACTGTTCTGTCCAAACAGAAGCTCCAGCCCGGCTCTGAGGCGGGAAGATGGCGCCCCCGCGCGGCTGCTGAGTTGGGAAATTATCTCGAGCAAAGCAACGAAAAATAAAGGAGTAAAAACTAAGATATTATAGTAATGTACGTCAGTGAAGGATTATTAATGATATAAATTAAAGCTTCTACAAACTAAAGTTTCTGTTCTTGGTTAATTTTTTTTTAACTTGGTGGGAATAAAAGCTTTGCTGTAAAATAAAAATTACCGCAAAATAGCCGCATAATATTGTATTAAAAACATTTGTGTAAATCGTGCTTTTTTCTGCCAGGTGAAGTTAAATAACTGCTTATTACATTAACGCAATTCCGGTAAAACTTCCATCTTGTGAAGATGGCTAACGTCATTGCTCCTAGCTAAAACATTTTTTTACCGCTTTAATTGGGTCGGGTACGGAAAGCAAAGTAGGCCAAATTTCAAATTACTTGTTAAAATCTTCATTTTGTCGTTTCACAATAGTGAAACGTTTTAGTGCTTGCTTTTTTATGGTTAACTTTCAAATTCTAAACATACAGCATAATTTAGGGAATCTTTTTGTTTTCTTTGGAATAAAACCGGGGCCTTCAACTTGCGGCTCTGGAGCCACATGTGGTTCTTTTATGCCTCTTGTGGCTTTCTGGTTGGGTGAAGAAAAAATATGGTTCCTAGTGTTTTAAAAAAATAAAGTAAAAGTAATAGAATTAGCTCTGACTAATTTAAGATAGTTTGATTTAAAAATGTGGGGTTGAGATGCACCACAAATTATAAAATAAAGAAGTTTTTCAAAAACTTCTGCATTGAGATGATGCCATGTGACAAATGTCTTTTATTTTGAAAGGAAGTCACATAAACCTCTGCTAAAATTCAAACTATTTCATATTTTTGAAAGTAGGCAATTTCCTCTTTGATTATGGTTTCTTTATGCAAAGAAACAACATTTAATTTACATTTATCATAATGGTAACAATAGCATAAATACAAATAAGTGTCTTATTTTTCTAAAAGGTGGCTTTTTAAGTGATGAAGGTTGCAGAACCCTGGAATAAAACAGAGAACCCTCTGGAACTCATCATTTGATCCTATACAAACAAGCAGTGTCTGAATTATATAAGTAAACATTTTAAACCAAGTTGGAAACTTGAAACTGTGCAAATAAATGTTTCCATCATATTAATTTTCCACAAATAATTTACATCTTGACTTCAGGGCACATTGATATTAGCCATTAAAAGAGGAAGTTCTAAATATATTAAACAACTCTCTGAATTGTCTTGAGTGCATAAATACAATAATATGTACATCAGTTCGAGATTACATGGGTGATGAAGGTGAACTGGTCCATCAAAAATCATCCTAAATTTGTCCTTCAAAGGTTAATTTGTGCTTCTTTTTCCCCCACTTTTGAAGTGAGTTGCATTTTTAGCTCAAAACCTGTTTCAGGTGGACCCAGGCTTTATTTAAACACAGCTGGGATAGGCTCCAGCACCCCCATCCCCAACCCAAAACACAAGGAAATGGTTTAGGTAATAGAAGAACATTCTAAACGTACCTAGTTGGAAAGATGTGATAGCCTAGCGATCTGTCCATGGTGCACCACACCTTCACCCAACAGTAGCCAGGACAGAGTCTGGCAACCCCATGAACCCCAAAGGGATATAGCGGGTTTAAAATAAAATGGATGGATGGATCATCCCTCGACTGCACCTGTCTAAATACTTACCAGCAATAAAGGATCCAAAATTAGATTTTATGGTGAATGTTTGACAGGATTTTGCCAAAAGAAAAACTTTTCTTCCATATTTTTGCTTAAAAATATTGCTTTATTGTGCAACAACATTACAGGTCCAGTTAAAAGTTCAATCTGTGAGCAAAAAGCGAACAGGAGACAGTGCAAAAAAGAAATAAATAAAAGTCCTCACAGTTTATCGCTGAAGGAGAAACAGTCGCTGATGTGAAATGTGTCGCTGCTGCAACAGAAGTCAATCACAAACAAAAAAAAATGCGTTGAAATGGAAAGTAAACAAAAAAGGCAAATTGATTCAAGTAAACAAATATTTCCTTCAAGTTCATTAAGTTTGGCCCAAAATATTATGATCTATTAAAACACAGTCAAAGCAATAAAAACATGAATCCATTACAATCATGTTGAATAGAACAGTAAATATTGTCAAAAACAAATAAAAAGATGGAAGCAGCGGTTTTCAAGGTGAATGAAGGTTTACACTGTAAATTCACATTTTAAAACAAATTCTTTAAGACAAAATGTACTACTTAATGTCATAAAATGTTTACATTTCAAAAATTTCCCAACTATAAAAGTAAACGACTGTACAAATCTGTTTTACTAAAAATATACTCCAAATATCGCAAATGTTTTCATTGTATAAAAAATATCCCAGAGTAACAAATATAAAAGACGTCGGTGTAGGTTTGCTGTACAAACAGAAGACAACGGCGGACAATTGGTGTCACTAATAAAAGACATTCCTAAATGTTGGTAGAAGAGCGGAGGATGTGGAACCTCTTCAGGAACATTCGGATGGACCCCAGATCACGGTTCAGACGCTCCAGGCGATTCTCTAAAGCCGTCTGAGAAGAAAAACCACACAAGGAGTTCACCAACTCCTCAAGCAGAAACATAAACAGTGAAAGCTCCTCCTACATTGCTTTCCTGCAGTCAGTGTTGGCTAAATTACTTTTACGGAGTAATCAATTACTTTACTTTAACTACTGAATGAAACTGTAATTAAATTACTTTACTCATTCCCTAATTTAAAAAGTAATTCACAACTCGTTACTCTACTTTTTTTCCACTCACATACTCAAAGGAATGAAGCTTGGCTTATAAAATGTTTTTTAGCACCACCACATGAACATGAGAAAATGTACATGTCTAGTACACGGTGTACGGACAGATTGCTCAGTGACACTAACTACAGCAGTGAAAAATAGTTTCAGAATAACCCTTTAACACCAGAGCTTTAGCGCCGGTGTTAGTTCTTTTGATTATCGTACCACTTCAACCATTTAGAAGCAGAGAAAGGCGCCGACACAATTTGAATCGACACACTACTAACATAGCGTTGCATGACGGTGCAAAGCCCATGTGAAAACCTGCCTTTTTCTGCATCAGAATCAGCTGATTCACATGGATCGTGTCAACCGTCGTAAACTTCTCTGGTGTTAAAGGGTTTATTTTTTTATATGTTTTTCCTTTTGAATTTTAACAGTGGAAAATAATCAAATAAACTAATGGTCAACAATCATTTTGCTGTCTTCCAGCAGAAACCCACAATGGAGGACTAAAAGAGCCACATCCGGAGCCTTAGGTTGAAGACATTTGCTCTAAATACTCACACAAGTCTGCCCCCTACAGTTGAACCTATTTTATTCACCCAGAAAAAAGTTTTGTGCAAAGTGTTCCTGAAGACAGAATTGAGACGTTGTTTTGGGAGTTTTATAAAAAACAGAATGTAACGAAGAGGACTGGAGATAAACTCACCTCATCCAAGCGAGTCTGCAGACTGACTCTTCCACCTGCTGCAGGGATCCGGCTCAAAGCTGCTTCAACCTGAACCACAGAAACAGCCCCATGAGATGGTCATGTGGGGGTGGTGGACGGATGGACGATGGATGACGGTCGACTGCATTCTGGGGCCACATATCTTCAACTCACCTGCAGTTTCTCTTGAGTGAGCTCGTCAAAAAGTCTCTCCGCCTCAGCCAGAGACTCGGATCTGTCCAGGTTCAGTAGAACCGGGTCCTTGCAGCGGTCCTGCAGGTCTGGCCCGCTGCTGGCCCGCTGCTGCTCCCAGCCCAGCTGGGAGTCACCTTCTGAGGATTTGGTGCTGGAGCAGAAGGCTGGTTCCTGAGGCTCTGGGAACCAGGAGGACACAAACCATCATCACGCTTCTCTTCAGCAGAATGAAAACGTTCTTTAACCTTCTTCCCCTGAACTCAGATGGAACAGGAGTTGTTCTTGGACCTGACAGAGTCAGAAAATATGACCCAGCTAAAGATCCATCTCCAAAGTATTTCTGCAATCAAGAACTTCCTGTTTCAAAATGAGCTATTCTAGCATCAGGTTAGAGAACCTTCATCTGCAGCCACAGCTGGAATGAAACTGGCAGAAAATATCATCTTTTATCTGTTTGAACTTCTCTTTGTAGCTGCCTGGAGAAAGCAGAAATACCATCTCCATCTTTAGGAGGAGCCTCCAAAGCTTGTAGTTCTAGTTCTGGTTAGGGTTGACCAGGGTGACCCTCAGCCATGCTGCTAGTTACTCTGATAAAATGATCATGATCATGATAATAAAATAATACGTTTTCTCCCCTCGGCAACACACCAGATGAACCGTCAACTCTAGTTATCGGCTCCTCTGAAGTTAGACACGTGAAGCTCCTGACGGCTACAGTCAGGTGTTATCCGGGAACCGGACTTGGTGACATAGAAGGAAACCTTAGAATGTTCGCTCAGACTAAACCCAGGTTCCGTCGAGTTGTGATTCACGCAGGCGGTAATGACGCCCGACGGAGACAATCAGAAGTTCTTAAATTAAACGTTGAATCTGTGTGTAAACTTGCTAAGTCGATGTCGGACACTGTCATTTTCTCTGGTCCCCTCCCAAACCTAGTCAGTGATGAAATGTACAGCCGCTTTTCATCATTTAACCGCTGGTTAGCTAGATGGTGCCCACAAAACGGCGTTAGCTTTATTGACAACTGGAGCGCGTTTTGGGGAAAGCCCGGTCTCATGCGGAGAGACGGCATCCATCCCACTTTTGACGGCGCCGCTCTTCTCTCTAAAAACATTTCTTTTAGCATTAACAGTTCAACCTGACAATCCAGGGACAGGTTCTTTATCCACCAAGCTCCAGTTTTATGGAATAAGCTCCTAGCTCATGTAAGAGAGGCCAACACAGTCTCTACATTCAAAGTTAGGATTAAAACATTCCTCTTTGGACAGGATTATTGCCAGACTAGCTAGTAATCAGAAAATATTTAACTTACTGCTGCCCTACCTCACCTACTGTAATGAAGTTTGGGGGAATAATTCTAATTTTCATTATATCCATTACAGGTTTTTGTGTGGAGCTAAACAGAGGAGAGACGGTTTCATAAACCCTCTGTTTAGCCTGTTAGATTATATTAATATTGATATGCAAAAATGTAAACTTTCTATCCCTCATTTCCTCTATTCTTTAGCATTTACCAATACTATATTTTATTCTGTTTATCATGCTTCTGTTTAGTGCAGTGCGATTCACATGTTGTCCCTCTTTCCCACTCCCATATGGGGGAGAGGGAGAGATTCCTGATTCCAGATGGATTGTCTGTGTTCCTGTCTTTGGCTGTGACCTTGCCTTTGGCTCTTCCCGCTCCAGTCTTTAGCCCTTCTCGCCTTTGGCTCTTCCAGCAACCCCAGCTGTTTCCACAACTGGATGAAGCCCATCTGCTACACTATACAAACATGTTGTTGTTTATTTAATATTTAGCTGTTATCTTAACTTGTAGCTGTTTATCTAGACGTGTTTGTTTATTAGACATATACTTGTTATTCAACCATGTAGTTATTGAATGAATTAAGCTCATTTTTCTTTAATAGTTCTAGTACATCACCTGTCCGTCCGGGTTCATGATCTCTCCTTCATGTGGGAAACCCTGAGGTTTCTTAGTTTTTTCCCCAAAAAGACACAGGGTTTTTTTTTATGAGTTTTTCCTCACAGAGAAGGAGGGCGTAAGGACAGAGATGTTTGTTCAGCTTAGTCTGTTTAACAACCAGCTTTTGTCTACATTTCTACTGAACTTATGTTCTTTGCAAATACCAGTGTGAGCCCATTGAAACGGCTATGGCTGTGATGTTGGGCTTTAGAAATAAAACTGAAATGAATCTACAGAACCGGAACCTTACTCATTCTGTCCCTGTAGCCTAATTCTATTTTATTTTCAGTTTGCCGGAGATCTTCAGAAAAAGTGTTTAAGGTCTCATAATGACAATAAATATCTTGAATTTTGAATGTTCCAGAGTCCTGGAGGTTTGTCCAGAAGTCTATGCTAAAACTCTGCTAAAACTGCATGCAACCTGCTGAGAAAATGATCTGGACTTGATTGAAACCATCTGAAATGGTTTAAAATGGCTTTCTTCCTGAACCTTTGTGGCCTGTGAGTGAAAAACTCCCGTTACCCTCTTTGTCAGTGAGCGTGAACTGCAGCCTCTTTCTGGGGCTGCCGCTGTGGAACGAGTGGCGTCTTCTGTCCGTCTCTCCATCCAACCTGCAGACAATGACGCATTTCTGAGCATCGCTGCGTTCCAGACCCGCTGAATAAAAAGCATTTTCTCTCAGAATAAACGCTGAATGCTCAGGGACTACAAAAAGCAGAAATCAAAGATTTGAGACATGAGTGCACGTACAAGCTCATTCACCAACTGTAGGTTTAGAATGAATAAATAAGAAGCAGGTTTGTAACGTAGTTTACAGACAACAAGGTGAACCGGGTCATAGGACAGATTAGAGAGTGACCAATTTGGGTTTTTTCCAGAGCAGATATTGGTTATTAGGAGCCAAGAAGGCTGATAATCGATATTTAAACCCAATATTCATTTGTGCTAAAAAAAAAAAAAAGATCCAGTAACTAAAAAAAAACAAATAAATAGCTTCTAGGAGAGCAGAGAGTTCAGAGTTCAGCAGCATCTTTTCTTTTTTTTTTTAAAGTTACATAAAAGGCTTTCAGATTAAATGGAGTAAATTTCAACATTCCTTAAATGACCTATTGTTTGTAAGAAGTTAAAATGAAAACAGTTTAGGAAGTTCCTTAGTCTGTAGCATGTCTTATAAAATCAAATAAAAATGTTAATAAATAAGAGGACAATCATGCATTTTTTAATGCGCGATTTACAGTGTTAAAGACATTTGTGCAAAAGTGACAGGAATGTGACGTGCAGGCTGAATGTGGGCGGGACAATGCTGCAGACAGAGCGGCACGGCTGCATCTGAGCCAAAATACCCAGATCAGCATCGCCGACAGAGCTCAGAACGGAAAATATCACCACGATAATCGCTAAAACCCTAGTCAGACGACAGAAACAGCCAGACGGCAGAAACAGCCAGACGACAAACAGCCAGACGACAGAAACAGTCAGACGACAGAAACAGTCAGACGACAGAAACAGCCAGACGACAAACAGCCAGACGACAGAAACAGCCAGACGACAGAAACAGCCAGACGACAGAAACAGCCAGACGACAGAAACAGCCAGGCGACAGAAACAGCCAGACGGCAGAAACAGCCAGGCAACAGAAACAGCCAGACGGCAGAAACAGCCAGACGACAGAAACAGCCAGGCGACAAACAGCCAGACGACAGAAACAGCCAGACGACAGAAACAGCCAGGCGACAGAAACAGCCAGACGACAGAAACAGCCAGACGACAGAAACAGCCAGACGACAGAAACAGCCAGGCGACAGAAACAGCCAGGCGACAGAAACAGCCAGGCGGCAGAAACAGCCAGGCAACAGAAACAGCCAGACGGCAGAAACAGCCAGACGACAGAAACAGCCAGGCGACAAACAGCCAGACGACAGAAACAGCCAGACGACAGAAACAGCCAGGCAACAGAAACAGCCAGACGACAGAAACAGCCAGACGACAGAAACAGCCAGGCGACAGAAACAGCCAGGCGACAAACAGCCAGACGACAGAAACAGCCAGACGACAGAAACAGCCAGACGGCAGAAACAGCCAGACGGCAGAAACAGCCAGACGGCAGAAACAGCCAGACGGCAGAAACAGCCAGACAAAAGAAACAGCCAGACGACAGAAACAGCCAGGCAACAGAAACAGCCAGACGGCAGAAACAGCCAGACGGCAGAAACAGCCAGACGGCAGAAACAGTCAGACGACAGAAACAGTCAGACGACAGAAACAGTCAGACGACAGAAACAGTCAGACGACAGAAACAGTCAGACGACAGAAACAGTCAGACGACAGAAACAGTCAGACGACAGAAACAGTCAGACGACAGAAACAGTCAAAAAGCAATATTAATCATGTCAATACAAACGTAACTGGATTTAAAAGTGTCTAAAACCCAGAGGAATGAGCTGGAACCACGCTCACGTTTTTGTAATCATGGTGATCAACGGGGTCGAAGCTTCTGCCGGGCTATGACCTCATGAAGAAAATGTGAATGATGGGAAACAGAGACTGAACTTACCAGGTTCAGTCCTGAGCTTTGCTCGTTAGTCTGGGAAGCTCCGAACTGCGTCTCACCTGTGCTGCAGTGCTGCTTCTCTTGGCATCAGGTGACCGAACGCAGTGGAGAAGTTCTCGGTGGGGCAGCGTTTAGGGCTGGACTTTGCAGACAGAGGCTTCAGTAACGTCTCTCTCTTTGCTGTTTAGAAAGAAAGAACATTTTGAACTGAAAAATTTGAATTTCTTTCAGAGAACCTGCTCGGGTTCTGGAGCCGGTCTCGTCTGATGGTTTGCTGGGATGAGTCTTGCACACATTCTGGTTCAGAAGAGTAAAGAAGTGAATCTCTTCCTTACTGGGGGTAGTGGGGGGCGTGTTTCTCTGTGCTGGAGGGGGCAGTGAGGAGGATCTGTGGCTGTCTGGAGACAGACTCCTCTGCGCTCTCAGCAGAGCTGCTCCTTTGGGTCCTCCTCGCTCGGCTGCAGGTTTGGTTTCCTGGAGAAACCCGGCTCTATCTGGAAGCAGCTCTTTGTGTTTCCGCTCTACAAACGCGACCGTGGTCCTCTGACGGCCGACCCCTGCAGAAACATGAGTCTGGGTCACGTTCAGGGTCTCCTCCAAACGGAAACCAAAAAACTTTTAGAGCAACAGTCAGGAAGATCTTCCATCTTTATCAGAATTCCAGCCAGAGCCTGAATCCCTGGAATGATGCTGGGAGGTTTTTATTCAATTATCCAAAAACCCACAAATTATTCATAAAAACTTTTCATTTAGGTTTCTGACTCCACCCCTTCTTAGTGGTCACTATGGAAACGACTGCATGAATAAGCTTCATTTATGGAGCACTTTTCCAATAAAAGAAGCTCAAAGTGGCTCACGTGAAAAACATTTACATCCGAATGTAAAAGACAAACATCACACATGCAACAACAGCTAACCCCCCCCCACACACACACTTACATACAACACAGTAAATCATAAAATGAGACAGCAAAGTATAAAAAGAGAATGAATATCAAATCAAACTTTATTTGTATAGCACTTTTCCTATGAAGCATAACTCAAAGTGCTTTACATTCAAATAAAACAGATTAAAAAACAAACAACCATAAAAATGTATTTTAAAAACCATTAAAAGTATCTTAAAATAATAAGAATATGACGTGAAACTGAAATCCTCACAGTTCTCGCTGGAGCTTCCTGTCGAGTAACTCTGGTGATGTTTAAAAATATATAATAGGATAAAGGAAACGTCTGGGTGTGATGTTGCTGTCTTACATGGCGCCCGGCTCTCCGTGGCTTTCGTCTCCTCCAACTCTATCAGGGCCTTCATCACAGGCGTCAGCGGGCTGGACCCGTCTCTGCGAGCTCCGCTCCACTCCGGCGCTCTGCTCGGAGGAAGACTCTGCTCGCATTCAGGAGGAGACGCATCCCTGCAGGCGAGGAGCTCCGTGAACCTTCTCCTCCTTCAGTTGACTAAGCGTACCCTTCCAACCCACCTCCAGCTCCCGTCAGCTGAGCTCCCCGATGAGGCCGACCTCCTCTGGAGACCCGGCCGCTTGTTCTGGGGAAGCTGTGGTTTCCGAGCGCCGTTCAGCTGTTCGGACTTCCTGCGAGAAACGTCTGACTCCGTGGTGCTTTTACTGGGCGACAGCAGCAGGTCCGGGTGGTGGAAAAGGCTGCAGAGATTCAAAACCAAACTTCAGGGTTTCAGCAGTGGTTCCCCGTGGCCCTGAAAGGTTGATGGGTCTCACCCGGCCCTCGATGGCTGCGCATGACTGTGGGGAATGTAACGGATCCTGGCCTGGTTCTCGTGCTCCAGCTGCTTCACCTGAGCCTCCAGCTTGGAGATGAGTCTGAGGATTCACACAAACATTCCCTTCTGTCCACGGCTGTCTGTTCAGCCCGTCCAGAATAAAAACTGATCAGCTCTGCTGATCAAAAACACCTTTGTATTTAAGACAGGTGAAAAAGAGAATAAGTCCAGCAAACGCTGCATATCTGGAAAGAAAAAGTTCCTTTTAAACTGAATCATCTGAAAAAGTGAAACTAAACCGCATGAGGACACATTGTGACGTAAAGACACATTCAGGTTGTTTCTGTATTTGTGAGCAGAACCGCTCACACACATGTCCATCACGAGAACCTCTCATTTATGATTTTAAAAAGCCGTTTATGGTAAACCTCTGTTTTCCTGCTGCATTTGTCTCAAACCCTTCTGATGGATGCAGCGTTACACAAACATTTAACACTAAAGTGTCAGAAAATATATTCATCTCAAAGTTATTCTGTATTTTAAAGGGCCTATACCATGAAAATCCCCTTTTTGAGCTTTAAATTGTATTACACTGTTCATTCCTCACTAAAAAGAACCTCAAAGCGGTATTTTGATCCATTCACACATTTCTGAATAATCCTCCAAAAAACAACCGTTCTTAGCCTCAGTCCCTCCCATACGCACAAAAACGAGTGGGTCCTCACCATGTGACGTAGACCAGTGAGAACAACCCCCACCAGGAAGAGTCTGCGCTGCAAACCCCGCCCCCAGGCTAACACAAAGACTTTCCCAGCAGGGCTAGCAGTGAACACCTCATAGAAGAAGTGGTTCCTCTTGATCTGCAGAAACAACTTCAGCTAGCTTTATTTGCAGAGCTATGTCTTAAGTGGAGAAAATGTTTTTAGGCTACGAAAGGTTTCTGTTTGTTCAGCCTTCCCAAAGAAGATCTCATCAGAAATGGTTGGAGTTTATCTTCAGGAGCGCGCCACAGACCAGCCCGCAACTTTAAGTCTGTGACCGCCACTTCACAGCCGATGTTTAGTTAACCTTGGCCTGTATGAAAGTGGATTGTCGGGGAGACTGATCCTCAGAGCTGGCGCCATTCCTACAATCAAACCTAAGGAAATCATACAACTAGCTGAAATTATGCAGTATAAGCATATATTGCACGAGCTAATGCTACATTTTCAAACACGCTGCGCCTCGCATACAGAAATACCTGATCGGACTGAGGGTCAAGAGTGTAAGGCTCCACAACACGCACATGTATCTTTAAAAGAGTTCAGTTGTTTGTTTTCATGAGTGGACACGCGCAGACACGCTGCTGAGGCCGGCTCTAGGTTGACGCCATGATTTGGGCGCCACCCACAAGGAGCGAAAGGCGGAGCCTCAGAGATCGAGTCGTTTTAGTTCCAGGTGTGAAAAGATTCAAAAAAAGAACTCATTTCATAAATGATTTGTTCTTCAGTGTTAATATTTGGTAATTTATGATCCTTTTCATGGATATTGTTCACTATAAAAGGCTTGAGAACATCATGTTATAGGCCCTTTAACATTAAATATACTTCTTTAAAAGCAGTCTCAAAATTGAAGAGAAAAGAAGGAAAATAAGGATGAATTATAATTTTAGGATGCATAATTTTCTGACTTTTACTCTGAAACTTAAAGACCTAAATTGGGCCGACATGCAGAAGGTGGACAGGATTCCATGATGACATGATCTTTAACCAGATCTATCAGGGATCCTCTCACCTCTTCAGCTCTGAGATGTGATCGTTGGCATCCACAAGTTTGCTCTCCGTGGACACCAGGTTATTCTGCAAAAACACAGATAATCAAACTGCATGAAGATTTGTTTTTATCACTGGTTTCAAACTGCAGCCAATCAAATTGCTAGACGGCTCTGGTTACCTTCACAGACTCGTGCTCCTTGGTTAAACAGTCGTATTCCGAGAGAAGCTGAAGAAAATAAAACCGCAAAGGTCACAGGAGCAGTGCTGACAGACGGTGTTTCTCATTCTTGAGAAGTCATACCGGGTTTATCATTTGTTATAAAGAGAACCACGGCTGGGGAGCCTCCATTTGTTTGTGTTGCTTTCTGAGGAACAGCCTTAGAAACAAAGCTCTACAAGAAGCTGAATTTACTGCAACGCTGCTTATCAAATGAAAGAAACGTCATGTTGGCCAGGAGTCTGCTGAAAAAATGTCCAAATGTTTTGGTTAACATGCTACACCGATTGTGCTGATTATTTTAAAACTTATTTTAGTTGACCCATCCTGGGTTCAGGAGCTAAAGGAATTTAAGCTAGGTCAGCTCACCAACCAACCAATAAGCTTTAGGTGCCAAACCGGTAAGGGTGTTTGTTGAACTGAATGCAGGTGATTTGCTCTTAACAGCGGTGATTATAACTGTTGTTTACCTGTTCACTCGTTTGAATGGACGCCAGTCGGAGCAGGAAGCCAGACGGGTTTCTTTTGTTGACCTCCTTTGAAACCAACACTATCGCTGCAAATGCAGCTTGATCAATCACTTTTTGCTACAACGAGGATTCACTATTTTATTGCACATGTGAGCTTAGTCCTTTAACGCCAGAGCTTTAGCTCCAGTGTTGCCATTCTTTCAACTACCGTAACTCTTCATCCATTTAAGCAATTACTTTAATTTCCAGGAAGGGCTGGGCGATAGTGAATTTCTGATGTCGTGATATTGGTCGACGACAACGACATATATCATGATATAAATGAACTATATTTGTTTCTTGTGAACGCTCTGTGGCTCATTAGAAAAATGTATCGTCATCAGCAGGTTGTTTAGATTTCAATCTTTACTTTAAACTTAACTGAAGGACCATGATGCAACAGTTTTCCCCAGAAAACTAAAAAAAGGCATAAAACTAAACTGAAAATGAAAGCAAAAGCTTTTAGGTTAGCGGCTATCAGCCAAACTAAACGCTGCACAGGTGAAGTGACCTCAGTGGGGGCGGGGCTTGTGTCTGGCGTGTTATGTTGACCTCGCGTGCAGACGGTAGAGGAGAAGAGGAGCAGAAGAAGAGCTAATAAACATGACTACGTTTACACAAACATTTACTCTCCATGTGGTCACTAACCCTCTAACTTTTACTCACCAAAGAGGAGAAAATGCTCTGAATGGAGAGTGTTCATTTCAGACCCATCAAAATAAAAGTCTATCGCGATAGGCTCATTTTATTATCGAGAAAAAGTGCTATCACGATATCAAAGCCTATCGTTTTAATCGCCCAGTCCTCATTCCGAGGCATTTTGAAGCAGAGAAAAGCGGCTTTGTGCTGATGCGCAACACTTTCCGTTGGTCATGTTTCAGATACATGTGCAAACATAAATCGCTGACTAATCGTTCATCACAGCCCTATCAGATCCACATCATAGATATGAGCAGGCTCCTCCTTCCTGGACTCACGTCCTGCAGCATCTTGTACTCCCTCTCCCTCCTCGTCTGCTTCTCGTCGGCGTCCCGGCACGTTGTCTGCGCCGCCTCCTCCAGCTGCTGCACGCGGGTCTTCAAGCGGTTCATCAGGGCGTCTTTCTCTCTGCCCGAGTGCTTGCTTTCTTCTAAGCGTTGCTGTAGCGACTTCACAGTGGCGGCGGCTACGGCGTATCGCTCCGCCCACTCTGCCTAAGAACAGAGAGCACAGATGAAGACGACGGTTCTGATCTCTGGTTCACCTTCTACAGAAGAAAAGACTCTTCAAGGGTCGGTTAACACCACAAACAGAACCTGAACATAGTCCTCGGGTGGGAGCAACATTCCTTCCAATAGTAAGGGAAAAAACCAAATCCTATTGGCTGATTTTTTTAATCAAACTCCAGAATACCAGTATCTTCTTCAGTGACAGGTTGGTCTGCTCCAGGTCTTGAACGTGCCGCGTGGCGTCGGCCAGAGCCCCCTCCAGGTGTTTGCACCTGCAGGTAAACAGACGGCGTGTAATGCCGGTGGAGCCTGGCGTCAACAAGCCCAGTTGATGGAACGCTCACACAAACCTCTCCGTCAGCGCCTGGTTGCTCTTCTCCAGATCCCGGGGCAGGTCTCGGAGCTGGAGTTTGTCTCGCAGGATTTGGATCTCAGACTCGTAGTAGGACTTCAGATCCGCCACGTGTCGGGAATGCTTTTCTCTGAGGTTCTGCCTGAGTCTGAAGACAGAGGGGAACCGTGAGAACGGCGCCCAGGCTGAGCTCAGCTCAAACGGTGATCGGGCTCACAGAGAAAGGACGATGGGATCCTCCAGAGATGAAGATCTCTCCACGTGTGGACTCTCAGCCGGCCTCAGAGCAGAACCCCGGGTCGGATCGGGCTTCAGGGGGCCGCTGAGGCTGCGGCTTCCCTCCTCTTCGGCGGCCGGGGGGGGGGGCTGGGCTTCGGGGGGAGAGGGGTTTCCTTTGAGCCCGGAAACACTGGAGGCCTCGGAGACGCAGTCGGGGGGGTTGGGGGTATACTCTGCCATGCTGTCGGGGGTTCTGACTCTGGGGTCCGGGTGAAGCTGAGCAGCAAAAGAGGGGCTGCTGAAGAAGGAGGGGGAGGTGAAGCCAGAGGTGTGGTCAGACTGCCGCGGGTTTGCTGCTGCGTCCAATGTCAGCACCTGCAGAGCAAAGTCAGAACCTCAGCGTTCCATCAGGAACAACAGCTGATCGCGGTTCTAAACTCTGAGGAAACGTTCCAAAGCAGAAAAGGTTCTGGCAGAAATCCCGTCGTCGCGTTCTGATTTGGGTCACGTCTTAGAGGCGAGTCCCTGTATGAAGAGTAAAACCTTCTACTTCATCGCCGCGACTCGTTAACGTTAAAGCCACATTGAGCCGTAGTTACACGCCCCCATACGGGGGGGTTGGCCTCCTCGGCGCTGCAGGTTTTTGGGTCTGTGGACAGATGTGGCCGCGTCTTAAGCTAAGCTCACGGCGGGCTCGGAAACAACCACACGCCATGAAAAGTCCGTGTGAACACAAGTCTGCGCAGTAGGGTTTCCACATTCTAAACTCCTGCTTTCACATGCTGCTACGCTAGTTCCTACAACCGTTTTTGAGCTCTACGTATAAAACATGCAACCATAGTACAGGTGTTACGTTTTCTGAATCTATAAAATCCAATTTCCCAGAAGTCTCTGCAAAACAACCGTGTAGATTGATGCTCGCTAGAATGCTAAACATAGACCACAATGCAGTTCATTGTATTGGTTTATTTTATAATGTTACGTTTTCATCACCAGAACACGGGGGTGAGGAAATGATTTCCACAATTACTGCACGAGTCCATGCGTGGAGCATGCGGATGACCCGCACACTCTACTCCTGTAGGGTTATGGAGTAGTGAGGAACTGGGACAGCAATTGTTGTTCTAGCAGAATTATGACATCATCCTGGGTCACATCACACACCTGTGGCGACAGCGAGCGAGAAGTCCCGGAACCTTCGCCGTCAGACCGTCTCCAGTCTCTGCGCTTGATCTGATAAATCTCTCTGAGGGACAGCCGGGCCTCCTGGGGGGGGTTCTGTGGGACAGAGCGGTTGGCGAGCGTCTGCGGTCACACCTGCCCTGATGGGGTTTTACTCACCAGGCTCTTGGACGCCTCCTGCAGGAGGAGGTAAGCGCCGCTGTCAAAGCTGTCCGGGAGGGGCCGGTAGAGCTCGCACTCGTTCAGACGCCAGTAAGTGAAACCTAAAAACACCAAACGCTTTAAAATCAAGAGATCTGAAACCACAAAGACAGTAAAGGTTCCATCATGTCTTTACCCAAAACTCATTTGAATGTGTTTGAAAAGAAAAACTGAGCCCAGGAGACGCCGTTAAAGCTTTAATGACAAACTGTTCCCTTAAATTACTATTGTTTGTGTCATAAATAGCATTTTTCTGCTTAAACTGCTATTTTGTGGCCACAACTTAGCGTTTTATTAGCATTGTCTGAATACAAGTTAGTATTCTGAAAAGCCCAATTTTTGTGGCACTTAAGTTGTAGTATTCTGACGGTGCTGTTGTGTCTTTGGTATTTAGTGAGTACGAAATGCTACCTTGTCCGTTCAAAATGCCAACACATGGTACCTGAGGCCTCGGACATCAGGCTGTCGCTCCTCATCAGGGGGAGGCAGCTGGATGACGGCCTGACAGCTGGATGCTGAAACCACGGACAGACTGGCCAATCAGGACAAGCACGGCAGAAGTGTGTGATGGAAACAACCAGAACCCGGGTTTATGTACCTGGTCCGGGTCCTTCGGACGGGTCTGTGTGCTGGGGTCTCTGAAGCTGCTGGTCTGACTGAGGTCCTCCGGGGTTTCGGGTGACGCTTGTTCTGACTTGGTCTTCTTGGGTCTGAGTTTCTGTCTCTGAGCCCAGGAGGTGAACTGCTGACAAGCTCTGCAGAAGAACAGAGCAGAGCAAGAAGACTTGGTTTAATCCGTCTAGAGTGCGGCGGGTCTCCTGCAGGAGAACATGCATACTCAGGTGATTTCTGCCGATTCCCTGCAGGATCCTTCACTCCATCTGCCTCTTCACTGGAGAACGGCTGGAACGTGGTCGCCACCGTCTCCGAGTGTTCCTGAAGGTCTGAGCTCCACTGGAGGTGCTCTGCTCCCTCTGCCTCCTCTGGGACTCCTCCTGGAGACCCTGCAGGTTCCGGGCTGGCTTCCCAGGTGGTCATGGTGCCGTATCCGCTGCTGAGCACCGTGGTGGCCTGCTCCTCCCCCTGATTGTTGTTCTCTGATCTTGGAAGTGGCGGCGATGGAGATCTGAAGGTGCTCTGGGCGGGGGCTGCCAGGCCGTCGCTCTGCGCGGGGGCTGTGCGGGGGTCGAGGGGGAACACATAGGTGTCTGCGGGGGTTTTGGTGAGGGGGGCCGGAGAGAAGTCGGCGTGCGTCTGGATGCTGGCCTGCCGGTTCTGCAGCTGCAGCAGAGCTTTGATTTCATCTTGAATCAGCTGAAAATCAGGAAACATCAGTGAGTCTGCAGGACGGCGCTGAACCAGGAGCTGCGCGAGGAGACCCAGACCTGGATTTGGCACTGGTACTGCTCCTGCTGAGCCAGGATCTGCTCTTGGTATTGCTTTTCAACCAGCTGGAACAGATGCAACCAGCGACTCTGGAACAGAAACACAAAGATTTCCATTGAAGGGAGAATGTCAACAAGATGCAACATAAATTCCATGGAGTCTCCACTGGATCTGAGACACAAAACTGCTTTTATTATGAGAATCAATCACTTTATTAATGCAACTTCAGTATCAAAATGATTTGTACTTTCTACCAGCAGATAGAATGAATCACTGCTTATAATACCTGCAACTTTATCTGCTCAAACATTCTGTCAATTTGGATGCTGTAAATACTGCTGTTAATATCTGTTTAAACTATTTTTTTCTAGAGTTTCAAAGGATCCCGGCTGAACCGCAATCCAAACGGATCCACATGTACCGCAAGAAACATGCTTTTATTCTGAAAAGCACTTTGTGATGCATATGGATAAGAAAAGAGCTTTTTAAATAAAGTTTAATTTGGTCGGAGTCAGTTGTATAAACATTAGAACACACAAGCCCTGACAACTGCAGGGCTCGGACAAAATCATTGAAACACTTGTTAAATTTGGAGAAACTTTATTTCATATGGAGCTGGACCTCCTTTAGCCTTCAATGCAGCTTCAATACGTCTCAGAGTGGAATCATGAAGCTTCTTGACTTCTTCCATTTGCATTTCAGCCTCTCTTCCAAGAGAACCTGCTCCGGCTCCTCCAAACGGGAGGGTGGAGGGTAGAGATTCCTGACCGTCCGTCGCTCGTGTTTACACCACAAATACTCAATGATATAGAGATCCGGAGACTGAGGGGCCATTCCATGTGTTCCAGCTCAGTTCCATGCTCTCCATACCAATGTTAACGACATGGGCAGTGTGGATGGGAGCATTAAAAAGTCTGGTCTTCTGATTATCAGAGGAGGGGTTTGAACCCACAACTCTGAGGACACTTCGTCACTGAAGCAAAAAAAACAACCGTTTTGGTTTTTTTCAATTAACGTTTTAACGTTGTGTTGATTTCTCTTTCGGACACCAGAAAGCCCTCGCCATTGACACCTGTCACCGCCCTGCCGGTGAAGCTCCGCCCCCTGATCAAAGCAAATCACAGAGTCAGCGATAAAGAGACGGGCTGTGGCAGGAAGCAGCAGCGCCGCAGACAGGAAAAGAGGAGCGGCGTCTCTCTGGGGGCATGTCCCAAAAGGTATTTAACAATCACAGGAGGGTGTGGCCGGTTTCCCATCATGCACCTCTGTGTCAGAGTTTCGCAGCTGTCTGCTCCTCACACATCACATTAGACTGCAGGGATCAGCTGCTTGTTTCTGTGTGTGCTGCACTCTGCACATGTGCACGTGAGCGGGTGCACGGAACTGTCAGCCGCACAAAAAAAAAAAAAAAAAAAAAACAGACAACTGGGACACGAGGCTGGAAACGCGCAGTTAAGTCCAGCGTCAGCGGCGAGCGTTCGGGGCGCTCACCTCACAGTCCTTCCAGACTTCTGGGGCGGTCTCCCCGCTGCTCTGGATCTCCTGCACCAGAGCCCTGAGGGTCTCCAGAGAGCTGGGGTTGATGAACGGGAGGCTCTTGCTTTGTTCAAAGGCTTCATCCGTGCTCAGACAAAGACGCCTGCAGACCACAAAGAAACACACGGCGACCGGAGACTGACGTCACACAAATGGAATGAATGAACTCAAAGAAAAGTCATCTACAGAAGAAAAAGCAGGTTTTTCTGTTCTGAGACAACGGATTTAAAGAATCTGCTGATACAGCGTCACAACCCAATGCTTTTGTAAAGCCTTAAAAAAGGACAAAGGTTTGCCCTGATTTTTATTTCATGAACCTCCTTCCCACTAAACAGAGCAGTTCTGTCCAATCGAGTAAAGACCGTGCAACTACCAACGAGAACATCAGATGACCATTAACCAGGAAAGATAGGTGATAGTATTAGTCAGTGTTAGTCAAACTAGTCATGTGAGAAAGTTTGGTGACTGAACTGTTGAACATTTTTGATCATATTTCCATTAAATAATCTGAAATTAAAAACAACTTCCTTCCAAAATCGTCGTTGTTGCATAAATATGAAGCTGAGTGTTCATGATGAGCTCAAATCAAAGTAAACACGTATCAGCTTTGGTTGTTTTTGCGAGATCATTACTTCTTCTCCTTAATCACCTTTTCCGGGGGCTTTGTGGACGGTCCCTTGGCCGCCATCTCTTTGTTTCATTGTCATTAGAGGGAAGCAAAACACTTTTCTTTTTAAATCCCTTCGTTGTTTGCGTTAGAACAAACCAGTACAGACGCTGTCCGTTTTCAATGTTCCTCCTGAATATTTGAATGTCTCACTAACTTTTCCGAACGTTTTTTGTGCGCCTCCTGATCAAACTAGTGCAGACTTTTAGTAGATCATTTATCTGTAATAATAGGTGTAAAATATATAGCACTGATCAATAAAAAGAGAATCACAGAGAAAAGTTTCATCCCTGATCAGGACAACATGCGATAGCGTCTGAAACTACGGTCAGATTGGGATGCAATCCTAAACTGTAATAAGTAGGATACAAAGACGGTTCATCAGAACGGATCAGGAACGGGACCATCAACAAATCCTCATGTGGCAAATTGAAAATAAAGCCTTTCAAACTGTTCGGGTTCAGAGGGGAGGGGAAAAGCTTTTAGGAGGAACTAAAATATGTTTTTAATTTCAGCTCTTTTTCAGATTCCAGCTTAAGTGGAGAAAAACGGAAGACGGGTCTGTTCTGCAGACGATTATTCCCAAGTTTTCTGAAAGAGCAGAACTACTGAGGCGGAGGAAACGCCACACAGGATCGGTCCTGGATCTGACCCCTGAGGAGCTCCGTTTAAAAGTTTCTCCAACGTGACTTTATTTACTGAGGCGATAAGCCAAAGAGATGACAAAAACGTTTCCTAACGCAAACCATCGCAACAGCTGCAGAGGTTTTCAAACCCTCTTGCGGTCCACGCTCGCTCAAGATGATGCTCCTTCAATAACAATCTTATAAATACAATGACCTCCCAAAAGAGAAGAAGTCCTTGTTGTTCCAGCATCTCCTGACCTTTGACTGAAACCGTCGTCACAGCAGGTCGGCTTCATACTGCACCTGATCTTATTGCATGCTGGTGTGAGGTCCATGGTTCTGCTCTCCACAGCGCCTCCTTTAGTCTGGGAGGCCCCGCGCTGCTCCTCTGACACGGCTGGCCCCGAGGCCGACGTCCCCTCGGAGGACTCCAGAGAAGCCTCGCTCTCCTTCCCGCCGTCCGCGCTGACACGGCCATGGCTCAGGGCGCCCGAGCTGGACACGTCCTCAGAGATGCTGTCATCTGTGGACATGTTTACGGGCCCACGTGGACGGGGTCAGTCTGACAGCTGGAACACAGAATGTTCCGGTTAACAGGTGGAGGTTCCAACCCCTGATGGAGCCGAATCAGGAAGAACCGGATCAACGCAATCATCAGGTCTGATGCGTTTAGATGCACTACGGACATCTGAGCATAAAAACGGACTAAGATGTTTCAGTCTATTAATGAGTTCAAACCAGAACTGCTTAATGGGATATTTTAATAAGTGGTTTAGATTAAATGTTTTTGTCTCCGAGCGTAAATGTAAAAACACAAAATATCACCAAGTATTTAGTCTAACTTCCAATATCTCTTTACACTTGATAAAAGACAAAACTACTTTACTGGTGACTTTCCAGTGAGATGTAACGACTTACTTTAAGACAGTAAATCTGGAATATTTTAATCGATTCATTTCATCCAGAAAACATCTTATGGTAAAGTCCCAGTGGTCTCTTAATGATGATTATGCCGTTTTAAACCTGTGTGGTTTTCTAGGATAACATTTTCACCTCTGAGTTGTGGGCGGGACTGTCAGCGTGGAGCAACGCCACCACCCCTTCCCCATTGCTGAGAGCTCTCCGTTTCCACTCTCTCCTGCTAGCTTACAGCCCCTCACAACCCCAACCTAACATTAGCAGTGCATCAAAATGATGAGCAATATCATCCAGTCGTACCGTTTGGATCCAGATTCCACCTCAGACGAGGAAAACAAAGACGGATCGGTTTGTCTGCAGGTGAATGATTTAGAATTGGAGAGCAGGGAGCTGCGAGTGCATTTTTCCTCTGCTCCTGATTCACAAGTGAAATAAATACTCTGAAATACCATTTTTCCTTTCATATTGATGACTCAATCGTCAGAAAAATGTTTGAACAAAAATATGTTAAAAACACCATTTTCATGTTGTCTTTGAGTAATATCTCTAATTCAACTAGTTTACTCAAACCTTCAACAGAGACTCAGAGAGGAATTCCTGCTACCGAACAGGGAAGTTTTCCAGATTTTTGTGTTTCTTCAAGATAATCAAGTGTAAATAAATCTGTGTACAAACAAACAAGTAAACAAGAGTGAATGTTGAATCATTTCCCATTTGAGTTTGATCAAGTTCATTCCACTGTTGTTTTTCCACATCAGAATAATATAAAGGAACATTATTAGAACATTCTAGAACACTGTATGGTCACATGACTTTGTGCTTCCACACACTGGACTGGAATGATGGTTGATCAGTTTCTGCTTTGATGGAACTTGGTCGTTTTTACTTTAGAGTAAAGTACATCAAACATGTCTGAATATGAATGATATTTTCCAAAATCAATTCATTTTATTTTGAAACTATTGATCGATTCCATTAACAACTTGAGTCGAACAGATCGATCTGGTTGGATTGATACATCATTTAAGTCCAAACCCTTAAAACACATATTCCTGCTTTAAAGACATAAGATTGTTTTTAACAATACACACTTCTATTAAAACCAAATATGTCCAATTATGTGAGCAATAGCCCTAAATCTGATCATCGGAAGATCAAATATTGCCTTAAAAGAACAGAAAGAGGAATGTTACCGAGTCTATTTTCACTGGTTCTGATGGCAAATGTTTTCACTTCAAACCAGGAAAACTGTTGTCAAGTAGGATTTTTGAAACTTGTTTAAATAAGGAGGATTTTTCCCTCTGATGTCTGCAGATTAGGTTTCTGGAGCCACGATTTCTGAGCATCTAATAATCTGCGGTTATTTTAGATTTGTGTGCTCAGAAAAACTGCTTTCAGACTGATTTAACTCTAACATCTGCTATGATACAACAAAGGGTGTCGGGTTTGAATTTTGACTTGATGACTGTTAGATTGTGAGGTTTAGAAAATCCCGGAAGAGATTTCCAGAAACATGTTTGCAAATCCACTTCCCTGTTTGTCAAGCTCCTCTGAACTGTCACAGCAATGAGCATTGCCTTTTAGAGGCGGGAAAGCGTCCACGGGCGGCGGGAACCGTAAACTTCGCGTCCGTTACCCGCAGAAGGGAAACAACTATCGAAGCAGCTAAGCTAGCGCAGTTCGGCTAAGTTATGGCGGTTTAGGAGCCGCGGGGTCACCGAACACGACCACAGCCGCGTCCCGTCAGACGTGCTTCCGCGAGGAGGGTGGCGGGAACGGTACAGGTTAATCTGCATCAACCTACCCGCTATCCCGGGTTATTTCCTCCATTTTTCTGAGAGTTGTCAGGCTGGTTAGCTGGGTGCTGGTTGGCCGCTGCACTGCAGTGTTTGCTGGTGCTGCTGTAACGTCCACAACACGCACAGCGATTGGTCAAACAGCTGTCTGAAATGCGGGGCGGTGATTGGTCAGGACTTTCACTCTTTGTTTCTATTGGTTGTCCGATCAAAAGGGGCGTGCTGTGTGACTACGGCTGAGGATGAACTGCGCATGTCAACAAAAAAGAGCTTCTTCTTCTTCTTCTTCTTCTTCTTCCGCGTTTATCATGTTATAACAAAAAGCTTTCATGTTCTTACAGTAAAAATATTGTGTTGTTAAAACAATATAGTTTATTGAACAAACGTGAACAGCAAACAAAAAAGTTATGTTGTTAGAACAATGAAGTTTTCACCTTATATCGTGATATGCAGTTTTTTATTTCCACTGGGGGGCAGCTCTGCGTATAAGTGAAATATATCTTTAAAGAAAAACGTTTTATTGACTTTATAATAACGATTTTGTAAACATAAAATTGACAAGTACAAGAAAAATCAAACTCATCATTTTTTTACATTAAAATTGTTACGTAGCCATGTTCTTTAAAAAGAAAATAAATAAAAAGATCACTTGGTCATTGTTGAGATTTCTTTGCACCAAAATTAACTTAGTAAAACTGAACAGGACTTTAGTTCTAAGCAATATTTAGTCTTTATTCTCAGATTCCTCTCTTAATCCACTCTGATTTAGGCTGTCATTGCAGCTGTTGCATCAACATGAAACGCTTCTGTTACATCATTTAGGGAGCCCCTCAAGGCTCTGTGTTTGGTCCACTTTCCTAAGATAACAAGTTTAGCTTGATAAACATTTCAATAAACTAAGTGGAAATTTAAATGTTGTCAAATATGTGATTTAAAATGAAACTTATGCAC
The DNA here is from genome assembly GCA_014656515.1 of Oryzias celebensis. Classification (NCBI taxonomy): domain Eukaryota; kingdom Metazoa; phylum Chordata; class Actinopteri; order Beloniformes; family Adrianichthyidae; genus Oryzias; species Oryzias celebensis. The sequence goes on from BNCR01000012.1 coordinate 426,591, forward strand.
AAATAGAAAATAAAACTTAAACAACAGCAATTCTACAAAAATAAGTTAGCTTTTATAAAAAAACAGTTAAAGGAAATATTTTCTGTTGACAATAGACAAAAAAAGAAACAAATCAACTAATTACTTACACACACTAATTAGAATACAATTAACAATATGTCTTTTTATGTTCTGTGCAGACGATACTTAAATTACGTCACAGTCTTGCCACCAGCTGCTACCATTGAAATTGGGCTAAATCCTTTTTCTTTTTTTAGATAAAGTTTTTATTTTTTCTGGATCTCTATTAAAGAAAACACATCTTTTTTTACACGTATTAATCCAACATTAAAGTTGACATCAAATGAAATAATCTCATTTAGCTAAACATCTGAATGGAATAACCAGCTTTCCATATAAACAGTTTAAATTCACTTGAGAGATTTAAAAGCTGTTGTTTTTAAATATTTAGAGTTTTGCTTCATCATCAAATTTATACTTTTTGTTTTTCCCTGATATGTTTGAGGTAAAAAAAGCACAAAAACTAAGGAAAGAATCGCAGTGACAACTGTATTGAAAATACAATTTATTACACGTAGTAATAAATACATACAAAGATGCAAGTAACAGCATTTTCCTTTTTTTGTCTCCATTTAAAACCAACTGAAAGATGGATGCAGAAATGACTTTGGCACATCCTTCCCTCCCCGACTCTGCCGTGAGCTGCAAAAGGTCTGAACAGACCAAACACCATGAAAGAGGAAAATAAATCACTAAAAATACCTGATCTAATTTTGTACATGTCATGCATAGTCTACAGTTAACCAATGAGCCTGTTTGCATGCAAAAAGAAAGCTTTCTTTTGAACAGAAATGTTAAACTAAGATCCATGGAAATGAATGATGACCTTCTCTTTTGTTTCACAAAGAACTCAGACATGATTGGAACTGTTGGGATCCGTTCCTTTTGTTGCTGCTTTTTTATTTGAACATCACCCTTTATTTAGAGGAGTTTGCCTTTCCGTCTTTTCTTCATTTACTTCCTCCCTGCCGAGAAAATGCCATGCAGGTTGTTTTTTCTGGTTGCTTTTTGGTGAGGTGTAGTTCTTCTCGAGGAGGAAGGCGTGTTTACGGCTAGGATCTGGCGTTCCTCTCCGTCTCCGCCAAGCATTCCCGCACCAGTCCTCTGGCGTGGATGATTCCTGCTCAGAAGGATCAGATGATTCAGCTCAAACACTGAGGAAAGGCGGTTTGTGCGTTGCAGTGGGAAATACCTCTTTTCAGTCTCTCCATTGCACTCTTGCTTCCAGCATACGTGGGCCTGATTTCCTTCCCGAGTTCTTCGATGATGGCGAGCAGCTCTGCATATTTGTTCTGAGGCACTTGACTGCCGGTGGAGCCCTGAAATGTAGGAAAAAAGGAAGTCCCGTTTTGATTTGATTTAGACAAGAAAATAAAAGCCAAAGAGTATTTGAGAATGGAACATTGTTGCTCTACAAGTTCACCGTGCCGTCTGCGACCTTGATATTTCACGCGGTCACCTGCAAGCCCCATACAGGTTCGACCATTTTGCACCGGCGACGGCCGGCATTTACCCATAAGGGCAGTTGTGACTAAGGCGGAGCAGTTGAAAGACCAGCTTTGTCAGGACTTTCAAAATCAAATGCAACTCTTTCCTTTAAAAATGCAAACCTGGATATTTTCTGGGGTCCCAACAAGCATCTCTGACTTCTATGATGTTTTTATTTACCAACTTTCACATTTAGACCCAAACAACTGATCAAATGTAAATACTGATCACAAACAGACTTTGTAGAAGGAAGTGAAACGCGCCACGACAATGGAAAACGTCCAAACTCCAGTATTTCTGCAGCATCCGAGCCTCAGCTCACCTGTGAGAATCCCAGAGATGGAGGTCCGTAGTCGCTCAGCAGGGGTCTGTAGGACTGCAACGTGGCCAGGTTAGCAGCCGAGGGCGATTGAAGGTTCCCAACTGCGAGCAGAACATCAGCATCAGAACAAAAGTCACATCTTCAACACCTTCTATACACCGTACTGCTAAATCACCCAAATCTGTGACCCGTTTGTCTTATTACAGTGACACAAAAACAACTGGAAAAACAAAAGAACTTTTCATCTAATTGTCTTCATGAGTATTTTTTCATGTTTTTAGTGCTGCACTTACAGCAGAATCATAGACTCACACGTGTAGATTTGTGGTTGACAACATGTAGTGAAACTGTTGGTGAACAGATTCATCCCTAAAGAGATTAAGACGATTTCTTTAGATGTTTACACTGACTGAAGCTTTCATTCAGCTCTTTGTGGACAGTTTCAATCATATGAAATGTTTCTGCACGTCACAAACGGAACATTTCCACACAGCACATGCGTGTAACAATCCTGCTTTGGCAGAACCCGCTCACAGAACAGTGAGGCTAAAATACTGGAGCCATCCTTTCATTTGTAGTCTTTGTGTTCAGAAGGACCCGGATGATCAGAAGACGATGGAAATACTGGTGTTTAGAGGATTTTAAAGAAGTTTAAGAACATTTAATTACATTGTAAATTATATGAGAAAAATTTTAGAAAAATCCAGAAAACTAAAAATATTCATAGATATGAATTTTTCCGGTTATTTAGAACTTTAGGCTTCACTGATTTTTGACAACAAAATGAACAAAAGCAAAGGAGTTTCAAATAAATAACGGCATGAATGGCATGACTTAAGCAGCTTCATCTGAGCCCTTTTATACATAAACATTTAAAGAATCTACAGAGAAAGAAAACGCTTAGGCAGCAAGAAAATGATAAGAATATCAACACAAAAAATCTTTTGTTGTGAAAATACAACAGAACTGTTCTTATTTCCTAAAGGTTTTCAACTGGGTCAAATTGAAGTTTCACTTCAAATATTTGAAAGTTATAATAAAAATGTAAAGGTAAAAAAATTAATTAAATTACAAATAAACTTCATGAGATCCAAATCTGACTGCTCCTGTTCTGGTCCAGGCATTAGTCACATCCCATAAAGCCCAGATCATTTCCAGAACCTCCTTCACTGATCACATCACTCCTGCTGTCGGGCCGTCCCAGAATTCTGTTTGGATCCTGCTCCTCACTTTTAAATTTAGAGAACTTTTACAAACGAGACAAAAGGAGCATAAAACCCTTGATCAACAGGAGTAAAACTGTCCTAATTAGTCTGTTCTTGATTTGTACTCCGTCATAAGCTGGTTCCTCCTTCGCTGATCTCCTCCAGCTTCATCCACCACTCCAAGATGCTCCTCAGGTTCTCTCCTTTCCATCTGCTTTTCACCATGACCTCCACACCATAAACAATCAGACCTTCCACACTTTCATTCACATTAGAATGTGCGTTAAACTTTGTTTCTGTGTTTATTACCCTGTAAGGCCACATCCAGTTCCATCAAAAGTCTATGAATCAAATGGGTTTCTTATTGCAAAAGCACTTTTCTGTGAAAAAAGGAAAGTGAAGCCACGAGCAGCGCCGTTGGGCCTGCAGGTACTACCTCCCTCGCCTGTCTTCATTTCCCATCATCTTTTATTTACACGTTTGGTCACCAGCCCTGGTTTCCAAGGCGCCAGTCCTACAAGCATCCAATTAAACCATCCAGCCACTACTGGTGCAACCCAAACAGCGACCAAAGTTGGAGCTATCCAGCCATACGGTTCTGAACCAGATGCCAGCTCGGTCGAGGAAAGCCAAGATGTACACGGACCTCTCGTGCACATAGACAGCAGATTATTGTCACTGGTTGAAGTACGTGTGTGTGTGGGGGTGACAGCACGCATATAAAAATGTCCTTCTTTAAAAAGAGAATGTTTATTCTGACCATTAGAATGACATGATCTATCGTACATAGATCTAGCCGTCTTCATGTGAATGCATCAGCATGGAGCAGAGCAGGTGAGCCGCTGACTGTCTTTGGAATGTAACTAAAACGTTATTTTTTCATCTGCTCCTGACTCACGACGACTTGAATAAAGAGATACTCAGAAATGCAACTTTGAGATGAATCACGGTCATACATGTCCTCCATCGTGAGAAGAAGCTCCAAAGCTCATCTGTCCTGAAAGCGGCGCTGAATGAGGCTCCACGTCCACTCGCGCCTGCAGTACCGGCCCCGAACAGCAGGTGTCCTCGAAGAGGCAGAAACTCCTCCGAGGCGGATCAATCGGCAGCTCCGACCGAGGAGCATCATGGAGGAAACGGAACAAGGCTGGCTCAAGAAGACATAACCGATACATTTTTGTCACCGTGTAACGGCAGCCGCCGGGCGGGACCGCGACCCCGGACGGCGGGGAACCCCGTATTCGGAACCGCCGCGCGCTCGTTTCTCATCCCCGCTGTGTTTGGGCGCCGCGAGGAGCCGCGGATGGCGCCCTTTTACATTAGTAATAATGGCGGATATGAATTAGCCTAGCTCCCAGATCTGACCCTATATATCTAACTGGACAAAAACTACAGACACAGTCTTTCTCCAGGTATTCTCCGAGACCCCGAATTTAACACTCGATGTAGCGGGCGGACCGTGGGCTGTAGCCCGCCGCTTTGCTCTTACCCTGGTTCCCTGAAGTTCCCGGAATGTGCTGATGGACGTTGGGTTTGTAAGACATTCCCAGAGACATGGTAAATGAAAGAAATAAAAATGACCCGAAATTCAGTGAAGCGTCTGTCTCTCACTTTTTGTTTACAACAGCGGCACCGGCAAATATGGCCGTCACTTTATATTGACACCCACTGGCTGCGAGCGCCGCCGCCATCCGCGCCGCAACAAACTACTTTAAAACATTTTTACACACGGAGCGCACGCGCGCACGCCGCCGCACGCGCGCGCGCGCGCCTCCGTGACATTTTACTCCGAGTTTGTTCCCAGAAAAAGAAAGAAAGAAAGAAAGCGGGAGATTTGACACGCAGACCTTCTTTCAACCTTTGTTTACGTTTATTTGGGACACTTTGGAGAAACAAACGTACATTTACGTGAAATCACGCATTTCATTCCCGCGCGGGAGAAGGACCGGGCCGGGACCTGCTTTGGACCGGGAACCACGTTCTGACAGAACCCCATAATCTCACTCTATGTCCCACCAGGCCCCGCTGCTCACATGGTTGGCCCCCCGCACCCCCCGTCCCGACCGGGGCCCCCCCCGCACCGACCGGGGAGACGGGGGGGGGGCACGCTGTGGGGGGCCCGGTCGGTGCGGGGGGGTGGGGGGGGGGGGCGCACGCTGTGGGGGGCCCGGTGGGCCCGGGGGCCCCCACATCACCGACATTCTGGAATATTAGTCATTTTACAAAACATTAAATAAACAACTTTGGACTTAATTTCAGAATCTGAACTTGAAAAATACTTTCCCCTTTTTCACTTCATCTTTACCTCATTTGGATCCATGTCCTTTATTTTTTACAATGTAAAAGTGGATAAAAAACGACGTTCAAATAAATGTGGAAACATTTCCTTAAAGTCGATCCTAAAAAATTCTATTTACTGCAGGTTTTATACCCAATATTATATTCATAGTTTGTGTTATCACACGTTTTTCATTGTTAGCATTTGATTCTGTGCATCAACACATTTTCTGTACCAACACAGGTCAACTTTGAGTCTGTGTGAAAATGGAAAAACTAAAGTTTTAAAACAAAAATGTCCACATGCCTCAATGTTTATCCTTAGTTACAATTTTCATCCATTTAGTTAAAAATGAATTTGAATCTGTTGAACTGGAGTTTTAATATTAATTCCATTCTATGGGGTATATATAACTTTTATGTACCTTATTTAGGTCAAATTTAATATTGAACAGAGTGAAAGTAGATAAAAATCAAACTAATTTAATATGTACACACTTTCTCAAAGTTTATCTTAATATCCATTTACTGCACAAACGGAATGCATCTTTGAAAAATACAGAACTTCAAACAAATCTCAAAATTACATTTACATGTTTGAGATTAAATTCTTTTCATTTTTCAATATTTTACATTTGAGTTTGTCTTTTACATTTTATGGAGCAAATTTAGACAGAAATTCATAAATTAGCGAGTTTCTGAAAGCTGTTATTGCTAAGATTAAAATTGACGTCAGTATTTTTTTAATGCAACTTTTGAGTTTGCAGATAATGAGTGAAAAATGAAATCAATATTTATCTGAAAGCAACTTGTGTTCACAGAAATGAACTTTGAAGGCGTTCTTTCCGTCTAAAGGGTCTGAAACAGGTAGAAGTATATCAGGCTTTATTGAGCATTGCACTCGTGCACGTGGGCTTTCTGTACACGTCCTGTCAGTAGTGCGTCACGTGCATCGATGGGGACAAACGGAAATCCTCCTCGTCTTGTTTTGAACACAGAGACCCTCAGCGGTCCAGCATCCCAGCGGGCAGAACGCGCTGCTTTCCATTCGGGTCACATTCAAACTAAAACGAACCGCAGTCCACCGGCGGAGAGCAAACTGTACAAATGATACAAATGCCAGTAAAGCAGCGGCGCCGTCACATTCCAGTACGGCGCCGTGTGGACCCCCCCCCACACACACTTCAGGCCCGCTTTGAAGTCCATTTTCGTGAAGCCGTGTGTTGGAACGTGCGAGGACGCCAGCAGAACATGCACGCCACAGGAAGTATCTGAAGGAATTCTGGGTCTTTGTACCGCCTAAACCCTGAGCAGATCCCAACAAAAACCACCACTCGAGCTCTTCACACGTCCAAACTTCTAAACGAGTGTTCTGAAACAATATTCAAATAAAAGCCCCGGGAGTGAAGGGTCACGGACTGAAGGAAACATTCGCCACAGAACTTTTGACTGAGTGTGGAGCTGAGAACAAACAGAACAGAGCAAAAATATACAGACACAACATAGGAAAATATACACAATCTCAGTCACTGGAACACATTTCCATCCTGAAGTCTTCTTTAAATGACCGTCTCAAACACAAAATGCCCTTAAATGTCTGCAGCGGCGCCCCCTCAGGGACCCGGACAGAACTACAAAAACCCTGAACAGACGGAGACAAAGGCACGTTCCACAAACTCCTGCTGTTCTCCCCAAACAAACGAAAGCCCAGACTGGAAACGGAGACGGTCTGCAGGCGGAACCTGGCGATGATGACGATGATGATGATGTTTGGGTTTGTACGGAGAAGCAGGACAGTTCCAGGAACCTTTACTGCAGCGGGGCGGGAGGACTTCCTGTCAGGTAGGCGGGCTGACGTGTCGACAAGGATTGTAACGGAGCATTTCCTTGCAGTGGTTCTGGATTTGTTTCCATCCGGGTCTGGACCGAACAGAAACTGGAGCCACAGGTCCGTGGCGCTCTGAATGTCAGAGAACGCCGCCAGACCTCCGGCTGGAGGATGGGTGCATGTGGAGGTCAGAAACCAAGGTTCTGTACAGCGCCCTGACCCTCCAGGATGGGGGGGGGAGGCAGCAGAGCTGAGGCGGGAAGCGGCGGATTACGTGTTGAGGGCGTGGCTGAGACTCTGTGGGTGGAGCTGCTGCCTCTTCTGCTGCTCCTGCACCGCCAGCTGCTGGCTCTGGTCCGACGTGGACAGCTTGTTGATGAGTGGCGAGACGCAGTTTGCTGGAATGATCAGACCTGCGAGAGAAGAAGACGCCATCAGGTTTCGTTCGGTTCCGAAACGGTTCTAGCAGAATGGCATCAGAGGTCACTTCTGGGGCTTTTGACATCAGCAGTTCACGCCGCAGACTGAGCGGCTTCTGCTGTGCTGAAAGGACAGCAGACGCCCCCTACAGCAGAGACGAAGGCTCCCCTTTCCTGCACAATGTGGTGGTGTTACCTAAACGAACAAAAATGGGATGGAGCACACAGGAAGCCCTTCAGGGGGAGGAGCTAAAACCACCAGTTTAGAGAAAATCTGCAAGATTGTCAAAATAAGAGCACATGCCTACAGGTTCTGTCAGATTCCTGGAGTTAAACTGAACACGGTCAAGCATCTGCATCTACAGGCCTTAAAAATCAAATCAGTCAAAAACTAAACACTTAAACTCATTCTGAACCGGGTGCAGTGTTCCCACAGAACCGCAGCAGATGGTTGGACTGAACAGACCTCCAGTTTGAGCTGATGGCGATGGAGCGGCCTGTCAGAAAGACTTTTTGTTTCCAATCCTCAACGACAGGAGGAAGAAGCGTCTGCTGACCTTCAGGTGTCCGTCACACCTTTAACTTACCGACAATTCTCTGTCCGTCATCTGTTCGGAGGCGGACAATCTGCACCTTCACGTTGGTTCCTCCCACCGGCGTGAGCACCTCCTCCAGCTCGTTCCACACGCTGAGCACCGAGCCGCACAGGACGTAGTAAGACCGGCACCGGAGGCCCACCTCGCACTGCAGACCCACCGACGCCTTCTTACAGTTCCCACGCCTGCAGCAGAGTGAACAGAACCGTCAGCGCCACCTGAAGGGGAATCCTGAAGGTCTGAGGGAATGAGGCGGACCCACCAGTAGGCGTGGGAGCAGATTTTTGCAGACAGCATGTACTGATCGGTCCAGTGCTGCTTGGCGTCTTCGGACAGGACCTGACAGAGAAAGACATTTACTAAATGTAAAGATAGAACCGTCGCTCCAGCTCAGAGTGACCGGCCGGAGGAAAATCCAGCATCAGGTTCTGGCTCCTGAGAGCCAGAACAAACGGATCCAAGTGTTAGACATAAAGCAGGAAACTCCTGAAGACATGGCCAGCTCATCCTCGTCACGTTAGGAACCTCTGATGAGAAAAGGTTCTATACCTTTTTGAACTTCTTCTTGATGTCCGTGTAGGTTTCCAGCTTCAGCTGGCGGCCCGTGTTGGGCCGGTACACCAGGAACAGCCTCTTCTTGGGGTTCACCTCCTTCACCAGGATCGCCGTTTTCTTGTTGTTCCTCATCTAAGGGTGAAGAAGAGCTTTCAGTTCCACAGACAGCCTGCTTTAGATCTGACGTAAACAAACGGATGCATTTAAACAAACATGCCATGAGGAAAAAACAAGGTTTTCTGGAAATAATCAGGGAGGATTTGAAGGGAAACATGTTTTAGCTCATGTTAGACACAGAAAGTTTGAGTTGACATTTATAGAACAAATATTTTGAGCCAGACTTTTATTTTTACACTGTGGATCAGTGCTTACCTTTTTCTGTTAAAAAACAGAAGTAAATGATGCTTTTCTGCAAAGACCTGAACCAGTTTCACTGAAACAAGCTGAAACTTAAAAAGCTCCTCCTTTCTCAGATTTGAGGCTCTTTTCCATCCAGAATAGTGAAATATTTCTTAACAAAACAGAAGGAGAGCCGTTCAGATCAGACCACAAACACTCAGACCATAGGAACCAGGGTTCTGATCATGTGACCGACATGAAAGGTGAGAGTTTGTCTCCTCTCAAGCTCCAACCCAAAAGGCCACTTTTCTGGAGGAAGCAGAAACCAAGTTCTTTTGAGAATATTTGACGATTTTTACCAGAAGTTCAAAAAGAAAAGCAGATATGCAAGATTAACCCCTCCATGACTACATTTATTTCCAGCTAAGGAAAAGATGTCACTGATGTTTTTGCTCTGTAGCTAATTTTGGAGCTGAAGTGGTTTGAAGCAGGTTTGCTTCAGTAAGCATCGAAGTGAACAAAAATACTGGAGAGAAAAACTCAACACGTTAGCAGAGCCGGGAGTGTTTGAGAACAGGAAGAATTCCATCTGGGATCCAGACAGTTTGAACAAATGGACACAAAAAGGAACTTCTTAGGGACTGGAGGCGAATCAAAGAGTCTGGTGTGGCTCCAGAGGCTCAGACTGATGCTCTGGTTTGGGTGTTTGACAGATTCTCAGCGGCCAGATTTCTCTGAAAATCACTGGCGTGATTATCATGTAGACGGCGGCCGTCAGGGATTGGGGACGCCGTCTTTATGAAATGGAGCAATAGCTATGTGGCTACAGGGCAGCAGCAGCTCTGATTGGATGATGTGTAACTGTCTCCAGAAGACGCTCGTCAATATACACCGCACCGTAGCGCCAGCAGGCAGTTCTTAACCACTGGTCACTCACTACTCAGATTCGGAATCTCATATGTTTTTAGACAACATGCCTCCCAAGAAAACAGTGTTCCGTCTTCTTTGTCGTCTTAGCATCAACCGCAGGTCTCAGAGTCTCTGCAGGGCGATCAACGCCGTGAGGAGTTTTGTGCAGCACCAATGCCGTCTCCGCATCTGGACCCACAGTGGTCAGGATTGCCAGATTGCCGTCTGGTCCTCACAGGCTCCCTGGCCGTTGTCGAGGGCCCAAACTGCTACCGTATGATTTCTAACCGTCCGACGGGGACAGGGAGCGGCAGTCTGAAATCGGATCGTGGAAACCCTCCTGTCAGTCAATTATCATGCTGCCTCCTTTCTGCCGCCGCGTGACCTCCAGGCAGACACTGACCAAGGTCAAAACATGGTCTGGTCACTGTAAAATGAAACCTCTCTCTGAAAACCTCTGCGGCCGCCGTGCGGCACGTTCAAATGCAACTGCCACCTCCCGATTACAAATGCCGCTGCGCAGCCACCTGACGAATTTGCTCAAAAAGTTGTATTCAGGTCGTCGAACGGCGGCCTTTTTGGGATTTATGAAGCAAACTTCACTGCTGCGTGTTTATAAAATAGAAGCGCGGCATGCAGAAGCGGAACCCATCGGCTCCTCAGGAAGCGTCGCATTCTGGAAGGATTTGAACTGAGGCTGAAGGAACAGGTGTGAGCGTTCCTGAGGCGGTACCTGTACGTAGAACCCATCATCTGAGCCGTTCTGCTCAGCCCAGGCGTGCGTGGCTTCTTCCCAGGACATTCCCCGCTCCACGCTGACCTGTGACACACAGACGCCATCATGTGGTGATTCTGCAGCGTCTGCAGGAGCAGGAAGAAACTTTCACCCACAGTGTGCAGCTCCACGTGTCCCGACGCGGTGTAACCCGGGGTCAGGAACTTCCTGCAGTCGATCTTCTTCACCTTCTCATCACCAGAGCCGAGGTCTAAAGCCAGACCACAGATGATTGTGAGTGGGCGGAGCAAGCGAGCAAAACAGTTTAAAGCAACAGCAGCTTTCTTACCCAGAATGCCCATGTCGTATCTGCCGCTTTTCTTGGCTTCCTGAATGACGGCCGCCAGCGTGTCGGAGAAGTACTGGAAGAGAGCGTTCTGCTGGTGGACCTCCATGCCCAGGATGCGGTTCAGGAACTTGCCGATGTTGTTGTAGTCTGCAAACACCAGTCTGATCAACCCACGGCTCTCCCGTCCAATCACAGAGTGGACGTGATGTCATTCCCTTTCGGGTCACCTTTGTCGAGCGAAAGCGCGCCAGATCTGTCCTCCACGCTGATGAGCCCCACGCCAATCAGGCCGCTCTGGATTTCTGAGTCACAGATGCGGTTTAGACACAGAACGCCAGACGAGACACGAATCTGGTACAAACAGAGCCTCACCTTTAAAGAAATCCCCTTTGAAGTCGGAGGGCGGGGGCACCAAGGCGGCGTCCAGCTTCACAATCGACTTCATGACGATTTCCAGAGCGTTTCTGCCGTACTGGGGAGGAGAAGTCAGTCAGTCAGTCAGAGCAGATGGCGGCGGCGTTCACACGCGCTGGTGTTCCTACCTTGTTGTCGAAATTGAACCGGCTGAGATCTCGCGTTTCCGTGGCTCGCCGGTCTCCGTGTGTGAGCGCCCCCTGATGCACAGAACAGTGTCAGTCAACAACCACAACTTCTAAAGTCACGGATGCCAGAATCAACGGCCCCACCAGGCTCTCCAGTCTTTTGGCGACGATGGATGCAAATCTCTGCTCTCCTGCCAGTTCTGAGATGAGGAAGACGTACTCCGGAGCCGTGACCTGGTTGGACCGGTGGGTCCTTCCTGCAGAACCAGAACAAAACCATTATCAAAGAGTCCATCCTCATGTTTGAGAGGACGTTTCAGACACGCACCGAACTGCTGGATTGCTCTGTCGGCGCTCCACGGCAGCTCCAGTGTCATGTGGACTCTCCGGCGCTGATTCTTCACACGCCGGTCAGCCTGCAGTGAGATGCCTGAGCTGGCGGCTTCCGAGATGATGGCGATGTTCTGAGGACAAAGACGAACACCAGAACCAGTCGGAGCTGGACTCAAAACAAGCAAAAAAATGTAAAAAAAAAAAAAAAAAAAAAAAAAAACGCCACACACACACGACCTTCCCCAGAACTCTGACGGAACCACAAGTTCTTCTTGGGAATACGTCTTTAAACTCCACAGGAGGAGGAGCAACAAACACTACCAACCATGAACAAATCAAAAACTCCTGATTCTGAAAAGAGCCAAACTAGTTTGTAACCAGAGCAGCAAACAAAAACAGAATTGGAAAAACTAAATAAAATCCAGCAGCTGCAGCAATCCTTCCCACTCTGCCGCAGTCCCATCCTGAGCCAGAATGTCCAATCAGACGTCACGCTCCTCCAATGCTTCAGCTAAACCAGTTCCGTGTTTGACGCATTACTACAACACCGTTTCATCCTGCAGTTCTGGAGTTTTCTGCTGAGCACTTCATTTGTTTTTCTGGGAGAAGTTTTAAGACATAAACTTTACTTGTTTGCTAAAAAGCTTGAAAACATGAAATGTAAGCTCGTCCAGAACCAAAGCTGTGTTTTTTAAATCTGATGTAAAGCAGAGTGTGACAACAGTTAAAGATCTGTCTGCTGGTATCTCTCTTTTCTTACAATGACCTTTGTACCCTTGTGGCGTCATAAGGAAAGGGTCCACTCACGCTGAGCTGTCACCGTGACCCCGCCCACTTATTTAAAACCTGCTGCTTTTTCTCAGTAAGACTTTGTTTCACACACGTCCATTACTTTCTGCATCGGTCTTCGTGAAAGAATGATTGTAATGTTTTCACCGTGTCATTAAACATTGTAATAATTCCGCTGTGTTTGAAACTGTTGCTGGTGAGATGATCGGTGGTTTGGTGAGTGCGTTCTGTGGATGGAACGTGAGCGTGCAGCAGTGGGAAGAGCAGCGAGCTGTTGCGCATTTATGACCACGTAGCTGTTTTTTGGTCATGTTTTGGCGTGGCTGACATTTCTGTAGTTACGTTTCCACACGGGGATCTTTTGTCTCGGGACGTGCCGGCTTGCTCGGTATTTTTGCCGCGGTGCTCGCTGTAGCTCGGGCGACAGGCGTCTAACATCGCAGCCTCACAGCTGTGGATGGCGCCGGCTGCGGTGCTGCTGCTGGTATCAGAGGTCGTCGTTTCCTCACAGCAGAACCAAGCCGCAGTTTTAGAACTCCTGTCAGGATTCCTGCATGTATGTGTTGCGTGTGCTCATCCGGTGCACGTGTGAACGGAGGGGGGCAAAGGGATGGTTTGGTTTTAGCTCTGTTTTGTATTTTCTTGTCTGGTTTTACTTTTAAAGCACTTTTTTAAATCAATTTAGCTTACTTGGTTGTTTGATTAGTTCATTGTCTTTGTGTTCAGTCAAAATGAAATTTAAACAAGTTTAAAAATGACAACTACAGCTGATCGCCACGTCATTTACTGGGGGTGAAAATGAAGAATGACGACGTCCAACTGTGGATACTTTACATGACTACAAGAAGCAAACTAACATCATAAAAACGTTTAGACATCCAATAACGGCACCATCACAGAAATAACTTTCATGAAGTAATTCAGGCCCGTCTCAAAAGATAAATAAACCAAAAGCGTTTGCTTGTTTTTTCATGGTTGTGAAGTTCTTAGAAACATTGACGTATCGGATCTTATTGCTGTAGGCATGACATGCCACCAACGCAGAACTTTGTTTTTAATCAAACATAGCTGTGTTAACATTTCCACATTGTTATGAAATCACTTTTCTGATTTATTGCCAAAATATGTTTAAAAAAGTGCTTTGACCGGCTGTGAATTAAATAACTTTTCAGATACATTTCAAATGTGTTTGTACTTCTTTAAATTTCCATCAGATGACCTCAGTGTGCATAATTTGTTGTCCGCATTTGACCCATCCCCTGGGGAGCGGGAAGCTGCAGCCACAGCCGAACCATCAGGAAGCTTTTACTGGTTATCCCCTCAATCCAACCCCTTAATGCCGAGTGTCAAGCAGGGTCTTTGGTATGACTCAGCCTGGATTTGAACCGACAAACTTCCAGTCTCAGGGTAGACGCTATACCACAAGGTCACAGAACTGCTTCTTATAGTTGGAGGTGGCTGGATAGCTCAGTTAGCTGGGGGTAGGACCTGCGTTTGCTTCCCAGGGCGTGAAATGAGCTCAAATGCAGCAGAACCGGGTCTCTCTGCCTTAAAAATACAGGGTTGTGTCAGAAGGAGCCTCTGCCAAACCAACAGCAACCAATCAGTGAAAGCCAATTTTACTGTGGAACAACGGGATACACCATCAGGTTTGCATTATAGATGTTGATGGCACAGTTTCAAATTGGCACTTCATGTCATAAACGTTCTGATGTAAACAGACGTTTGTGCAGCCAAAACACAAGAAATAAAGCATAAACCAAAAAAAAAAAAAAAATGATGAGGGAAAACATGTGACATTAGCGTTCGATGCTGGGATGACAATGTGACTTGTGAGGCATAAATAGAAAAAAAAAAAATCCTATTTCACTCAAACATCTTTATTTAAATGGAATTCAGTTACCTCAATAGCAGACGTAAGAACTTGTAGGTCAGGGAAACACCACAGACCAATGATCTCTCTTTCTAGAGAGCTGGCCAAAAGTATTAGGAACCATGTAGGTCGTGGCGTGTGCTTTAGACCATTTATTGCACTTTACTCTGTCTTTTGTGATAAACATATTGCACACGTCGATCTTGCAATGTAGACACATTTTTGATTTATTGTGCGTGGACCATGACAGGCTGTAGACTGTTACTTCTGCAGCGGTCCGACACACAATCTAGAATTAGAATTAGAATAGAATAGAATTTAACTTGATTGTCATTGCACCTGCAGTACAGGACAACGAAATGCAGTTTGCATCCATCCAGAAGTGCTTCCGTAACAGTACAGTATAAATCACTACAGATCAAACCATGATTCTTACCACAGCGGGCCCTCAAAGCGCGGATCACCTTTCAGTCTCACACAACTTTTCAGTGTAATTTGCGAGCTTTTTTATTTTTTTTAACAGCATTCTTTGTTCCGATTGGCCGTTGACCTCGTAACTCAATCTCCTCTGTGTTATACATCCAGTCAGTTTGCCTGATCGACACGAGTCTTCGATCACAATCAGATCTTTGTTTTCATCCTGTAAGACTGGTCAAGACTAAGTTTTTTACAAATTCAGTTTATTACAATAAACTGAAATTTAGTCTCGTTTTTTTCATCTACAAAAAAAAAAAAAAAAAAAAAAGAGAATTTTCTTTGAAACTAAGAACCATCGCTGACACTTTACTTTGAAAACACAGCACATTCTGTTTGTTTTAATGCTTAACATCCAACATTATTCGGCTTGTTAGAGCGACAATCGCCCTCCTCTACAGACCACAAATCAGCGACAAATACTTCTACTTAGATTTTTGGGAACAGATCACAACTATCCTAACTATACTAAGTATTCGGATACTCGTTACAGTTCTTACTAAATATTTCTGAGGGAAAACCAACCGTTTTTCCAGGTCTTACAAAGAGACAACACTTCAAACAAATCAGGAGAATGAAAGGAGAACTTGGGCATGAAGGAGGACCCGTCCTTTGACATTGTTGAGGAATCTGAATTTCTGCAGAACCGGGTCTCAAACTCAGAGCATCTGTGTGCGCTCACCTTCTCCCCGTCCATGAACCGCTGCTTCTCGGTGAGGTTGAGGATCTCAACCGGGACGTCCAGCTCGGAGCGGGACTCGTACGTGATGCTGCCGTCGCCGTTGCTGACCACGCGCCCCTTACGGCCGGTCATCTGCAGCCAAGGAAGCGGATTGAGCTCCGTGACAAAACCCCCTGCAGTGGAGGGTCAGGAAACGGTTTTACCTCGGCGACATTTTCTGGGCCCCCCAGCTCGTCGATGAGCTCATCCAGAGTGTTGGGGGGCAGCTCCTCCGCCAGCTCCTCCAGCTCCTCCAGGAGATCCTTCTTCATCTTCTGGGCATGCTCCACCGCGTCCTGACTCGTCAGACAGCTTTCCGGACTGTCTGCTTTGACTGCGCGTGACACAAAGCGGCTGTTAACAGGAAGTCACGAGCGCTTCGACCGCCGCAGCGGCGTGCGCGGACATGCTCACCTGTGGCAGGTGTGCTGGGAGGGTTGACTGGAGCGGTGAAAGCAGGTCTGGTGGAGCCCAGCCCAGAGGCCAACAAGGCACTTTGAATGGAGTCTGGGTCGATGCTCTTCCTCCTCTTCTTCTTCTTTTTCTTCTCCTTCCCTTTCTTTGGTTCCTTGCGGATCAGCCACGGGTCTGCGGGGAGGAAGACGCTTGAGTTTCAAAGGAAACCTTTTCCTCGCGCTCTTCCTCTCGCAGAGCTCACCATCCTCATCGTCTTCGTCTGACTCATCTCTGAACGGATTAAAGTCATCATCTTCATCGGCCGAGCTGACAGACTTGAAGCTGTCGTCGCTGTCTTTCCCGGACTCCTCCGACTCGCTCTCGTCTGAGCTGGTCCCGGACAGGCCGCCGTGGAGGCGGGGCTTCTTCTTTTGCTGCTTTTTTGCCTCTGAACCTGAAAACAAACAAAGCAGAGTCACCCCTGGGACAACTGAGAACTCTCTTCTGGGCGTTTAGATTTCACCAACCTTTTCTTTTCTTCCCCTTCTTTTCCTGCTCCTCTGCGGCGTCGCTGGGGGAGGGCGTCTTCTTCGCCGAGAGGTCGATTCCCAGCAGGCTGTAGAGTTTCTGCCTGTCCGGAGCGGGAAAGTGCTTCTCGACGAGGGACTGCAACACGCCCCTGCAGGGAGACACCTGACAGTTACCATGGAGTTTCCGCTGCACCACAGCTGGACTCTGACAGGTGCGTACTTCGCCGTTGACACAAAGTCGTTGAGCTCTCCTCCTCCCTCCTCCAAAGCCTCCAGCGTTCTGGCCTCTCCGGTGGACTGAAGGCCGATCACCACACACTGCACAGGAGACGCACAGTCAACATCACAGAATCGAACCGCTCAAAACGTTCAGCTAAGATGTTTAAAATCAAGCCTTTTGACACAACTTTTTAATCTTGTTTTTAGACATTCAAGATATTGTAAGATGAGATTTGATCTTTCTTTGATACGGTCCATTTTATTTTTATAAGGTTGCCATGGTTACGGCTGTAACGCAGGGACTTCTACGAAAGAGAAAGGAAGAGGTGGTTTGGTGTGTTGTGCTTGAAGGAAAAATAAGATTTTAAAAAGAGACTTGATCCCCCCCTCATGCTGTTTCCTACCCACCGCCTGGAAAGCGGCATGTTTGGTTGGTTGGTCAAAAAAACTGCATCCTTACAACATTTCACCAGGTTGGACGTTGCTTAAACTTCTCTTTGCTCTGAACATTTCCAGGCTTTAATCAAAACCAGCACAGTGGAGAATTGGTTGTCTCATTAGCAGCTAGGATCTAAAAACTAGGAAATGATCTGAAAAATTCTGCAAAATCCTTTTGCTTCAAACTTTTGACGAAGTTTTAAAAATCAAATTTCACTCTAAGTTTTGGTTCATTCTTAAGAATGTTGTTCTAAAGTTCAATTAATGTTGACAAGTTAGACTGGCAGTAATTGTCATTACTTTTAAAAAGAAAAATTTAGATTTATGCTCTAAAATTAAGTAGATTTTTGGAGGATAAGATTCTCTTTTCATTCACATTTTGTTCTAAAACTATTCATTTCTATTTATTACAATAGTTTGTGTCACTGCTATCATTTTCTTCTGCAGCTTAGTGCTCTTTTTCTATATTTAAGAGACTTTCTTTGCAGTTTTACTCGACTTTCGAGGACAAAGCGTACTTTGGTTCAAAAATGGGTTGAAAGGCTCAGGTCTAAATCACGGTTTCGGCTCACCTTCCCGTTCTGGACCTCCTCCCGGGCGAGCTGGACGACCCTGCGGACTTTGGAGGCGATGCAGAGATACTTAAAGAACCTCTGGTGTGCAGACCAGAACTGTCCCCACATGGACTTCTTCATTCGCTGCTCTGCGTCCATCAGGTTTGCGGCCTGCTGGAACTTCTCCCGTGCATGCACCCACTGTGACAAAGACACGGCCCTGAGTCGCCGCTGAGCAGGAACATTTCAGACAGGGAGGGGTTCTGTCCTCACCAGCCGCACAGACTTGTTGTACATGTTGATGTAACGCTGAGTCAGAGGAACCTCCTCAATCTTGAAGGTCACACCAGTAAAACTCAGCTGCCTGGCGATGTACATTCCTCGGAGCTTCATGTCCATCGCTACAATCTCCATGGCGCCAACACCTCTGTTGGGGGGTGGAGGGTTTAAAACCAGGTAGGGCATCTCTGAGTGTAGAGGGATGAAAAGATGAGCTCACCGGCGCTCCACAGCCTGGATGAAGTTGCTGAACTCTCTGAAGGGGGTCTTGTGGCCCCATATGCCCAGCCGGTTCATGTACGCCATGTTCCTCGGCTCAGAGGCGCCTGAGTGGGAGAAGTGTTTTTACAAACCCGTTTGGAGTGTAGAGTGTCTCTGATAAAGAACACTGACCTGTCGCACTCGCATACACGACCCGAGCTTTGGGGAGTTTGTTCTGCAGCTCCAGAACCGCCAGCCCGGTTTTCGTCGGCTTGGAGGATCCGATGGGACAAACGTTTTTAGCTTTATGACACTCGTCGTACACGATCTGCAGACAGGTCAGGGAACGTACAGCTGATCTCATCCTCGCGTGTTTGAACATGTGGGTGAAAGGATACGACTCCATCGAAGTCCTCGCCACACCAGTGAAGGAGCTGCTGGAAGCGCGTCTTGTACTTCCCTCCCGACTGACTCTCTCCGATCAAAGACGAGTATGTGGCGAAGATCACGCCCTTCTTCACGCTCCCATTGTGTTTGGAGGAGATTTTGCCATATTTGAACTGAAAAGGTGTGGAAACACTTTGAGCAAAGAAAATCTAAAAACAGAAACTTTAGTCGATTGGCTGTTGAAGGTCTGACCTTGTTCAGAGAATGAACCTGGATGTTCTTGGCTCCAATGTCCCTCAGATCTCGTTCAGCATCGTATTTCAAATCGTTTGAGACGCTAAACCTGAACAGCAGAACGCGACCGAAGGATGAGAAATTGAGTATCGATCACGGGGAAACCCAGAACTGTACCGTTCCTTTACCACAGAGATCTCTTCCTGCCCAGAAGGTAGTTCTCATAAATGATCCCAGCAATAGTCCGGCCTTTCCCCACGCCAGCGCCATCACCAATCAGATAGGCGGCTCGGTCGCCACTGGGAAGGAATGTTTCATGTTGCTGTAAAACAAGAAATTCAAATATAGACTAAAATCCAAAGCTATGGTCTCCAAACTTCTTCAGACCACAGATCAGTTTCATGTCAGACAACATTTTCATGCATCAGCCTGCAACCCAAGGCTGAGGTGAGCGTTGGGTTTTTTTAGCTTCCAGTTTCCTTTAACTGTTGTGGGTCAAGCTCATCTTCATCCTCTAAAATATCTGCAGCCGTTTCAAACTTTATTCATAAACTAGATCTGATATAGGAACCATTCAAATGTGATAGAATTTTTCCCTTAACTGTAAAAAAAAAAAAAAAAACCCAGACGTCAACTTCAACCCCATCTGACTTTTAAGGTGCGATGGATGAAAAGCAAAAAACATTCACTAAAACTGACATTTTTGAGATATAATCAACAGCATGAACCCACCATCTTCATAATATTAGACAGCCGGTTGCTGAATATTCTGCAATATTATAATGGCCTGTGAGGAAAAACTGCCACAATAAAGCAATATATGGACTAAAAACTCCTGGTTTTTGTCTGTTAAATGCAGATTTCTTTTATTTTAAAGTCTAAAATTCTTCGGTTCTTCTGTTTCCTCCCTGGGCCTTTTCTGCATAAAAACATGTCTCCAATAGATTTGATTTTAGCTCGCTTTGCTTGGTGGTTTCAGTTTAGTGGCCGAAGCAGCCGCTCTAAGAAAGTAGCGGATAGATTTTAGACACGCGATCAATCAACTTGACATGCGTCAAGAAAGAGTCGGATGTGGTGGAAAGAGTCCAGTCGTTTTTCAAACTAAAACATACAAAACGTAGGTCGTGTTTCATTTTTTCTTTGCGGCTCGGTACCAACTGAGGTCCACAGTTTAAGCGTTTGGGAGCAGAGACCTAAACCCCAAAATTTCAGAAATCATGAATTTGACAGTTTTGTGATGTTGCAAGACCTGGTTAATTTCTGAATAGAAGCTGCTTACATGGCCAATAATCTGGATCCTGTCAGGGATCAACAGGTTTCAACCTGATCATCCAAAAATCCTGTTTTACATCATTAGATTTTTCTGATTCATCTGTCTCATTAAACATCTGTAGTCGTTGCTTGTGAAGCATAAAATGCTCCAGATCTTTGATTGAACTCCAGAGAAACCTCGTGGAGTTTTCAGAATCGCTTCAAACTATTTATTTATTTATACTTTTTTCTTCTTTTTCCTCAAATGTAGAAGAAAAAAAGAGAAATCAGAATCCATGCACAAATCAGATAATTGGAGGGGAAAAAACGTGTCTTGATCAGATTAGGACATCGGATAACTTCAAAGATCCGATAATTCAGGAAATCAGATAAAGACCAAACTTTTAGAGTGCAAGGGGTCTGACAGAGAGCATCATGGGAAACGGGTCCTTTGCATCACCTTCCTGTTTGTGTGGGAAGTGAGAGGAGCGGCCGGCTAACCTGAGCCGCATATGTGATGGCCTCAAGCTGCAGCGCGGACAACCATCCTCGATCGATAACCTCCTCTGGGATGGACAGTCGGTACCAAACGTCTGGGGGGTTGACGCTGGACAGAGAGCTGGTCTCCACCACTGGATCTGGATGCCTCAGGCCAATCTTCACTGCAGAAACAATCAGAGGTCAGTAGATCTATTCGACAACCAAAAATTATTTTAAAATAAATAAGAGGACCAAAAAATCTCAACAACAAAAGGTATAAAAGCAGTAAATATCTGATCTGAGCGCCAAAACGTACATTTCATGGGCATGTACTCTGCATACGTCTCTGCATGACCAAGCTCATCTTCCTCTTCCTCCTCAGGTTCTTCCTCTTCTCTCATCCCAGGAGGTTTCTGCAACACAAACACAAAAGTTCCCAAACGATCTGCGGCGAACGCGGCGCTAGCGCCATCAGCCGATGTTAAAGATGGAGGCTTACGATGGAATGGATAAAGTTGGGAAGTTTAGCGTCATCTTTGATCCAGATCCTGGGAGCATCTTTAACCAAAACCTCTTTCTTGATGCCGTTGTTCGTTTCCCCTGAAACACCAACAGCACATGGGTTCTGACAGAAGATTGCAGACAATCCAAGTCTAAACGCTGCAGTTTGATCACTTCTAAACATTGGTGGGAATACTTTTAGCAAATAAAGATTTTCAAACAGACACAGAATCTTCAATAATCACTAAATATGAGGAAAGATGAAGAGACAGATATTAAAAGATTAAATCAAAATGAAAATTATTTATTTGACTCGAAATCTGGGGCAAAAACAAAATACTTCATCTTTCATTTATTATTGTAGAACAAACAAATGTACAACTTTTTTTTTTTTAATCCAGCTTTTCTAAAAATGATATTCAGACAATGAAAGCTGAACCACAAAGTTCCCATCCATCATAACACGCTCACATGTGAAAATGTGAAACAGAATGAGGGATTTGATGGTTGTTGGTGTGGGATACCTGGACTAGCTGCCGCTGCAGTCGCCACAGGTGGAGCGATGTCAGGTGGAGGTTTGAGCTTCATGAGCTCCATCAGGCTGTTGCCTTTCAGAACAGTAGTTTTCACATTTCCTGTTCGAAGGAGGTCTTTCAGCTGAACCTGCAGGAAACAGGCGGGAGGTGACGAGTTTGTCTTTAAAGAGACGCAGAGCATCAAACCTTCAACACAAACCTGGTCTTTGCTAGAAGGCACTACGGCGGACACAGAGGGAGGAACGCTTGAGGATGAGAGGGTGGGAGAACCTCGCAGAGTTGAGTTGGCCACATGGACCACCTTGGTGACAGTTATGGTGTGTTTGATGGGGTTAACCACAGATGGCTTGGTTGCGGCGGTTCCCAATGATGGCAGCTGGTTCAGCTGGTTTAAGACAAAAGTGGTGGTTGATGGCTGAGGTTTCTGAAGAATTAAACAAAGACAATGTTTAATTGCTAAAATCAAAGCACTTTGTCCTCATAACGACCTAAGCGCTTACCCTAACAGTAACGATGGGGAGGGCAGAGGGAGGCTCATGGCGAGCAGCCTCCCCCGAGTCTCCTCCAGATCCAACATCCAGCGCACCGATGGAGATGGACTGCAGCAAAACACAGATCAGACCTCCGACTCTGACACAAAACAAGAAGAAAGCACACAGGGAGCTTACCTGCTGAACTGTGGAGGGCTGCGTCCCATCCTGAGGATCCACGTCTAACAAGCCCAGATCATTTGGGCAGATCCCGCTCTCACTCAGAGCAGCAAGAAGTAAATCCTGTCCTGGATCCATCTGCAAGTGAAGGAAGTTTTACACTCTCTGATCCTTAATCCGATCATGGAGCTTTACACGTTCAAACGATCCTCTCTCCATTCTGTTCTAAAAATGTGAAGCTGAAGAGCCTAAAACATGGTTTCCTGATTCTCAGGACTCACTCTACTGTATGTGAGCTGTCCTGCTGAAAACGAGCTGGTTTTAATGACCATCAGAGTAATATTTCTGCAGGACGATGATAAAGATGAAGAGCTGAATGAATGTCAGAGCAGAGCATGTAAAAGTCTTTCCGAAGACAAACGTAAAAAAGTTTTAGTAAAGTCTCATCAAATACCAAAATACAAACAACTAATAATTAAATTAAAACAGAAAAAAATAATCACAAAATTAATACCCAAAACATATAAATGTCTGTATACAGACTAGCGTCTAACAGACATTCCTGTTTTGAACTAAAGCTTGTAAACAAAACCATGTGACTAAATATCTCTTTAGTCATTGGCCAGGAATTACGATGGTGGGGCAAAGCAACGAGAAAAAGACTAGTGGAAGTCCTGCTCTTTACTATCCATGTCAGGATATTTCACTAACTTAAACTTTATATTTCACTGGTCAATTTTGAACGTCAGTATCAATGTCAGTTACAAGACTTTACTGTTGCTTTGGTGCAGCGGAGGCATGCTGCAAGGATACTGAGACGGCGACGGCTAAGGGACACTGGTAATTGGTTATGACATTTAGACGGTTGTGATAACAGCGAGAAGCAATGTGTAGCATGTTAAAAGTTGTTTTAATGAGCCTGCATCCATCCAACCACATTTCAATGAGAGGCTGTGTCTTATCATTGCTTTACATTTGTAACCAGCACATTGTAGCTACATTCCTAAGCGTTTACATCCCATAATGCCCGGCTACAGTGAGCGTTTGGATCCAGTTGTTCCACTGCAAGCAAAGCCTATTCAGACTGGGGAAATAGAAGGGCCAGAGAGCAATTCCTGATCCCTGACCAGGGTCCACTTGGGTCCTTCAAATCCAACAAAATAAAAGACATTCTTTAAGCCAACATTTTCAATCTGATTAAAAATACTAAAAGAAACCAAAAATTTGTGAAACAAATGTCTTTCGAAGTTACAACTGTTGCTAACAAAAAATAAGCAACATTAAATGTAAAAAGTATAAATCAAGCATTTGTGCATTACTGAATGTGACTGACCCATTGTTTCAAATAAAGGTCTAATTTTAGTACACCATGTCATTTTTCTATTTTAATTGTTCCCTGGGAAAAAACTGAGGGCAATTTCACTTTTTTCCCATCATAAAGTTTGCATCTACTTTTACTAGAAATATAAAAATAAAGTAAAACAGCAACACATGTCTACCATTAACTCCAGCATTTACATGTCCTCTGAGATCAATGATAAACGTGTAACACACGTGGGCAAGAATAAAAAAATAAAGAACAAAAAGCACTAAATAATCCAGATTTAATGGGATGTAATGCTAATTCAGATCAAATTATTTTACATGCAAGTCGTTCAATCCAGAAAGATCAGAGTAAAATGAGCGTCCGTGAAACCGGTAGCAGCAATGGCAGCAGCGTCTGGAGTGGAGCTGTTTACTACAGCGGTCTGCTGCTTTCAAAGTCACCCAAAACAAAACACGTGTTTGCGGGGATTCTACTTCCGGTTCCCTTTCAGCTCACTGGACCCACAGCACCGGTCCGGTCCGGTACCGGACACTTGTCAGCCAAACGCCATTTCAAGTCCAAAGCTGCCTAAGTAAACTGACTGGCCTGGTTGGACCAGGATGCCCTTTCAACTGGGAGCTAATGGCAGAAATGAGACCCACTCGTTCACAGCAGAACCCAGCAAGCAGCAGAAAGGTGCCAGGATCGGTTTCCCTGCCCCTCGTGTTACATCCTCCAAAGCTAATGTGGCTAAATGTAATGACAGCCTCCATATGCTAACACTTCCACACGCATCCCTTTTAGAACATCATTTGTCATAAATCTGCTTTAGAAATGCAGCAACCAGAAGCACTTCAGCGATTCTTTTATTTCTCCGCGAAAGTACAGCGCGGCAACATCACAGCGAGTTCAGCTCGTTAAGCCGAACCTGATAACGTGTTTTTGATAAATGACGTTAGCAAAAATATCCAGCAGCAGCGCAGAGTTCGGAGAAATCCGCTCGCTCGTTTCAACATCTCCGGAAACACTAGATCCGCGGGAACGCGGTGGTGTCGCCAGAGGTTCCAGAGCTAGCAAACAAGTGTCCTTTCCGAACCCTTAATCGGTGTCCGCAGCCCTCAGTGGAGCTAACTAGTTTTAGCAACCGGGACAACAACCTCAAAACAGAAACTTACAGTTCACCGCCTACATTCAAAGATGGCTTCGATGGTCAAGAGGAGCTGTAGAACACAAAACCCGTCAGATTGACCCCCTACAGTCCGATTCTCCACTAAATGCAGCTCACCTGAGAGTTGAAGGGCCGCGGCGGCTCGCAGTGTGCGGCTCGCGCTCGGCAGTTCGGAGGGTTCGTCGTCCTCTCGGCTCACGCCATCTTTTTATCAAACGCTCCGCCGCGTGCTGGTCACGTGACGTGCAGGCCCAGCGAGGCTGACTTCGCGGTCGAGCTTCTCTGGCGGCGTCGCTGGATTTGGGTTTTCGAGGAGCCGCGGCGCGTTCGTCGACGACGAAAAACCGATAAAAGCGAGAATCTGAGCATTTCTAAAACATTTCCTGAAACGAGAAACATAGCAGAGTCAGCGAGCTAATACCACGTCACGTGACCCTAAGCAGCTCCTGACAGGAAGTGACGAATGAACATTTTTATTTTTTTTGTGGTCCTCTTCCTTTTTACATCTCCGTCTGTACGCTTTAATAATATATTTATATAGTATAGTTTTAAAATTAGTTTAGCAATGTTTTAATAAAATAAATGTATTTTATTTCCTGATTAGTGGTTATTAACATTAATTATTACTTTTTGTCGTTATTGTTTAGGTTCTGTTATAATTTTTCTTTTATTTTCACTTTATTATTTCCATTTTGGAAAAAACATGTGAAAAATAAATAAATGATTACAAGTTAATTTTAATATTAAAAAGTTATATTCCTATATTTAATCGTTTCTATTTTGCCAACTTAACATGCTTGCAAGCATGTGTATGTTTATGTTTAAAATATTTTGTTTATGTATAAAAGTTCATATATATAAAATGTAGATCTACCTTTGTACTAAACACAATATAAACGAGGTTATGTGCATGCCTTTATGATTGTGTTTAAATATAAATAAGTCCTTAGGTTGTTTTACATATATATGTTTATAAAAACCATAGTTAACACAGTGGCAAATGCATACAATAACATGTTTTCTGTTTGGCCACAAGCACTTGCCAATAATTGCTTTAAAGTCATAAAACAATAGAAGCCAAACATGTTTTCATTCTGAAGGAGCAGGATTTTTGTTCAATGGGCTAATTATTTACTTCTTATTCTTCCCCCAAATGCCTGTGTATGTTTCAAAGCAAATATTTCTATTTTATGCTCTTTTGCAGGTTTATTTTCATAACAGAGAAAAATGTTCAAATCTCCCTTTTCCCTGCTTTTCTATGATTGATAAACAGATAAACAATATTTTGAGGAAACCAACAGTAAAAAGGAAAAAAAACAAAATATACAAAAACAGTCGTAATTCATTTTTATTAATCTAAACATGTTAATATCCTTCTTTATGTTAATACAAATTTCACTTGAGTATATACATACAATGCAGTGTATTTTTGAAAAAAAATACGTATTTAAGAATTATATTTCTGTACAGTTTTTTGAAGATATGACAACATAAATGTATGTGTGTCGAATATGTATTTGGCTCATTCTAATAATATATTTAATAAAAGTTGTCCCGTACCTGCCAATGAAAAGACT
Source organism: Oryzias celebensis (assembly GCA_014656515.1). Classification (NCBI taxonomy): domain Eukaryota; kingdom Metazoa; phylum Chordata; class Actinopteri; order Beloniformes; family Adrianichthyidae; genus Oryzias; species Oryzias celebensis. The sequence continues at coordinate 453,092 of BNCR01000012.1, forward strand.
AAAAACACAATTTCAACTTAAATAAGGATTTACAGGTTTAGATATTCATTTAATTCATATAAACACACAAAACATAGATTTTTTTAAAAATTATACTTGTTTGTTGTTGTTTTTTGTTTGAAAACTTAGTCGGATTTAATTCGAATATAAAATAATATTTACTGGTTTAAAAAATCAGAATCAATATTTTATTAACAATTCATTTCAAAGTAATTCTTACTGAAATGTTTAGAAACAAACGACCCGCATTCAAAACGGATGTTTTTATGTGAACAGACTTTTGGAGGAGGAGTCCCGCTGTGGACCTGCAGGGGGCGCCGGCGCGCCGCCTGCCTTCATTCATTTACGCCCGTAGAGACAAATGGCGGAGTGGAGCTGTGGAGGCTGCTTCGGCTGAGCTGTTTGTGTTCCAGCACAGCGGCCGCTCCGCGCAGAAGGTTGCCGTTTTGTCAAGAGGGCACTGTGAATAGAAACTGGCTAAAGCCGAAGTCTGACGGGGAGTTGTTGTTATTTATGTGTTTATTTATTTGCTTTTTCCTCCGAGCGAGAGGCGAGCCACGAAAACAAGTCGGACATGAACGGGGTAAGTTTGCTTTCAGTGCATCACTAAACGGAGGCGTAACAAAGCGAGCTGGAGGGGAAAACACCCACAATTCACTGCGGGACTTGGACCTATGTGTAATTCTACATAACTGGGTTAGATAAAGAACAATATGTTCACTGCTGGTTTGGACAAAACATTTTCCTGTCGAAGCTAGCTTTGTTGTCTCAGTGCTAACGCTAGCATGAGCAATGACCGCTACATGCGGCTCCGAGCGGGAACTAACCCGCTGCGTTTAGCCCGGAATGAGTCCAGAACCGGGTTTGGGTCCTGTCAGAGCGGGTTTGCAGTTTCTCAGGGTCTGCGGGGTTCGGTTCATAAAATGTTTGACACGACACGGAGCGCCAGAGGGCCTGACAGACTGCGCTTGGGATTAAAGGGACCGATGACTGGGGCGGGTAAGTGGGCGTGGCCCGTCCTCGGCTCCACCCAACAGCACATTTTAGAAAATAAATATAATCATCAATATATTATGTTAATATTCATCATATTACGTTTATCCGGGACCGGGTCTTGGGGGCAGCGGTCTAAGCAAAGATTCCCAGACTTCCCTCTCCCTGGCCACTTCCTCCAGCTCCTCTGGGAGACCCTGAGGTGTTCCCAGGCCAGCCGAGAGACGTAGTTTCTCCAGAGTGTCCTGGGTCTTCCCTGAGACCTCCTTAGTGAGACATGCCCAGGAGGCATCCGGACCAGATGCCCGCGCCACCTCAACTGGCTCCTCTGGATGTGGAGGAGCAGCGGCTCTACTCCAAGCTCCCGGTGGAGGAAGCTCATTTCAGCCGCTTGTATCCGGAACATCGTTCTTCCAGTCGTGACCCAGAGCTCATGACCATAGATGAGTACCGGAATTGGAATATTGACTGACCAGTAAATTGAGAGCTTTGCTTTCTGGCTCAGTTCTCTGTTCACCACAACAGACCGATACATCGATCGCACGACTGTCGAGTTCACACTCCGATCTGCCCTCACTCATGAACAAGACCCCAAGATACTGAAACTCCTCCACTGGGGCAGGAGAACTCCACCCACCGTGAGAGAGGAAACCACATTTATCACCTCAGATTTAGCCGTGCTGACCCTCATCCCAGCCGCTTCACACTCGGCTGCAAACCGTTCCATGGACTTTTCCTGAGAGGCTGAAGAGTGTGATTCCGGTAGTTGGAACACTCCCTCCGGTCCCTCCCCTGACTGCCAGTCCAGTGGTACACGATGCTGCAGAGACGTTTCAGCCAAGACACTCCCACAGCATCCAGAGACTCCCCACCTGCACTGAAAACAGTGCCCCCAGAAAACAGTTTTCTCCTCCTGGGTTTTGCCAGAACCTCTTTCAAGACAAACCAGTAATCCTTCTCCATTGCCTCACTGAACTCCTCCCAGGACCGAGTTTTGCCTCCACAACAGCCGGGCTGCAGCTCGCTTAGACTGCCGATACCTGTCAGCGGCCTCTGGAGTCCCACAAGCCAACTGGGCTTGATCGGACCGTCGATCTCCTGCTGAGGGCGTCCTGATGCCACGTGTATTGATGGACACTCTTGTGCTCAAACACGGTGTTTGTGATGAACAAACTATGACGAGCACAGAAGTCCAACAACAAAACGCTGCTCTGGTCCAGATCAGGGAATCCGTTCCAATCACGCCCCTCCAGGCTCTACTGTCGTTTCCCATGTGGGCATTGAACCCCCCAGGAGGACAATGGAGTCCCCCATTCGGGCGCTTTCTTGTACCCCTTCAAGAGACACCAAGAGGGCCGGGTACTCCGGGTACCACATTCATAGACCTGTCCCCTGCCTGAAGATCAGGCTTTGTCCCTCCTAGAGAGGTGGCGTTCCGGGTCCCAAAGCCAAGCTCCAAGACGAGGGTTTAGGATGCGAAGGCACTCGCCTTTGACTGCCACCCAAACCACCAAACTCTTATGTTAATCAATAATATGTATTAAATAAAAGAATATAGTATTTAATAATGAATAGAATTACCATGCTTAATTATAATTAATTATTGATAAATATTTCAGATTAACATCATATTTATATTTTTAACCATTTGGGGAAATGAATGTGTCATTAGTTGTAATAAATGTAATGTATTTCTTATTTTACACACAGATGGAAAATTCATTTTGGTTCAAACCTTTTCACAACAGCCAGAAAATAGACGCTTATTTTGAAATAAATAATAAACTTAATTCTTTATTTGACATTTTAGATGATAGATGAATAAGTTTGCAATCAATCAACTGCTTTAAATGTGTTTATTTTAAATTGATTGATCAGTCCATTCATTCAAAGCCTTTTGCTTCATCTGCGTTCCTGTCGTTTCAGTGCAGCTTTGCCTGCAGCAGCTTTTCTGGCTCCTAACTGTAAACGCTCTGTCCCAGATTTGATCAGATTATTTATTCTGTTTTTCATTCACACCTTGAGCCAGAAAACTCTCAGATTGATGAAGATTATCAAGTTAAAATAAGATTAAGATGATTGAATGTTTGTTGAAACACAGATGTGCATCTGTCTTCCTCGAGACTGAGTGACTCCTCCCCCCTGGCGTTACAAACAGGAAGTACCTGCTGGCTCCAAGAAGCCAAAATCCCACAGACTTCTACAGAGAAATACACAGCTGTTACTCAGTCATTCTGTTGTCAGAACCACACGTAAAGAAAATCGGACTGACATTACTAAAACAAAGGCTATGCGATAACGCTAACTCCTAAACTTATCAAAACACATTAAAAAACAGTCTGACACTGCTACATGTTAGCTACGTTAGCGTATTCACAATAACATCCAACCAAACATTTTGACACAGCGCTGTGTATCTCCCAAAATCGCTTTACTGTCAGTAAGTACAAACATAATTAGTCCATAGAAAAGGTGGGTATAAGCTGCATTTTTTTGAAAAAAAAATAGGCCTTTTAGTGCACATTAAAGTGCGGAAAATACGGCAAGGCCTTTTCTGTGTGTGACGTCACACTCACTCAGTCCAGTTCTCGTTTACAGTCGGTGCTCCTTCAACGGTTTCCATCTCGGAGAGCTTTCTTAAATAATTCCCTCTAAGTAATCAAATTTCCTTTTATTTTGATGGTCATGAAAAAAACAACTTCCTCTCTGCTTCCACAGGAAGTTGTCTGCAGCTCGCCGCCCTTTTTAAGCTGCTCCAAGTCTGTGTCAGCGGTTCAGAGCGAGAAACCGAGCACCAGGCTGCTGCAAGAGGGCCGCCGCTCCCCCGTCTGCTCCCTGCAGAGCGATGCTCTGAGGCCGGCTGAGGGTAGGGGCGCCGCTCTAGTCTCACGCCATTGCTCTAAAAATATCTGAAATCAGACGTAAACTCTGAGAATATGTCCGAATTCCCTCACTACTCTCTAAACTCGCACCGTATAGAGCGGTTCAGTCCCTCAGTTTGAACAAATGCTAACTTCTGTATTTTTTTTAACAACAAATATGACGTCCCTGCCCGATAGACGTTACTGCCCACAAGTAGTGAGGGAATTCAAAAACAACCTGAGATTTTTTTCATCGTCCCCCTTTTACAGGCAGAACAGCGGACGCCAACAGCGTAACGCCACGACACTCGAAGGCCGAACTTCCCGGCACTCACAGCAGCTACAGCCAGTGCTCCCCCTGCTGGCCAGATGAACAGCCGTCTCCTCTGCAGCTCCACCGGACTCCACCGTCCCTCCGGCCTTCCCCAGAGACCCCCCGACTCCTGTCCAAAAGCTTATCTCCAGCTCCACTCCACAGCAACAACAGCGACGCGCTCCGAGCCCAGCAGAGACGAGGAGCGCTGGCCATCGGCAGAGGGAAGAAGTCCTCACGGAGAACGTACGCTCCTACTGCTCCTTTAGCAGCTGCAGATACTTCACCTCCTCACACAGAGCTCAGCCTGCAACCTTTTTTGAGCAGCAACAGATTTTATTTCAAGGATCTTTTGAGGCTAGGCTAATCTCCTTAATTTTGTTTTAAAAAAGTCCAGTTTGATGCAGCAGGAAAAGATAGAAACACATCTGAACTTGCCGACTTTATCTGCGCTTGAATGATTTGTTTGTTGATTTTACCCCAGAAACCGCATTTTTTTTCTTTTAACTGTTTTTAACACTTTTTTAAAATAAAAAAATTAATGAAATTTAAAAACATAAAAAATTATGGTCAAATTGAAACCTTTGGGTTTTCCAAGATAAAAAATAAAAGGGCATCAGACAGTTCAGTTCAAATATTAAAAAAACTTTAAAAAGTAATCAAAAAATTTAACCAATATGTGAAACCTCTGTTGGTTATCCTTTTTTTTTCAGTCTGTTTCGCTCTAAAAAAACCTCAGAAAATGTCATTTTTTAAAAAACTTTTTCATCAAGTTAGCTTGAATTTCAAACAAAACGGTAGCGTTTCACTTGGAATGATTTACTTGCAGAAAATAAATCTTAAGTTTGATTGAATTTGTATTTTTTCCATATTTAGGTATCATCTTCACAAACGTGCTCCGTCATTGCATCCATGAGGAGTTTTGCATTGATCACGTCTTAATCAAATGATGACGGATCACATTTGCTCCAGTTTCTGTCATTCTTGTTTCTGATGCTTTACGCTTCTTTGCTGTTTGCTTCAGTCATTAATCAGACTTCAAGCTGAAATGTTTGATCTAATTGGAACTGAAACTGACGAGTTCTGCTGGTTTTTATGGATCCTCTAAGAGGAAACTTTTTACCAGAACATTAAACATTGATCCCGTCACCTTCAGTCATTTATTTATTCTAAACTGATGGATTGTTTGGAAAGTTGGAGGTGGGGACTGTGTTGAGTTTTTGTTTCTGCTTTATCCTTTTATCAAAGCTGAAACTAATTCAATCATGGGATATTTCAAGACTGTGCCTTTCAGAACTCTGGCTCCACCCACCAGGTTCCTTCCAGGATGCTTTTTTTGTAAACGTTTGCTTGGTCTTTAAGAGGAACAAACTGGAATAATGCCCGTCTTACTTTGCATTGCTGTTGTTGGCACAGTTTTGATTCATGCTTTCTGTTTTTAACAGCAGGATGGAAGGAAAAAACTCCCAAAACCGAAAGGTTACCGACTATTATCCAATCAGACGAAGCTCGAGAAAAAGCAAAACGGAGCTGAAGGTAAGACACCTGGCCTTTAAGATTCCCTCAACTAACGAAAATGTCGCTTTTTGCTTTATTTTGTCATCTATTTGAAAATCCACATTTCTAAATCACGAATCACATTTCTAGGGAAACGGATTTCTGACTGTAAAATCATTAAACACAATATATTAAAACCAAAAGAAAAAACAATAAATGAAGTGATTAAGCCATTTGAATTCTTATTAAAACAAACAGTGGACTAAAGAAACGTCGTAAAGGTTTGATAATGTTTTGATTTCTTTTTTCCATTTGTTCCATTTTAATTAGTTTAAATGTTAATGCTCATTAAACGGTTTAGAGAAAAAAGTGAAGGAGAAAAAGTTTAATACACTTTTTTATTATTTAAAATGTATTTGTTATTTATTTGTATTAAGCAATCACAGCTAAAAATCCAGCAAAAGTCATTGAATCTTTAAAGTATTTAGAAAAACTGCTTTCAGAAAATACATTTTGTTGAAGAGCAAAAACGTTTCTTTGCAGTAAATCTTTTTCCTTTTTAATTAAAAAAATTTGCAATGCTACAAAAAGTGAAAATTTGCATCTTTTGTTTAAAAAATTGTTTTAAAATCTAAATTTATGAGTGTTAAATAAAGTTTAGCTTAAACTTTAAATATGTTCTAAAAAACTGAAAGTCAAAGTAGATTTGTATAAAATCCAACCACAGAGGTAAATGTATTATAAACACAGCTCTTAATGTGTTCTCTTATCATTTTGTAATGAAACAAAGGCCTGACTGCCTGGGTTTAAAGGCCCCTAGTGGTAACATGGTGAAATGCGCCAATTTTTCTCTTACTTTTGTTTTTAAACGAGCTTCATTCTGGAAGTAGAAGGCCACACACGCCTCACACTCTTTACAACGTTTTGATCAAACGGTGTAAATAAGAGCTGCTCAGGGAGTTGTTTTGTGATATTAGAAGTTATTTCACTGAATATGTGACAAAATGTTCAAATCTTGATTCTTGAAAAACATGATTTTTTTTGGAGTAAAAATTAAAAAAAAGAAAAATAAATTCAAGTCAGAAATTTGCATCAAACCACAAATGAAGGGCTGAACAGCTACAATGGTTTCATTGTTATTTTTAAAAAATTCCACAATCTTCTAGTCTTTGTGTGAATAGTGATATTTTAAGGCAATATATTTCTATCATGTTTGTGACAGACTGTAGGAACAACTAAAACGTAAAGGACATAAAGCCCATGTATCTCAGGTGGATTTACCTGAGAAATGGGTTGTTTGTCTTTTTTTAAGTCAGAATGTGTTGAAGGAAGTTGTGTTAAGATTACAACTTGCTTCTGTCTGCAGTGTGAACGGAAGAAGCTCATTGATGAACTCATCATTGATGGAATTGAGGAAGGAATGGAGGTAAAGTTTCAAGCAGTTTAGTATGTGTGACATCAAATGTGCTTTTCTATTACAACTTCTGCAAATCTCATAAACGACGAGTTTTTACGCTTTCTGCTCCATAGTGACCATTTTATGTTTTGGTTGTCTGGGAGTGACGAACAGATCCATGAAAGTTTTAGAAGAATCAGCAAAAGTAAATGTTTGGATTTCCTTAGCAACAGAGGTTTTTTGTTTATCACTTCCGCATTTCTTATATGTTGGTATTATATGTTTGATATTATATGTGCGAGCAACAGGGGAACATCTCTGTAGCGAGCTCGCCACGCCAACACCAATCAGTCTACAACAAGTAGCTTCCCAATAATGCTCGAGGTGATGGATCAAAACCCTTAGGAGGAGTTACAATTTGTAGAACGTACTAAAGGTTTGTTGTTGTTTGTAATCCAAGATGGCGGCCTCTTCCTAAGGTCAAAGGTCAACTAAACTTAGGTTGTGGTTGTAGACTTAACCTGGTGGAGCGTGCGTGAAATTTTACTCGAACATACGTTTTCTTCACCTATATTGTGCAAAAATGTGAAAATCTCCAAATTTGCCACAAAATTAGTTTGTGGCAGTGGCGATATTTTCACTCAAAAGAGCAGAAAGGAGGAAGAACTGCACAAAACTAGATCTGCTCCTTCACTTCAGGACTGCTGCAGGACAGAATAGAACTTACGTGATGTTCATGCTGGAGAGGAAAACATTACATTTTTAAAGATGTGTTTGACATATTGATGTGTAAAAATATATTTTTTGTTGGACTTCATCAACATTTGGGTGGTAAGCTACATTTCACGTCCTGTTTTGTAACATTTTAATCTTTTCAATCCGTCTATGACCACGTGTAGCCACATCCTTCACATTAAAAGCCCTGCTTCATACAGGAGTGGGAGGTTTTTCTTTGAAAAAGTGCCAGAAGACCCACCTTTAAAATGAATAAAATGATTTTGTGACCATCACATGGACTGCAGTCACAGCGGTAAATGTTTGTGTGCAGGTGCAGTATATAGAAGGAAAGGGGAGGGCCGTGTTCGCCACACGGTGCTTCCAGAAAGGCGACTACGTGGTGGAGTATCACGGTGACCTGTTGCAGATCACCGACGCAAAGAAGAGGGAGGCCGAATACGCGGAAAACCCCGCCACCGGCTGCTACATGTACTACTTCCAGTACCTCTGCAAAACATACTGGTACGACAAAGGAGGAGTCTCTCTGAATGGCGTTTAGCCTCTGACACCCCAGTCATCTTTTGACCTATTTTCAAAGCGTTCCCAGTGGTCTTTTAAATATGACGTTTTCAGCCTAAATCTACCAACCTGTGTGGTTTTCACAGGTGGTTTTCAGTTTCTGCAGAGCAGCAGGAGTTCATTAGAAATTCACCTCTGAGTTGTGGGCGGCACCATTGGTGTTAGGCAACCCCGCCCCCTTCCCTTCCAGTTGCTGAGAGCTTTCTGTTTAGACAATCTCCTGCTGGCTTACAGCCCCTCACACCCCCAACCCAACATTACTGGTGCAACAAAAACCTGGAGCTATCCAGCCGTAGCAGGGAGCTTGTGGCCCCGCCCAGCATATTTTCTACGCCACAAATAGGATCTTTTTCAGACGACATTTTTTCGTCTGTTCCTGATGACTAAAGAAATATCCAGAAATGTAGTTTTAAGCTTCATTTTCTGTACATATGTCCTCCACCATCAGAAAAACGCCTGTTAAAAACGCAGCTTTCCTTGGAGTGCGTTTTGAAAGAAACAAAAACGAGTTTTGTGTTTGAACTTCATTCAGCATCGAGCCCAAAACGTTCCGTTTATCCGGCATTCGTGCTCTGCCTCCCGTCTGATGTGATGCTATTTCAGTCGTTGATGTTTTCGTTTCTGCTTGTTGATGATCCTGCTGCAGCAGCATGTATAGAACATAGAGTCAAAGCAGATTTTCACTTTTGTGCTTATTTTTCCTGAATTGAAAGATTGAAAACTCGTTCTGACGCGTAAACGTGTTTTTGCAGCGTGGACGCCACCAAAGAGACGGGTCGGATGGGTCGGCTGATCAACCACAGCAAAAATGGGAACTGCCAAACCAAACTCCATGACATCAATGGCATCCCTCATCTCATACTGGTGGCCTCGCGGGACATCGACAAGGGGGAGGAGCTGCTGTACGATTACGGAGACCGCAGCAAGGCGTCCATCGCTGCTCACCCATGGCTCAAATACTGACGCACAGGGAAGAGTCCACTCACACTTGTGTTTCTTACTAGCTAGTGTACAAAATGCCTTAGAAACAGAACGTGTTCCTCTTTTGGGACACTTGGCGGGTTGATTTCACGAGGTACCGGTCACATTTCGAACGCGGCCCGTCTGCGCTGTTTGAGGATCTCTGTACTTTTATTTATACGTTTCTGATACATTCTTGTTTGTTTTGCAGCTGCTTTATTTTGTACGTTTTGTACTGCTACAGAACAACACCTCCGCAGCATCGGGCTGGGGGTTCAAGCTCTGCATTTTTTATATAGCTTTTTTTAAATTAGCATTTAGATACGTAGCAATACTTCAATCTTTGACCCCTGAGCTCTTTCTGAATCTGCAAGAACGATGAGATGCAAATGACAAACTCTTTTTAGGAAACACTCCACTAAGTTCAGTTTCTGAGGTTTCCCAAAAAAAAAATCTAATGTTTTCTCACTGGATGAATTGTTGACGTGCAGAAAACTTGTGTTCAACATACAAAAAAGAAATGAATTGTCTGAAAATATCTTTTTTGCTTTAGGGTATATTTTTTAATAAAGCATACATTTGAATTCTCCAAAAGATTCTGCTGAGCTTGGCAGAATTTTCAGCTCTTTAACTCAAAAACATGTTCAGTTCCCAAATCTCCATAACCTCAACTGGCTCACGATGTCAGTTTAAAAACTATTCTTTCAAACATCAGCAGTATTTGATGCTCTAATTAAGTTATTTCTGTTGTTATTTTTTTAAACCAAAATCTTTATTTATTTTCTTTTCTGGGTTTCATTCCAATCCCATATTTATGTCCAAAACATGAAAGCAAACCAGATGATGCGAGATGTTCTGGCAACCCGTTTATCCTTTGAGTTAAGAAAATCTGAAACTCATTCTGAAGAGACGCAAGAAAGAAACCACAAAGAATGCAAACTAACAACTAATCCAAACCATTTATCCTCAGCTTTACACGTCTTAAATTCAACATGATTGGCTTTTCAAAAAATGACTTATACCTGTTCAAGAACATGTTGCATTCCACCCTAATACAACGTATCTATTAGAAGTACTAAACCTTTTTGATGACTTCAAAAATAAAAAAGGTTTATTGATTCTGAATTCTAATTAGTGATCAGCTAAAATGTTAAAAATGACAGTTTGCTGGTTGACTTAAACAAAATACCAAAGAAAAGACAAATCAGTGCTGATCTTACAAAACATGATATAGGATTTTAGAGGCAAATTAAAATGATAAAGCCAGCTAAACTTTGTAGAAATGTTTAAATATTTATAAAAATTCAGTACAAATGTATTCATCACATAAAAAAAAAGCGGGCTGCACAGTGGCGCAGTGGTTAGCGCTCTTGCCTCACAGCAAGAAGGTTCCTGGTTCAAGTCCCAGCTGGGGGACTGGGTTGACAACAGTGTCAACAATGGGGGCCTTTCTGTGTGGAGTTTGCATGTTCTCCCCGTGCATGCGTGGGTTTTCTCTGGGGACTCCGGCTTCATAGGTTCATTGGTCACTCTAAATTCTCCCTAGGATGTATGTGAGTGTGTGAGATTGCGACAGACTGGCGACCCATGAGTAGCCGGGTTAGGCTCCGGCAGCCCCGTGACCCCGAAAGGGATAAAGCGGTTTAGAAAATGAATGAAAAAAAAAAAACCCTAAATGTCACCACTTCAATTACGCATTTTACTTTGAGACAAAAAAAACGGTTTTGGAAAATGTCTATTTTTCTTCTGTTTTGCCTTGAAGCAAAAGTTATATTAATAATAAATATTGGTTAAACTGATTTCAAGTAAGCTAAAACATAAAAACAAAGGGTGAGATGATTTAAATAAAGTTTTGAAAAAGCTATGAAAGATCAGTAGAGGTTAGCTCTGCCCATTGACCCAAACGCAATGGAGGTGTTACATCACCCATAGGAAATACTTTACCCCGAGCTCTGACCAAATGAGGCCCAGTCTCTCGCGCTTGCTCCTGACACGTGACCCAAAGAGTGCTAAACCAGTAGAGAACGATGCACACTGGCCTGTTACCATTATCCAAGACCCGTGAAGAGCCACGCCATATTGGAATGGGATCAAAACAATGAGGCAACGCAATGCTGATGCATGGTTGTGATTTTATTCAAAGCCACACACAGACTAAGATTTACACAAACTGTTGGACTCCTCAATCCGTGTTTATAAACGGGTCGGTAAGTGGGCGACATCGCCACAGATCACTTTCACTGTTGTGTAGGCTGTAAGCTGGTCTTCCCAGAGCTGCACTATGCGTTCGAGAGAGTTATCCACCACGGTCGAGCGAGGGGCAAATGCGTCCGGGGACGCGGCAACGCTGGGCTGGGGGGTCCTGTTCTTCAAGTAGATCTCACCCATTCTCTACATCAGGTTTAAAAGTTTGGGGACCCGAAGTAAAATGTTCTATTATTGTGCATAAAGAACCCAAATCAAGATTGAAAAATCTCCTAAAGGCGTCAGTTTACCGATGAGACATTTTTTAATATGTTTATATAAAAAAAAAAAGAAAATCAAGCTTTATTTCCATCATTTAACCTTTCAGAAAACAAAATAATGGCGTCTGCAAAAGTTTGTGCGCCCTTCAGAATTTACAATCTGCCCCGCACCCTTTGGAAAAGTTGAGACCCGACAGTGTCATGGATTGTTTACCATCATGGTTTGCAAAGACCATCTGATTTCAATCTGAAAGATTGTAAATAATCTGATCATGTGACCTCGCCCCAACAATCAGCATCATGGGTTCTTCCAGCAGTTGTCCAGAACAATGAAACTGAAAATAGTTGATGCTCACAAAGCAGGAGAGGCTGTAAGAAGACAGCAAAGCCTTTCAGATGAAAATATCCTCTGTTCAGAACGTCATTAAGAAATGATCGTCAACAGGAACAGTGGAAATTAAAGCAAAATCTGGAAGATCAAGAAAAATCACAGACAGAGCAGCTCACAGGATTGAGAGAAAAGCAAATCCAACCCCAGGTTTGACTGCAGCTTCCCTCCAGAAAGACCTGCAGACTCTGGAGTTGTTCTGCACTGTTCTACTGTCCACAGATGAACAAATATGGTCTTCATGGAAGAGTCATCAGAAGAAAACCTCTTCTACGTCCTCACTACAAAATTCAACGTCTGAAGTTCACAAATGAACATAGAAACAAACCTGATGCTTTTTGGAAACCAGTTCTGTGGGCCGACCCGGTTCAGATGGAACTTTTTGGCTGCAATGAACGAAAGGTACGTTTGGAGAAGAAAGGGAACAGAGTTTCACGAGAAGAACCTCTGTCCAGCTGTTAAGCATGGAGGTGGATCAATCATGATTGGGGCTTGTATTGCAGCCAGCGGAACAGGAAACATTTCACCAGTAGAAGAAGAATGGATTCCACCAAATTCCAGTAAAGTTTGGACACTAAGTTGATGTCATCTGTGAAAAAGTTGAAGAGAGGATGACTTCTCCAAATGATAATGATCCTAAACACACCTTCAAACCCACAGTCTTACATTAAGAGACAGAAACTGAAGGTTTTGCAGTGACCTTCTGACCTCAACATCATTTTTCCCAGAAATCTGAAAGAACTGGAAGACTTTTGGAAAGAAGAATGGATGAAGAAACCTCAAACATGGATGGAGACTCTTGGCTACAAAAAGCCTTTACAAGCTGTGATACTTACCAAGGGAGCGGTCCAAGGTGCTAACTCTGCAGGGTGTCCATACTTTTATTCTCTGTTATTCTGAAAGGGTAAATGATGGAAATAAAGCCTCATTTTGTTACATATTAAAGAATGTCTAATCTGTAAACTGATGCCTTTAGGAGATCTAATCCTTCTTTTTTTTTTTTTTACATTTTTTACATCCCCACTGTATCAGAAGGACTCTGGCACCTTTCTGGCAGTTTTCCATACGCCTTTCCTCGTCCGCCCGCCGGACGGGGATTCGGCGCTGGACTGTTCGCTTGTCGTTACTGAGGAAATCTGTTAGTTTCTTTTCCTCTGCTTAGTAATCTGCTTTCCATGGGCCGTCTGGTCGGATCTGAGGTCTAACACTCATACAAATACCACCATGGTCATCCTTCATAAACAAAAAACATAGGTGGTCCTGCCAGAAAACGTGGAAAAGTCTAAAGCTGCCATTGACTTTGAATAAAATACAAAATCTTTCTGAACGTTCTCTGTTCTCAGTAAACACACTCAGATCTTCCTAAAATGTTTTCTACAAGTTCTCCCTTATTAGCTGACAGGAATAATTTACTGGGAAAAGATCCTTGCTTTTACAGCTGTCTGTACAACTGTAGCGCGGCGGTGAACTGGCATGTATCCCATTCAATATGGCGTCCAACTTTGCTTATGCAACAAGCTAGCGTGCCGTATGGATGCGTTACTCATTGCGTGCTCCACCATTTTGAATCCGGTTGAGAGTGATTTGTCCGAGTGGGTGGAGTCCCATTTTTAGGGGAACTACAGTCGCCGATCAGCAGGAGCTTGTTCAAGGTCCACAGCCATTCCATTGAAAGCAGGCTCGGGGGTCTGTGGGATTTTGACCTTCCTGGAACCAGAAGGTACTTCCTATTTGGGAACACGATAGAGGAGGGGTTGAGATGACCATTGTTTTTACGGTCAATGCTCTGCCAACAGACCAGCGTAGCTAACAAAAGTTAGCTAACAAAAGTTAGCAAAGCCAGCTCCCTTTTCACGGTTTAGTTAATTCGATTTTAAATTGAGCTTTTTTTATTTTTAAAAGAAAGAATTGATGTTTTTTGTTATGACTTCACAGCAGTTTTGGTAACTTACCAGGGTTAGTCTGGATGTATTTGAAGGTTCGGTTGGTTCTTGGCTAACCGCAAGCCTCTGTTCTGCACGCTAAGCTAAACCCATTTAGCTGTAACTCAGTTTAAATGTTTAAAGGCAGAATCATCATTGCCATACAATAATTTATTGCAAAAGAATGAAATCCTATATTCCAAACCTTTTATTTGAGCTGTCCTGACTTTTGTTTCATTTATTTTTGCAGCTTTTGTTGAATATTTCAGCACTGAAATTGTGTTCATTCAAACGAGCCACTTAAATGTATGCAAGGAAAAGTTTCAGGAAATAAGTTGCCCTCTCTTGGTAGCATTGTTACTGGCCTAAAATGTTTTAAGCTGAACTTTTCTTAAATGTTACACTTGGTTTGATAATCTTTTTAAGTGAAACTAATGCAATAAACATCAGAGGAAGAGATCGGCCTGTTGGTCATTTTAAGACATTATAAACTGACTGTAAAAGCGTTAAGAACATTTTAAGACTTGGTTACAGGCATTGAAAAATAAATATGTATTATGCAAACTACAAAACTGAGAACCTGGTTTGTTTTTACGTCTGCAGGCATGAAGTCGTTTTTTCAGTAACTGTACAGTTTGCATTAAAGGATTACACTGTGACTCCATTTTGTGTCTCCATTTAACGCTTGATTTTTCTTTGTTCTCATTATTCAAATTATTACTAAAAAGAAAAATGTAAACTTGTAGAGGTTACAATCTCTCATTGCTTTCAGGGGAAAACTAAAAACATGATGGATGGTTAAGTTGAGCATCATGCGAAAAGGCTGAAGGATTTGCCAAGATTCTTATCTGAAAGATTCTGGGCAAACTTTAGAGTATGAAATAAAATGAACCATGTTGTATTTTAAACTAATTAGGAAAATGGATGGATGTCTAGAAGTACTTTGCTGATCTATCAGCAGAGTACTTTAATTAGTATACTTGTTGCAGAGTCTTACTCTTACTAAGTACTTCTGAGGAGTTAGAAGCGTTGAAAAGACGACAAACCACAGTTACTGACTTTATTACCACTGAAAATATTTGATATCAGAAAAATGGAAATCCAACACAACTGAAGGAAAAAGAGGTGAGAGAGAAAGCTCTGATTCCCTTCATCATCCTCCTCCTCATCATGCCCTGATGTCGGGTTAAAGCAGCACACCCTTCATTGAACAACAGATCAACACTCAAATCTTTTATTGCAGCATGAATCCATGTTTACACTTAGAGCTTGAACTGAAGCCAAAGTTCAAAGGTTTGGAGCTCTGCTCAAAAACCAACAATTCAACCAAATATTTGGTCTAAAAGACATCAGGATGAAAATAACCACGCCTTCTTTTCTAAATTAAACTGATTTCAGCAAACACACTGTTTTAAAATCATTTCAGAACTTGAGTTTCTGCAAAAGACAAATATAAGCTGCTCAGAATGTGGTTTAAAAAAGACAAAATGATGAGTCTGCATTAAAGGTTGATGAATAAATTAGTCATAAGATACAAAAATATGAAAGAAATGGAGATAATCAAACTCTGAGTTTGCATAAAACAGATCTTTCCTTTTTTAAAACCCTTTTCATCCTAAAGTGTCTGGATTTTGTAGATGTGTGTGGAGGTTCTGGCTCTTGTTCTGATTCCTTCGGTGTTAGCGGTTCTTTTAGGTTCCTTCTGTTCTCAGTGGGTTCTTTCAGTAAAACGAACATTGTGAGAAAACCTAATGACAAAAAGAAACATTTGTGACAAATCTAGGCTTCTTTTTGGAGCGCAAACGTCGCTATGTGAAAAATTCACCAACATTTGTCCAAATCTCACAGGAAGTTTAGCTTTAGTTTAGCAACCAGCTATCGTTTCTATTTTATGACTGACTTGATGTTTTTGCACAAATATTGCTGTGAATGCATTGAGACAAACATATTGGGCTATAGAAATGTAATGGAATTGAAGTTTAAACTTAACTTTATATTTTAACAGACAAAGTAAGAGAAAATTGGCTAGTAACTCCGATCAAACAAACATGCCCGTTTTTTTTTAAAGGATTTGAGCTAAGAAACTGTTAATTAATAAAAAGTATCACAAATATAATCAGTTTAGTGCTTGTAGTGTCAGATTGTGATGTTTTTATTGTGAAACCTTACGTCTGCTCAACCATCACAGAGGGAACTAACATGACAACCCTTTGAGACGCTCACGTTTTGAGGACCGGGATGGTTTTCTAGGAAAACTTCAAAGTTTAGACATTGGAACTCCAGAGCCAGATCCTACGCTCCAACAGACAGTTTCAAACATGGTTGCAGATGTTTTTCTTTATTTCGATAAAATGATAGCTCTTGATATCGTGATAGAACTTTTTCTCGATAATAAAATGAGCCTATCGCGATAGACTTTTATTTTGATGGGTCTGAAATGAACACTCTCCATTCAGAGCATTTTCTCCTCTTTGGTGAGTAAAAGTTAGAGGGTTAGTGACCACATGGAGAGTAAATGTTTGTGTAAACGTAGTCATGTTTATTAGCTCTTCTTCTGCTCCTCTTCTCCTCTACCGTCTGCACGCGAGGTCAACATAACACGCCAGACACAAGCCCCGCCCCCACTGAGGTCACTTCACCTGTGCAGCGTTTAGTTTGGCTGATAGCCGCTAACCTAAAAGCTTTTGCTTTCATTTTCAGTTTAGTTTTATGCCTTTTTTTAGTTTTCTGGGGAAAACTGTTGCATCATGGTCCTTCAGTTAAGTTTAAAGTAAAGATTGAAATCTAAACAACCTGCTGATGACGATACATTTTTCTAATGAGCCACAGAGCGTTCACAAGAAACAAATATAGTTCATTTATATCATGATATATGTCGTTGTCGTCGACCAATATCACGACATCAGAAATTCACTATCGCCCAGCCCTATTCGTTTGTTTTTTTTTACTTCATTCAAAATGCAAAACAAAAAAACACTTCAGAAAGTATGAAGATCTCCTTCAGATCAACAACTTTCAAAACCAGCATGTCCACCTTAAACCAAAGCAAACCTGTCAACACATCGCCAAAACTAAACAGCAATAAAATAAAAAGTTTTAAAAAAAACCAAAATTCTACGGTACAACTGAGGTGAAAAAAAGGTCAAATAAACCCAAACGTACAGCGAAGTATTAGGGCCACCATAGAAGAAGAAAAAGAAACAAATATGTGAGAATAAACGTGTAAAATGATGAGGAAAATGTCAACATTTTACAAGAATAAAGTTGTAGAATTATTATTAAAAAACATGTAATTTTATAAGGGAAAAGTCCTGCCTTTCCAAAACTATGTTACATGTAGCTTTTATTATAAATTGTAGTGTTTAATATGTTTCAAAGATGATCAAACATCACCTGCTTAGTTTATGTCACAAACAATTCAGAGAAATTGGATGGACATCACACTGCTCGAGGATCAGAATGAATCTGATTTATTTATTCTAATATTATTTTCATTAAATTGCAACTTAATTTACAAAAAGCAGGGGTTTTTGTAACATTTTGGCTTTTTTATCATAATTTTGAAATCTTTTCTTCTAGTTTTAGGACTTTTTCCCCAAATTTAGAACTGTATTCCAAAAATATGACGTCTTTGTTCTTGAAAAATGTTGACATTTTTCTCATAATTTACAACATATAAAAAATAATTTAATGAGGTTTTTTTCTCACAATTTTACTACTTTGTTCTCATAAAATTTAGATTTTTTTTCTTCATAATGTCTGACTTTATTCTGGTGAATTTAGTGTTTTCTTTCTCTCATGCTGGCCCTAATATGCAGACGTAAAACTGCAAAAAAAGAAAAAGAATTCCCCAAACTCAAACTACATCCTAAAAGAGTGAAACCATTTTTGTTTCTACAGGTTTTTTTGCAGGGATACCTTTTTACATCCTATAAATAAATCAATCCATGAGGGTTTCTCCACCAAAGCTTCTGGGTTTTTCTGCATGAAGCTGCACAGTCTGAACAATCCTGATGATGGAGTGAGTCATCTAATCATGTTTTTCATTATTTCATCACATAATGCTTCCTCTTTCCACAAACGTTTTTGCTTTTATCGGTGAATGGATTTTTGAAACATCCAGTTTTAGTCCACATCAAATCCTTCTGCTCCCCCCCCCATTCTGCCTGTCAACGTTTAGCGTGTCCTCCTCACAAGAAGAACCTTTTCTCTTCCAGAACATCGTCTTCTGTCTGGAGGGGAGGAGCTTCAGTCCTCACATGTGCTGCAAAGCCTCCTGCGCCTGCTCCGTGTACACGTCGTCCTTCCACAAGCTGAAGCTGGACTGCAGCGCAGCGTTCTGCTGCGAGCTGCGCCGCTTATCGCGCGAGAAGAAGCTAAACCTGCAGAGACCAGACCAGAGAGGGACAGGTGATCTTCTGACAAACATTCCTGCTGGTTTCCCTTTCAGGTGAAATCAAGCCCCCTGCTGGGGGTTCAGGTCAGTCATGCAGCCAGGACTTACAGGCGTTTGATCCCCGACTCTTGCTGTGGAGAGGAGCGCGAGCGACTCCTCAGTTCAGGGGAGGGAGACGAAGAGGGAGTCACGATCTCCTCCTCCGCCTCATCACTATAAAGACAGAAACGCAATGGCTTCAAAGGAGACTTCATCATGTGTGTAAAAACGGGACTGACATGGCTCCAGTGATTTTGGTTTTCAAATGAGCTTCATTCCGGAAGTAGGCCAGCATTATAAATGAAAGACAAACACGAAAATATATTTAGAAAAATCTGGAATGCTTTTCAAATCAGTGTTCTTTAGAACAATCTAAACATGTAAAGACAACATTTTTACTTTACAAATCAACTGTTTTGCATTGCTTTTTGCCAGAGGAACACTCGGAGGGGGGGGGTTGATTTTTAAGAGCAGAAAACATTCAGTCGCTTTTCAAATAGATCAGAGAAAGAAGAAAATACTGTTCTTCACCTTTTGTAGTACAACAGCTCCTCCTGCAGCAGGAAAACTTTGGCCTTGAGCTCGTTCCTCTCATGGAGGACGTCCCGCAGCTCCTGCAGGGTGAAGCGGGGTCTGTTGGGGTCCTTCAGGTCCAGGCCTCCAGTGTCCTCCTCACACAGCGCCTCCTGCAGGGAGAACAGCACCAGGTAACAACAAACAGCAGAAGGCAGAAAGGAAGGAAGGATGGAGGGGGAGAAGCTGGAGGATACCTGAGTGAAATATTGGAACACAGCAGGCATGTCTTCACCACACATCGCCTCCTGGTGGCACATGTCCAAACTACAGGTCAGGCATGGCTGTTTTGTTCCAATACATTAAAGGAAGATTCCTTCATTTAACTTGAACTTTTTTAGTACTTTTTAAACTCAAAAAACACAAAATACTTGTTAAAGAGCCTAACCTGGCTACTCATGGGTGAAGGCAGGGGACACCCCTGGACTGGTCGCCAGTCTGTCGCAGGGGCCACAGTCACACACTCATGCACACTCACATCCACACCTAGGGAGAATTTAGAGTAACCAATGAACCAACGAAGCATGTTCCTGGACGGTGGGAGGAAGCCGGAGTCCCCGGAGAAAACCCACACATGACCGGGGAGAACATGCAAACCCCACACAGAAAGGTCCCCCATTGGTGATGCACGTTCAAGTCCCCCAACTGGGACTTGAACCAGTTGGGGCTCTTGCTGTGAGGCAAGAGCGCTAACCACTGCGCCACATGCAGCCCTTATGTATTAATGTTGTATTAATTTCTTTAAATTAGTCATCTTTGGTCCTCCATAGAATAATAACATGTCCCCTTAAAAAAGTAGGTAAGCAGACTGCCGGTACAAAGCTTTTTCCATCTGCTTTTCAGAAAATAGCCGGTTAACAGCAAAGAAAACCTGCTAACAAACGTCTAGTACGGTTGCACGGTTGACTGTTCATGTGACAAAAATAAACATAAAACAACAGACAACAAGATGCTGGAAGTTTATAATCATCAAGTGTGAATGTTAGTCTAAAGTGGGCGGGGCCTGTCCACACACTCAGTCCCCCCAGACCCCGCCATGGTAGGTGTCGCCCGGAGCAAATACTGATTGTTTCCTATTGTTTTTGTGTGTCAGATTTCAGCAATGTGGGCCTGATGTTTGCTTTTGTGTTTTGCTTTGTTTTTTTCTTAATTACTCGCGTTTGAGGAAAGAATGCCCCTCGTTGGTGTAAAAGTAAAGTTAACTTCATGAAGGTAGTTTTTTAGTTGTAGTTTGATCTTCTCCTGTGCAATAATGTCATGAACTTCGGTGAAAATACCTCCAAATGAGGCTTTTTACAGCAATTATTAGGTTAAAAACATTTGCAGTTAAAATGGATTAATTCGATTAAGTAATTACAGGTCACCATGAATGAATCGCACAAAAAAGTGCATCACGACAGCACTAGATTTGGGTTAGATAAAGAACCAATAAGCTCAGGATGTTTCCACCTTTTGTACTTAAAGTTCACAACATTTCATTTGGAATTTTCCTTTCAACCGGAGTTGCTTGATGATTGTGAAACTCCAGAGCTGTTAGACGCAGAGGGACGTCCGTTAGTCCTGCAAACCTCATGCAAAACCACGTCTGTCGGCTCGTCACAGCATCACACAAACTCAGGCTTGCACTTCGGCATTACCCAAAGAAACACTGCTTCGTCCTCTGCCTCCTCATCCTCATGACCCTCAGAACTGAGGGAGCCTGACAGGAACGGCAAGGTCGGGTCAGACCCAGCAGGCGTCCACTCAGACGGGTCAGGTCTCTGCGACCAGCCCTGAGCAGCTTCACCGCACTGGTGGAGTGAAAACACTTGATTACACTTTCACTCGTGCGGTCACTCTGCACGCGCCTTCAGAAGCTTTTATTTTGAAAGTGACAGTTGACGTCAAACTGAGTTCTGAAAACAAGAAAAGTAAATAAGAAATGACTGTCTGACTGAATGTGAACTGAAATTCTTTTACCTGCTGTAATATTTGAAGCCTGAAGCTTGGATTCTGCCAAAGAAAAGTCTGTTTTTGTTGAGAAAAATCCGTTGATTGATTGTGAGGGAAAAGTGAGCTTCCTCAGACTGTTTCTGCTCTAATGAAAATCAGTTTATTTCAAAGCTCTAAACCACATAAATAAGATTTTAATACAATTTATTTAAAGTCAAATACTCAAAAATGAGATCAATTTCAGAACATTTATGGGAATCATTTTTTAAATGTTTAGAGCACAAAACCATCTTAATACTGAGCAGCAAATTTGAAATGTCAAATTAATCTCACCACTAGAGGGCACTAGTAAAACTCTCACAATGTAGCTTAATTAAAATGATATTCTCTTTGGACAAATGTTTGAGGTCAAAGATTCAAAGTACATCACCTTTTTGAACCAATAAGTGTCACATGATGTCCTTTAGATCCGTTTAATGTCATCAATAATATGAATGTATCCAACAAAAGTTTAATTTAGTTGTAAAATTATAATTTTTTTCAAAAGAAAAGATGACATTTGCTCAGTTTCCAACACCATCCTGACGGCGAGCTTTAGAATTGCTTTACCTCTGCAGGGGACGGCGGCTGTGTTGGAGCGTTCCCTGCGGGCAGCTCTCCCTGAAGCCGTTCCCGTAATCGTGCCACTTCCTGCCGCAGAGCGCACACTTCCTGCGCCTGTGCCTGAGCGGCAGCCTCCAGCTCAACCTTCTGCCCGATGAGCGCCTTCCCTTGAGCCTCCACCACGGAGGTTTTGTGCCGCAGGTCGTGGTTGATTTTCATAAGACGGGACTGCTGCTGCTGCAGCTGCAGAGACAGAGGAGAGGTGATGAACAGCTCCAACAGTCCATCAACTAAAGAGAGAAACAATCTGCAAAACTTCAGATTTATTTATTCATACAGAATCAAATCCGTACATGATTGTCCTAAAAATAGAAGCAGAATGGAATGTGCTTAATCATTTAAAAGTTACTGGTGAGAAAAAGTGTCGCTATATTGTAAACTGAAATGATGCCGATGGCCACAGGGGGGCAGTGCAGCACACAGAAACATTGATTGTCTTTGCATTAGCATGAAAGTTGTGCGTTATTTTTGTTTAGAGAATCACCACTAATAGGAATGATCTAAATGTTCAAAGGTGTTTTTGTCTTTTTCCAAAATGAAAATGTTTATTGTGATTATAAAACTGTTTTTTAAAGTGTTGATTATAAAAACTATCCACAGAGCTTCTTCTTCAATCAGGAACTGTTTTTAACAAAGGGCAGCTCCGCTGAATAACCTACTGGTCGTTTTCAGCAAACAGGGTTAGCATGAGCGTTAGCATATGCGTTAGCATGTTAGCAAGAGCGTTAGCATATGCGTTAGCATGTTAGCATGAGCGTTAGCATGTTAGCATGAGCGTTAGCATGTTAGCATGAGCGTTAGCATGTTAGCATGAGCGTTAGCATGTTAGCATGAGCGTTAGCATGTTAGCATGAGCATTAGCATGTTAGCATGAGCGTTAGCATGTTAGCATGTTAGCATGAGCGTTAGCATGTTAGCATGAGCGTTAGCCCGTAGGATTGGAGCATAAACACAAATACAATTGTGAGATTTTTTAACAGAAGTCAACACATTCCACAAAACCGGATTTTGCAGGAAACTCTTGTTCCTCCTCTTTGAACAAAGACTCATGTTTGTATCTCGCCAAAATAAAAGCCTGCAGTGGGCCTGCTGCCTGAAGAGTCAACAAAGGGGGAAAAGTTTCACCTGAAGCTACAGAGAAACGTATGTTTCTTTCCTTATCGTCTGTGTTTCTGTGCTTTTAGGAAGACAGAAGTTCAGACTTCTGAAAAGTAATCAGACAAGAAGGTCTTATCAGTCAAATTAACCAATCAGAAGGCACCAGGCCTCCACATGGGCGGGGCATCACCCTGAATTATCCTTGTTGGAGTCAAGCAGAAAGGAAAAGTACAATCAATGAAGCTGAAGTAAAATTTTTCAAAATAAGATCAGACGTTCCACCACAATGTGTCTTGTTGAAGAGCAACATGTGATAAAACATAATAAAAACCACAAAGAGGGAAAGAATTGTCTGATTAATTTGATGCTTTTCTTTACAACTTAGAACTAGAAATAGGGAAATGTCTGCTGAGGGTGTAAGCTTGACACACTTTGCAGGTTTTGTTTCAGCTCTGAAATAACAGAAGCTTTTATTTTGTAAGCTAGAGCAGCGGTTCTGCCGGTTTCCTTTGCTTACAGCCTCCACGTCCTCGTTCTTCAGTGTCAGCTCCCGGTCTTTGGCTCGGATCTCGTCTCTCTGCTTGTCCACCACCTCCTTCAGCTTCACCATCACCTGCTTTTCCCTCTCCGTCATACCTGGAACGCACAGGCGGAGGAGAGAGCTGGAGAAAGTGTGCAGACGCGTCCTGGGCCGTCTGCGTCCTGCAGGTGGCCTGAGCACTGAGGCTGCTCTGTCTGCGGCGGATCTGTGGTTCCTCTGTGAGGCTCTGAGAGCTGCTCCAGCACAGAGAAGCTCTTCTTTGTCAGATCTCAACAACATTCTGTTCACAGTTAGTCACTTTTCTGAACACAGTTCTGCAGAAACCAAAATAAAGGCGTGCAGACGTTTCCTCTAAAAACCTGCGCAGGCACAGACCTCATCCGTACTGGACGGGGTATTTGTTTCAAATTCAAATGCCCTTTTTGATGTGGGATGTTTCAGACTTCCTGGTAGAGGTGTCAGAGTGCACGTGCTCACCCTCGTGCCTCTGCAGGTCCTCCTCGTTCATGGCGTCCTTGATGGACATGTTGGAGAGCAGGGCTTTGTTCTCCTCCTGCAGCTGAGCGATCTGGGAGAGCAGATCCTGAGCTTCTCCTCTCCACACGTCCTCCACCCGCTCCAGCTCCTGCAGTCACAAAGCATCCATCAGCTCCACCAACAGAAAGGTGAGAAGCATCCTCATCCAGCAGAAATGAAAGTTGTGTTTAGTTTCCCTTTGGCTCGTGTTATTTCAGGAATCGGTTTTTCTGTCATCAACAGAGGATCAAAGATGTTCGTGGAGGTCAGAGAAAATGTGAAAACATGTCACCAGTCTGAATTTCTGAGGACAGTTAAAAAAAAACGACATTTGAAACTTCCAGTTATAAAGCAGTCTTGCTGCCACAGAGCTCGCCAAAGCGCTTGACATAAATAATAAATGAACTACCTTCACTTTAATGATGAAAACACCAAAAATGAGAACGTCACTGAGAACCAAGACTCATCAACGCTCAGTGCAGATCATTGTTTAGAGATGAGAACTGGACTGAATGTGACATCATTCATAGAAAATTGTTTACTTCTGGCTCCAACCAAACAAAGTCATGTCAGTCGCCATTGTTTCACAATACGAATGCCGCCATTAGCAGCATCAGTGAGCTGTGATCGGTCTGAATTCCCTCACTATTTAGTGCACTAGAATGTCTGCCATTTTTCCAGGTGTCCAAATCTTCAGTCCCAAAATCCAGTGGAAGTCTCTGAGAAACACTAGTGTGCACACATGCGCCCTAAACGAGCAAACGTCGACCACGATGCGTTTGAACAATGTGTCCGAACTTTTTTCCTTACAGTATGTGATGTCACCGATTGCCCAAAACAAAAACCAAAGGACCAGATTTGCATCCACTGTGTTCTGATGATGAAAACTCACACGGTTTACACAAATAAATGTAAATTCCTTTTTCACATGAAACATCAAACACAATGCATTGTGGTCTATATAATCTAGTGAGCACTGGTCTTCCGCTGAGACTTCTGGGAGATTTCTAGGGCACTGATTTTGGATTTCTTGTACGTTTGGACATCCTGGTGAAATAGTGAATGCGTTCTACAGTGGACCAAGTATTGAAGGAATTCCAACACAAGCTTAGCCATTGGTCTGAGACAGTGTTTCTATGGCAACCACTCCATCAGGAGTTTGTTGGAAGGCCACACCCCTACCACTTGAAAGCGAGCTGCACCAAATCTGTCAACATTTTCTACACTGCACGAGCAGGCTCCGCCTACTTTTGTTGAGGCATCTGATTGGTCCGTTTATAACTTAAATAACTTGAACTACAGAAAAAGATGAAGATTATTTCTACATAGAAGTCTGTGGGGGTTTGGCTTCTGGGAGCCAGCGGGTACTTCCTGTTTGGAACGCCAGGAAGGAGCAATGTGTAAAATCAAAACATTCATTTTATTAAACAGATGAAACATTTACAGAAATGCCTTTGAAACCACCTGGAAAAGTCACCAATTTTGACCTTTCTTATAAAGTTTGACTACATTTTTCCCCAATTTACTTAAAATGCTTTACATGATGGAATACAAAAATTTACCTCAAAATCTAGTTTGAGAGCAGAAAAAGGACCCGAGTGTCCGATTCTCCGCACAGGGTTCAGGGTTCAACACAAACCTGAAGCCAAAAAAAAACTCTAAACCGTCTGACTGAACCCTTTCAAAATAAAAGATATTTCTGAAATGATTTCTATATCTCAAAGGAAGGTCTGATTAATGCAAACATCTTAATTCAAAGTTTGATCACTGATGCAGCGTCATGTTCTGCTTTTCCACACGTCTTCAAACAATAAAGGAAGTTATGCTCCGCCCCTCAGACTTTACTCTTCCTGCTGAGCATTTGGTGAGAAATTCCTGCCGGCTCAGAGTTTCCTCTCACAGCAGTCATGAGACCCGTCTGCGAGTGACCCGGTCACCGTCACGAGAAGCTGACATATGAACTGTTTATAGCTGTGGGCGGCGCCTGCCCGCCACATTCACAAACAACCCAGATGTGATTTGGAGCCGTGAAAATCAATGATTCTTTATCTGACTGGATCTGCAGGAAAATGAAAAAAACCGACAAGTTTTCATTCATCCTTTTTAGAAGCATTTCAGCATGAAGCGTGACATTTCCTTCAAAATAAAACTCACAAAAGCAGACAGATTTTCCTCATTTCCTGCGTGCAGACATCAGGAATGGCGTTCTATGTTTGTAAAACGACATTTCATAAAAATGTATTAATCTTTGAAGAACCGGGACCCTTGAAGTCCTGAAAACACACTATGATCTCACACAAAGCCGCACACCTATTGTGATCATGTTTCTGCACAACCGTCCCGGTTTTCTGCACAACCGTCCCGGTTTGCTGCACAACCGTCCCGGTTTTCTGCACAACCGTCCCGGTTTGCTGCACAACCGTCCCGGTTTGCTGCACAACCGTCCCGGTTTTCTGCACAACCGTCCTGGCGAAAGTTTGATGCAACGTCTCCGTTCAGAAACTGGAGCTCTGCTCTGTTTTAGATCATCAACTACTGAAGCTGTTGATGAGTTTTTTCCCACAGAAGCTGAAAACTTTAGTTTCACGAAAACCAAAATGTTTGAGACAATTCGAACGTCCCATAGAAACGATGCTGCAGTTTTCCAACTTCAATTTAAAAGTGACTAAAAAAATCCCTTCATTTGTAATGCTATTACGCTTTAAAACAATTTTATAAACAATACAGGAGCAGCTTCTGTTTGGACACGTTACACCTTTCTTTGATTTTTTTCTTTCAAATTAACCTGTCTGTGTGGGGTTTGCATGTTCTCCTCGGTCATGCGAGGGTTTTCTCCAGGGACTCCGGCTTCCTCCCACCATCCAAAAACATGCTTCATAGGTGAATTACTCTAAATAAGTGTGTGTGTGTGACTGTAGTCCCTGTGACAGACTGGCGGTTCAGAAAAAAAAAAGAATGAATGTTTAGTACATGCATCAAGTATATTTCATGCCTTTTACATATATTTAACCGTGATTTAACTCTCATGACAACAGGTGCTTTGTTTTGACTTTTCCAGAACATGTTTAGTCTCGGTATCTTTCCACCGTCCAGCAGAATGACCATTTCAGCCGCCAGAAGGACAGACACATTGCTTTTGTAATCTGGACACCACGTCCTGATGGACACATATCACAAGTGATTAGAGCGTGAGCCGCGCCTCCATGAGCACCTGAATAACTTTTTAAATAAATGGGTTATTTTTCCAAACCAGGTCTTTGTATCTCACTTCCTCATCAACCGACTCAGGAGGTTAGCAGAGGGCTAAATCGACAAAACTAGAATGCTTTATTAAAAAAAAAAAAAAAACATAAATATGGATTTTTACGAGAAAAAATGTTGAAAAAATTGAATTACATTCTTTTCGCATGCAAAATCAATCAAATGCAATGCATTGTGGACTCTATTTGCTAATGTAGTGAGCAACGATAGTTATTCGTGGAGGCTTCTGGGTAATTTCTAGGGCCCTGGATTTTGGAATTGTAAATTCGGACAGAAAGCTGGCAGCACTACATAATGCATAATTATGTTGTTACATAACGTAAGTAGTGAAGGACATAACCTTAATGGAGGGGGCGGGCCAAAGGAAGCAGTGTGGGGCCCACACACCTGCCAATCAAACAAAAACTGCCCCAAATAGGCAAATACATGGGAGTTGTTAACTAATCTAAACAGAACAATGACATGGGGAATGTGGGCGGTCACATGACAAGAGGCGGGATTAATCACCATGACGTCTGTGTGACGTCAAAACCTGCTGCAAATCAGACACGCGGCTCTGAGTTCCTGTCTGACCGCCCAGCTGTTGGACAGCAGAGTTTAGTAAATCAGAGTGACCGTTGACATTCATGCCAGTGATGACGTAGAATAACTTCCGGGAGTGTCTGACTGTGTCATTGAGCGCTTCCGGTTCTGGCCGGCTCTGCGTTCACACCTGTCGGTGCCGCTTCTCCTTCTCCAGCCGCTCCATGCGCTCCAGCCGCAGCCGGTCCAGCTCCAGCCGCAGCTCCTCGGTCTCCGGACTCATGCTGCTGCGGCTCACCATCACCTCCAGGATCTCCAGCACCCGAACCACTTTGGGCATCAGGCGGGACAGAGCCTCGCAGCCGTACTGGTCTATGATCCGCTCGAACTCCTGACCCACCACGGCGGCGATGTCGTACACGTCCATCACCGTCAGGTCAGCCACGTTCTTCTCCAGGGCCGAGCCGGCGTCCTCCATGTCGGGATGCGGTGGCGCTCCCCGCTTTCCTACAGCGGTCCCTTCGCAACAACAAACTTCCTTCCGACCCAAACAAGCCGCCAAGTTCCTCTCTGCGGCCGAAGACCCGCGAACTGGACCCGGCGAGCCGTCACGCGGCGGGAAACACTACACTGAGCGCGCGCCCGTCGCAGCCTTCGTGATGGTTTAGTCCGGATAAATATCGGCGGTGACCCATCGCTGTCCCACCGCGGTCTCTCCCAGCAGCGGCGGTCACCATGCTGGAGACTTCCGGCCACCGCGCTTTCACAATAAAAGCCAATCTGGAAAAATAATGGTCAAAATGTGTTTGAGCAACTTTGAGTTTTCATTTATGCTATTCTAAAAACCCACTACGATAAAAATTGTGTTTTTAACATACTCTTGTAGCATTTCTTTGCTGAGATAAAGAAAATTAAGTTTTAAATGTCTTTATTCAAATGGTTGTGAATCAGGAGCAGATGAAAACATGTCATTTGAAAAAGATTGTATTTGTGATGAAGCTGCTACAGTAAGACACACTGCCCGCTCCATTCTGATGCATTCACTTGCTGACGGCTAGATTTACATCTTTGCTTTCTGAGCTGGCATCTGAAGCTCCAGTATTGCTCAACAAAGGATTTTTTACATTTTAAGATGGCAAAAAACAGCATCATGATAATTGAAAGTGTTGTGTGTTACAACTGTGATATTATTGGCGACCACAAGGGGCGCATGGTTTTCAGAGAATGGTTTTGTGAGTGGAAAGTGTGCTTAAGGGAAAAGAAAGCTTCATGTTGTCTTCATGAATAAAAATGCTCCTAGAGCCACAAACACAACGTGTTGATCCAGTGTCTGCTGAGCGGCGGAGGTGACGCATATGCGAGTGCTGGTGACTGAAGGATGTCCACGTTGGCTAATGAACCAGTAGCGTGTTGGCTGCTGCATGTGTCTTCTAACCTCCAGACTGCTCGTCGGGGAGGACTGAGTATCATGGCTGGAATGATTGGACCATGGATCCATTTGAGGAGTCCGGGGTGCAATGGACGACCTATAGAGTGGTTTGAACATTTTGTTCTCGCAAAACCCATGGGATCGTGGACGCTAAGAAGATCCCAATGTTACTGAGCATGCTGGGTCCATAGACTTATGCTGCTGCACAGTGAAGCCTGGAGAGATGACTTACAGGGGCATAAG
The DNA here is from genome assembly GCA_014656515.1 of Oryzias celebensis. Classification (NCBI taxonomy): domain Eukaryota; kingdom Metazoa; phylum Chordata; class Actinopteri; order Beloniformes; family Adrianichthyidae; genus Oryzias; species Oryzias celebensis. The sequence continues at coordinate 482,396 of BNCR01000012.1, forward strand.
TGATGTTCTGCAGAACCATTTTGAACCATTGGTGTCCTGTGGAGGGGGCTCTGGGAGTATGGGGTCCAGGGAGCCTTACTGAGGGCTGTCCGGTCTCTATGTAACCAGAGCAGGAGTTTGGTCCACATAGCCGGCAGTAAGTCAAACTTGTTCCCGGTCCATGTTGGACTCCTGCAGGCCTGCCCTTTATCACCGGTTCTGTTCATAGTCCTTGTAAGCACAGCCAGGAGCCGGAGGGGGTCTGGTTTGGGATCCACAGGATTCCCTCTCTGCTCTTTGCAGATGATGTTGTCCTGTTGGCTTCATCGAGCCAGGACCTCCATCACTGGAACGGTTTGCAGCCGAGTATGAAATGACTGGGATGAGGGTCAGCAATAAGTCTGAGTTCATGGTTCTCAACCAGAGAAATGTGGTTTGTCCTCTCTGGGTGGGTGGAGTGTTCCTTCCCCAGGTGGAGGAGTTTAAGTATCTTGTGGTCTTGTTCACGAGTGAGGGAAGATCGGAGCGTGAAATCGACACGCGGATTGGAGCAGCGTCCACCGTTATGTGATCGCTGTATCGGTTTGTTGTGGTGGAAAGAGCTGAGCCAGAAAGGCTCGGTCCCCCAGGAGGAGCTCGGAGTAGAGCTGCTACTTCTCCACATCCAGAGGAGCCAGTTGAGGTGGTTCATCTGAACCAGGTCATCTGGTCATCAGTGTGTTTTTTCATGCACGTCTCTGTATTTTTATGGATATACTGACTTTTATTTGTGTTTTACATGAAACAACAGGCCACAGTTCAATTTTTAACTGCTAATAAAAAACGCTGCTTGTTCATTTTTAGAATAAAAGTAGGCTACCTAAAGGATGACCACACAATTAACAAGTTTCAACTGCTATAAACACTTCTGAAATCCCAACATCCAACGATTTGATTTGACGTGCCCTCATAACATATTTATTTTAAAAACAAGTATTTAACAATTTTCTAGTTTCCACATTTAAAAAAGTCTGTTAGTATTTGATCAAAATAGTCTTTTTAAATGTCAGAATAAAAATGACTAAACCATAAATCACAATTAAAAATAAAGAAATACTTTAACGATTTTTACAGAAAGTTTTTTTCCCCTGGTGTTACGTTTTGTTTATCACAGTACAAAGTTAAAATGTTTCTCTTCCTAATACATTTTTGAGACTTCATTGAGACTTCTTTTATTTTGAAGGCAATAATTCTTAATTCCGGTTTGTTGCCTCGTCGTTTCCACAGAGGTGGTACTGCGGTTTCTATTGCGCATGCCTGAAAAATTAGAAGTGATGAGTTTACTTTGGGAGTGAATGAAAGGACAAAGAAGACTTTAAATTGAGGTTGTTATTAAGCTGCTCAGACAACAAAACCATCAGTTTGATTACAAAAATAATACACATCAATTTACTTTCAAATTTGACTCAAAAATTGCAATTAATTAGTACATTTTAATAAGTAAAAATAGGTTAGCCTTTCATTTTTCAGGTGATTGTGAAAGTCATCGACTCAGACTCCTGTCCTTTGGTCTTCAGGATTCTCCGCTTCCAGTTTCTCCTCGTTTGAACTGAAATGAAGATAAAGTTCAGCGTTAAACATCCTCAGCAGGACAGAGGAGAGGGTCTTGGAGGGAGAACTTACCGCGTTCTTCAGCAGGTTTCCTGACTTGGAGAAGATGCTGGGTCTCTTGAAGGCAGGTTTGGATGAATCTGAGGTGTTCTGCTGAGCAGCAGGTTTGGCCTGAGCGAGGCTGGATGTGAGCGATGAGGGCGGGGGGTAACTCTGTGCTGGGTTAGGGATATACGGCTGAGGCGGGACGTAGGGCTGTGAGGGGGTGTACTGTTGTGAAGGGGTGTAAGTTTGTGAGGGGGTGTACTGTTGTGGGGGGGTGTAAGTTTGTGAGGGGGTGTAAGTTTGTGAGGGGGTGTACTGTTGTGGGGGGGTGTAAGTTTGTGAGGGGGTGTATAACTGAGGCTGCACATAGGCCTGTGTAACCTGGGGGGTTAGGGTGTTTAAATAGGGCTGGGTCTGCCTGAAGGATGGAGGTAGTGGAGTGGAGTCCAGCAGAGTGGGGGGTGGCGGTGGTGGGAAGCTGTCCACTTCCTCCTTTAGGTTGGAGGCGGGCCCAGACGCCCCAAGATCGTAGTGCCTCTTCCTCAGCTCGCCCAGACGGATCCGTTCCTGTTCCAGCTGGTTTTCCAGCTGCAGCACTTTCACCTATGAGATCCAAAGCACGTCTTCAGGAAGTGTGTCAGTTATACATGAACAATTTATATTCCTGTTATTTAGAGCATGACGCATTCATACAAAATAATAAGTCAAACTGCGGTTTTTCATTGGTCATATCTCCATAGCAACCATTTCATTTTCTGGAGGTGATGAACAGATTCATGTCCTTTTTAGACTAATTGGCACAAGGAAACGTTTTTAAGCAACCAAGGTTTTTTATAAACCCCGCCCACTTTCCTAAAATGGACATATTGCATGCTATGTTGTTTCATTCGGCATGAGCCTACCAGTGATGTATTCAAATTTCACAATATTCCAGTAGAAAATGTGCGCTCAACAAGAACATTTTACTAGCCCGCCACACTTACACCGTTTAAACTTTGAAATCCCACATTTTTCCCCAGTAGCTTCCAAAGGATGCTCGAGGAGTTGGGTAGATTTTTTTCAATTCAAAATGGCAGCCTCTTACTGAGGTCAAAGGTCAACAAAACTTTGGATGTGGTTGTAGAGTTAAGCTGACAGCATATGTGTGAAATATCATGAAGATCACTTGAACAAAAGTTTTCTGTTCTCATTTGGTGCAAAAATGTGAAAACCGCCAAATTTCCCACTTTGCCATAAAATGACCACTAAGCCATTGGTCCTGTGGTCCTGTGGTCATCCCATATCAGTTTCAAACTTCTTTGGATTCTCCAACACGTTTTCTGGCTTTGTTAGTGGATTTTGAAATGTGATATAGAGTCCCATAAGAGATCTTGGCCCGTTCATTTTTCTGTGATATCATCACCTTTGTGTGTTTGTGTGTGTGTGTGTGTGTGTGTGGGGGGGGGGGGGGGGGGGGGGGGGGGGGGGGGGGGGGGGGGGGGGGTGGTAAATGGCGTTTACTTATATAGCGGGTTTTTACCTTCATCAAAGGCCCAAAGCGCTTTACAGTCACGGACCCATTCACACACACACATTCACACACACACATTCACACACACACACACATTCACACACCCATTCATACACTGATGGCGGCGCCGCTGCTGAACACTGGCACCAACCTTCCATCAGAGGCAACGTGGAGTTCAGTGTTTTGCCCAAAGACACTTCGACACATGAGCGGGCAAGGCAGGAATCGAACCTGCAATCCTTCGATCACAGGCGTGCGTGTGTGTGTATGTGTGTGTGTTTGGATGTGTATGTGGGTGGGTTTGTGTGTGTGTGCGGGTGTGTGTGTGTTTGGATGTGTGTGGGTTTGTGTGTGTATGTGTGTGTGTGTGTTTGGATGTGTGTGTGGGTGGGTTTGTGTGTGTGTGTATGTGGGTGGGTTTGTATGTGTGTGTGTGTGTTTGGATGTGTGTGTTTGTGGGTGTGTGTGTATGTCTGTGTGTTTGGATGTGTATGTGGGTGGGTTTGTGTGTGTGTGCAGCTGTGTGTTTGGATGTGTGTGTTTGTGGGTGTGTGTGTATGTGTGTGTGTTTGGATGTGTATGTGGGTGGGTTTGTGTGTGTGTGCAGCTGTGTGTGTTTGTGGGTGTGTGTGTGTTTGGATGTGTGTGGGTTTGTGTGTGTATGTGTGTGTGTGTGTTTGGATGTGTATGTGGGTGGGTTTGTGTGTGTGTGTATGTGGGTGGGTTTGTATGTGTGTGTGTGTGTTTGGATGTGTGTGTTTGTGGGTGTGTGTGTATGTGTGTGTGTTTGGATGTGTATGTGGGTGGGTTTGTGTGTGTGTGCAGCTGTGTGTTTGGATGTGTGTGTTTGTGGGTGTGTGTGTGGGTGTGTATGTGGGTGGGTTTGTATGTGTGTCTGTGTGTTTGGATGTGTGTGTTTGTGGGTGTGTGTGTGTGTGTATGTGGGTGGGTTTGTATGTGTGTGTGTGTGTTTGGATGTGTGTGTTTGTGGGTGTGTGTGTGGGTGTGTATGTGGGTGGGTTTGTATGTGTGTGTGTGTGTTTGGATGTGTGTGTTTGTGGGTGTGTGTGTGTTTGGATGTGTATGTGGGTGGGTTTGTGTGTGTGTGCAGCTGTGTGTTTGGATGTGTGTGTTTGTGGGTGTGTGTGTGGGTGTGTATGTGGGTGGGTTTGTATGTGTGTGTGTGTGTTTGGATGTGTGTGTTTGTGGGTGTGTGTGTGGGTGTGTATGTGGGTGGGTTTGTATGTGTGTGTGTGTGTTTGGATGTGTGTGTTTGTGGGTGTGTGTGTGGGTGTGTATGTGGGTGGGTTTGTGTGTGCAGCTGTGTGTTTGGATGTGTGTGTTTGTGGGTGTGTGTGTATGTGTGTGTGTTTGGATGTGTATGTGGGTGGGTTTGTGTGTGTGTGCAGCTGTGTGTTTGGATGTGTGTGTTTGTGGGTGTGTGTGTGGGTGTGTATGTGGGTGGGTTTGTATGTGTGTCTGTGTGTTTGGATGTGTGTGTTTGTGGGTGTGTGTGTGTGTGTATGTGGGTGGGTTTGTATGTGTGTGTGTGTGTTTGGATGTGTGTGTTTGTGGGTGTGTGTGTGTTTGGATGTGTATGTGGGTGGGTTTGTGTGTGTGTGCAGCTGTGTGTTTGGATGTGTGTGTTTGTGGGTGTGTGTGTGGGTGTGTATGTGGGTGGGTTTGTATGTGTGTGTGTGTGTTTGGATGTGTGTGTTTGTGGGTGTGTGTGTGGGTGTGCGGTGGTGAAAGCAAAAAACAAATCAGGTCTTTGTAGTCCTGGACTGCAGGAGGACATCAAAAAACAAGTTCGTTGATTTTATCTGTAGATCCTAATTGCCTTTTCAAATATTAAAAAAAATAAAAGTAGTAATAATAAAAAAGAAGCTGAAAGCTTTGTACGTTAACTCGTCTTTCATGATCATTACATGTTACATTTTTTCTCAATTTTCAATTTTGTATTCACCATCCACATATTTTAATCCTAACAACACTTGTGGTGAGGATCTTGATGGGCTGGAACCAAGCCCTGACATGTTCATATAAACAGTCTAAAGTAAACGGATTCAGAAGCTTTTATTTTTTAATTGGGAAGTAGGCTGCAAAACCCATAGGTGACATCAGAGATGATCTGCCCAGTCATACTGATATTTAAATAACTTCTCTGTCAAACATTCATAATTTTGTACTTTATTTGAATATTCTCTAAAAAATATGTTACTGTACTCTGCATGTCAATTGGAGATTTCAAAATACGTGTTGTTATGAAGCTAAAATGTTATTATTTTCTTATGCAACATGAGGAGATGCTGCAATATTGTTGAAGTCAGGATCTATTTCATCATAAACCAGATGAGGAAGAGGGTCCGCTTTCTGATTCACAGGTCTTACCTGAGCTTCCATCTCCTCCTTCTTCAGCTTGATCAGAGACATCCCTGAGAAGTCCATTAAACCTGTAAAGCATCGAACCTCATGTTAAAACTGGTCGATGTTTCCAGGTGAGAGATGATCATAAGGTCTGAAACATCAGAGCTGCTGAAGGAAGCCTGGTTTGGACACGAGTGTCCTTAAAACTCCTGGTGTCTGCGTCTCACCGTGGTCAGAGATCTGCATCTGCCCGTGTTTGGTGGAGGTGACAACCACGGCAGCCATATCGTTCACGTGCCGCGACGCCTGCTGTAGCGTGTTCAGCTTCTTGTTGCTGCGGTCAGCTTTCACCTGGAACATCAGCACCCAGTGAGAACCATCGAGGTCCAACAAAACAACTTTATTTTTGACGCTGTAAACTGTTTCCTGTAGCTGTTGCTCTGGTGGCTCAGGTAGAGATGGTTTGTACCTTGGATGCTGCAACCAGCTGGGCAGTGCTTCCAGCAATCTCGTGAGAACATGCGATGAGTTCCTCATACATTCCCTTTTCACATACAACCCGGTCAGCAGAGTCTCTGCAAACAGAAGACGCAAAAGTCACGACACGCTTCATGGTGAAACGTCTTCTAGAAGTAGCTGCTTGTGGATGCTCACAGCAGCTGAGTGGCTCCCCATCCCACAGCTTTGGAAGCAGAGATCAGGCCTTCAGTCCAGCGAGAGTTCTTGGCATAAAACTCAGTTGTGGACGCTGCCCCCTGCAGGCAACAAGCAGAAACCAAAACCTTCATCGTGTCATTAATTTCATTAAATTTTTGTCATTTAATTTTTTTTTCACATGTTTGGGTGAGTTGTGTTGTGGTGGTTTAGTTGTGTTTGGGTGAGTTGTGTTGTGGTGGTTAGTTGTGTTGTGGTGGTTAGTTGTGTTTGGGTGAGTTGTGTTGTGGTGGTCAGTTGTGTGGTTAGTGTGATATATTTTGTACAGGTTAGGTGAGTCATGGTTAGTCAGGTCAGGGTTTGGAACAGTTCGGTGATGGTGAGTTGTGTTGTGGTGGTTTAGTTGTGTTTGGGTGAGTTGTGTTGTGGTGAGTTGTGTTTGGGTGAGTTGTGTTGTGGTGGTTAGTTGTGTTTGGGTGAGTTGTGTTGTGGTGGTCAGTTGTGTGGTTAGTGTGATATATTTTGTACAGGTTAGGTGAGTCATGGTTAGTCAGGTCAGGGTTTGGAACAGCTCAGTGATGGTGAGTTGTGTTGTGGTGGTTTAGTTGTGTTGTGGTGAGTTGTGTTGTGGTGGTTTAGTTGTGTTTGGGTGAGTTGTGTTGTGTTGTGGTGAGTTGTGTTTGGGTGAGTTGTGTTGTGGTGGTTTAGTTGTGTTAGTGAGTTGTGTTTGGGTGAGTTGTGTTGTGGTGGTTTAGTTGTGTTTGGGTGAGTTGTGTTGTGGTGGTTTAGTTGTGTTTGGGTGAGTTGTGTTTGGGTGAATTGTGTTGTGTTGTGGTGAGTTGTGTTTGGGTGAGTTGTGTTGTGGTGGTCAGTTGTGTGGTTAGTGTGATGTATTTTGTACAGGTTAGGTGAGTCATGGTTAGTCAGGTCAGGGTTTGGAACAGCTCAGTGATGGTGAGTTGTGTTGTGGTGGTTTAGTTGTGTTGTGGTGGTTTAGTTGTGTTTGAGTGAGTTGTGTTTGGGTGAGTTGTGTTTGGGTGAGTTGTGTTGTGGTGAGTTGTGTTTGGGTGAGTTGTGTTGTGGTGAGTTGTGTTTAGGTGAGTTGTGTTTGGGTGAGTTGTGTTTGAGTGAGTTGTGTTGTGGTGGTCAGTTGTGTTTGGGTGAGTTGTGTTTGGGTGGTCAGTTGTGTGGTTAGTGTGATGTATTTTGTACAGGTTAGGTGAGTCATGGTTAGTCAGGTCAGGGTTTGGAACAGCTCGGTGATGGTGAGTTGTGTTGTGGTGGTTTAGTTGTGTTTGGGTGAGTTGTGTTTGGGTGAGTTGTGTTGTGGTGAGTTGTGTTTGGATGAGTTGTGTTGTGGTGAGTTGTGTTTGGGTGAGTTGTGTTGTGGTGGTTTAGTTGTGTTTAGGTGAGTTGTGTTTGGGTGAGTTGTGTTGTGGTGGTCAGTTGTGTGGTTAGTGTGATGTATTTTGTACAGGTTAGGTGAGTCATGGTTAGTCAGGTCAGGGTTTGGAACAGCTCGGTGATGGTGAGTTGTGTTGTGGTGGTTTAGTTGTGTTTGGGTGAGTTGTGTTGTGGTGGTCAGTTGTGTGGTTAGTGTGATGTATTTTGTACAGGTTAGGTGAGTCATGGTTAGTCAGGTCAGGGTTTGGAACAGCTCCGTGATGGTGAGTTGTGTTGTGGTGGTTTAGTTGTGTTTGGGTGAGTTGTGTTTGGGTGAGTTGTGTTGTGGTGGTTTAGTTGTGTTGTGGTGAGTTGTGTTTGGGTGAGTTGTGTTGTGGTGGTTTAGTTGTGTTTGGGTGAGTTGTGTTGTGGTGGTCAGTTGTGTGGTTAGTGTGATGTATTTTGTACAGGTTAGGTGAGTCATGGTTAGTCAGGTCAGGGTTTGGAACAGCTCGGTGATGGTGAGTTGTGTTGTGGTGGTTTAGTTGTGTTTGGGTGAGTTGTGTTTGGGTGAGTTGTGTTTGGGTGAGTTGTGTTTGGGTGAGTTGTGTTTGGGTGAGTTGTGTTGTGGTGGTTTAGTTGTGTTGTGGTGAGTTGTGTTTGGGTGAGTTGTGTTTGGGTGAGTTGTGTTGTGGTGAGTTGTGTTTGGGTGAGTTGTGTTGTGGTGGTTTAGTTGTGTTTGGGTGAGTTGTGTTGTGGTGGTTTAGTTGTGTTGTGGTGGTTTAGTTGTGTTTGGGTGAGTTGTGTTGTGGTGGTCAGTTGTGTGGTTAGTGTGATGTATTTTGTACAGGTTAGGTGAGTCATGGTTAGTCAGGTCAGGGTTTGGAACAGCTCGGTGATGGTGAGTTGTGTTTGGGTGAGTTGTGTTGTGGTGGTTTAGTTGTGTTTGGGTGAGTTGTGTTTGGGTGAGTTGTGTTTGGGTGAGTTGTGTTGTGTTGTGGTGAGTTGTGTTTGGGTGAGTTGTGTTGTGGTGGTTTAGTTGTGTTTGGGTGAGTTGTGTTTGGGTGAGTTGTGTTTGGGTGAGTTGTGTTGTGGTGGTCAGTTGTGTGGTTAGTGTGATGTATTTTGTACAGGTTAGGTGAGTCATGGTTGGTCAGGTCAGGGTTTGGAACAGCTCGGTGATGGTGAGTTGTGTTGTGGTGGTTTAGTTGTGTTTGGGTGAGTTGTGTTGTGGTGGTCAGTTGTGTTGTGGTGGTTTAGTTGTGTTTGGGTGAGTTGTTTTGTGGTGGTCAGTTGTGTGGTTAGTGTGATGTATTTTGTACAGGTTCGGTGAGTCATGGTTAGTCAGGTCAGGGTTTGGAACAGCTCGGTGATGGTGAGTTGTGTTGGTTGCTTTGGGTTCGTTGTGGCCCCGCAGACTCACCCTGCCGCCTTCTACGATGTCCTTCTGTAGGTCAGTAGCAGCTGTCACCAGGATATGAACCGCCTGTAGAGAAAAACACAACAGACTTTTACTTTGACAGAATTTACACAACACGAACGAGCGGACAAAGTTGTTACCTTCATCAGATCAGAACAGGATCCCAAAATGCTGAAAAAACAGAGTAGAATCAGACACTGTTCATGAACAGAGATGAAGACGTCCAGATCCACGTACCTCTGGTTGACCTCCAGCTTCAGGCCGGTCGTGTCTCTCCTCGTCTGTGTCAGAATCTCCTGGAAAACCAAGACGATAAATCAGCTTCACAGAAATCCGTTCTAATAAATGCATTTTAAAGATGTCTTACTGACAGAGAAGTGCATTTCTATAGAAATAATGCGTTTGTCCTTACGTCCATGCGCAGCACGGCCTCTTCAATGGCCGTGGACGTGGCCGTCATCTCTTTGTCCACCATGGTACCCAGCTCTTCTTTCAGCACATCCTGTCCTTTTGGCCGCAGATCCTGAACCAGAACCGGGCAACAGGGGGACGTTAGAATGCATTGCCATGGCAACCAGGGGCTTCTTTCATTAACCATTCTGTCCCCGGCCGTAGCAAAATAACACACTCTTTGAACTACCGGAACTCCTCGACTTTTCACACAATCGACATAAATCCATCGGATTCTGAAATGCTGCATATCAGCGCAAAGCTGCTGTTCTCATCGTCTGAATCTGTTGCAATTATGACATTTTGTAATCAGTGTGAAAGAGTTGCAGTAATTCCAAAAATGTAAACAGTGGAGCAATAGCAAAGATGTGAAAGGGTTAACGTGTGCAGATGTAAGCGCAAACTCCGGTAAATGGAGGTTTGAACGGTGTTGTGAGGAATGCATCCCATTACAGAACAAAAACACAAAGTCTTTTCAAATCTTACAAAACATTCACACAATAAGGGTTTCCTGTCATCAGCTGCATCGTGGTCATTCCAGTGAATGGAATTCCTGAAGGTTATAATAGCATGCATTGACATTTGCCGTTCTGACATAAACCGCGGGTGTAACGGCGGTGTAACGGCGGTGTAACGGCGGTGCAGCGTCGTCCCGGTCATACGTCATACCTGTCCCATGGTGAGGATGCGCTGGACGCTGTAGCGAATAGCAGACGCGTTGGCTTGCGGTAAACTGGGCTGGAATTTCAGGTCCTTCAGGAACTGCAGGCATTGATGGGCGCAATCCCGGCAGCTGTCGCTCAGACCTGCAGGACACAAACGGCGACAGGTGTACGCTGGGCCCGGAGCTTCAGGGGCCACAACTCTGACTGTCTTACTGTCGGCGTGATCCACGGGGGCGGAGTGGGCGGTCGCCGCTCCATTTACAATCGTGTCAGCGGCCAGGTGGGAAAACTGCGTGACCGCTCTCAGCAAGCCGCTGGCGTCTGGAGACGACAAACAACGTGAGAACAGAGAAAACAAGGCCGCGCAACACCAACGGCGCCTGACCCACCGCTCCGGTTCCCCAGGTAAACCAGGTGACTCTGCTGCAGTTTGTCGATGGATCCCAGAGTGACTTCAGCTCGATTCACCAGATAATCTGAGAGAGAAGCGAACCATCACGGAGAAGTTTAAAAAAAGCTCTTTCTGTCTGCAGAACTGCAAAAACATGAGGAATGTTTGCAGAAACGGGGAACAGAAACAGATCTGCAGAAGAAGGAGGAACGTTTGTTTGTACTTTTCCTCAAATCCAGATCAGAAACTCTCATTTTCAATCAAATTTCCCTTCATTCTAAAATAAAGTCATCAGAACACAAATTTTGAAAACTTGTTGTTTTCAAAATAAAAGTTCAGGAAGAAAAAGTTGAAGAAGCTTAACAAACAAACAATGAACAATAAACTGAACTAGTTTATGAAACAACAACAAAAAAACTTCATAAAGCAAAAAGAAAGAAAGATGTGTTTCAGGTAATGGAATGATCTTCAGCCACGATTCAAACAGGCTAAATCAGAACACACGTTTAAAACACGTTTAAAAATGTTCAAAAACAAGAAGAAATGTTGATGCTCAGTCAACCTTTGCAGAGAAAATGTTCGTGCACATTTTTCTACTTGCACGCTGCGGGCGACAGGCTGTAGTGAACACTGGAGAGATGCAGGGCTTTGTAGATTTGGTATTTTTTAAACCCCTAAATCCTGCAGACGTGACAAGGAGTCCGTTTGTGCTGCTCAGGTGATGCGTGCGCGCTTGCATGCAGCCTGACTGTTGAAAATGAGCAAATCAGACAATCACAATCTTTGTGTACGTCCTACACTCCATGTGTGCAGCAGTTGCGGACGCTCAGTAAGGAGCCAGAACTCACACCTTACTAACGATTAGCGTGTGGCGTAAGGACGCCGTAAAACAGCATCAGCTGTTCGTCAGCCGCTCCTCTCTATGACCCTCCACGAACCCGGACAACCCAAAAACCGGCAGCACCCGTACAGGTCAAACCCCCGCACGGATGTGACTAAAGCCTGAAAGTCTGAGCCGCTAGCTTTGTGGATTCGGGATGTGTGTGTGTGTGGAGTGTCTTTACCAGGAGAGCTGGTACAGCGCACGTGGATGGGGTCGTCCAGTTTGGCCACAGCGTCCAGGATGATGCCCTCGGCTTCCACCACCGCACACTGCAGCAGAGCAAACTGCTCGTTCTGCAGCTGCTGGGCCAGCTCAGTTTCTCTGCAGGCCTGAGGAGACAAACTGGTTAACGGAGGCATCAGAAGGATCGCAGGAACTCAGAGGTGCATGGGGTCACCTGCTGGTGCAGCTGAGCCTGCAGGCTTCCCAGCTCCATGCTGCTCCTCTGCCTCTCCTGCTCCAGGGAGCTGTGCTGAAGGTGGGCCTGCTGCCGGAGGGAGTTCAGCTCGGCCTCCTGCTCCCGAACCGACCGCATCAGCGCGTCCTTCTCCGCCTGCAGCCCAGCAAGCGTGCTGCTGAGCTGAGTGCCGCTCTGAGGGGAACAGTGCGGTCGGTTAGTCCGGTTAGACGCGCTCGATCATCACAATGAACAAACCCCACAAAGGAGGGGAAATCTCCCACCATTTCTTTGCTTTGCAGTGCACTGTTTGCTCGGGTCAGTTCTGCTCTAGTAGAGTCCAGCTCTCTTCTCAACCGATCGATCTCCTGCTTCTGCTCAGCGTTGATGGCGAGCTAAGAATCCAAAAATCACATTCCAGTGAGATAAATACTTGCCGGATGTGGTGGAGGTGAGGCGTCACCTTGCGGGTCCTTCTGTCAGCGGATACCTGCTGCTGCAGCTGAGCTTTCAGCGCCTCCAGCTCCCGGCTCATCCGGTCCTTCTCCAGGTCCAGGCAGCTCTGCTGCTGCTGCGTCTGCTGCCTCAGCGAGGAAAGTTCTGTGTCCTTCTCAGTGGCAGATCGCAGCAGCATGTCTCGCTCGGCCTGCAGCGCCGCCAGGGTGCTGCTCACGCGAGATGCTTCCTGAGGAGGTTCAAGATGTGAAATGAGTTTTGGATACTTCAGGTATCTGGACTGTTGACCCTAAGTGCTTGAAGTTCTCCACCTCTGTCCCCTGTAGTCTCATTGTTCCACCAGTTCTTCTCGTTATCAATTCAGTTTTATTTATATAGTCCAATATCACAGCTGTCTCATTGGGGTCATTTACACACAGATACTCCGTCTTACTGTTGACCTTCATTCCTCTCCTTTCCAGATGAAACCTCCACCTCTAGATGTTCCTCCACCTGCTCTCATGCAGATCACAGTGTCATCGGCAAACACGATGATCCACAGAGATTCCTGTTTGTCTGTCCATCACCACAGCAAACAGCTGATCTTTGGTGCAGTTCCACCTTCAACTCCTCTGGCACACCGACGGAAAATCACAACTCTCTTCTCAACCCTTGATTATCAGCAAGGTTAATATCGGAGCCTAAATTTGTTATTTAGACTTATATCGGGCCAAAATATCACCAGCATTGTCCTGCCCACGGCACCATCTGATTGGTTATGCAAACCACCCACAGAGAGGAGGCAAAGCCAATAAGAAGCTGGCTTTGTAAGTGAACTTTGTGATGGGCGTCACTGAACAGCTGAGGGTTCCTCCTCACCGTTTCTTTGTTCTCCAGAGAACTGCGAAGGAGCGCCACCTCTGCCCTTTGGTCCTGCAGCTCTTTACTGAGGCGCTCCACCTCCTGCTGCTCCTGCCGCACCTGATGGAGGACAAGCGCCATCAGTGAGCGATCAGTGGCATGGCACAGGAAAGGGTCAGAAAAAAGAGCTTCACCCTGTTCTGTTTGTCCCGTTGCAGGCTTTCCAGCTCCTTCTCTAGGTTTGTCTTGGTTCGGCGCAGATCGTCCTGCTCCTGCTGTGAACTGCACAACATCTTCACCGCCTCAGCGTTCTTCACAGAGACGACACAAATCAGAGACAGTCCTCTACTGGAGTTTAGAGAGTGAATGGGAGCACAACAACCTTCTTACCTTCTTCATTAAGTCAGCGTGGCTGGTAACGAGCTCTGCGTGTCTTTCCTTCAGCTGGGAGAAGCGAAGCTCTGCAGCCTGAGCTCTGCCTGCAGACAAGAAGCAGGAAAAAAGTCACACTTTTAGACATTCAGACGTGCATGTCTGTTTCAGGAACCAAAACTAACCGTCTGCCTCCTTATATCCGATCTGAGCCCCGACCCCAACGGCATTCGCCGCTCGGAGAGCCTCCACCTCCATCCTCAGGTGCTCGTTTTCAATCATCGCTACCTGGTTGTGAGTACGCTGCGCATCCAGCTCAGCTTCCAGGTGGCTCAACTGAGTCGTCAGCTCGATTACAGACTTCTGAGCCTGAGGAAGAGGAGAAGGGAGCTCGAAGATTAAACACTGGCACACACAAATGCAGCCTGATTGGCTGATTTATCTGGAGGATCAGTGGGATTGGGTTTTTTGAACACATTCTCTTGTGTTGACTTAAAGATCCATTTTTCCAACAAGATTAATTCCAATCAGCTGGTGCATCATGCTTCAGGTCAGGGGTGTCAAACTCATCTTGGTTCAGGGGCCACATTCAACGCGTCTGATCTGAAGTGGTCCTGGAGCTCCGTCTGATCTATTTCTGCTGCTGAATGTTTGATCTTTACTTAAAACTGCTCTAATGTCAAACGTTCTGTACTGGAAGAACGTAGGAACTACAAACTTTCCTGTGCCTTTTTACGGCTATCCGTAATTCAGCTTTTTAATCTTTCTACTTCAAACCCGAACAGCAGATGAATTTGGAAGACTTGTTTTCAAAAATACTTGATGTTTAAAACAATTCACTGAAGATTTCATCAACTTAGTTCACATTTTTAAACCCACATAGATTTGAAGTTTTCTGCCTTTTCCCTTCAGTGAGTTTAGTATTTAGTTTTATCATTTTAAACATGAATGTGTTTACCTTTATATGTGCTGGTTTTCCAAATATTTTAACAAACTGATGATTATCCAGAATGAAGGATACACTCTTGAATATTGAAATGTCTTTTAGCATTTTTCCCATCACATTCACCAAGAAGCATTTTTATGCTTTTTGTTGATTTATTTTCACTTCCATAAAACAACAAAAACAGAGATTTTTCAAAAGATCAAATTCATTTATTTAATACCATTAGCTACTCATTGATCAGAATTGATCAAGCTTTAGCTGAGAATTTTCTTTGCTGACATGTCAGCTTTGACATTTTTAGCTAATCTATAAGCAATCCGCTTTAAATTATGCATTTGTATCCTTCAAGTTACAAAAGAAGGTTATTCATCATTTATAATCTTGTTTGTTTGACAGTTTTTATTATATATTTGTAACAATATGCATTTAAAGTTTCTTGAAATCTAATTTATGCTTTTATTTTTAGATGTCAGGAGGGGAAAGTGGAGGGATTTTGAGTTCTGCATTCATGTTTTCACAGACAGGACTGGCTTTAGAATTGCCTTCCCCTTGTAACGTGTGTGTGTGTGTGTGTGTGTGTGCACTGTATAAATTATTGCAAAAGAGGCTATTTATGGGTAAAAAAACACTCACAAGAAGGTGGCATCACCTTTAATTATTTTTGTTCATTGTTTCCTTCTTTTCTAATCACTGTATTACTTTACATGACATGGGTTTGTTGTATCTGTGTTTTGTAACCTTTTTTCCATAATATTCCATTATTTTTAATGCTTGTAATAAATTAATTCCAACTAATTACTCCACACAAGAACACATTTTCTACTCAGGACTTTGGTTCAATCATCATTTAGCTTCCGTTTTGGAGAATTTTGGCAAACGTTTGGCACTCCTATTAACCTGTTGAAACATTTTTTTACATTCTAACTGAACCTTTTTGTTTTTAGAAAGAAATATCTAAGATCTAATGTTCATGAAAAACGACTCATAAAAACAACAACTCCCATGTTTACTGTAAGTCTCCGGTAACAGCTCAAACACCGAACCGAACCACCAGCATTCGTACCTCATCCTTGATGATCTGGATCTCTGGTTTCAGCGCTCCCATCTCTCTCCTCCACACATCAGTCTCAGTTTCTATGAGTTCAGGTGGAACTTCAGGAGCTCCCATCTGGCTGAGCAAATAGTACTGCTACCACAAAAACCACAAAAACTGTTAGCATGTCTGCTGAGCAAATCCTTCCTTTTCACGCAGATTTGCGCATACCTGAGGCATTTGGGGCATGTCTCTGAACTCGGGGTGAGTCTCCACCTCCTCTTCGTGATAGTCCTCTCCTGGCATCACAACCACCGGCTTTTTATACTCCGCCAAAGCTGCAGCTCGCAGGAAGTTTGGAGGTTCCTGTGACGTGAGAGCAAACAAAAGGAAAAGTTGAATTAACAGGAAACCCTGAACGAATGAGTATGGAAGCTTGTGACACCTACATCTGGGAGATCTGGAATCTGGATCACACTTTTAAAGAACTCCATCTCCCTGGCTCTGTTGTAAAACTGTGCAAGGCTACGAAACAAACACAGCTGTAAACCAAATACGGCAAACATGAAGATTTTTGGCCCAACAGTGAAGACCTACCTCATGAAAAGGTCTCGAAACCTCTCTCGATGTCCAAGAAGAACATCCGGAGATATACCTGCACCGGAAATAAGGATGAAGAAGATGCTGGACGTGATACAGAGTGATCAAACAAAACCAGGCAAAAGGTTTTCACTCACGACTGTGAAGCTTAAACAGCAACCGGACAGAGAAGTGATAAAGGAAGCTGCTGTCCAGAATGAGGGGGATGAGGGGAGTCAGTCTGCACTGGCCAGCTGAGGTGGTGGATTTGGCTCCGTTAGCGTCCAACTGACGAAGGACTTGAAACGGGAAGAGGACAACAGCACACATTTAAGAGCAGCCCATGTCAATACTGGTCGCTGCTGCCTCGGTGGGGGTCTCGGTGTGGGGATGACCGGGATTTCTCCCTCCTTTCTTTTACATTCCATCATCCACCTCAGCGTAACATGAACATTCACCTGAGCACAGGTATCTGCTCACCTTAGTTTACGTGACAGAATGGAACACTTTACACGTGTTGGTTGGTCTGCACATGTGTGTGTATGAACTGGATGTTGACAAGTTTGTGAAGACTCTTGGAGCCAGCAGGTATGTTTGTAACATCTGAGTGTGTGGACAGGCCCCGCCCACTGTAGACTAACACACACATGATTGTAATGATTATAAGCTTCCAGCATCTTGTTGCCTGTTGTTTTATGATCCCCCCCCCCCCCCCCCCCCCCCCGTTATCATCCTCTAATTTCTAACCCCCCCTTCTTCCCCTGCCTTTTGTGCTCTTCTTCCCGCTCTTTCTTTTCCGTCCGATCCAACAAAAAAAAGAACACAAACATAATTTCATATGAATAAAGTTTTGCTTAAATTATAACAAAGGTTTATACAAATTTACACCTTGTGTGAACAAAAACTTCTAACCCTCATTGTAACAGTAAAATCTGTCCACAACAACAAGCTCTCAGCTCATATCTGTTTGCTCAGCTGTTGGGCAGGACAAGTAAAAAACAAAATGCTAGACTTAAGAAATGGGTTCTTACCATGCTAACGATAGATTAGTATGTGCCAGTGTTACCTTTGTGTTTTTGTCCCACTGTTTATTGTTTTATTGGTTTTATTTATAACAGCAGAGTCCATACTTTGATGTGGCATTTGGCCGATTGCTTACATTTTTATATAAAGCAGCGACGCAGAAGTACCAATGCAAATGTTGGGGGAGATCCAGCACAGGGGCTCAATTCTGATAAGCTGCATTAGCTGTCATTGACTCAGAACCATAAATGTAGCTTTAAGGTGTTTACATTTCTATGGGGTGAAGGTAAAATCACTTTGACATCAAGTGTTGTTGGACGTGAGGCCTGGAAGACGTGCTAAGTGTTGCTAAGCGTGTCAGTTTGAAGCTAATAGTTCCACTGCTCTGTAAACCACAGAGTGAATGAACACCAGCAGGATTCAGGTCTGACCTGTCTCAGCCATCTTTAGTCCAGCATCCAGGATATCCAGAAGCTCCTGGGTCATATCTAACCTGAAATATATCAAACGGAAACAAATTTCATTCCTTTTTGTCCTTAGAAACACTCAGTTCTTATTTCTGCTGATTTTTTTAAGGAGACTCACACTTTAGTCATGTCAGTTCCAGCTTCCCTCTCCAAAGTGTCATCAGTAGCCTCCATATTACCTGGAATCACCTTGTGCTGTACAAGACATCAAAGACATTTCTTACATTTATCAAAATTGACCAATTTTAATGCAACTTTACATCATTTCAACAGTTCTTACACAAATCCCCCCCACTAAAGACAAGGACTTTAAGTAAAACACTGCACCAAAACGTACTATTGAACGCATGTTGTTACCTTAGCGTGAAATTCCATTTTCAGGTGAAGATATTTGGCGTACAGAGCAACAATATGGCCGTATCGATCATGCAAGTTTCCCTGGAAGAAACCAATAACAATCTATATCATCATCATTTTGTGAGAAAATGTCTAAATGTGATCGCTGGAAAAAACGTAAACAGCTTAGAATAAGAGATTATGTGTGTTTGGGAACAACATTAACAATAAGAGTTTTCTTGTAAATGTTTTTCATTTGCATATGCAATTTCCTTTGGGATCAATACAGTAATTCTCTCTCTGTCTCTGTCCATTTCTAACAATATTTATAGACGTCCTTTATAAAACCTTATACCATGGTCCAAGTGAATACTCAATTCTGACTGGCTGCAGGGTGTCCATCAAAGAGTAATAATGGTCACCTAAAAAAGAAGTTTTGGTCACATAGCCTGAGTGTTCTTTATCAGGGATAGGCAACTCCAGGCCTTGAGGGCCGCATTCCTGCATGTTTCCCAACATCCCAGCTGTGCCATCTTCTAATTGGCTGAACACACCTGAACCAGGTAATCAGTCATGAGTTGGGCTTGGATATCTGGAAATCATGCGGACACTGTGGCCCTCGAGGCCTGGAGTTGCC
Source organism: Oryzias celebensis (assembly GCA_014656515.1). Taxonomy (NCBI): domain Eukaryota; kingdom Metazoa; phylum Chordata; class Actinopteri; order Beloniformes; family Adrianichthyidae; genus Oryzias; species Oryzias celebensis. Next base: position 500,819 of record BNCR01000012.1, read on the forward strand.
AATCTCTATGTTAAATGATTGCATAAACCCCAGCTTGTAACCAGAATAACATAAAATTGGAATAAGTGTTTATACATCACTTTATTGTTAATTAATAAAATGTATTAATAAAAGAAATGGAAATGATCATTTCTGAAAATGGGCACAATGAAATGCATTGTGGGATATTTCCCTTACATATTCATCAAACCAGAACATAAAACAAGAATTGTGTTTTTTTCAGACTATTCTGATAAAAATGTGACTTTCACTGCCACTTTGTTCAGTGCTGCTGATGCAAATTTACATTCCAGTAAAGATTTGAACCTTTTAGATGTAAGCCAGGCTAATTCGTTATTACTCTGTTTTCTAGGTTTCTTGGGACCATACTCACCCAGAGAACACCCATGTCTCTGACTGTGCGGCTGTGTCTGTGGGAATCTACAACACTCTGTGGATCAACCAGAAACAATGACGGTTACGTCTCATCATCACTTGCAGATCACGAACAGAAAACAAGGAGGATACTGAACTGACATTTCGGTGCCCGTCTCTGAGGACTTTGTGCAGCAGATAGCAGAACTTCCAGCTGACCATGGAGTTGCTGGACACCGGTAGGTTCACAGCGTAAGACCAAAAGGTGGTGGCTCCGGTCTCTTTATGGGTTCCCAAAATGATGTCTTTGAAACGGTTATGGAAGCTCTCAGCACTCAAGAAAAACACAACCTGAGGCAAAAATAGTCTGTTCTGCCTCCTCTTTAATGATTTTTGTTCTGATGAAATATAGTTGTTGTAGTTTTACTTTGATATTAAAAATCAGTATCAGCTCAGTTTGCCCAACAGAACTAAGTCCAACGCAGCTGCAAAGACGTGATGGAAATTAGGTCTACAAAAAGGTTCATCTAAAATCAATTAATTCAGACAAACAGCATTGAAGGTTAAAACATCATCTTCCAATGAACAGGACAAAAATGTTACAGCTAACCATAAATGTATACTGTACATTTACATTTATTACTATTCATAAAATTGGATAATCTTTTCAACTATGAAGTTTTTGTATGTTTAAACATCTTTGTTCAAGTCAGCTAAGTAAAAATGTACCCAAACCCAGACATGGTCAAAGACATTGGCCTTGTCCGAATTCTGTCACTAAAACGTTACAGCCTGTATATGTTGGAGAACTATGCAGGACCCTTGTAATGCATTTCAGACATATTGTCACTACAGTTTTTAAAATTATTTTCAACAGCAAATATGATGTCACCAAAGTAAAAATAAAAAAGTTTTACAAAGATTACGGTTGTGTCCAAATTCCTTTACTACTCACTACATAGTGCACTATTTAAGAAGTTCACCATTTTGTAAGGCTGTTTTAATTTACATTTGCAAAATCTAGAAAACCAGTGTGCATCGATGCTCACTAGAATGCCAATCATAGACCACACTGCATTTGAGCAGTTTTTCACATGGGAAAAATATATTTATATAAATTTTTTGTAAATCGTCAACGTTTTCATTGACAGAACTATTGATAAATATTACTTGTAAAATGTTCATATTTATTAGGTTTTACTTTGGGAAAAATATGTTAAAAAATTGTGATTAAGGTGTCAAAGTTGCTTTTAATTCCAGGGCACCGGGTAGTCCTGCACCATATCCAGTGGGGAACGAAAGTTCGTGCCCCCCAGGTAAAAAGTTCTATTATTGTGCAAAAATAACCCAAAGAAAGATTGAAACATCTCCTAAAGGCATCAGTTTATAAATAAAACATTCTTTACTATGTACAAAAAATCAAGCTTTATTTCTATTATTTACCCTTTCAGAATAACAGAAAACAAAATGTTCACAAAGCAGGAGAAGCTGTAAGAAGACAGCAAAGCCTTTCAGATGAAAATATCCTCTGTTCAGAACGTCATTAAGAAATGAGAGTCAACAGGAACAGTGGAAGTTAAAGCAAAATCTGGAAGATCAAGAAAAATCACAGACAGAGCAGCTCACAGGATTGAGAGAAAAGCAAATCCAACCCCAGGTTTGACTGCAGCATCCCTCCAGAAAGACCTGCAGACTCTGGAGTTGTTCTGCACTGTTCTACTGTCCACAGATGAACAAATATGGTCTTCATGGAAGAGTCATCAGAAGAAAACCTCTTCTACGTCCTCACTACAAAATTCAACGTCTGAAGTTCACAAATGAACATAGAAACAAGCCTGATGCTTTTTGGAAACCAGTTCTGTGGGCCGACCCGGTTCAGATGGAACTTTTTGGCTGCAATGAACAAAAGGTACGTTTGGAGAAGAAAGGGAACAGAGTTTCACGAGAAGAACCTCTGTCCAGCTGTTAAGCATGGAGGTGGATCAATCATGATTGGGGCTTGTATTGCAGCCAGCGGAACAGGAAACATTTCACCAGTAGAAGAAGAATGGATTCCACCAAATTCCAGTAAAGTTTGGACACTAAGTTGATGTCATCTGTGAAAAAGTTGAAGAGAGGATGACTTCTCCAAATGATAATGATCCTAAACACACCTTCAAACCCACAGTCTTACATTAAGAGACAGAAACTGAAGGTTTTGCAGTGACCTTCTGACCTCAACATCATTTTTCCCAGAAATCTGAAAGAACTGGAAGACTTTTGGAAAGAAGAATGGATGAAGAAACCTCAAACATGGATGGAGACTCTTGGCTACAAAAAGCCTTTACAAGCTGTGATACTTACCAAGGGAGCGGTCCAAGGTGCTAACTCTGCAGGGTGTCCATACTTTTATTCTCTGTTATTCTGAAAGGGTAAATGATGGAAATAAAGCCTCATTTTGTTACATATTAAAGAATGTCTAATCTGTAAACTGATGCCTTTAGGAGATCTAATTCTTCTTTGGGTTCTTTATGAACTATAATAGAACATTTTACTAGGGATGCCCACATTTTACATCCCCACTGTAGGATTTTAGTAGTTAGGAAGGGAATTAGGACTTCTGAATTCAGTGTTCTGATGATGAAAACGTGGCTGATTCATCAAAAATACATTTACGGTAATCTTTGAAAAATGAAAAATTGTTCAAACAAATGCATTATGGTCTACATTCACCAATGACAGAGATATCTGGGAAGTTTTCAGGGGACTGGATTTTGGAATCTTCAATTGGGAGACTCAAAAAAAAAAGTCCAACACTTTATATGAACTAACTAGTGTACAGTGAGGGACTTGGGACAAAGCTGTTGTTTAGCTTTTACCAAGAATTGCCTGTTAACCTTGTTAGCATCATAGTTAGTTTTGTATACCTTTTCATCATTGGTGAGTTTCCACGTAGATGCTCATATTTTATATTTGTGGCTTCCTATTGTCACTATTCAAATAACAACTTTATTTTTAATCAATCGAAAAATTAGTTTGCAAAAGAGATGAGTCAGCATTCCTTCAGATCCATCTACAGCAGTGCAGTTAGCACGCTAGCACATGTTTTCAGTGTGCTTACAGCTTTAACCAAGGGGCTTTTGTGCTACTCAAACTTTTAAACTAGTTTTTAAGCTCAGCTCAGTTGATGTCCTACATTCATCGGCAGTCGCGCTCCGAGTATTTTTTGTCAGTCAAACTGTGAGACACTTGCAGTAGCTAGGAGAGATTAGGGACTGAAAAGATAAAGAATGGTCACACAAAGAACAAGAAATGTAACATTGATGGTTTCCAAGCTGTTGAAGCCCAATGCAAGATGAAGTTAAAGGTCTGAAGTCACTTGTATTCTGCCTGTGAAAAGAAATTTGACATCAAACGTCAAAGGATACTGCGCACATATTTCTCCTTAGGTGGGGTTTCAGTTGTGGCCACAATTTTACTGAGGCTCTGGAGCTGAAAAACATATTTAAGAACAGATTGGAAGAAACACAAGGCAAATCACAGATAAACAAACCTCAGTAGAAGACATCCTACAGATGCTCCAAGTCATTCCAAACTAAATGCTGGGTACTGTAAAATTAGGAATTTGTATAAACTTGAAGCAAGTTCTTTTAAACCTTAAAACTGCTCTAATCACATGCTTTTATTAGGAATACACCAGACTATGTGAAATGATTAGCTATCAATAGAATACGTTACATAATCAGCCTGAAAATGTGAGAACCTACAACATTGAATACGTTTTTTAAGTTATGTCATGAAACTTCGGGTTTGGGTCATTTTACTTTTTACAACAGTTTCAACGATGTTGTTGGAAACAGAAAGAAATGAAACAAAGAAAAGAGTAAAAAATTCTTACCTGTTGTTTACCGAACTGTTCTTTTTCTGCAGCCAAAGCTTTTTCCGTCTTATTTTCACTTTTCTCTTTGGTTTTTGCTTTGCTCATATTGTCAACTTAAGGTCAGATTAAATAATAAAAAAAGATCCCAATCTTGAAGCTCAAATTTTTAGGGTCACTCCTTCAACAGTCCTACTCACTTACTAAATGAATCCAAATAAAACAGATAGAAAAGACTTATTTTATGCCCAGAAGAAACCAATATTGACAACTTACTGTTACAATATTCTCAGCTGAGTTGAAAAATGTCTAAAATTCCTGTCGAAATCCCAAAAAGGAACAACACAACATCCAGTTTAGGAGATGAGAGAAGCAATGAGAACTGCACATACTTCCTGAGTCACCAGGTAAATCTGGAGCCAGTGAAACTGGAAAGTCGACACGCCACTCATCCTTCCTGTAATACTGGTTTAAGGCACCTTCAGTGTAAAGTCAACTTTGAAAAAGGTTTCCAAATGGCCTCTTTGCCCATGTAAGCTGGAGTCAGAAGAAAATAGCATTACATAAATGCAGAAAATATTAATCAAAACTTTAAAAGTTACGTTTTTTTAATGGATCATTTGTTAACTCTCTTGATGAAGCTAAATATGTGATAACAGCTTATTTTTTCCCGTGTGGAGTTCAGAGGTCATGGTTTGGTCCTGCATCTCCCTTTAGGGAACACCACAGAAAAGTCCGTTCTTCCCGTGTTCCCGGCGCTGCACTGTGATGAGGGCAGGCTTTGGGTGGAATTGGACTCGCCTGTTGGGGAAAAAAACAAAACGTAGTTGGATCTTTTCACACCCAAACTAAAGCATTTTACACCCATCATGCCACGCCCTGTGAAAAAGAAGGTCTCTGTGAAGCTGCTCTACCTCGGCCCGGGAGGTGCCCAGGTAGATGGATGGTGCTGAGGCGACGGAAACCCTTCCGGTTCACATGGTTGAATGGTTTCACAATCACCAGTGGGAGGTAAAGAGCTGCAGCGTCTGGAGTTGGTTTTCTCTGAAGAAACCAGGAGCTGGTCCATCAGCCACTGCAGAGAAGATCTGGACAGATGATCTCCTCCCTGACGAGATGCACAAAATAAAAATCTAGATTAAAGTAAAGATGATTGAATATGCCAGTACTTTCCAAAAAAGTTATTTTCACTTTATTAGTTTATACATGTTTTTAAATCCTCCCAAAGCAGAAAGGTACACAAATACGACAAATTACTTTACTAAAAGTTATTATAAATACCTGAATATACTTTGAAGTGTACAAAAAAAAAAAAATGTAATGTTAAAAAAGGATCCATTACATCTTGCTCTGTTGTCTTCCTAAAGTCGACGTATATAAACTAACACACAAAAATACAAGTAATAAATGTCCAAAAATACAGGAAATGTACAGTGAATACATAAAAGCACATTTAAACCAAAGAGGATCCTCTTTGTTCTTATGATTTTTTACCATCTTTAACAACATAGCTCTCTGTGTCAGCCAACTTCAACCGAATGTGGCTTCTCAAAGTGTCAACAACACAGCTGAGTGGTATCTTTGATGAATAATTTAGTTTATTCACAAAAACAGTACATCTATAAGTGGAATTTATAAACGTTAAAGTCTTCAGGACTATTGTTCTGACCCCATAATCTGATCACAGATGACAGTGACTTTAATGTTTTATTGGCTTTTAAAAATCCTATCAAATATTTAATATGACAGGTATTTTATATCTCACCTGCATCACGTGCAAAAATCATAAAACAGTTTAGAAAATGATGAATGAATGAATGTGTGGGCTAAAAGAAGCTAAATGATGCTCAATGATCCTCAATTGTTTAAGATTTGACATGGAAAGCTAAAAAACAGGATTTGTAAACAGAAACATAAATATATAAATAATAAATATTAAATATAAAAACATTAAGCATTGCTAAAGAATTCCTAAATGCTAAATTAAATCCAGAAAATGTTGATAAAAATGCTACATCAATTTCAAAAAAGCAGTGACAACATTAGCAAAGCTACAGAATAATAACAATAACTGACAATAATCTGCTTAGCATGGCTCAGAAACTCATACCAACAGCTGAACAAGAGCAAAGCAAATACATCATAAACAAAACCAACAACGTTAAATGTACTGTTAAAAAAGAACTTCTAAGATTTTAGGGCTGAATGACAGATCAATAACCCAAACTAAAGTCAATGGCTGAGGTCAAATCAGGGTTAGATTAAAGCCCCACTCTGATCATCTTCCCATCTATGTTCCTGCAGAGCAGCACGAGTTCAATAAAAATTCACCTCTGACTTGTAGTTGGGACTGTTGGCGTGTAGTAAGCCTCCTCTCATTTCCCATCGTCCCTTGGTTTACACTCTCTCCTCCTAGCTTCCAGCCCCTCACAACACCAACCTAACATAATCAGTGCAACAAAAATGCAGAGCAATGTCTGAGCTATCCAGCCGTACTGGGGCGGAGCAGGGAGCTGTAGACACACCAACGCATTTTCCACGTCACAAATACGATCTTTCATCTGCTCCTGATTTATAACGATTTGAATAAAAAGAAATACTCAGAAATTATATTTTAAGCTTGTTTTTTTCATACATGTCCTCTATGATCAGAAAAATGTTAAAAACACCAAAAACAAAGTTTTCATTAGAGTGGGTCTTTCCAAATGCTAAAAGGGAGCAGGTGAAGAACAATAAAAGGATTTTATGAAGATGAAACCAATAAGCTGTTTCTGCTATTTAAATGCATTAACAGCTGTTCGGCTCGGAAAATTTAAATTGGTGAAAGTTTACTGAATACGTTTCAAAAGGAAGAATTTCAAAGAAAAAGAAGAATTAAAAAAAATGAAGCCAAAGACCCACATCTACAGCAGAACTGATCTCAATTGTTTGAAATGTTTTGACTTTGGATGCATTTCATTTCAAAAACTATTTAGACTAAACTGAATCTGGATCATTTTGTAATTTAAATTTACAAAATTCCAACAGATAAAACAGGCTTGACTTCATTTTAACATGTGACATAATCCTCACACCGCTCTGCTGTTTGGCTTCACAACATCAGTTATTCAGACACCCAAAAAGGTTGAACAAACTCTAAAACGCCTTCATCCATGATACAGACTTAGAACCATGAGACCTACAAGAAGGAAAAATGTTGCCAAACCAGAACTTCTTCTCAGACACGAAAGCAGAGAGCAGGAACGAGGAACCTGTCCTGCAGTCCGATGCGAGACATCTCCTCTGTTTTGTGTTAATGTGAATTCAGAAAAGCTGATTGTTTGTACTTGTTGTTTGTAGTGTGTTGGTTAATCGATTACCTGCCTGAGGCAGTGAAGTTCTGCCGTGATGCGCGCCTGTTTGCACCGACACAGATCCAGCAGCTGTCACCCTCTCCTGGTAAAAACAAGCACAACAATTCCTTTCAGATTTAGACGGAGAAGTGAGGAAATGAACGTTAATGCTCCAAAACCAGGACTTGAGGACGACAACCTTCCAACATCTAACAAATCTAACTTTGTCCAGAAGTACTGAAAGTCTGACATTTCTGTCCGCGTAATGGACAGACATTAAGACCCACTCCAATGAAAACTGTGTTTTTAACATGTTCTTGTGGCATTTTGCTGGTGGAGAACATGTTTACAAAAGCATTAAGTTTAAAACTGAATTTCTGAGTATGTCTTTGTTTGAAAAAGATTGCATTTGTGACATAGAAATTAAGCTGGGCGTCCACTCACAGATAATTAGATCCATGAACGCCTTTATTTTCTTTGTCTGAGCTGGAATCTGGATCAGAACTGTTGGATAGCTCTGATACTCATCACCATTTTGTTGCACCGCAGATGTTAGCTTGGGGTTGTGAGTGACTGTAAGCTAGCAGGAAAGAGTATAAACAAAGGGATGATGGGATATGAGGGAAGTCTTCCTACATGCCAACAGTCCCACCAAAAACTCAGAAGTGAATTTCTAATGAACTCCTGCCGCTCTACAGAAACTATGTCCTAGAAACCACACCGTTTTTTAAAAGTTTTGTCTTAAAACAGATGAATGGATGGATGTCTGGATTCTTGCATAGATAGATGTGTGAATGGATGGATGAACTTTCACCTGAATCCCAGGTAAAAGTTCAAATGGATTCAGGAGTGAGGGATGGACAGAGATGTTTGTGTGTTTACCAGTGAGAAGCAGGTCTCTGTGAAGAAGCTGCAGCTCCTGTTTCAGTCGGAGGATTTCTTCTCTCTGAGTGCTGCTCTGCACCGCTTGCTGCTGCACCGCTTGCTGCTGCACCGCTTGCTGCTGCACCGCTTGCTTCTGCACCGCTTGCTTCTGCACCGCTTGCTGCTGCTGCACCGCTTGCTTCTGCACCGCTTGCTGCTGCACCGCTTGCTGCTGCACCGCTTGCTGCTGCACCGCATGCTGCTGCACCGCTTGCTGCTGCACCGCTTGCTGCTGCACCGCTTGCTGCTGCACCGCTTGCTTCTGCACCGCTTGCTGCTGCACCGCTTGCTGCTGTTGCATAATGGAGTCATGTACCTTCGAGCTGTGAGGCTTCTTGTCTGGCTTCTTTGGAACGCCATTTGTGATCCTCCATGTCTCTCAGGAGTTTGCTCTCCTGCAAGCGGCTCTCTGTCAGGAGCGCCTCCATGTCAGACGCAGACGCACATCAGACTGATCCCATCAGAAGGTCTCATCTGGTCTCACCTGTTTGAGCATGGAGTCCAGCTCTTTTTCATTGGCCTGCAGAGAGCCCACCTGAGTGGACAGCGCCGTGATGGTGGAGCTGAGATTCTGGTTCTTCTCCTGGAGGCAAGCAGAAGAACTTCTTTAAAAAAACAGAGCCGCTTTGACATCAAAAGTTGGGTCAATTCTGCTGATCTAATTTTTACACAAAAATGTCTCTTTTTTTTTAGAGTTCTCTAAGCTTCTTTACTTAAGCTTTTCCAGCCTTTTAATCAAAATGTCAAATTATTTTAAGTCAAACATCACTAAGGAAGAGAGATTTTATTTATCTGCAGGTGATGGAGTTCAGAACAGTGTTCAAGATTCATCCTGAAAGCCTGGAGATCCTTCCAGCAAAACAAATGATCAATAAAGGCAGACCAAACTAGGAACGAGGAAGGACGTTTTCAAGTTCTCCCGAAGGCTCCTGCCGATGCTCTTATTTGCTCTTATTTACCTCCCAGTCCCGACACAGTTCTCTGATGACCTGCTGCTCCTGTTTGCGACCACAGAGCTGCTGCCTGGCTCGCTCAACTCCTTCTGAGTCTCCTCTTCTCTGCTTTCCACAGCCAGCATGCATGTGGTCAAAGCTCTGATCAGCTCATTCCGTCCCTGCACCTCCTCTGTGCAGACATCAGAGCAGAGGAATCTTAGTGGAAGAAAACAATTGTTTTCTGAGATTTGTTTTCCTGGAACAGTTAAAGTCTTATGCCCAGTTTATACATCACAGCCATCGCCCATTGAATCAATCGTATGAGTCCCTACTACAATCTGTCTAGTATTTTACTGGGATCTTTGAGATTCTGAGGTTTTTTTATTTACATAAAGCTTCAATGCTACGGTCACAAGTACAACTGCCACTGCACCATGGGGATGCACTGGTAGAATCTTCAAGGTTTCGCTTTTTGAAAAATCATTGGCGTGGTCATGAATGCAGATCACGGCAGTCAGGCGGGGATGACGTCATTACAAAACCGAGCGACTGCTGAGCGGTGGCAGCCGGGTTGCCTGCCAGCAGCAGCTCTGATTGGACGATGTGTTAGGGTCCCTGGATGGTGGCTGTCCAATCACGTGCCACCAGTAGCCTGAGGGTGTAAAAAAAGTGGGCCGTTCTGCACCACTGGTCAGTCTCAACTCAGATTTTAAGCAGACATTATAATCTCGACAATTTACAAATGTACACATTTTTAGACGACCCCATTGGGCAATTGATGTTGAAATGATGTCAAATCAACAACAATCCTCGACATTAAATTGTGGTCAAAAACATGTCGAATGTGCAAATCAAACTGACGTAAAAACTGCATTATCAGTTTGACATCATGATATTTACCCCTTTTTAAAGTCACCATAAAGTAATGAAACTAAAGGCAGAGGTATAAAACATACAAGAAATGGTTAATTGGAATGTATATACTAAAAAAATAATTTGTTGGGTGAAAATAAAACAATTTTGAACAGTATTTCTATCTAAATCCAATGTTTTAATGAAGCAATAAACATGTGTGTTGGTGCAACAGAATGTGTTAATGTTGCTGTAACATGATGATCACGGTGCAGTTCAACTAGGTCTGTAGAAGTTATGGTAACAAAGCCACATATAATCTGACATAATCTTGTTCAGTTATTTCAACTTGAATTCTAATGGTAGGTGTTACAATCCTGCCCGGGGGACAGGGAGGTAGCTGGAGGGTGGCAGTCTGAAATCAGCCAATCATCAGATGATTTTGGGGACTTTGGAGACCCTCCTGTCAGTCAATTATCGAGTTGCCGTCTTCCTGCCACCTACTTGTCACTGAACTGCCACTGCGCGACCTCCAAATGTGCCGTAATGACCACTGACCAATGTCAAAAAGTTGTCAGGTCGCTGTAAAACTAACATTTTCTTAAACCTTTGTGGCCACCTGGCGATTTTGCTGAAAAACCTGTATATAGATCACAGCACTGTGGCATTTTGGGACATGTGATCGTAGAATATGACCTAAAAGAGAGGAAAAACACAATGACTTTGGCATGGAATTGGAACCCTCACCACCTAAACGTGCACACTTCTGCTCTAACATCAGCACCTGCTGGCCGTCTTGTTCCCAGGCCTGATGCTGCTTGTGATGGGAGGTTGCCATGGCGTTCAGCTCCCGCTGGCTCCAAGAAGCCAAAATCCCACAGACTTCTACAGAGATTAGATGTAGGCGGAGCCTGCTTGCCCCAATATTTGAATGACAGATTTTGTGTAGCCCTCTATCAAGTGGATGGGGTGTGGCCTTCCAACAACCTCACTCCTGACTGGCCAGAATGGTTCCCATAGAAATGCTAGCTCAGACTATTGATTGTACAGAGCCAGTGATGGCATGCATAGAAAATTATGTACTTGCAGCACCAACCAAAATGAAGTTGCCATTTTTTACAGTATGTTTGCCGCCATGTTGGAGCCAGATGATGTCAGTAAGTAGTGAGTTGTTCGGGTAAGTCTGAGTCATTGTTTCAATAACAACCTCTCACCAATCAGGAGTGAGCTTTTAGGAAGGCCACACCCCTATCACTTGAAGGTGGACTCCACAATATCTATCAATCAAAAGTTTTGAACATAGGATGAGGGGGCCAGCAGGCTCCTCCTACTTTTATTGTGGTGTCTGGTTGGTCAGTTAATAACTTGAATAACTTAAACTACAAACAATATATAATTAAAAAAAGGTGATTATCAAGAACATGTTAAAGCAAGAATGGTTGTTCTGACAAATAGAATGACTGAGGAATGTTTTTATTTCTCTATAGAAGTCGATGGGATTCAGGATTTGTGGAGCCTGTGGCTACTTCCTGTTTGGAACACCAGGGCGAAGGGGCCACTCAGTCCAGTTCTCAGATACCGGCGGTCTGCAACTACTTGTGGCTCTTTCATTCCTCTGTTGGGTTTTTAAGAAAAATTCAAACAATTTGAACAAATTATGGGTTTTTAGTTTTGATTGATTTCTTTTCAGTTTTGTCATTAATGTTAGATTTTTAAAATGTCACTGAGCAAAATGTAATGAGTGAGAAGGTTTAATGTACTGTCAGAACGAGCGTAAAGCTCAAATTTTAATCATCAGCTGCACAGCAGTGTGTGGTTGCTGTTCGGAGGCACACTCTCAGTGTAGAATTGTATTTGCACGTATAGGTTAAAAAAAGGATTCCAAGTAGATAACGTCACGTTTACATTTATAGTAAAAGGAGACATTGATAGAGAACATCGTGTTTGACTTTCTTAAATTTTTAAATCAAGTAAATCTGCAGCAACAGGAGGATCTTACTTGACACAAAATGTACTTTATTTTGAAAGGAACTTGAACGTGCTGCTGTCAAAGTAAAAAGTCAGTCCCTCCAGGATTTTGTGATGTTGCATTCACAACTATTTACGCACATTCAAGCAAATCCTGAAAATTGTTGCCCACCCTGCAAGTTTCCATTTTTACTGCAAGTTTGAGCGGGTGGTGACGTTGCTCCACGATCATCTCCAGCGGGGCTCCTTCTTTGAAGCCGTGTTCTTAAAAAAAACACTCACTTCTTTTTAGCTGTCTCTCTTTTTCTCTTTGAGTCAACATCATTGTATTTGCGCTGAGCCCACACGCAGGCGTATGTCTTTTGGGGAGGGGGTCTCCTCCACGCAGCAGCAACAAAACATACATCGAGTAGGAGGGAGAGACAGAGGGAGCGCCAGTCGAAACACCAAAAAACAGAAGAAAAATCTGGAACCATTTCACCTTCATCTGCCAACACTTTATTTTATTCTGTTTCTCATGCCTCTGTTTGGTGCAGTGTGATTCACATGTTGTCCCTCTTTCACATTCCCTACAGGGGGGCGGGAGAGATTTCTGATTCCAGGTGGATCGTCTGTGATCCTGTCTTTGGTCGTGACATCGCCTTTGGCTCTTCCAGCAACCCCAGTTGTTCCAGAACTCCAGCCCATCTGCTACACTATTCAAACATGTTGTTGTTTATTTAAATATTTAGCTGTTATCTTAACAGTTGTAGCTGTTTATGTAGACGTGTTTGTTTATTAGACATCTACAAGTTCAAATTGTTATTCATAGAAAAACATATCACCATTATAATTCAATAATTGTAGATATTTTAAAGCTACATGTTGTAACTGAAAGGTTTAATGGCCACAAAATATAAATAAAGTGTATTTTTGTAAACTCTGAGGTGAAACTAGATTGCGGTCCATTAGAAACTGGACCAAAATGGCTGTTGGTGTTTGCTTGACCTCTGTCAAGACTAACGATAGAAGCTGTTTTACCCTTTGACCAGAAGGAGCGGACGGCCTTTCCTTCTAAAACAAGTCTTCCACTGTCGGCCATCTCATCCCCGCGTTTCCTTCCTCACACTGACGTCAGCGTCCGCGTGCGATTTCACATCCCGCCTTCCTGCTCCGGGTTTGAGGGAAAGAAAAATGATCCAACTCTTTTAAAGTTGAACATTTACAACCCTTCAAAGCAAATAATAAATTTATTTAGCTTTCATCAGCCCCGGCTGCTCATATTCACTTGTTTTTCTGCCATTAGCCACGGAAAAAAAGGAACAAAATCTCATCCAGCTTTAGGGAAAGAAAAATATGTGTGACGTCATCGGCGGAAACAAAACAACTCTTTTCAAAATAAGAAGCTAAAAAGCCAAAACAAAATCAAAGCTGCAGAAGAAAAAAAGGAAAAAATAAGTGAAATATCAAACTAAAATAGCAATGAGATAAAAGGATTTAAATAAAATCAACGTAATAAAGGCATCAATCCAGAAAAAAACAATAAACAATTCAAGAGTTTTATAATTTTATATTTTTTTAATTTTCTGTAGGAAGTTACAAATAAGTTTAAGATCGTTTTTGAAATACACAAAAAAGGCTTCTCGTTCAGAAACTAACAATTATTAAGTATTATTATCATTATTAATGGTCTAAAGAACGGTTAGAAAGACAGCGAATATTTTTTAATTATTGATACAACCATATTGAAATTTAAGGTGTGTAAATGTTGGGATTGTGTTTTTTGTTGAAAGCCACTTAAAGAAATCATTGCAAACATTTGGACCATATTGCAATCATGAAACAGGTGCTTTTGAGTTTCAATATCTCTTGAACAAATGGGCATCAGTTATTTTGTATATTAAATCTTATATGTAAAAAATCCTTCCACGGATAAATTGTTTTAGAAATATACTTTATTTCAACTATGTAAATGTCCAGTCAGTGAACTAAACTGTCAGCAAAGGCTGTATTTCCTCCGAAGCAGCAGGTGGCGCTGCAGCACCTTCAGGACTCTAACAACTGAAGCACGAAGCTCCGCGAGGCGTGCTGAAAGTACGCGAGCCAAACCTTTTACTTTGAGAATGGTTTACTAAATATTCAGACTACAGTTAATAATGCAACGAGGCCTTTTCAAGAAAAGACGGGAAATATAGATCAAACTGTGTGAGGTAGGTTGGTGGATGTTTTTCCAGTTGAAAAGAATTATATTCTGCGCTAGTAGGACTGCTAGGTAAGCTCATCGCGGTAAGCTAGGCTAACAGTGACAGCTGGGTAATCAAGCAGCCTGCTTGAATGGGAGCCTGGAAGCAGTCTTTAAAGGATCTTATTTCATTCAGGTTTGCGTTTTAGTCGACGCAGTTGAATTAAGAAAAACAAATATAATTAGTTTGTTTTTATTTTGTTTGTTGTGTCATTGTTAGGTTTGGTTGATAACACAAACAGCCTCACATGTTAGCGCGCTAAGGCCAGTTTTTCTCCATCTAGGTTAGTTAGTCTGCTTCGGTTGTACTTTAAAACCCCCAGTGAATGAAAACGATCCTTTTTACGTGGCAGATTACTTTGAATTGTTTAGATTCCCTGTATTTAATCTTTAATTGACGAGGGAGAAGGAATCCTCAAAGGGCTAGCATGATGAAATATGTCAGTAGGTTTCTTCATTTAGTGAAGAATATTGTTTTTCCTGTCAGCAGATGCTTGAGATAAAATGCTTCTAATATGGTCCACTCTGACCCCAGGTTCTAAACACATAATAGCTTGATAATCACATTTTAAGCACCAATATAAGTAACAAAGATTAACTGTAAATATATATATTGGCCCTTTCCACAAAAAAGCAAGCAATAGAATATCATTTCCATATTTCTATTTAAAAAAATCCAACTTGAATAGAATAGAGATTAAGGGCTCGCTCTTTAAAGTACATCAATTGGGGTTCCAGCTCCTAAAACCCACAAAAACAGGATTTCAGAAAATGACAATTCTGCTGAGAAATCTCCATTAACTTCTTATTTTGGAAAAAACATAAAGACAAAGGTTATGATCAAATCTAAATAAAGTATTTTTAAATTGATAAATCCATCTTCAATACCTGGTTGTTAATCCTAAAGTCCCACTTCAACTGTATTTTGAGCAACTGCAAAAGTGTTCCCAGGGGTCTATTAATTATGATTAGGCAGTTTTTCACCAAAATTAAATAAAGCTGTGTCGTTTTTTAAAGACATATGTTATGCAGAGTGGCAGAAGTTCTTTAGAAATTTGTCTCTGAGTTGTGGGCGGGACGGTTGGCGCGGAAGTAAGCCTCTGCTGATATCCCTTTGTCTCCACTCTCTCCTGCTAGCTCACAGCCCCCACAACCCCAGCTAACATTAGCGTGGCAAAAAAAATGGCGAGCAATATCAGAGCAATTCAGCCGTACAGTTTTGATCCAGTTTCCTGCTCAGAAAAGGATGCTTTAGAATGAAGCGGTTTCTATGTCACAAATACAACCTGCTTCCAACTGCATTTGTTTAGTTTTCTCCTGATTCACAACAACTTGAATAAAAAATAATTAGAATAGGGATTTTAATCTTAGTTTTCTTAATGTGTCCTCCATCATTAAACAAAGTACATGTTGATTCGTTGACACTAACATCTGATGCTTATTCTGTGTTTGACATGTTTTTTTATGGATGTAAACACCTGTTGATTGTGTTGCATATGTAGTATTCTTGCCTGATTGCTTGAAATAAACCATTTCAATTCAAAAACAGTAAAAACACTATTTTTACCTGAGCTGGTCTTTTATTTGAGGTATTTATGGTGAATCTTTAATGGAAAACTGACATGATTTCATAAAGTTGGGATTTGATGACTTTTGGGTGTAAAAGTTTGGTTTCTGTTTTGTGTCTCAACACCATCTAGACTTTTTTTGTTTTTAATTTTAGCGCTTGTATTCTCTGCAGATAATTAGCTATGGCTACTACTGAAATGGAACCTGGCTCAGAACAAGGAACAGCTGACCCGGATTCAAAGTACCCCCTGAAAGTTCTTTACTGTGGAGGTATGGTGTAACAAACCTTAGTTATTCCATTCGTTCTCAGAGTTTACTTGGAGGTTTTGATCTTGTTTCCTCTTTGTTTCTGCAGTTTGTTCCTTACCGACAGAGGTGAGTTTCAGTTTATGCGGTACTCGTGTTTTTCCCTGACAGACGTGCCGTCAAACATCTGTGCTCTTCTGCACAGTACTGCGAGTACATGCCTGAGCCAGCCAAGTGTAGGCAGTGGCTAGAGAAGAACTTTCCTGACGTTTTTGCTCGGATGACTGTTGGTAAGTTCCTCTTAAGATCTCTGTTTCTCCAAAGGTTTTAGTGTTGATTTAATGAAAAAATGGAACTTCATCCGCCTAATTGGGTTTGTGGTGGGGCGGCTGTGTCGTTAAGGAAACCCAGGCCTCCCATTCCCACCTCTTCTGGAGGTCTGTGACCCTAACCCTGGAGCCTCACGGTCGAAAATGCTTGCCACACAGAAGCTGATGGAGTGGCATTCTTATTAGAATTTCAAACCACCCTAAGTGTTTCTCAGTGTGCTGGAGTAGAGGCTCATTTGAGTTCCTCCTGAGCTGCAGAGCTTTGGACTCCATCCTGCACGGCTTATGCAGGCTGTAGGTGGAGTATAGACGGAAACGGTTAGATCTTTATCTC
This sequence comes from Oryzias celebensis, assembly GCA_014656515.1. Lineage (NCBI taxonomy): Eukaryota > Metazoa > Chordata > Actinopteri > Beloniformes > Adrianichthyidae > Oryzias > Oryzias celebensis. The sequence goes on from BNCR01000012.1 coordinate 517,739, forward strand.
CGACTGCGATGCTGATTCATCTGTCCATCAGAACAGATGTGTCTCCTAACTCCATCCTAACATGGAAGAGACCTGAGACTTGGAGGTGCTGGTTCTCATCCCATACATGGTGATATGCAAACGGCAGAGTCTACTGCATGAAAACATTTATTTGCATTTTTCTAATGTTTGAGCCTCACAAACAGATGAAATTGATTCATTGAAACTTTATCAGTTTCAATGAAATAGTTGAGGGAATCCCTGTGGTATCCATAAAATATGTTTTATTACAAAACAATGATAAAACACCAGCTCAGTGGCCTTGTGGAAGAGTGTCCGCCCTGAGTCTGGAAGGTCGTGAGTTCACATCCAGGCCGAGTCGTGCCATAGACTCTGACAGTGTCTATGGCATATCTATATCTATATCTCCATCAGCATTAAGTGGTTGTGAGCGTGGCTGTGACTCCAGCTCATCCCCAGAGGATGGGTCAAATTTCACACACCTGGGTGCGTGAATTTGTTGTGTTGCAGAGTGACATGAGTGTGACATCTGAAGAGCAACAATTGCAGTAGAAATCTGTTATCACTCTGAGTTAACAGGGTTTCTGGGGTTTTAATGTCCTCCTCTTCCTCTTGTGCTCCACTGGTCCAGCAGCAAAAGCCCCCAAGCAGCAGACCGGCACTGGAGAAGCTCCCCCTGCTGGTGAAGAGGAGGAGAAGAAGAAACAAAAAAGAGGCACGTTTCCAAATATGAAGAATCTGCTTTCTCCAGCTGACAAAGAAGAAATCCCTGAGTGTATGTCCGTCTTCAAATGTTCAGGAAACTGACTTTTCCTTCACTTTTCAGGTGGGAGAGGCCAGATCAAACAGAAAAAAAAGACTGTGCCTCAGAAAGTCACAATAGCAAAAATCCCCAGAGCCAAGAAGAAATACGTGACGCGTGTTTGTGGCCTGGCGACGTTCGGTGAGTTTTGGTGCTTTTTTATTTTTATCATCGTCTCTGCAGCTCCGAGCTTCATCCTGAACCTTTGCTGGTTTGCAGACATCGACCTTAAGGAGGCTCAGCGATTCTTCGCGCAGAAGTTCTCCTGTGGTGCCTCAGTCACAGCTGAGGATGAAATCATCATTCAGGGAGATTTTACAGATGACATCATCGACGTCATCCAGGAGAAGTGGCCTGAGGTGAGACCGCCGTTCAAGCCTCTGGTTTATGACCTTTTGCAGTGTTTTCATGCCGCTTTACTCCAAACGTTGAGCTTTCACAGGATCCCTCACAGCAGTGGTTTCCAATCTCGTGGCCTCGGACCGGTACCGGTCCGTGAGTCACTTGCTACAGAGAAAAAACCTAATATTTGATCATTTCTGTTTTTTACTTACTGGTGAAAGTTTTATTTTGAAAAACTTTGGGATTCTGTCTAGCACATCCATCTATGACTTACTCTTGACACAGGTCAAGTTGTTCACCTCCGTTCAGTATCTTAAAAACATTCGCTGCCTTCTTAAAGCGGCTGCTCACATCGCTAACTGAAAAATAAATAAATAAACATTTAAAGTTGGTAAAGAAATGTATTTGGGAAATTTCTTTGGAGAGAGAGAAGCGGTCGAGGAAAAGGAGGAAGAACCTTCAGCTTCAAAGAAAAAGAAATCAGTTATTTACAGACAAAACCAAGGGTCTTCATCAACATTCTGATTTACAAACTCAACCGCTCTACATAATGTTCAGCCACGACTCTTAATATTACATTTGCGCTTGAAAGAATACAAACTGCTAATGTTAGCGGTTATCCAGATCACAATCCGAAAGCGTCTGGACTGGTGGCTGTTGAGGAGGCGTTTAAAAAATGTAAAGTCAAAGATGCAACAAAACGGTGAAACTCTCCAGCTGTTTAATGAACATATAAAGTCATGGTAAGAATAAAATAACATTAATGTGTAAATAAACAAAAGACTAAAATAGGTCAAGTCAAAGTAGATACTTGTATTGCACATGTATGGTAATTAAACACAAGTGACTTCAGCTGAAGCCATTAGATTTGTGCTTGCAAATCATTTCTTTTTCTGGTTTTCTGAATTTAGTTGATTTTCAGGAAGATTTTTTTAATCTAGAAAAATAAATTTTCATCCACTGGCGTTTTGACTTCAGACTTGGAGAATCAAACCTGCAAAATCTGTTTGATGGTTGTTGTTACCGTAAGGAAAAGTTTGTTGAATTGATTTCAGCCTCTGGAAGAGAGACTCTGCCGAGTGCGAGCAGAGATGCTCAAACTAGCTCACAAAACTCCTGCTGCATTCATTTACAAACATTACCAACAGCTTGTATTTAAGTTCACTTTGTGTTTCCAAAGGAGACGTTAAAATAAAATAGTTTTTGTTAATATATTCTGTCATTTGTAGTTTTTGTTAAAGAAACTAAAGGAGAAAGAGAAAAGTCGATTACAAACCAGAAATCAAATTTAGAGTAAAAAAAAAAAAGAAAAGAAAATCTGTTTTTTAAATGTTTTTGGGCATCTCGCCCAGCCCTGCTTGCGACTTGATATTTTCTTGACGCTCTGTTTCAGGTGGACGACGACAGCATCGATGATCTGGGTGAAGTCAAGAAGTGAAGACCAAATATGCACTTTCTCTGGAGCGGATGTGACCTGTCAACAGCAGCAACCTGGCCAAATGTACACATGCATTCATTTTATACCTATTTTATTTACTGTACATACGAAGCTGCGGACTTGGACTCCACTTGGCATTTTTTTTAGTTACTAGCTGCTTTCTCTTGTTTGCCAAAGGTGTGGTTTGACCAGAGTCCTTCACAAATGTTCTTCACTCAAGCAAAACTGTAGGCTAATAAATTTCCGTCTTTCGCCTCATGTCTCTTCTCCGGTTTTCCTTTCCGTCAGAGGTGGGTCCTTGTGCGGCGGCAGGGCGCCTGCATGGCCGCAGGTTACTTGTTTTTCACGCCTTCCCGGGGGTAAAGCCATTTCCCAGTGTAATAGGTTTTTAATGAAGGTGCAGCCTGCGTGGGATAACGTTTTGTTTCCGTGTTCCTTTGGGTCAGCAGCACTTCCCCACAGATGCGGTGCAGCAGATGTGTTTGTTTGCATGAAGAGCAAACATGGTTTGTTGCAGCGAGCGGCTGCAGCGTCTCTTTATTGACCCGTTTCATAGCAGTGGCTCCAGAATCTCAGCATGAATGTGTCACGCCCTGACGTCTGCTGCGCCTTCGAAGCCCCCGTCCTGGACCGTGTCCTGCCCCCCATCCTGATTGTGGAGTTCATGCTGGGGCTGCTGGGGAACATTGTGGCGCTGTGGATGTTCATTTTCCACATGGACGCATGGAAGCCCAACACCGTCTACCTGACCCACCTGGCCGTCGCCGACTCCATCGTCCTCTTTTGTTTGCCCTTCAGGGCAGACTACTACCTGCGTGGGAAGAACTGGATCTACGGCGACGCCGCGTGCCGCGTCCTCCTCTTCCTGCTGGCAGCCAACCGCGCAGCGGGGATCTTCTTCCTCACAGCTGTCGCCGCTGACCGGTACTTGAAGATCGTCCACCCTCTGAACCGGGTCAACCGCCTCGGTCTGGGCTACGCTCTGTGGGTGTCTCTTGGCCTCTGGTTCCTGATTTTTCTGGCGACGGGTTATCTCCTGGCAGACGAGCATTTCTTCCACAGCGGCAACCGGACGCAGTGCGAGAGCTTCAACATCTGCATGGGCTTCACGCCGCTCTCCACCTGGCACAACGCCTTCTATGTCATCCAGTTCTTTCTGCCGTCCGCCATCGTGGCCTTCTGCTCCATCAGAATCACCCTACAGCTGAACAACAAGACCCTGGACAGGAAGGGGAAGGTCAAGCGGGCCGTGCAGTTCGTCCTGGCCGTCGCCCTCATCTTCATCACCTGCTTCTTTCCCAGCACCGTGTCTCGCATCGCCGTGTGGGTCCTCAAGCTGTGGTACGACCAGTGCAGGTACTTTGAGGAGGCCAACCTGGCATTCTACACCTCCGTGTGCTTCACCTACTTCAACAGCGTCCTCAACCCCATCGTGTATTACTTCTCCAGTCCGGTTTTCAGCGGAACCTTCAGGAAGGTTCTGAACAAACTGCTGGGACGAGCAGACGCGCCCGACGCTCCTGGGAACATTTCCACGGTGGAAACCAGGCAGATATAGGTCCAAAAAATGAAGCTGGCTTGAGTTTGATGAGACGAGGAAAAAGAAGTCCTGTTATTTTTAAAACAAAGCAGCTCATCTGTGTTTATTTATGCAAACATTTACTTGTCAAATAAAAGATGCTCAGTAAACATGAGAAGCAGAGCAATCAGGAGAAATAAACACTGAATAGAAATAAAATCCACAAAACCAGAATGTTTAAAAGTGGTTTATAAAGGTAAAGGGAATCGTTTCTAATGTAGGCTTTAATTTGAAGGCATTGAAGACTGATATTTTTAGGAAAACTTTCTGAATTATTACTTCTTTGCACGCATTTACATATAAAATCCATCATTTTATTTCATTAAAAACATAAATAAAAGTAGCTTTTAGTACAGACTTGGACTCATTTTTCCACTGATTGAGGCTGACTTGTGGAGAAAAGAAATGAACTGAACTGCTTTTCACCCTCCTGTGCTGTGTGGCCGCTGTGAAACAGTAAATAAATTCTATCTCTAGAGTTTAAATATATCACCAATGATGGAAAAACATCCCAAAATAAAGTAAAAATTATAAACATGACTATGATCTGGAAATTTCTTTAAAATCATTTTCAGAGAGAAAATCGTTACTGTGACTTTTTAAATGCTTTTTCTCCATAAAAAATGTAAGTTTTACCTGGAAAAGATTTTATTTTCAATGTTGTCCCTTTAGTATATTCTGCAGCAGTTCTGGACTGCAAGGACTAACATCTAACCCCTTGAGCATCATTGGGAAGCTACTGGGGGAGCGGCGTTGGTTTTTAAGTTTGTAGGTTTTTGTTCCAGCACAAAAGTGTCCTGTTGCTCCCACATTTGTACCAGAACATTGTGAAAATGTAACACACGAATCCTTGGCTCAAGCTGAAAACAATGATTTATGAAATAAATAAAGAAAGGAATGCGAGCGTGGGAAACAAAAAACTCTGTTGTCAAGAAAATGTTAAAATGATGTCAGCCAGTTCTTCTTAAAATGACATTGACATGTTTGTCACTCCTATGCCACCAAGAAAATACAATGTTTGCTCTGGAGATAAAACCAACAAAATTTCCTTTTTGAAAAAGGGGATTTTGTGATGAATTTGTCTCGTGCAGCTCTGACCAGGGTGGCAGATGTAGAAGGGGACAGTTCAAAGGGGGCAAGCGAGGGCGAGTAGTGCTGCAGGAGGTACGCCACTCACAGCTTTAGTTAATAGTTTTGCTCAAAGGTTTGATTTAGTTTTTAGCATGCATCACACATCATTGAATATTGGCATGCTCATTTTTCATCTTACAATAAATATATCCACCTTTGCCCACTAGCAGCTGGGATAGGCTCCAGCAGCACCTCGAAGGGAATTAAGCGGCCAAAGAAAATATTTTAAAAGGCTCAATTTTATTTGCAATAATTTACACACCATAAAGGAAAAAAAAAAATTTTTCTTCAGAACCTTCAGGTATAAAAGTTAAAAACATTTTTTAGTAAGCAAAGCACAATATTCATTTGAGAAAATAAAGGCTTTATTTCTATCTTTTAGATGATTTGTCATTTCTTAAGTAAATAAACTTATTTTATCTCCATATTATTTTAAGCTGTTGATGGTTTCTTTAGGGATGCACGGTGGCGCAGTGGTTAGAGCTGTTGCCTCACAGCAAGAAGGTTCCCAAACAGAGTCACCGTAAACAGAGTCACCGTAAACAGAGTCACCGTAAACAGAGTCACCGTAAACAGAGTCACCGTAAACAGAGTCACCGTAAACAGAGTCACCGTAAACAGAGTCACCGTAAACAGTCACAGTAAACAGAGTCACCGTAAACAGAGTCACCGTAAACAGAGTCACCGTAAACAGTCACAGTAAACAGTCACAGTAAACAGTGTCACAGTAAACAGAGTCACCGTAAACAGAGTCACCGTAAACAGAGTCACCGTAAACAGAGTCACAGTAAACAGAGTCACCGTAAACAGAGTCACCGTAAACAGTGTCACCGTAAACAGTGTCACCGTAAACAGAGTCACCATAAACAGAGTCACCGTAAACAGAGTCACCGTAAACAGAGTCACAGTAAACAGAGTCACCGTAAACAGAGTCACCGTAAACAGTGTCACCGTAAACAGAGTCACAGTAAACAGAGTCACCATAAACAGTCACAGTAAACAGTCACAGTAAACAGAGTCACAGTAAACAGAGTCACCGTAAACAGAGTCACAGTAAACAGAGTCACCGTAAACAGAGTCACCGTAAACAGAGTCACCGTAAACAGAGTCACCGTAAACAGTGTCACAGTAAACAGAGTCACCGTAAACAGTCACAGTAAACAGTCACAGTAAACAGAGTCACCGTAAACAGAGTCACCGTAAACAGTGTCACCGTAAACAGAGTCACCGTAAACAGAGTCACCGTAAACAGAGTCACCGTAAACAGAGTCACCGTAAACAGTGTCACAGTAAACAGAGTCACCGTAAACAGAGTCACCGTAAACAGAGTCACCGTAAACAGAGTCACCGTAAACAGTGTCACAGTAAACAGAGTCACCGTAAACAGTCACAGTAAACAGTCACAGTAAACAGAGTCACCGTAAACAGTGTCACCGTAAACAGAGTCACCGTAAACAGAGTCACCGTAAACAGAGTCACCGTAAACAGTGTCACAGTAAACAGAGTCACCGTAAACAGAGTCACCGTAAACAGAGTCACCGTAAACAGAGTCACAGTAAACAGAGTCACCGTAAACAGAGTCACCGTAAACAGTGTCACAGTAAACAGAGTCACCGTAAACAGAGTCACCGTAAACAGAGTCACCGTAAACAGTGTCACCGTAAACAGAGTCACCGTAAACAGAGTCACCGTAAACAGAGTCACCGTAAACAGAGTCACAGTAAACAGAGTCACCGTAAACAGAGTCACCGTAAACAGTGTCACCGTAAACAGAGTCACCGTAAACAGAGTCACAGTAAACAGAGTCACCGTAAACAGTCACAGTAAACAGAGTCACCGTAAACAGAGTCACCGTAAACAGAGTCACCGTAAACAGTGTCACCGTAAACAGAGTCACCGTAAACAGAGTCACAGTAAACAGAGTCACCGTAAACAGTCACCGTACACAGAGTCACCGTAAACAGAGTCACAATAAACAGTCACCGTAAACAGAGTCACAGTAGACAGAGTCACAGTAAACAGTCACCGTAAACAGAGTCACCGTAAACAGAGTCACAGTAAACAGAGTCACCGTAAACAGTGTCACCAATGGGGGGCCTGTCTGTGTGGGGTTTGCATGTTCTCCTCGTGCATGTGTGGGTTTTCTCCGGGGACTTCGGCTTCCTCCCACCGTCCACAAACATGCTTCATAGGTTAATTGGTCATTCTAAACTGTCCCCAAGTGTGGATGTGAGTGTATATGTGTGTGTGATTGTGGCCCCTGCGACAGACTGGTGACCAGTCCAGGAGTGTCCCCTGCCTTCACCAATGAGTAGACGGGTTAGGCTCCAGCAACCCCGTGACCCCGAAAGGGATAAAACGGTTTACAAAATGAATGAATGAATATAGTTTTTTTGATTTTTTTACGTTTTTTCTTCACTAAAGAATCAGAAGGCTTTAAAAAGAAAAACTGTTCTAATTCCTTGTAAAAGTACAGGTTTAGTTTGGGTTTGAAACAAGCAAACACTTGTCTTCCTTTTGCACCGATTGTGTTATGTACGAGCCGGTGTTTGTGTCCCTGAAGCTAGCGTCAGTTCCCATGGTGACGTCAGGCTGCATCGTTCGGGGCTGGGCAGAGAAGCGGGAGTCTGGAGAGCCATGTAGCGGTACGAGGCACGCCGCGCCCTCCCACGACGTCCTCCGCTGACACCCGGTCCACGCCGGGAAACCAGGTAGGCGGTGCCGGTGTCCGTTCCGTCTCCTCCGGGCTACGGTTGTGGTCTTTTGTCATCCTCCCGCGCGGACATGCTAAAGCTAGCTAGCTGTGGGTCGACCAGGGACGCTAGTTTTCACCTGCGCCGCCTAAAGTGGATTTCAGGTTGTGGGTTTGACTCCTCCGAGCTGACGCTCTGAGGTCTTATTGTTGGGGGTGGTGGTGGGGGTTCGGGTGACATTATCCTGCTCTTGAGCACAAACAACCCGCTCCCGCCTCGTCAGTCGACGATGCGTCTGTGTTTCCTAACATGCCCATGAGCGTCGCAGCAAAGACGGGTTCGCAGCGGTCCGTGATGCTGCCGGACCCCGGAGCGTCGGTTTGACAGCTCCAGGTGTGTTTGTTGTTTTCATCAGGCTGCCCCGGCTGGGCGGGGCGAAGGCAGAAGTCTGAGCGGCAGCGGCGGGTCTAGACATTCTTTAGGGGGCCTGAAATGGGCACAGCTTTGGGAAAGGGGGCCCTTGTAAATGACCCAAAACGTATTCAATCAGAAATGTTAGTGGTTCTCAGCTCGTAAGCGGTTGTGAAAGGAGGACACGCCTCCGAATGCGAGATATATAATCTCATGTTCATGTTTAGTTTTAATACAAGTACACATCTGGAAAACAGTTATGGTAACATCCATAAAATGTTTACTTCAGACTCCATATGTAGCGCCACCTACAGTCAGTTCAGCGACGAGCAGGAAGCTTGATTTAAATGTGATCAGTAGATGAAATACATTCTTATCATTAATGATTGTGTTTCATAATGTCCACTACGGCTTTAGCTCTTATCTTTCAGTTTTTTCCTGCAAGGCAGACAACATTTTTTTCATATTTCACAAACAAAAATAATTTTTAAACATCTTAATAAATCATTGAAATTGCAGTGTTACTTCTAAAAGCACAGTAGACATACTTAGAAATTTCACCAGGTTGGGCTGATGCAACCAACCGTGCTGACATTTTCTAACGTGAAAGGTTCAGAAGACCCATGCTTAGACAAAAGATCATTTTCAGATGAAACTGTTGTCAAATCACAACCAGAAAAATGTTTTATGTTTTAAATCCTAGCACCTGTTTATGGGATTTAATTAATAAAGATTGATAGGTTTCCTTGAAAGAAAGTTTGTTGTGTTTTTAAGAAACATGCTGGTTGATCATTTATAAAATACTTACTTACATATTTGATGTAAAATATGAAACGAGTGTTCAGCTTTTGTCCTTTAAACTTCAGCCCTCACAGGTGTGATGTTTGTTTTGTGTTGGTTCCTAAATGTTCGTTTGGTTTCTAGCTTCTCTACATCGCATTGGGACCGTGTGGGGTGGTTGGGAAGGCCTCGTACCCCACCGTGATCAGGTCCCCCCACCCATGGACAAACAGGGAGCCACGAGTAAAGCCAGTGGGCTGAAACCTCCCAGTAAAATAGTCCGACCATCTGGAGTGCCACAAAGAACGTTGCCATCATCCAGTAAGAAGTCATTGTTCTGGTTCTGGTTCTGGTTCTTTCATGTACTGTTTTTGTGAGATATCAAAATGTTCCTCATTGGTAATTATGGGATACATTTCAACATCTTGAAAATCAAGGCCTTTTTCAAAATCCTTATCAAATTATTTTTCAAACCCGCTCTGCCCGAGTCATGTACTCTGGTCCAGTTGGCTCCAACTGTGCCTCCCGGCTCAAACTGGTCCAGTTTTTCACTTCCAAAACAGACAGTTGTTAGAAACTGTTTGAGACCTGAAAATGGGAAGGTCACCTGGCAACCAAAGGGCCACACCCCTTTTTGAAGTGCCAAACACCAGACTGTAGGTCTTTACACCTGTGAAATGAAGTTGGGTCACTTTATTTTGGAGTAGATGAAAAATGACCTCTCTGTGCCAGAAACCCTCTAATCTTTACCTGGTGAACTGACCTGGCTCCAGTTACCGTATTTTTGGACTATAAGACGCTCTGGAGGAAATGTCGCAGTAGCAAAAAAAAAAAAAAAAAAAAGAGCACATGATAATGAGCAAAAATAAATCATAAATATGTCACACTGGAGTATAAGTCGCACTTTTGGGAGAAATTTACTAAACAAACAATGGGAACAAGAACAGGCATTTCATCTTGAAAAGAAAATCATAATAACGGAGTTGATAGCGATGATAAACTGATTATGTGCACACTTGACTACCGTAACTGTATTTAGTTCATGAATCATGGCAGGGATTGAATAATAATTCAAATCCATTGAATTCTTCCTCCTCTCTATTGTTAGGGAAAAAATCAGCTCAGCATGGCATAGAAGTGAGCGACGCTTCTTCTTCTGTGTTACTGTCAGTAGCAAATACTGATGCGCACACCTACAGTGCCCACTAGTGGTTGTTGCTATTTATTTTTTGTTTAAGCAATACCAGAGTGTAAGTCACACCCCCGGCCAAACTTTGCAAAAGAAATGCAACTCTGAAAAATGCATAACTTTTGCTTTGAAATACGCTTCAACCTGGAAGTTAAAAGGTTGTTTCTTTGATCTTGGTGTTTTCCTGAGATGATGTACAAACTGAAGTTTCAAATGCTTTCCTAAGAAAGCAGAACTCTTCAGCACAGCCTGGTCTGTTTGTAAATGCACCGCTCCATACTGTGATCATTTAAATTCCCTTGAATCAAACACTGTAATTTACTGAGTTAAAAGTACTTCTGAATTTTTGGTCCATCAGGAATATTTTTCCTCTGAATCTGTACTAAAGGATGCATGAATACCTTCTTTGTAAGATTTCACTGAAGTTTAATCAAGATGGTTCTATTTTCAGACGCTTCAAAGGTGCTTCCTCCAGAGAAACTCACCACCACCAGTGTGACCTCACCAACTCAAGTTGCAAACGCCGACTTTCAGAGCGGAGACAGGGTCTGGGTTAACGGCAACAAGCCCGGCTACGTGCAGTTTGTTGGAGGCACACAGTTTGCGCCCGGCCAGTGGGCAGGCATTGTGCTGGACGAGCCAATCGGCAAGAACGACGGGTCGGTGGCCGGTGTCAGATACTTCCAGTGTGAGGATGGGCGGGGCATATTCACCAGACCCTCAAAGCTGTCAAGGACTCCACTGCCGGAGAAAGAGGAGAACACGAGGCAGGCCAGTCCAGCTCAAGGGGGCGCTGCCACCAACGATTCGGCGCCAGCCAGCTCCAGCTCAGCGGGTAATGCCAGAACACGGTTCACTGTGAATCTTAGAGTCTCGTCAGAACATTAAAAACTGTTCGAACCGTTCAAAAAATGTTGTCGAGACGTTGAACTGGACTCAGTGACCCCCTCCACACCCACTGTTTCAAACAGGAAATAGCCATCATACAAGTTATTCATGTTATAAACTGACCAATCAGATGCCTCAATTAAAGCATGTGGTGCCCGCTAGCCCCCAATTTGAACAATGGAAATGTTTGATTAACAGGTTCTCCGCTTTTAGTGTTAGGGGTGTGGACATCCAACAAGCCAATCTCTGCTCACTGACGACATCTGGCTCCAAATGGCGGTGTCCGTATACAAAAATGGAGACTGAATTGGTTTGATTTGGTTGGAGCTTGACGTAAACTGTTTTTTTTCTTGTCCTGTCCAACAGTTGGGCAAAAAGATCAGAGCTGAGAGCCTCTTGTGTTAAACAGATTTTACTGTTTAACTGACACACAAGATATATATTTGTATAAACCCCTTTTGTAATTTAAACTAAATAGTTTGGAATATAAATTATGTTTGTGAAGCGGAAGAAGAGAGAGGGCACAAAAGACAGGGGAAAAGGGTGGGTTACAGATGTAGGAGGATGACCGGAGACCAAGGAGCCCCCTGTGCCAAAACCCCAGCAGATAGCCAAGGCGTGGCGACACCCAAAAACCCCGCCCCCTAAGCCATGGTAAATACTTATATAACGCTTTCCTACTTTCATTGAAGGCCCAAAGCGCTTCACAGTCACATATCAGTCACATATCTTGACATTTTTTGTCAAGCTGATATGATCAAATAGCAGATTCCTGTAATGACTTACACTAACATTTTTCTTGTTTTTCCAATTTTGTAAAAATGTCTTTTCTTTTTTTGCTATTAAAAGAGATATATATCTGGCACCAAATGGCAGTGTCCATATACAAAAATGGCTACTCAATTGATTTGATTTGGTTGGAGCTTGAAGTAAACTGTTTTCGATAGACAACAACAGACATAGTCCAGTTCTCAGCTACAGTCAATGGTTATATCTTTCTGACTGTTTGAATCATTCATAATGAACCGACTTTCAGATCATGACATGGTTTCTAGATGCAGAAAAATGATAATTTTTGGATCTACTGTCTACGTCTTGGACCAGAGTTCTCGGGAAATGGTCAGAGATGTGTGAATGGAGCAAATGACCCCTTTGGGGTTGGTTTTTTCTGAGGAATTAAATACACTTAAAAGCTCAAAAAATTGTTCCAAAAAATTCTAAAAACGGATGATTTTCCTCCAAAAGACCATCTCCCACATTTTTGGAAGCTATTTTCTTTCCAAATCAACAAGTAGAAGTTTGTGTTTTTGTTCAGCTCAGGGAACCGGCATAAAGATGAGCGCTCTACACCGGATGGCGGCCTCCACTGAGTCTGTGTCCAACCTGTCAGACCCAGACTCCCTGAAGAAGAGCAGGCGGGAGCTGCGGCTGGGAGACCGCGTGCTGGTAAGAATCAGCAAATAAAGTTGCTGCCAAAGCTGGGAATACTTGACATGGGAACATTTGGTTTAGTTGTTGCTCAGAAAGCTTGACACGTGAACTCCGAGTCTTTCTGCTGCAGGTCGGCGGCACCAAGGCTGGAGTGGTGCGCTTCCTCGGGGAGACAGACTTTGCCAAAGGTGACTGGTGTGGAGTGGAATTGGACGAACCTCTGGGCAAGAATGATGGCGCCGTAGCCGGGACCAGGTGAGGAGCACTAAGGCAGGGCCGATGTACAGCAGTCCTCTTCAGGTTAACTCTAGATTATTGTGGGGGATTTTACTTTAAACTCAAGATTACAAGCAGACATTCACAATTGAAAAGCACTTCCCCTGTTCTGTATGACATCAAGTGTCACACATGTTCCTCGACATTGCAACTCTGTCCAAAAACTCTGTCTACAGCAATAAAGTTCTAAGGCGCAAACGTTTACGTCAGTTTTACCCATTCAAATGTGACACTACACTGCGATTTGATCATCTCCACTCTGCTGTTACTAATGCTGACATGACTGATAAAGTTTCTCAGCTCAAACAAAAGTCACCGCTAAATTTTGTTACTCGTTTTATACAAAAATGGAGATCAACTGTTTTGTTCTTCTTGTAATGTTGAGTTTTTGCTCAAACAAAAGTCAAAGATTCACAAGTGTGTGAATTTACCTTGTTAATATATGTACTTTAGACATGAATTTACCATGTTTTAATTTACCATGTTCATACATGTACTTTAGACATGAATTTACCATGTTTTAATTTACCATGTTCATACATGTACTTTAGACATGAATTTACCATGTTTTAATTTACCATGTTCATACATGTACTTTAGACATGAATTTACCATGTTTTAATTTACCATGTTCATACATGTACTTTAGACATGAATTTACCATGTTTTAATTTACCATGTTCATACATGTACTTTAGACATGACTTTACCATGTTTTAATTTACCATGTTCATACATGTACTTTAGACATGACTTTACCATGTTCATACATGTACTTTAGACATGACTTTACCATGTTTTAATTTACCATGTTCATACATGAAACACAGACATGACTTTACCATGTTTTAATTTACCATGTTCATACATGAAACACAGACATGACTTTACCATGTTTTAATTTACCATGTTCATACATGAAACACAGACATGACTTTACCATGTTTTAATTTACCATGTTCATACATGTACTTTAGACATGACTTTACCATGTTTTAATTTACCATGTTCATACATGAAACACAGACATGACTTTACCATGTTTTAATTTACCATGTTCATACATGAAACACAGACATGACTTTACCATGTTTTAATTTACCATGTTCATACATGTACTTTAGACATGACTTTACCATGTTTTAATTTACCATGTTCATACATGAAACACAGACATGACTTTGCCATGTTCATACATGAAACACAGACATGACTTTGCCATGTTCATACATGTACTATAGACATGATTTTACCATGTACGGGAATTTAGCATTTTTGTGAATTTACTGAATAAAGAAATCTGGTGTTCCAGTTTATTTGGTGAAATAGGAGCTCATATATGTTGAAAGAGGGATTCAGTTTTAGATTAAAGGGAAGTTTATAAAAAATTAACTTCAGATTAAACCATAGGGGTAACAAAATAAAAGAAACTGATTTAAAACTATGTGACCAGCTGACACGTTTAACTAAAGTCGAACCTAAATTGAAATAACTGTTTTTTTATGTAAATAAAATACATATAAAAAAAAAAAAAGATAATATATTATCTGGAATATTATATATATATATATATATATATATATATATATATATATATATATATATATATATAATCTTTTTAAAGAAAAAGAAGTACTAATAAGCCTGGAGTTTTTGTTTTTCTGTGATGAAATGTAACATTTCAACCTAAGTAAATAATGTTGATCATTTTTGTGTAAAATTGATAAAACATTCGACTGTTTTTACCATCATTTAGGTTTTACAGTCGATCTTCCACAAACATGAAGAGTAAAATCAGCTTCATCTCTACATAAATCTTCAATGTAATTTATTCTTTTCAAACAAGGTCACAAAATATGGCAAAAAGAATCAACTTTAGCCTGAAACGTTTAAAATCACAACTTTTGAGAAAAATGGTTTCAGGATTTTGATACCACAAGAATTACAGAAACATGACTTACCGGCTGACATGAGTTAAACCAGAGAATAGTTTAGAGAAAAAAGTCATCATTAGTTGTCAAAACTGTTTGTTTTAAAAACTATTTTAAAAAATGATTCAAAATGAAAAAAACTATTGGAACTCATCTGTGGTCAAATTTTTCCTCTCAGGTACTTCCAGTGTTTGCCCCGGTTCGGCCTGTTTGCACCAGTCCATAAGGTGACGCGGATCGGTTTCCCCTGCACCACCCCCACAAAGGCCATGAGGTCAGGGAGGAGATCCACGCTCAGGAGGAGTCCTAGTGCTTCCTCCATCAGCTCCATCAGCTCAGCCACCTCCTCCATCAGCGGCAAGCCCAGCCGGGCGGGACTGGTGAGGCCAAGATTCAGATTAGAATCACGAGAGTTACACTTTCAATTCATTTAAAGGAACTAAAAGGAAAATGATTCTTTAATAATGTTCTACATATTTTTGACTTGAATAGAATGTGGTTTTGCAGCGTACCTCGATTTGCTGAAGTTCTGACAAATTTGACAATCACGATCCTTTTATTATTCATCTCATAAAATGTTATAACGGTCTGTAATTAAAGCACTAGCGTAATGTTGTGGTTATGAAGCGTAACATTTGTTGCTCTCCAGCTGACAGAGACGTCGGCCCGGTACGCCCGTAAGATTTCAGGAACCACGGCGCTGCAGGAGGCCCTGAAGGAGAAGCAGCAGCACATCGAGCAGCTGCTGGCCGAGAGAGACCTGGAGAGGTGCGAGGTCGCCAAAGCCACCAGCCACGCCGGGGAGGTGCAGCAGGAGCTGGCTCTGCTGAGGAAAGGCCGGGAACAGGTGGAGTCTGCTCCGTGCCCCTCAGACAAACAGAAAAGACGTAGCATCGTTTTAGAGCGGAAAAATGCCGTCTAACCAGGATCAGCCTAAAGGCTAAAGAAAAACCAGATTGTGAATCTGAAAAATAGACATTGTAAATTTGAAACATGAAAATTGATTTTAAAAACAGTTTTAAACTCTTAAGTACACATTGTAAACTTGACAGAAATATCGGAACTTTAAAAAAAACACCGTAAATTTGAAGAAAATATTTATATGTCTGAAGAGATACTAAAAATTGGAATTAAAAAGCTTTAAACCTGGAAGTGTTGTCAAATATATATGTTTTTGGTTACAGCTGCTGTTTAGTATTTTCAGATTTTTTCTTTGTTTCTCAATTGACAGTTTATTCTGACTTTTTGTTTTTTTTGTAGTTGATCCTAATCTATGTGGGGGCGGGGCTTCGAGCCTATCCGCTACCGGGACATGATTGACATGGGGTGTCAGGTTATGACGTCATTTCCGCTCCACAACAGTGTCTATTGTTGGCACCGCCAGTACATCATTCCTCATGATGTACCAAACTTTGAGAGCGCCAACCATAACGGAAATGACATAACCTCTATCACCCGATGTCAATCATACCTCAGTAGCCAATGGGCTCAAAGTCCCGCCCCCAAAAGTCTGAATTATAATTGTAAATTGAGGACTGAAAGTGAAAAAGCAGAGAAACGAAAAAACAAAAATTGAAAACACAAAACAGCAGCCGTTACTGATAAACTTAACCTTTAATTTGGTCATAGTTTGGGATTTATAGTTACTTTTTATTAAAGTTTTCCGAATTTCTTCCAATTAAAAATTTTTTTTTTCAATTTTACTATATATTCATACATTTTATGTCCAAGATTTTTGTCTCGTATACAGCGTGTACTTTTGAGTTTAAAACTGTTTTTTTATTCACTTAAACCTGGTCCTGGTTTGAACCCATATAAAACGTGGATAGGGACTTGAATCTCTACATTTTTGTTTCAGATTTTTTGCTCATTTTTATGTTCGGTCAGAAAACATCACTTTCTGGTTCACATTTTGTAGTTTGTGACATCATGAGTTTGTGTAACTATGGCCTTTTAGCTTCAGCAAACCCACATACTTGGATAAAGGTTATAATAAATGACACAAATGAGTTTAAGTCGTGTCATAGTCTTAGAAAAGGGATTAATCAACCTCTTACAATTATTTACATGATAAATAAGCCAAAAAAAAGTCTCCATTTTGTCCCTTACGGACTTCTGTACAGCCCAGAGGAAACTTTAGAGAAATAGAAAGGTGACTGGTTAATTTAATGGCCACTCTCTTAACTATCTGCCCAGAAACATCTGTTTTATTATAGCTGTTTCCAACTCCTTCTCCTCTGAAGAAAACATGTCGACTCAAATTAGAAAAGTGAAAGATAAATAAGAAGGACACGTCCACCTCTCAGAAGCTCTAAAAGGAAAAATCACTGCTGGTGAAAAAGTGATGGGTCTGAGCTCAGTCTGGATCAACATCTTCTTCTGTGGGTTCAGTATGCCGTGGAGATGGAGGCCAAGCTGGATCAGCTGCGCTCACTGGTGGAGGCAGCAGATCGAGACAAAGTGGAGCTGCTCAACCAGCTGGAGGAGGAGAAGAGGTTGGTGGTTGGATGTCCTCTGTGACCCCACAGTAAAGACCCACTCTGATCACCTTCTGAAGTGTTCTCAGAGCGTTCCCACTGGTCTTTTCATTGTGATGATGCAGTTTTTACTCAAAATAAAGAAACCTGTGTCGTTTTCTAGGACATGGTTTCTGCAGAGCAGAATTTCACCTCTGAGTTGTTGGCGTGGAGCAACCCCACCCCCCTTCCCCTCGCCGTTACTAGAAGCTTGGAGCAGGGAGCTTGTGGCCCGTCCAGCGTATTTTTTACGTCACAAAAACAATCTTTATCAAACAGCATTTTTTCATATCCTCCTGATTCACAAACATTTGACTAAAGAAATACTCAGAAATGCAGTTTGAAGATGAATCTTCTTAGTACACTGTATGTCCTCTATCATCAGAAAAACGCCACATGAACATGATAAAAACAAGTGATTTCGATCGGAGTGGGTCTTTAAAGCCTGAAGGACGTGCTGCTGCCTTTGAATGAGCATGTCTTCTGTCGTGATGTCTGACAGGAAGGTGGAGGATCTGCAGTTTCGCGTGGAGGAGGCATGCATCACCAGAGGAGACCTGGAGGTAACCTGAACCTCAGTGAGACACATTTAGGAAAAAAAGCATCAGTTGGATTCAAGAAGATTATCAAACATAAAGTGTCTTGCAAAAGTATTCCCACCCCTTGAACTTCTCCATATTTTCACACATTATGACCTCAAACAGAAATATATTTTTTTGGAATTTAATGTGAAAGACCAACACAAAGTGACACACACTTGTGAAAATTAGACAAGACTTACTTTTTTCTTTACAAATAAAAAACTGAAAAGTTCAGTGTGTAAAAGTATTCAGCCCCTTTTCTTTAAGTGCATCAGTTGTCTTCAGAAGTTGCTTGATGATTGGTGACTGATCAAATGTTGACTTCATAGAGTCCACATATGTGATTTCATCTCAGCATGTAAATCCAGCTGTTTTGTGACAGTCTCTCTGGTTTGTCAAGGAATATTGGTGAGAAAACAGCATCATGAAGTGTAAGGAACACACCAAACAGGTCAGGGAGAAAGTTGTGGAGAAACTGAAAGCAGGATTAGGCTAGAAAAAGATTTCCCTTTGAACATCCCACCAACCACTGTTCAGTCCATCATCCACAAATGAAAAGAGTCTGACACAACTGCAGACCTAGCTAGACATGGTCGTCTATCTAAACTAGCAGACTGAACAAGGAGACACTGATCAGAGATGCAGCCAGGAGTCCATGATGACTCTGGATGAACTGCAGAGATCTACAGCTCAGGTGGAGGAATCTGTCCATAGAACAACCATCAGACGTGAACTGAACACATCTGGACTTTATGGAAGAGTGACAAGAAGAAAACCATTGTTAAAAGAATCATTAAATTCAATCATAAATGTCAATCATAAAAGAATCTAATCTGATTCAGATTGAATTGTTTTGCAGGAAGAACGGACAAAGATTTCAGTCTGTAGTTGTGTAAAGTTGGTAGAGACAAACCCCAAAGACTTGCAGCTGGAATTACAGCAAAAAGGGTTCCACAAAGTATTGACTCAGGGGGTGAATACTTTTACACACTGCACTTATTTTTAACTCTTGTCTAATTTTCTTTCCACTTCACAAGTGTCTGACACTTTGTATTGGTCGTTCACATCAAATTACAATCAAATGTTTGTGGTCATAATGTGAGAAAATATGGAGAAGTTGAAAGGGGTGTGAATACTTTTGCAAGACACTATATTTTATGCTTTTTTGCCTGTTAATTTATGTAAAATAGTATTTTTTCTGAAAATGGAGTCAGACAGTTTATTTTTTCTTGTTGAGTTTTTTTTTAAATCTCATTTTTCATTCCCTCATTTTTCTTCGTTTTATTTAGTTGATCTTCTCTTTTCCATTCATTTTCACCTTCATGAGTCAATCTATCTGCCCGTTTCTAAAAGCTGTTGCTGTTCTTCTTCTTTCTGCTCTGCTTGCGCCTCTTCCTCATCCTCCTGAAGAATCTATTTCTGCATTAGTTCCTTACTATGAAAGTGTTTTACCTTCATTAAAAACAAAACAAACCAAAAAATTGGCTATCGTCTTTCAGATTTATTCTTATTAAATAAAAAAACAGCATTTTTTTGTTCTAATGTTTTTCTGTGATTTTTGTGCTAATATTTGTAATAACTACAAACAAACTAGTCCCTAAACTCTTCTGCTCATGGAAACTATAAGATTAGCTGTAGTTGAAAGTTAAAAAGCCCCAATGTGTCCGTGTCCTGAACACTGATCCGTTTTGTTTATGTTTCCCTCACGATATGGAGAGTCTGTTTAGTTCTTTCTACTTACTTTATCCATAAACATTACCGAGCAAAACGTCGTGAAACGTTAAATATTGATTAGAATGAACTGTTTTATTTTGTTTGTGAGTCAGTCCTGACAGAGCGAAGTCCGCAGGTGACCTGCTGGACGCTCACGTTTTGGGTGTGGTCAACTTTGTGGCACGCAGTCCCTTTTCACAGTATTTTTAAAAACATTTTTTTAAACATTTTCTTTGTTTTTTTGACATATTTTTTAACTTTTCAATATAATTTAGTCTTTTTATCTATATCTATCTATCACTCTCTCTCTCTCTCTATTGTTTTGACATAGTGTTTTGTTGTTTTTTGCTCCATTTATTGTCCGTTTTTGGTTCTAGTAGTTGTAGTTATAACAGTTGTAGTCCTAAAGTGAGGAGATAAGGACATGTCTGTATATCACATCGATGGAACACGCTGGTTGGCTTTCAGAGAGCGCAATGATCGTAGGGATTTCTGTGGAGTTTGTTTCAACAATAATGAGTAGCTGTGATGTTTTGGGATTATTTATGAGTTAATGAGAAAGTGCTTTTGAAATCTGGGGCGTTTGTCTACTTAATTGACCATCACCGCCTGCTTCTGCAGCTGCACCTCAAGGCAAACTCCGGCTGTAAGTCTTTTTCTGCTTCACCACAGACAAAATAAACAGTTCTTATTGGTTAACATTCAATATTTAACCAGCGTTTTGCTCTGGATAAAGTAAGTAGGAAAAAAACGACAGGACATATCGCAGCCATCAGAAACAAAACGGACGCATTGAAGCTTTTCAACTTCTACTTGCGATTCATCTTATAGTTTTCATGAGCAGACGAGGTTAGAGCCCAACCTGTTTGTAGTTCTTTAAAAAAAATAGAATAAAAAACGTTCCTTTTATTTTTCTTCCATATCTTCCAGAAACTGGAAGCTGCTGCTTTTCTGTCTGCCTTCTGTCTGTCAGCTCAAAGCCAGCATGTGAGCGTTGCATTGGTGTGTTCTCCTTCTCCTCCTGCTTTCTCTTACTAACAGACGCAGACCAGGCTGGAGCATGCCCACATAAAGGAGCTTGAGCAGAGTCTGCTCTTTGAAAAGACCAAAGCTGAAAAACTCCAGAGGGATTTAGAGGACGCTAGGGTAATGTTCCCGCTCCCACAGCAGCAGGACAGGAGGACCTGCTTTTCCCCAAAAGGCTTATTAAACATATTTGCTGAAGGACCTGCAGGCAGAAGCGCTGCGGACAAATGTCCTGTTCCTCTTATATAGAGAAACTCTCAAGTAAACAATTTCTGCTTCATAATAATTAGGAAACAATGACTTTGTTCTGGTTTCTCTTGATGAACACAGTAAAAAATGTTCTGAAATAATTTAGATCAAAAGGAACTTTCTACTTGTTGAATTATAAAAATGATTTAATTCTGTCAAGTTCAAACCAAACCGATTAAAGAGAGAGGTTTAAAACAAGACAAAAATCTCATAAGATTTTTAAAATAAAAGTCTTGAATAGAGAATGGAGAGGATGACTGCCTGCTAAGAGATGGGCCTCATGTTTGATGGCAAAAATGTCAAAACTGTTGAAAAAAAGAAAACATTTGCAGTCTGACGGAAAAGAAATATATGAAACGACAAGATTTGGGGCTTTTGCTGGTCAAAACTAACTTCAGCAAAGTTTAAAGACTTGAAAGAGGTGAAGATGTCATGATCAGGATGACAGGAAGGTTTGAAAACTTTTAAAGAGTTGCAGAGTTCTCTTTTCTGGTGAAATAATGAAAAAGAATGTCACTGCAGCGTGTGGGAATAACCCCGTGATTTTCCTTCACGCCTCCTCCTGCTTCTCCGCTGTAGGTGGCGACCGTGTCGGAGCGCTCCAGGATCATGGAGCTGGAGCGGGAGGTGGCAGACCTGCAGCTCTGTCTGCGGGCGTCCCAGCAGAAGGAGGACGCGGCGTCTCTGTCGCAGCAGCAGATCTGCAGCCTGACCTCACAGGTGCAGGCGCAGGAGAAAAAGGTCGGTTTCCTTTAAAGTCCACGTGTTGGCTCGGGTTCAGCTCAATGTTGCTCCATTGACATGTTGTTTGTTTGGCTTGTTATAAATTGTTCTGATCTTTATACTCAGCTGTATTATTGTCCTCCGTAACAGATCAGCGAGCTGAGTGTGGACCTGGAGAGCAAACAGAAAGAGCATCAGTCTGTGCAAAAAGAAAAGAGCTCTCTGGAGGAGCTGCTGTCCAGCCTGGTAAGAAGGACAAGACCAAACCTGTAAAAAGAAGTGAAAGTCATAATGCAAATTCAAAGCAGGAGGAATTCATTTAGTCATTTGGGTCTGTTTTGTCCAAGTTAGTTTTCTGTTTACAACCAATCAAGTAACGATACATAAAATATGATGTATTTCCTTGATACAAGTTAAAAAAAGTTGCCAATGGCACTAATAACATTTGTTTTGGAAAGATTTCCTTCGACATTGGCCATAAACACTCATATTTGGGTATATTGCTCTGTAAATAAACATACATTGCTAATAAAGGTTTCAAATCTATAGAACACTAACATTTATACAGTCTTCTCCCAAATATATCCTATTTAAGGCACTACAACAGCCCAGCTGTCCTACCATTATCATCTTAAACACTAGAATAACACATTTGAGGAGACAAGTGTCTTAAAAATTAAATATAAATGTTTTTAACTTCAATCCTGCTGTTGTTAAATGGGTTTGTGCTGTTAAGAGTTAAATAAAACTTTACAGTTTTCTTAAATATCAGAGGTTTGTTCCTTGAAAAGTGACAACGAATAATCACAAAATAAAATTCTGCTTAAGATACTTCTATAAATAAGAAAAAAAAAGTCTCAATAGTGATTTTACTTAAAAAATGTTGTTTTAAAATGAGATGACACAACAAGACCCGTTTCCTTAAAACAAGTTGCTAAATTTGACTGAAAAGTTACTTGGAAATTTTAAACTAGGCAAACGTACTTTGTGAGATTTGGTGTTTTTGCAGTGCCGATCTGCATCTTTGCTTTGACTCTCATTCGGTTTTGTCTCCGTTTTGGAGTAAATTTGTTCGTTTTGCAAAACCTTCAGCTGAACTGATTTATGTAAAATACCCAAAGAAAAACAGGCAAACTGCAGAGGAAAAGCCGACGGAGCCACGACTTTGTTGGACTTTGTTTTCTCCAGCAGGTGTTTTGCTCCTGGACATTTGTGACCTCATCCACAGAGTTTACATGTTTACATGTGGATGCTGTCATTGTTCCTTTATTAGCTCAAGATGAAAGAATGCTGCGGCATGATATTAAACTCGCTGTTGTTTCTCTGTTTCAGAGACAGAAGCTCCAGGTTTCTGAGGAGGAGAGCAGGAAGACGGCTGAAGGTAAACACGCCGTAGATGCTTCTGCTGCCTCTGATGTGATGAGCACTGACCGCTCATCCTCTCTTTTAGAGTTAGAGCAGAGTGTGGAGCGTTCAAAGAAGGAGCTGGAGACCCAGAAAGAGGAGAGTGGCAGCAGAGAGACGGATCTGAGAACGCAGCTGACACAGGTAACTCCACACACCTGTCCTGACTGAGGCCTGGGGGGTCTGTCTGCTGAGAACCAGTCATGAGAGTGTTCTGAAAATATACTTTAGGAATGTTGTGAGGCATGAAACTGACAATAGATCTGACTTGGTCTGCAGAACGCATGTCTCAAACATCCAGCTCACATGCAGTGTTGCCAGATCAGTCACGGTTTTCCAGCCCGAAATTCCTCTACAACCTGCCAGATGCCCACAAAAAAACTCGCAAGATGTTAATCAGAAAGCTCCCAGCTGTCTTTGGCTCTCAAAGCAAAAATGCAACAGAATCTGGACAACTGCGACTTTGGCTTCAAGTGTTTCTGTGGGTAAATCACTCAGCCCAGTGGAAACCTTAAGCTTTTACGTAGTTTATTGTCTTTTTAATACAGTCCTAGCAGCTGGGAGTCTGTTTTTTTAAACAAGAGATGCACACTGATGAACACTGAACATCAGGCAGGATGTGACATGACAGAACACAGATTTTCCAAATATGGATGTCGGTGCTTTTAGTGGACAACAGGAAGTGGCGGTACTCTCTGTTATGGAAGTCGAAACATAAAATGCAGAGAATCTTGACTGTAAAATCTGATCAATAAAAAAACATCTTTTTTTTTCTATGTGTCATAATATGAAATAATAAAGAGGGGGCTCAGGTCACGTCTATAAATAAATGTAGTCATACATCGACTGTGTACATACAGTTATTTTAAATGGGAGTACAATAACAACATTACGTCACATCGTTGCGCTGCACGCGCTGCACGCGCTGCACGCGCTGCACGCGCTGCACGACGCGCTGCACGCGCTGCACGACGCGCTGCACGACGTGCAGCGACACAGCAGCTCATTGAAACGCGGTCGGGTGAATGCAGGCTGGTTCAAACAACTTTGAACGTGATCCACATTGTTTCTCGCTGTTTTCCTGACAATCCATTTCTCATAGACGCTTCTCATCCTGCATTCACAGGCAGCGTCTCCACAGTACTGCAGCTGCTAACATCCTCTGAGTTAAAGCACAGACGGCATGGTTCTTGCCAGTAACCGTCCTGCAGCATTCCTCCACCGTACCAAAGTTACATGTAAAAATGGTTGTTCCTGTCGTTCTAAGCTGGTAATCGAAATATAAAGTTTTAAGAAGTTAACCATCTCGATGAGGACTTTAAAGCGCTGCACCCCCAACTTTCTCTTGTTGTTTTGAATCGCCTCGTACTTCGGTCCGAAACAGAAACCTCCCGTAGACGCCAGTCTGAATACAGACCAAACTCAATCTTTCTGAAACAAATTTGTGTTCTGGGACCAAACCAAACAATTTAGTCAGTCTGAATAAACCCTGAGTTTGAATTCTTTGTAAAATCTCAATTCTAGCTTCATTTGACATGTGTGACGAGATGTTAAAGTCTGACATGGATTCATTGTAAACATTGACAGAACCATTTGGTCCGGTTTCTTACTGACAAAATCGAGCTAGAGCCACAAAATCTCACTACATTTTTATGAAAACACACTTCTTTAGGCCCTTTAACTTTGAAATATTTACAATAATTAAACTATAACACTATTATACTTTTCTAGAGGCTATATAATAATTTTAATGTATTTTAATCTGACAGCAGCAGAGTCAAGTTTCTTTCAAGATAAAATTCAGTGTCAATAAAGATCCTCCTAAAGCTGTAAATTTACTTTCAGTTATTGTTCTGAATTCTTTCATTGAAGAACTTTGCTTCTGAACAGAAACTATAGATACTGCTGTGCAGCAGAAGATAAGAATGGGTGTTTTAAACTTATTTAAATAATAAACAGTTCTGACAATAGATGTGATTATCATTTTACTCAGTATTCTGATGTGTGCATTTTGGAGGATTGGTAAAACACACAAGGTTTATTTAGTGTCATGTCAGGAGTGTTTAAAACAAGTTAATTTTATTGTTGTAAGATCAGCTCAATGAAAAATAAACCTAAATGACAAAATGTAACAAACAAACTCATTATTGATCCACAATAAGCTTCTATGAAGCTCTAAACAAAAGGTTCTGTTGAAACATTTTAATAAAAGAACATTTTTAGAAACAGAAAAAATAAAACTCATGACTACAACTGCGCCCCCTCCCCCCTGATCGCTCAGGCTCCGCCCCTCCCCGCCCCCCTGATCGCTCAGGCCCTGCCCCCTCCTCCATCAGGCTCCGCCCCCTCCTCCCTCCCCTCAGTGTAGCGACCGTCTCTCCTCTGTTTTCATGGAGGTTCTCCGTGAATCTGTGTTCAGATCTCCTGTGATATTTGCATCTGAAGTTGAGGAGAACAACGTGTTTGAGCTTTTATAGAAAATATAAAACTCAGGGGAGGAAGGAAAGAATGGAAGAATGGATCTCTAGTGTCAGTACTGAGTACCTGCACTACTGACCCACTTAAAGCACTGATTGTAGGGACAAACAAACCTGACATTTGATGTCTCTGTTGTTTTCGTTTTGCAACCGGTCTAATGCTCAGCTAAAGTCAGGACAAGGCCCTTTTTAAGCCATTACCAAAATTAAAGTTTGATTAATTTGCCGCCGTTGCAGAATGGTTTCCCCAAATTGCCAGACAGGAACTTTACAAAATTACTCGTCTTTAATAATGTGAAATACAATTGTTAAGACACAGAAAGACACACAAACCCTGAAACTACAAATGATAAGTTATGCCAGAGCCTGCACACAATCCTCCTGCAGTTCCAGTGTACGTTCCCCACACTCAGAAACAAGTCCTGATGCCCTTCAGCCGCACCCACGGTGCGCACCGGCAGACGAGTGAGTTGGGGGACAAAAGATGGGTCGCAGCCGCATCATTCAGCTGAGTGGGGCCGGCGGCCAGCTGTACCACAGCGACTGCAAAGAGGGCGGCACAGCCACCGAGCATGCAGCTTAGGAGGACCCCCGAAAGGAGTCACCCAAGTGGCATAAACATAAACGGCTCAGCTCACATTCGGGCCAACAGACAGCAAAATAAACACAGCGCTGAGCAGCGTTTAAGGCTGGACTCAGCTGAAACGGCCACCGTAAATGACCTATTGTGATTGATTCAGATGCATGAACTGCACAGAAACTACAGACAGAGAAGTTCACTCAAGAAAACCTCGCTTACATAAAAAGAAGAACAAAAAAGTTCCGTTTGGCAAAATGGTTGGCTTGTTTGTTTTCAGTCCTCTTCTTTGATTCCAGTGATCTCTGAGGCTTGGAGTTGCCCACACCGAGTTCACAGTGCACTGGATGTTTGACCGACAGGCTCAATAAATCAGGAAAAACTCATCAATTCCTGCTTTTGTTCCCTAGGCTCACGAGGAGTCAGAGAGGACCGTTCAGTCGCTCACTCAGCTGATGGATGAGAAGATGATTCTGGAGATGGAGGTGAGCAACGAGAGTCCAACTGACAGCACCCAGAACTAAAACACTCAGTTATTTTAAGGAAGTCAAACATTAAATCCACATTTCTGCAGTTTATTTCACATTTTTTTGTGCCTCACTCCCATTTTCAGAGGATTCTCGTATGTTTTCATGTAGTAAGATATTCCTGTTGCCGTCTCCAAGCACAGACACAATCTATTAGATATCTAAATAATGGCTATAAGTTTACTGCAATAGATATGCATTATGCATCTGATAGATATCAACTCAGAGAGGTCTATTACACTGGTATTGGTAGACATCTAATAAAGTAACAGAATAGAGTTGTCTCAGATGACATAACTAGCAGACATCTATTGTAGATGTCTACATGTATAGGTCTCCTACACGTCTACCGGTACACATCTCATCTTTGGGGATTTTTAGATGTCGATTAGAGACCTTTTTCAAACATTTACTACATATAAGAGAAAGCAGAGTCAAACCTGTTTCTATCATTGGGATTTCTGTGTACGTCATCCTTTTTCTCCTTTTACTATCAAATATCAACATGACCGCATTGGTGTAGCGTCCGCTTTGTCCTCATCTCTACATGGAAATGCAAGTCTGTACTTTTAGGACTTTGTCTCTGAACAGAACCAGACTGTTCTGCAGCAGCAGATCAGAACATGCTTTAAGCTCATTCTAATAAGAATCCACTCTAACAATAGATTAAAGCTTTTACCATCATTATGTTCAGTTCTATCACAAGTTAAAAGATCAACTTTAACCCCTTCAACCCCAGATAAACTGCAGTAGAATGTTTGTATTTCTTTGTGATTACTATTGAACATCTTCTAATAGTAGCCCCGGCATTTGTTCCATGTGGCAGTTGGCTTGGGGTTTATTAGGGGCGGCTGTGGTGCAGCAGTAGGGCGGTCGACCTCCAATCTGAACATTGCAGGTTCAGTTCCCGCAAAGTGTGCTTGGGGAAGACACCGAACCCAGCATTACTTCCAGTGGTTCTAGGTTGGCGCCAGACCGCCAGTGTTCGGCAGCAGAGCGGCCATCAGTGTGTGAATGGGACTGTGACTGTTTTCCAAACAACCTGCCTTTGAAGCTCCTTTTTGGCTAAACACACTTGATCCAGGTAATCAACAGGCGAACGTTTGTTTTCTCCTGAAGCATCATCAATCTCTGCATCAAAAATCCTCTTCACTTTCATGCCGATCATTTTCCTGGAGTGAGAAGAACATGGTTCAAATCCCAGCTGACCTTTCTGTGTGAAGTGTGCATGTTTTCCCTCTACAGGGGTGGATTTTCTCCTGCTTCCTCTCACAGTTCTAGGACATGTTTCAGATGAACTGCTTTCTGCATATCTGTCCTGTGTGTTCCTGTGATAGACTGGTGTACTCCACCTTCAACAGTAGCTGGATTGGAACCAGCAAACCTGTGACCCCAAAAGGGATTCAGTGGGTTCTGAAGATGAATGGATGGATGCAAAAATTGTAGTATTTATTTTTTAACTAGTAAACGTTTTTTTAAAAAGTACTCTAACAGACGTCTAAGCCATACCCAGATTAGATGACAAGTAGATGTGAAGGATATCTCTATATATATACATCTTTCAGAACACAGAATAGACATGTAATGGAGTAACAATATAAAGATGTCCTGTAGACGGAAGTAGTGGATGGATTTTAGGGATCCATAGATGTCCTGTACCTAGTGGGTAATTGTTTCCCTCATGACAGAAAATGTGCTTTTTTCTGAGCTAGAAGGAAAACTCTGCACTGCTGAACAGAATCTTTAATGGAGTGGTTGGCATCAGCGTGCACGTGACTGTGCTTTGTGTTTGTGAAAGGATTTATTGGAGCTCAGCATCTGCAGCCCTCAGGGTTTCTGTATCACTGCGTCAGTCACTCTGTCAGTTCCTTTAATCGACCACATGTGAAACTCCGCCTCCATCACGTGAGCCTGAACTCTCCTCTGCTGTATGGTCAGTTGTCTGTGGCTCTCTGGCGCCCTCAAGCGGCGTCCCTGTGCATTAGCTCCACATTATAAGCCGCTGTGTAAAATCCAAAATGATTGTTTTTTTGATGCCTCACATCACGTCAGTATAAACTGATATAAAGTCAAAGCTGTCAACTCTGGAGATAAACTGTAATCAAATCTTCATTTTCTGGCCTCTAAACAGCTTTTTAAAGATTAAGATTTAGCTGGAAGAACCCAATCAACTTCTTGTTTTGATTCGACACTCAAGGACTTTCAGAACATGTTAGATCAGGAGACTTCTCACTATAAAAACACAAGTTAAAGCAAAAGTTGTGCTTGGGAATCATTCTGTGGCTTAACAATTGACTGTATTTGAGAACTGGCCTGTGTGGCTCTGTCCCCCTGGCGTTCCAAACGGGAAGTACCTGCTGGCACCAAAAAAGCCAAGATCATATAGACTTCTATAGAGAAATAAACAGCTGTAACTCAGTCATTCTGTTGGTCAGAATATCTATTCTTGCTCTGATACTTGACTTAGACTGGTTTGGATCAATCACAGCTTACTGATGACATCTGGTTTCAACACCCTAGCACAGGAGTGGGCAAACTTTTTGACTTGAGAGCCACAATGAGTTCTGAAATTTGACAAACAGATGTGGGGAATGTTTTGGTAACCCAACTCATTAAAGGAAAGACAGAACATGAAATCCTGACAAAAATGTATATTTGTATTTTAAAACCAAACATTTTGGAGTTTTTATTTCAAAACTGTGGTTTTTATTCTAGTTTTAGTGCCTTTTGCATCAATGGGTTGTTGTTCCTCTGAAAAAACAGCAAACCTAGAGAATACCTGCATTGCTGTGGCGTTGGAATGACTCTCTGACTCAGAAAACACACATACATATAAAAAACAACAAATCTTCCAACATCACATAAAAGCAAAAAAACTTTCTGGATCAAAGAGCAAAAGTCAATTTATTTGTAGTGCACCATCTACAGAGACACGTCAGAATTACATGGAAAATAAAACCTGATTAAGGATTATCAAAATAATTTATTCCAGTTTGGCGGGGCAGATTTAAGACACATGTGGCCCCTGGGCCGGAGTTTGCCCACCTCTGCCCTAGTGTCTGTATTTCAAAAAAAGTTAACTGAATTGACTTCATTTGGTTGGAACTGGAAGCAAACCATTTTCTATGGATGACATCACACTTACTCAGTTGAGTTAGGCCAGTGAGCTGGAACTATCTGCTTCACAGGAGTGGAACATCAGCATCACTGACTGCATCAGCAGTCGCTATAGACCATGTACCATTCTTTCTAAGCTATAAAGGTGCACTTAAAAACCTTTTTTTTTCAAAAATCTATAGTGTGCCTTATATCCAGAGCGCCCTCTACAGATTAATTGTAATTGTGCTTGAGAGGTTCACGGTGCAGTATCAAAATGTCTGAGTTTTTTTATAAGAATCTAAACAAGCTTGGATGTTGTTGTGAATATACAAACATGACTAACGTGTAGTGGTGTTGGGCAGTTTTTATTTTGTTTGAGGTACTAGCCTTGTTGGGAGTTAGCAATGTCACAGTAATGTTTGTTTTTGTGGTACCAATCTTTTTTTACGTATTGCAAACAAGGTTTACAGTTATTGTCAATGACTCCGATGTGGCTAACGCTTCCAACGTGGCTAGCATGAAGTGTGTTACAAACACGTTCTAGAGTTTCTGTGAACGCCGTTGATTAAGTCTGAGTGATGGATTGATCTGACTCTTTTGGCTCACTTAATGCACCTTATATAACTTTAAAAATAAACTATTCAGTGACAGTGTGCCTTATAAATGGATGCGCCCTGTAGTTTGGAAGGTAAATGAGATGCAGATGAACCCAGTGAGTTTGTTTCAGGATAGTCTAAATGGACATTTTCAGCTCGCTGCCATTTTTACACGGCGTAACTTAATGGAACTCCCGACTTTCTGAAAATAGGCAAACTTTGGGGACAAGTTCACCTGTCAGTTGCTGTAAAAAACCCACTGTCTCCATTCTAGAGCTCATAGTTCATCTTCATTCATCTTCTAAACCGTTTTCTCCCTTTTGGGGTCACAGGGCTGCTGGAGCCTAACCTGGCCTCTCATGGGTGAAGGCAGAGGACACCCCTGGGCAGGTCGCCATTCTGTCGCAGGGGCCACAATCACACACCCATGCACACTCCCATCCACACCTAGAGACAATTTAAAGTGACCAATAAACCTATGAAGCATGTTTTTGGAGGGTGGGAGAAAGCCAGTGTCCCTGGAGAAAACCCACATGTGCACGGGGAGAACATGCACACTCCACACAGAAAGGCCCCCCATTGGTGATGCTGTGAGACAACAGCGCAAACCACTGCGCCACCGTGCTCATATTTATACAGTTATATGCCACCCACTCATTAAAAAGATATCTTTAAACTAAATATTCAACCCTGTGCATATTGGTATACATCCACCCACAGGTGTAAAATACAAATCTACATTTTAAAATGGGTTCACATTATGTGTTCAATTGGGGGCTGCAAAAGGCCGCCCTGCTTTTGAGTATAGAAATGTATTGATATAAAAGTTGTTGTAAAATGTTTATTAGAAATGAAACTATTGGAGATCTTGCACTGATTTTCAACATCTAAAACATTTTCTTGAAAAGCGTTTACACTTTTACTCAGTTTGATGGGACATCACTTTGGCTCCAAATGCTTTTATGATGAAGGACTCTTCGTAGTTCACATCTCCAGCTTTATGTCTCCACTTTTGTCAAGTTAAAAACCTTCATGCAGAATAAGCGAAGCCCCCAGCAGGAAAAACCTGCACATCTTCATCACATGAAAAATGAAAGGATCAGAACCTCTGAGTGTTTGGAGAGAAACGAACACGCTGTCGAGCAGGGGGGGGGGCTTTTACGTCTGCCCCCTCCCTGATGCTGTGATGTAATCTTGCACATGTCAGGGCGAGCTGCATCTGTGATGAGGAATGAAGGATGAAGATGAAAAAACCCTGCTTTTGTTTGTGACTTGAAATGGACTTAGTGTTTATCAAACAGAAATTCCAACTTTGAACTTTTATTTTGAAAATAATTCACAGCAGTCCTGGACTGAAGGACCAGATTGTTTTCAAAATATTTCTTTGTTTCAGCGCCTTTGAGCAACCTTTTATGGGACTCAAAAATAAAAAATTCAAAATCCACTAACCGAACCAGAACACACGGGTCAGGGATATCTAAAGACCGCTTTAGAATGATTATGGGATGGCCGCGGGACCAACGTCTTCGCAGCCATTTTCTGGCAAAGTGTGGAATTTGGTGATTTTGACATTTTTGCACAAACTATGAAAATAAATTGAATTTTACCCCAAAAATCAACTTAAGTACCATCTAAAAATTTAAATCTATTGCCTCCTAACTCCTCAAGCATTATTTGGGGAAAAGTGTTGGCTCTAAAGTTTGTACATTTTGAACGATGTTAACGTGGCGAGCTCGCAAATTTGGCATTTGCCTCGCACATTTTTTTTCCAAAATATTGTGAAAGTTTAATACATGAATGGTTGGCTCAAACTGAACAGAATGATGTATCATACTTAATGACTGTCATAGGAATGTGGGCGGGGTTAACAAGAACTTCCATTTTCAAGGAGATCCAAATATTTGATCTTCTGTTTAAAAAAAACTGCATAAAGCTGTTTTTCACCCAAGCAGTTTTCTGCAAGCAGTTCATGAAAATATTCGATGTTTAAGTCCGATCATCTTTTGATCTAATCCGAAAGCATCCGTAGGGGTCAATTAATCATGATGATGCTGTTTTTTGTCAAAATAAAACAAACCTATATTGTTTTCTGGGACATAGTTTCTGCAGAGCGACAGGAGTTCGTGGTCTGGGTATTTCTTTATTCATTTCGTTGTGAATCAGGAGCAGACAAAAAACAGCAGTTTGAAAAGGATCGTATTTGTGACACAGAAAATACGCTGGGCGGGGCCGCGAGCTCCCTGCTCCATTCTGATGCATCCACTTCTAGAGGACTAGATCCATGAACGTCTCTGAAAATGCATTCATTTCAGTGATGTTTAATACCTGTATAATCCTCTAATCTAGTAATGACACAACCTGATTAATTATCATGTTGAACACCAAGAACAGAAGTTTCATATCAAGTTCTATATTTGCTGGTTTGACAAATCACAGCAAGAAGAGATTTAAAGTGTTTGTTTTTTAAGCATTATTTAAAGAGAGCAGCGGCTGCATCCTAAAGGGCTGAGATTCTGTGTGAGTGAGTGTGAACGTGCAGTTCGTTGTAATCCGACAAGCTTGTGAGCCGCAGAGCGGTGAAGCAGGGGGACGGACTTACAATTCAAGCTTACATAACGGGGGTGCGCGGTTTCTTTAACTCTGAGTGAGGGAGGCAGGATGCTGCTCGGCCGACTGCCTCTCCATTTTCCTGATGGTTTATTGATGCACAGCTGTGGTCTGAGGCGCAGCCGCACGCCGCTGCCGCTGCTGCCAGCAGGGGAGCACGCTGAAATCCTGCTGTGAAGCGATGGATGTAGCTGCTCTGCATCAGAGATACTCCAGCAGCATCTACTCCCCTCACTACCAGGTAGGACTTCTCACTGTCACTGTGAGCTGGTCTGCTGCTCCTCGCCATCAGATCAGTGCTGTGTGACCCCGGGTCTTTGTTGCTGCTCCTGCTGTTCTGGAGGTGTAGAAAAACGAAGTAGGAACTCCTGCCGGAGGCGTCTGGAGGTGACAGGCTGTCCACAGACATTGATTTCAAACTTTCAAAGCCATTATTGACTGATGCTGCTGTGGAGCTGCACGTGTTTGGGCGCCCTGATGTATCAGGAGGGGTTTCTGTCGGCTGATGATGAAGCTCCGCTTTCAGGAGCAGACGTTTGTGAAGTTTTTTTTTGTTTTCTTGCTGAAAGCTTCAAAGACCAAGGCTGTACTTCTTCATTTGGAGGCAGCTTCACCTTTAACAGAAGTGCTTGATCTGAGATTCTGTCTTTGAATGAGTCCCAAAGCAGTTTTTGTTTGTAATTTTCATTTTAAATAGAAAGTTGTATTACTTTGGCAAAAAGAAATAGCTTTTCCAGCCAACTGGTGCAAGTCTTGTTGACTTCAGAAGAGTTGTTGTTTTTGTTTGTATTCTTTAGCTGACATCAAACTGACATGTGAATGTCCCACAGCCGTCCTGACTGACGGACCTGAAGTTTGTCACAATGCTTCTTTCTTACTGCACTTTTGAGCAAACGTTTCACCACATACTCAAAAACTCACCACGACCTGGTGTAAGTGAACAACCCCGACTAAAAAATGATGACATCACAGCGGGAGAGACCGTAAAAAAATGAATGGGGTCTACATCTCTTTCAGGGCACAAAAAGACAAAACATGTGTTGGGAAGTTTTAAACTGATTATGGGATGGCCACTGGACCCACGGCTTAGTGTAAAGTTTGAGGATTTTCACATTTTCTCACAATATCAGAAATGAAAGCTTTTGTCAGAGTGATCTTAACCACATGTCACACACACACCACCAAATGAAGTCTACAACCACAACCAGAGTTGTGTTGACCTTTGACCCTGCTTCTCCAAAAAAGAAAATCACTT
The DNA here is from genome assembly GCA_014656515.1 of Oryzias celebensis. Taxonomy (NCBI): domain Eukaryota; kingdom Metazoa; phylum Chordata; class Actinopteri; order Beloniformes; family Adrianichthyidae; genus Oryzias; species Oryzias celebensis. Next base: position 551,980 of record BNCR01000012.1, read on the forward strand.
GAAGGCCCAGCTACAAATTTAAAATCCCAGAGATTTCGATCTATCGCCTCTTAGCTGCTCGAGCGTTTTAAGGAAGCTACTTAGAAAAACATATTGGTTTTAAAGTTTGTAGACTTTGAACAGCGTTGGCATGGCGAGCTCATAAAAGTGAGGTTTCCATGTTGCTTGTATATTGTTTTCCAGAATATTGTGAAAATGTAATCCATCCATCCATCCATCATCCATCCATCCATCCATCCATCCATCCATCCATCCATCCATCCATCCATCCATCCATCCATCCATCCATCCATCCATCCATCCATTGTAACCAAAACTCAGTTGCCAAAAAATTTCAAAAATGTGCTTTTGCCAATTCTAAAAATACACAGATACGTTGTCATTCCCGGGCCACTAAAACACAACATGGTTGCTATGGAGATAAAACTGACAAAAAAGCTGCAGTTTGAACAATGTGTTTTTATCAGAAATTTGTCATATGCAGCTCTGTCCAGGGTGACAGGGTCAGAGGAGTGAACAGCGTGCAGCAGCTGCTCAGCCAGTGACGGTGGCCCGAAAGGGGGCGGCGAGGACGGGATCTGGTCACGCCTGCAGGCCATACTGCCCCTTGTGGTTTTCATTTTTATTTTAAGCTTCACTACAATTTTTTTGAACAGTAAAAAGACAGATTTAGTCATGTGCTAGCACCATGTTAACCTTCTGACTTCCAGATTGAAGCTTGTTTAAAAAGTAACCGGAGCCAGGAATGGGAAGCTTCGTCAACCAACTAGTCCACTTTCACTCCAGTCTACAACAGTTATTAGAAATAAAAAAGTGAGGTCTGTTGTGTTAAGAACCGTTGGTTTTGAATCGTATTTGGTTTGTTCTGACATCTGTCAGGAGAGCCTTTGTCCATTTTCAGAAGGCCGGGGTTTGGTGATGTCATATCCTGCTCTCTACATAGTTGAAAAAGGGATTTTAAAATAACAACCAAAAAGGTGACCTCACCACACATTGAAGCCAAACCCCTGACCTCAGATTAAAACTCAGTTTGATTTAGATTTAGATTTGGAATGTCATTGTCCTTGTTGGGATTTTTCTATGTGCTTTTAATTTGTTTTGTTGTGAATTTCTCTAGATTTTACAAAACAAATAGACTTGGTTTGTCTTTCAAAAAACTGAACTGGAGCCAGGAGCTGTTTATAATCAGATCAGTCCGTTCACCCCATTGTAACACGTCAAAACACATTTTTATTTGAAAGATCTCCCTTTTAATATTGAATTTAGATGTGCCTGCGTTATATGTAAAGCACTTTGAATTGTCTCTGTACACAAAATGTGCAACACAAATCAATCTAAACTTAAAGAAACCGAATAAAAGAACTTACAGTTTTAAAATCTAAAGTCTTTGGATTTATAAGAAATCTGAGAACATTTCCCTTTTTTTTCATTTTGAGCTTAAATCCATCCTGTAAGACTTTGAACCTTCAGTCTTGTGATGTGCAGATCATTCAGATCAAAATTCTAATTTGAAACCTAATTTGGTTTTTATTTTAGCATTGTAGCTTAGAAATACAATATTTTTACATAACAGAAAAAAGTGAATGACTTTTCCATCTTTATTTGAGAACTCACTTTTGGGAAGCATTTGTGGAATTTTAATGGATTAAAGGAAATTGTGCACAGCACTGAAATGGTGCTCCTTAAAACAGCTGGTGATGGTTGGTCTAATTCCAGAGCCGAATAACTGCTCTGGACAGAATGAAACAAATCTCTGGAGTTGCTTCCCTGGAGAAACAACTCCGGTTGAACTGGGTTATAGTCTAACTGGGAATTGTGCGTCTCTCCCGCAGCTGGAGGCTCTGAAACAGCAGAACTCCAAATACCAGGAGGAGCTCAAAGTGTCGAAGGAGCGGAGCAGCTCGGAAAACCAGCGGATTGGAGCCCTGTGCAAAGAGCTGTGAGTGCTTCCAATAACCCCAATGGGTTTTTCTGCCCCCCGGTTCATTACTTTGATGCAGTTAAGCTTCTCCTGAAGCTGTAAAAACTTTGTTTTAAGCTTAAAGGGTCCACTGGGCTGAGGGGAAAGGTTGAATGTGCTGTTAAACTCTCCACAGAGATGCTTCCACTTCTAAATTCTTAATCAAATAAAAGCCATAATTATCAATTGCAGGAATGAACTTCCTGACGTCCACAGAAAAATGTCCAGAACTTGTTTCGATCATGAGAGTGTTGAATGAACGCTTTGTCTGACACTAAAGTGCTTCATTAGGATGGTAGAAAAACCATTTTAGTGTTCGGCTTCACTGCTGTTTCTGGGCATGGACGCTGTGGACTGGAAAGTCCCTCTCTGATCATCTTGTGATCAATTGTAAAAGATTTCCCACTGGTCTTTAGATTATGCCGATTTTAGCCAAAATATTTTTTTAAATTGTGATTTTCTGGGACATAGTTTCTGCAGAGCGACAGAAGTTCATTAAAGATTCACCTCTGAATTCTGGGCGGGGCTGTTGGTGCAGATCAACCCAGTCCCCTCTTCCTATCACCCATAACTGAGAGCTCTCTGCTAGCTTACAGCCCCTCACAACCCTACAGTAGCGGTGCAGCAAGAAAAGGCGATCTAGCTAGTCGTCAGAGCTGTCCAGCCGTCCGGTTCTGATCCAGATTCCAGCTCAGACGTTCATGGATCTGTTTGTCTGCAGGTGGATGCATCAGAATAGGGCGGAGTGTGGAGCTTGAGACCCCGCCCAGAGTGTTTTCTACATCACAAAAAGGCTCTTTTTTTAAAAGGCATTTTTTCATCTGGTCTTGATTCACAACAGTGTGAATAAAGAAATACTCAGAAATGTAATTTGAGCTTAATTTTCTTTACCAATGTCCTCCATCATCAGAAAAATGTCACAAGAACATGTTAGAAACACAAAAAAAATCAAAATTTTCATTGCAGTGGGTCTTTACCGACTTCTAGGCTGAATTTGAATTCCTTCCCTACACCTACGGCTCCTCCCTGCTCTCCAATTGTAGGGGCGTTTAAGGCTGTATTGGTGTCCCAACTTATTTTTTAAGCCGTAGCGACTTAGGGCTCTGCATTCTTATGCCAGTAGAGTAGAGAAATGCATTTCTACACGTAGGTGGGCTGTGAAGCACAGACGTTTACCTTTAAATGTAAGTAATGACTGTTGTTTTAGCCGGACTTTTTAAAGTCTGAATTTCTGAATGCTGACAGCTTTGTGCTAATGAAAATGATCGGTGACTATCGATGACTTCATCGAGTGTTAGTGACATCCAAATTTGAAGACGATAAATGTAGAGGCAGGGAGATGCTGTAGGAGTAAGGTATGAATCCAGGATTGACCTTACATTGAGTTTAGATTCAAACAGATTGACCAAAGGAAGAAGGTTTTCTGTAAAACTTTTGGTTCTGATTCAGACTCACAGATGTTCTGGAACCAGCCCAGGAGGAAAACATGAGTCTGGTTCTGTCGTGTTTATGAAGATCTTAGTGCTGACGTCAGGTTTATTTTTACACTCTGTTAGTGTGTGTGTGTGCGTGTGTGAGCGTGTGTGTTTTTATCCTCCTGACACCCCCCCCCCCGACTCATCCTAGCTGCACATGGATGAAGCCTGAAGTAAACGAGAAGTGATGAATAAACACATAAAACACAGATGACTGGCTGATTCATTTAGACAGAAAATAAGACATAAAATATCTAAAGGAATTTGAGGAAATCTTCACAAACACACACACACACACACACACACACACACACACACACACACACACACACCCCCGAAACTGTGTGGTCTTCGTCTGTTCCGAGCGCCGTCCTTCCTCCCTCTGCTGCTCTTACGTAACCGCATTGCTGCTCCTGGGGCTGCCTGGTTCCAACTCTGTCTGTGACATCACTTTGTGCACGTCAGTGTGTTAGGGTGGGAGTCTGTGCACGTGTCAGTCTGTATATCTGTGCATCTGTGTCCTTGTGCACGTATGTGTAAGTCCTGGTCCTGGTGCTGGTATTTGTCTGTGTGTCTTTGCACACAAAACATGCATGCGTGCATGTGTGTGTGCTCATGACCCAGTGCACACATGTTTTGATGTGTGTCCATATAAGTGCGTTTGTGTGTTTGCATGTGTGTTTGTGTGCAACTTTGTCTGAAAACAGCGGGTCTGCTCTGCTGATGTCAGTCAAACAAAAAGTGTTTGGAGAAGAAAGGGTCCAGAGTTTTATGAAAAGAACCTCTGTCCAGCTGTTAAGCATGGGGGTGGAGCAATCATGCTTTGGGCTTGTATTGCAGCCAGCAGCACAGGAAGCATTTCACCAGTAGAAGGAAGAATGGATTTCACCAAATTCCAGCAAATTTTGGACACTAACTTGATATCATCTTGATATCAGTTGAAAAGAGGATGGCTTCTATAAATGATAATGATCCTAAACACACCTCCAAATCCACACTGTCTTATATTAAAAGGCAGAACTGAAGGTTTTGCAGTGACCCTCTGACCTCAACATCACTGAAAATCTATGGACAGACCTGAAAAGAGCAGTGAGGAACAGACATCCCAGAAATCTGAAAGAACTGGAAGACTTTTGAACTTCAATTTTATTTCTATAGCCCAATATCACAGCTATAGCCGTCTCATTGGACTGACATCAGTTCATTGCAAGAACAAAAAAACAACCCCGGACGGACAGGTGATGTTCTAGAACTATTAAAGAAAAGTGAGCTTAATTCATTCTACAACTACATGGTTGAATAACAAGTATATGTCTAATATATGGATGGCTTGTTGGGGTGGTGGGGCTCTTGGAGAGTGGGGCCCTGTGCTGGGCCCCATGGCGTGGTGGGAGGGCTGCTCTCCTGGCTGGGCTGGGCTTGCACTCTGTGCTTCCATACCTCATTGCTCTCGGGTTTTGGGGGCCCATGTGGCAGTCCTGCAGGTCCTGGTCTGGGTGCTTGGCCGGGTAGGCGGATCTCCTGCATCGGCCCCACAGTACAGGTGCAGGGGGAGGCCCTGGTTGCTGTTGCTGCTTCGGTAGAGGTCTTGGTGTGGTGATGGTCCTTCTCCCTCCTTTTTTTTTACATTGCATCATTCACCTCAACGTAACATAAACATTCACCTGAACACAGGGGTCGGCTGACCTTTGCACTATTGGTTCCCGTGACAGATTGAAATGCTTTGCATGTGTTGGTTTGTAAGTATAAGTGTGTAACTTAGTAAGTGTGTTACTTAGTTGTGTTGTGTACATGCTGTCAGATTTGCATGTGAAGACTCTTGGAGCCAACATTCACACCTGACTGTAGTGATTATAAACGTCCAGCATCTTGTTGCCTGTTGGTTTATGATTCTACCTCAATACAAGACAAACAAATTGCACAAATTGACTTTTATAAATTTTCAACCGATAGCTGAAAAGATGCCAGCATCTTTTTATACCATCAGGTTTTTACTGATACACTTTCTTGACCCTCCATCCACCTGTTTTCCAAACATGCTTTTATCTTTCCTTGGGGTTGCTGGAGCCTATCCCTGCTACTGAAGGCTGGGCTCACCCTGGACGCTGTTTTTTAGCCTTTTCAACTTATTAAGCTTTAAACATAGGAATTCAAACTCATGAAAACTTTTGAAATCTGCTAATTGACGTTGATTGGGTAAACACTTCATTGTCTGAAAGTGTTGCATATCAGTGGAAAGCTGCTTTTCTCTGCGTCAGAATCAGCTTGAATTACGATCATTCTACTGAGTTTCAGTTTTGGAAAACATGTGAACACTGCAGCTAAAGTTCTGGTGTCAAAAACCCCTCCGGTTCTGTCCTGATCTTTCTTTGAGGATCAGACTGTGACTGAAATGGAAAGTGAATCCAAAATTGGAAGGGATTCTAGAGAAATGCATCCATCCCTGACCTGTGGCTCAATCCTGAGCATCAATGCAGATTCATCAACTCAGAAACACAATGTCTTTGTGCCTCAGAAAACTGTATGTTTTTCATCAACAGGCCTTTACTTTGACTTTAATTATAAACCAGATTTGGTCTAAACTCACATCAGTGATGGTCCCATCTCAGCACTTTACTGCATCACCTCTCCTCTGTGTTTCCCCCCAGTGAAGAGCTAAAGCTGGCCTCCCACAAGCACCCCCACGAGGTACAGTGTCCTGTTAATGAAGAGGATTTGATGCAGCACTCTGACCTCCTGCTGTGACTGCTGGAGCTCACACAGCCTCAGGCTCTATTTAAAGGATTCTATTTTTGTGTTTGCTTTGCAGCACAATGAGGAGCGGAACAGTCAGCAGCCAGACATGAAGACCAGGTAAGAAACTGAAAAGAATCTTCTTTTTGTATTTTTTTTATCCTCATGCAGTTATTAGATTGCTTAATGTCACTTTTAGCTGTTGAAAGTCCTTCAGTAAATGTTTCAAATGGTCTAAAATAATTGACTTCTTACGGTGGACCTCGTCCACTTCTGGTCCCTTTCACCGAGGAGCTGGTTGAATACCTCAGTGACTTCAGCTTGGGTGATGGACAGTCCCACCCCAAAGTTCTCCGCCTCTGTTTCCTCAGGAGAAGGCGTGTCAGCAGGATTGAGGAGATCCTTGAAGTATTCCTTCCACTGCCTGACAATGTCCCCTGTTGAAGTCAGCAGCTCCCCACCTGCGCTGAAAATGGTGCTTGTAGAAAACTGCTTCCCCCTCCTGAGGCGCTGGACGGTTCGCCAGAACCTCTTTGAGACCAGCCGATAATCCTTCTCCATGGCCTCCCCAACTCCTCCCAGGACAGAGTCTGCTTTAACAACAGCCCGGCTGCAGCTCGCTTAGACTGATGATACCTGTCAGCGACCTCTGGAGTCCCACAAGTCAACCAGACCTGATAGAACTCCTTCTTCAGCTTGACGGCATCTCTTACTTCCAGTGTCCACCACCGGGTTTGGGGGTTGCCGTTACGACAGGCACCAGAGACCTTTATGACCACAGCTCCAAACAGCAGCAGAGACAATGGAGGTGGAGAACATGGTCCATTCAGACTCAATGTTACCAGCCTCCCTCGGTACCTGTTTGAAGCTCTCCCGGATGTGGGAGTTAAAGACTTCCCTGGCAGAGGGCTCAGCCAGACGTTCCCAGCAGACACTCACAGTACGTTTAGGTCTGTTAAGTCTTTCCAGCCTCTTTCCCGCCAACGAATTCATGTCACCACCAGGTGGACAGCTCTGCCTTCTCTTTACCCGAGTGTCCAAGACACACGGCTGAAAGTCGCCTGAAACGACTACAAAGCCGACCGTCGATCTCCTGCTGAGGGCGTCCTGATGCCACGTGTATTGATGGACACTCTTGTGCTCAAACACGGTGTTTGTGATGAACAAACTATGACGAGCACAGAAGTCCAACAACAAAACGCCACTCTGGTCCAGATCAGTATTTCAATAACAATATTCAATTCAATTCAATGTTATTTATGTAGCCCAATATTACAGCCATAGCCGTCTCATTGGACTGATTATGAAGGAGAGATCCTGAACCCGGACGGACAGGTGATGTACTAGAACTATTAAAGAAAAGTAAACTTAATTAATTCTATAACTGCATGGTTGAATAACAAGTATATGACTAATAAACAAACACGTCTAGATAAACAGCTACAAGTTAAGATAACAGCTAAATATTTAAATAAACAACGACATGTTTGTATAGTGTAGCAGATGGGCTTCATCCAGTTGTGGAAACAGCTGGGGTTGCTGGAAGAGCCAAAGGCGAGGTCACAGCCAAAGACAGGAGCACAGGCGATCCACCTGGAATCAGAAATCTCTCCCGCTCCCCCGTAGGGAGATACTTATAGATAGATCAAAATTTCAATAACATCAAAACAGAAAACAACATTTTTCAGTCTTTGTTCGATCAGATCTGTTTAACTGGCAGGAAAGTTAAATCTGCACAACATTAAAGGGAGAAATGTTTTTTACAGGTTTTCCTTTTTTCTGTTTTATTTCAAGCTCTTCTCAGCTTAAGATAAAAACAGCAGCAGAAGTTTTCAGTGATTTTCAGATCACATCTCAGCCCAAACTGGAGTGTGTGTTAAAGTCGTGACAGACGCAGGATGACGGCTGTAGATCAAAGTGAAGACGAGTTGGTAGCTGGTTTCCACCAGGAGATGAAGGGCTGGTGCATCTACGATTAGAGCAAGAGGAACAGATGTGGAGGAGGAGGCTGTAATTCCCAGAGATGATCTTATCCTCACTAAGGCTTGTTTACCTGACGGGATCCGTCTAATGACTGGATGTTAGACACTCAGGTTTTATTTTCTTTATCCAGCATCTGTGACACAGATGATATGGCAGCACATTCAGTTCATTTACTTTATATACTTCAAATCCATTATTATTCTGCATTTTAGAGCAACTATTAGTGTATTTCTAAGATAGCAAATGTTGAACGTTGCAAATATTCACACTTGAGTTTCCTGGAGCAGATTTCTGAACATCCAGATACTCATTACAGCCAAAGTGTTAATGTGAATTTTTACAACAAAAATGATCAACCAAACGCAAACTTCCTCACATTTGTGCATTCAAATTAAATGTTTGCAAAGTCACAGATTCAGGTTGTTATTCTTCTGAAAAAAGTAACTGGTCCTAAAAGAAATTCTCTGAGGCCTGAGGAACGGTGTGAAAATCTTACTTTTGATATAAAAACTTCTTTAAAAATGTCAGTTTGTAATTTATGGAAATATTAATCCAACTGCTTTTCAGTTTAAGTAAGAAAATAAAGGATTGTGTTTGTTGGCGGACGCTGACTCGATGCACCTTTTTCTACAGAGGAACCATTTCCAGCCGAGACTCGGAAAAAGACGTAAACTTCCAGACGTCCACTGCAGGCTTGATCTCGGATAAAGACAGAGAGCTGGAAATTCTCCGGAATGAGGTGTCTGCTTCCCTGGAGTCTCCCAGCCTTCTGTCCTTCATCCTGTCAGCTCCAGGTCTGAAACCCGTCCTCTGTGTTCTCTGTCTCTGCAGATCGAGGTGCTGCGAGGAGAGAACGCCATGACCAAGACGCTGCAGTCGGCCGTGGAGACGCTGGAGAAGGACAAAGCTCAGCTGCTGGGCCGTGTTCACAGTTTGGAGCAAAGGCTGATGGGAACTCAGGGCTCTGAGGGAGAGGAATGGGAAGCTCCAGTCTCAGGTGAGGACGCGTTTCTTCTCAGCCTGAAGATTCTGCAGATTCCAGCTGGACTTCATGTTGCTGATGCGCTCGTGCAGGTGATGCGGCGGTGCAGCAGCTGAGGGAGGAGAAGGAGTTCGCTGAAGGACAGGTGAGCCCGCCAACACAGATCTGCATTTGGGTTTAGTGGTTTTAATGAGCTGTTGATCTGTGCGATTGTCTTCGTCAGATCAACTTCCTAAACAGCGTCATCGTGGACCTGCAGCGGAAAAATGAGGAGCTGAAGATCAAACTGAAGAAGCTCGCTCTGGCCGAGTTCAACGGAAACGACGGAACGGACGGGTGAACATTTCTACAACTAATGGATTAGAGAAAACATTAAACCTGCCGCTTCTCCAGAGAGAAAAATTGATTTCATGATGAATCCATTTCATAATTACGTAATGCCTGACGAGCTGTGCATGATCAGAAATGAACAGACGGCGCGAAAGTGGCAGATGGCATGAAGCATCGTGGTCACTCACAAAAGAAACTGAAATCTGGGGAATCTTTTAGGTTTAAATCATTTTTACATCAAAAGCAGACTACCTGATAGGTGTTGAATGCGTTATCGTGGTATTGGCTACAAAGCCCCCACAGAACTCACACTGCAGGGGAAAGGAAGAAAAGTGACCTGCTAACATCACCTGAAGTTAAAGAAAGCATCAGTTCAGTTGCTACGGTTACCAACTGGCATTAAGGCCAGTGTTATAGAGCTGATGAGTTATGTGACTAGAACTCCGTTTTTAGTGCTGGTATATCACTCTTTAATGCGGCGGCTGTGGTGCAGTGGAAAGGGCAGTCGGCCCGTGATCGAAGGATTGCAGGTTTGATTCCCAGCTTGCCCGCCCATTTGTCGAAGTGTCCTTGGGCAAGACACTGAACCCCACATTGCCTCTGATGGAAGGGTGGCGCCAGTGTTCAGCAGCGGAGCCTCCATCAGTGTGTGAATGTGTGTGTGAATGAGCTTTGGGCCTTCAATGAAAGTAAAAAACTCGCTATATAAGTAAACGCCATTTACCATTTAATCCACCTCTGCAGCCCGTCAGAATCAAGTTTCACCCCGACAAAGGGGAGTTGAAAAGTATGTGTCAGTCACTGAATCTGCAGTTTGTCCCACTAAAAACACTGACTGTTCAGAGAGGTGCCTGTTTAAAGCCCTGCTGCTGGTTTATAAAGCTTTGAATGGTTTAGCACCAAAATGCACGGCTGACCTTCAGCATGTACCAGCCAGTCCTCGCCGCTCATCTGGATCCAGTCTTCCTAGGGTCCAAACTAAACATGGAGAGTCTGCATTCAGCTTCTATGCTCCACAGATCTGGAACAGACTTCCAGAAAGCCTTAGATCAGCTGAAACACTCTCCTGACCCTCCTGTTCTCAGCTGCATTTGATGAGTTGGTAATCTAACATTTACATCCAAATTCATTTCATTACATTTTCTTTAAAGTTTTATTTTAATGATCAATCTTTTAATATGTTTTTTTGGATGGTTTCCTGTCAAATGACTCATTGAAGTACGGACTGAGACCTTCAGGTGACGTGGTCTCTCCTCGTGTCGCAGGCTCAATGAAGCGAAGCGTGAGAAGAAGGTGACCCCACGCCTTTTCTGCGACATCTGCGACTGCTTCGACCTCCACGACACAGAGGACTGCCCGACTCAGGCGCAGAGCCCCGATTCTGTTCCTCACTCCACATACCGCGGCAACCCAGCCACCGAGAGGCCCTACTGCGACATCTGCGAGGCCTTCGGACACGCCACAGAGTCCTGCAACGATGATCAGACCTTTTAAGGCATTTCCCGCGATCCCCCTCCTGACGAAAACCCAAATACGTCCAAAATGTATTTTTATATGATATTTATGCACAACACCAGTAGCCACTGTCCGGGTCTGAAGTGGATGAAAATGCAGAATGCTCATCCAAATATGCTGCTCATGTGCAATATTGATGTTTATTACAACTTGAGTTTGTTTTTACGGCGAGCAAAAGGCCCACCTGCTGCTTTTTATGCTTTTATTGTTGTTGGCAACAAAGTGATGCAACACAAGCGAGCACAACTAAAGGGAAAATGAAGATCTTCACTTCAACATTGTTTACTTTTTTATTTTTCAGTCTAGAAGCTAATCTGAGTGATTTTCCTGAGAACTAAAAATAACTCAATAACAGAACACGTAAAAACGACACAGAGATGAATATATCAATCAAATCCGTGTATCGTTCGTTCATTCGTTTTTTCAATTTAAAATCAAAAATGGAAAAATTAAAAACCGATCGTTTTTAATTTTTTCGTCTCAAAATCAAAATTGAAAAAAAACGAAAAAACAAATCATTTTTTCGTTTTCCGATTTTAAATTGAAAAAAAACGAATGAACGAACGATACACGGATTCAATCAAAGCGCCCAGATCGAGACTGCTTTTCATAAAACTTCTCCTGAAGGCATCATTCCACTAGAGGTCACTATTGTGTCACTTAAAAGTTAATAAGAGAGCCTTAGGTTGGCTCCGCCCACCAAATTAACATTCAGAATATATACATACAAATGTATATATGTTCATATTTATAGATATAGATATATATATATACATCTATTAGTTTTGAAATCATTTGTGTATTTCTGCTTTTATTCTTTTTCAATTATAAGTAATTTTTAGTCCTCCCTACAGGTGGTCCCCAACCCCTGGACCAGGTACCAGTCCGTTGGTACCAGGCCACAGAGGGGAAAAAAAAACCACAAACATTTTTTCCATTTTATTTCCAATCTGACTCTAAAGGAAGTTTTATTTTGGAAATCTACTGGAGTCTCTCTGGCACATCCAACTCATCCTTAATGCACGTCAAGTCGCTCAGTCACGTGTTCAAAATCCATCCGGATTCGCGGTCTAACTGAAACCTCCAAACCAGCGAAGTTAACACAAAACAAACGTGTTTGGAATGTTTCATGTGGAAGAAAAGATCTAGAGAGGAAACAGAAGAAGAGCCTTCAACTTCAAAATAAAAGCCATCTGTATTTAACAGGCAAAACCAGGAGTCTTTACTCCATATATAGATTGATTGTTGTTCCCACAGACCACAATAATAATGCAGAGTATTCAGCAACCGGCTGTCTAATGCTACAAGGATGCTGCTAATAAAGTTATTCAGAAGGTGGATTCCCGTTTACGATCACATTGTTTTTTGTGTATTTATCCATCGCACGTTAAAAGTCAGACGAGGCTGAAGTTGACGTCTAGTTTTTTAGCTTCCACTGTGACAGATATGGGTTAAGGAATAATCAGCATCCAAATGTAATGGTTCCTACATCAAATCTAGTGTGTGAATTAAGTCAATCTGACGGCCACTTTGGCCTCGTTCAGGCCGGTCCGTGAAAATCTTTGTCCAACATTAAACTGGTCTGTGCCAGAAAAGGGTTGGAGACCACTGCCCTGTAAAACACTGCCAAGTAAAACTTCAATCGGATGTTTTATGTTTTTGACAGTGAATCCACTTTAGGATGCTGTAATGTTTCCTGCATGGAAAAATGACTAAACCTTGATAAACATTTTTACAAAAGTTGACTTTTTTAGGACATCTTTCAGATGAAAGTGTCTTTGAAGGTTGTTCTGTATGCAAAATAAGTAATGCTATGAGCATAAAATTCTAAAATTTGAAGCTACGTGTTGATCAAACTTCAAAAACATGATTTTTTTTTTTGTATGTTGAAGGAAAAAATGAAAATTAAATATTTTGAAAGAACAAAAAGGTGAACCACACTGTTTGTGTGTGATAAAAGCTTCTTTTCTAAAAACAAAAATCTGCATTTGGTGATTTTCTTTAACAAGTTAGACAGAAAATAAAAAAATAAACGTTTTTTAAAATTGGAATATATTTTTGAAATAGTTTGAAGATGTGATTTTTATTCTTCAAATGTCTCTCCTAATAAAACCTGTTTCCAATGTTCTTATTACCTCAGAAAAGCTTCAGATGTTTGAACTGAAACTAAAGGAGACTATGCATCAGCTCTAAATTTAAGGGAAGCTTTTTTCAGATGTGTTGATTTCATTTGACTCAGTTGAAAGGTTTTTTCAGTGACTCTTTCCTTCGTGGAGGACGACTGTCTTTGTGCTTTTTCCCTTCAGTGTTGGTGACTTAATTCAATGCTGCTCCCAGTTTCCTGATGAAGTTTGTGTTTTTACATTCTGGCATGATCACGAGCTAGAGCTCAACCCAAACGTGGAGTTTAGGGGAGCCCAAAAAAAACCTAGGAACCTCAACTGATTTAGTTTTGCACTTTCCACTTTAAATTAGAGTCATGAAGGAACCCAGAACGACTCGATCCAGACTGGTTCTATGAAGGAAGTGTGTGCAGATGCATTTGCATGGACCTGCTGTTGCACTGCCCTCTGATGCTGAAGTTTGACATTTTCAAAATCTGCTTATTCCTTTTCAAGCAAACAGCTTGCATTTGTTGCTAGGATCCAGACAGCAGTTGTGTTACTGAAGCTTTACATTTGACCTCATTAAGCTTGAACGTTTGATGATCAGGAACTTCTCTGTTCACTGCTGATCGTATGTGTGGGAAAGTCGAGGCTTAAACCTTAAGCTACGTTCACGTCGCCCTCGGCAACACATGTTTAAGCCACTACATCCAATGAAAAGTCTGTGTAAATGTGTGACGACACAAGTTTTTACAACCATTTTTGGGCTCTGCATTCAGAACGTGCAGCCATTGGTGCATTATCCCTTTTTATTGGACACCCTGCAGCCAATCAGAATGGCATATTCACTGACAGGTTTCCTTTTCTCTGGGACTCCATATATTTTCTTTAATTCACAGAGAAACCTTTTCTCAGTTCCTATTACATTTAGGTGAGTAAGAGAAATTCCTGAAATGTCAAACGTTTCCTTAAAGTTTTGTATCAATGTGTTTTTGTCGTTCTAAAGCACAACTTTGGATCATATTGAATCTTTTTCTGTGATTCAGTAAAGTCTTGATTCTTTACTCTGTGTACACAGTAGAACAGAAAGAGTTTTTTTTCCAGCCACACTTTACTTTTCTGCCTGTTGTTAGACTGACATTTTAGTGGATCTGGTTATTAAGATGATCCTGCATTTTGTGCTACAAGCCTCAAATTTGGCATGAATGTACCTTAGATCATATATATATAAACACCCCCTCATCCTCCTGGTGGTTCCTCACCCCCAGCTGGGGTCCTCTACCAGAAACCTGGTAGCTTGAGGGTCCTGCAGTCTCTTAGCTGTTCTAGAACTGCACGTTTCTGGACTGAGATGTCTGAGGTCTTTCCAGGGAACTGCTGTAGACACTCCTCCAGTTTGGGGGTTTCAGCCCCCAGTGATCCAGTTACCACAAGCACCACTGTTACCTTCACCTTCCAGCTTTCTCCAGTTCTTCTCTGAGTTCCTGGTATTTCTCCAGTTTCTCATGTTCCTTCTTCTTGATGTTTCCATCTCTTGGTGCTGCTACATCCACCACAACAGCTTTCCTCTGTTCTTTATCCACCACTACAATGTCTGGTTGGTTCCATCACCATCCTGTCCGTCTGGATCTGGAAGTCCCACAGGATCTTTGCTCTCTCATTCTCTATCACTCTGGTGTTCTGTGTTTGTTCCTGAGCTGTCAGGATGAGCTGCTTCTGTGCTGTCCTGTAGACCAGTCCTTTCTAGCCATTGGTACGACTTCTTGATATCAGACTCTTCAGTCATGGTTTGGTGGTACATCCCATTCAGGGGCTTGTCCTCCAATGAGGATCTGTCCTCCAGCATCCTCTGCTGTCCATTGTCTGAGACATTCTCTGTCAGTTGGGGTCTTGATCTTGATGTATTTATGCATCTTGGATGTTTCATCCTGGATAGTGGCTTCAACGCTCACTAGTCCTCGGCCTCCTTCCTTGCCGCTAGCAGACAGTCTCAGGTTGCTGGATTTGGGATGAAATCCTCCATGTATGGTGAGGAGCTTTCATGTCTTAACATGTGTGGTCTGTATCTCTTTTATTTATATATATACGTAAGCATTTTCTAGGTATCCCTCAAGTTTAAAGACTGTGTTTTAGAACCTGGGGCAAATAAACATTGAATATTTTTATAGCAGTGAATTTCATGCCAAACTTGGTGCTTGTACAGCAAAATATACAACTGATTGGAAATATTAACCTAAGCAGCTATGCTATCCATGGAGATTGGCATTGTGTAAAGGCAACTCTTTGTACAGATTTGACAGGTGTGTACTTTGTAATTGATGAGTCTAACTATTTGTGTCATGTTTTATGTTACAACTTCAGACACCACCTGTGGTTTGAAACAGTTTACAGATGTTGACATGTGAGATGTCACTGTTTTCTATGTACCGTTAACGTTTGAACTCTTAATAAAACCTAAACTTTCTTTTTTTCTCTCATTTGTTACTTCCAGAGTTGAAAAACTGGCTGCAGACGTGTGTTTTGAATGCGTTTCAGTCTCCAGTGTCCTCAAGAGTTCAGCGCGTTCTTGACTGAACCACGTCTGGTGGGAAGGTAGCATCAAAGGGATTCATAGACTCGGGCACAGAGGACCATTTTTGATCCAACTGTGACCTGCACAGGTTGAAAACACTGGGACCACCGGAGGAGGAAGTGAATCATAAGAAAAACATGTTTGGAATGATTGACATTTGCCTGCAGCATGAGTTGGTCTAAGTCTCTTAGAAATACCAGCTGTTACCTTAACTACTGTGTAGATAGAATAACTATAGTCATCATCTATTCAGTGATAAATTCATCTTTCAGAGCAGAACTGTTTGGTTTCTGTTTTTAATGAATCTCTGCAAACAACAGAAGTTCATTTCATGATTACTTCCCCGAGGTCGCTAACAATTTACTTTCACTCAGTTACATTTACTTTAGGACACATTTGTAACTTTACGCTTCTAAAAGTGCAGAAGTGTACTTTTACTACAGTACAATCTTTGGACACCTTAAGCCATAGTCACATGACCTGTATGGGGGGTTGACCCATATGGGTGCTGCAGGAGTTTGGGGTCATCTGGGCCGGGGAGGGTCATACAGAGGAGTGAAGGCATCTTAAGGGGAGCACAGGTGTGTTTTTCAGTTCCGTTGATGATTCTATGGCCACCTCAAGGAACATCATAAACTGGAACTTCCCATTGCCGTGTGTTGAGGTTTTTGTAAGACTAAAGTCATTTGCAACCTACTCTCAGGTCCCATTCAGACCAACTCGATCAAACTGATGTTCCACAGAATCTGAAGTCAGAACTCTTTATTATCTTTGAATTCCATGAAATATTTCATCTTTACAGCAGAGACTTCAGTGTTTTATGATGGGATCAGAATCCGGATCTGCTCCTGAGGATCTTTTTCTTCAGGAACCGGCATCTGTTTGTCAGATTTTCTCCAAATTCTTTTCTAAATCAAGCATGTGATTAAATGACAGAACAAAGAGCGTCTTCCTCGGACATAAGGGCATTCCTTCATAAGTGAGCGCAGGCGTCTTCACAGTTTACTCCAGGATTTCCTGATGAAGTCGAACAGATCTTCATGTCTGTGTCTTCTGGCCTCGGCACAGAAGCTCTCCAGGAGTCTGTACAGGTCATCTGTTGAAAATTCAGATCATTAAAACCAAGACTTTATTTGACCTGTTCTCAGCTGGAAAAGAACCCTTGAACAGGTCTCTGTAAGGCAGCGCTTTCATTTGGAAGGAGGTTTTCTGGTTAAAGCTGACCTTTGACCTCATCAGAATGATTAGGTTCAAATCCTTTTATTGCTTGAAATCACTCCTTGTCTTTCTAGATGAAATCATGACGTTTGTGTCCACAGGCTTTGGTGCTGGGGGGTCGGGATGGGGTTCCCTTCAGTCCAACAACAGAACTTTGTTCCACAGCTTCACTCGTTCTCTTAAATTTCATGTTTTCAAAAAGCAGAAATATTTATGTCAACATCCAACTATAGAGCAGAAACGAATCAAACTTTCAAAATAAAAGGTTTACAATTGTTTGGTTTTAGGACGACGACTCTTCCAGTTTTTGTTGAAATAAAGATTGTTTTATTCTTTGCAGAAACAAATCAGTATCCGTTTTAGTGGATTTACTTTAGAAGTAATGTTTTGTAAAAGTAGTGACCTTACAGTCTTTGCACACGTTAGCTGCCTTTTCTCATGAATGCTCTCCGTCCTCCAAGGACTGACCCACAACGGTTCTTTAAACCTTTAAGAACTTGGTTCTGTCTGTTTCCAAGTTTATAGTCAAAACTTTCAAACGGTTACATTTATGTACTCATAATATTCATGGCATTGGACTGTCAAAAATTCAATAGTTATTCTAGACGCATGAGTTTCCAACAAGATTGAACACAAATATGGTGTATTCAATATAAAACCAACAATAATCCTAACTAAGTTGACTGAATAAACTCTACGAGCTGAAATGAAGGCTGTGTTTTGGTAGCGTGGCGCACACATCTCTGGGTTAGCACATTGACTGTATCTGAGAGCTGGAGCGAGTGAGTGTGACGTCACTCAGAAAATGGCTTCCCTTTGTCTGCAAACAAATGAAGTCAATTGAGTTGCTATTTCCGCCTTGTCTGTCCATGTGTTGAAGTATGCTTGGGCCAGACACTGAACAGCACACTGCTCCTGGTGGTTCCAGGCAGTGTAAGGTGCCTTGGGCCTTCAGGGAAGGTAGAAAAAGCACTAAACAAGAACACACCATTTACCATGTTTTGCAATATAGATGCTCCGCCAGACGACATCAGTAAACAGTGATTTATTCAAATCAGTCTGAGCCTTTGACTGTATATAAAAACTGGACTAAGTGACCCCTCCCCCCCAGTATTCCGAAAAAGAGGTACTTGTGCTGGCTCCAAGAAGCCAAAATCCCATAGACTGCTAAAGAGAAATAAACAGCTATGACTCATTCTATTGATCAGAAAAACCATCTGGCTCTGATATATTTCCTAACATCTTCTTGATAATCCTAATTATTTCATTCTATTTTTTCTGTAGTTCAAGTTATAAACTGACCAATCAGATGCCTGAATAAAAGTAGGCGGAGCCTGCTGGCGCCCACATGTTTGAAACGTTTGATTGACAGATTTCATGTAGCCCACTTTCAGGTGTAGGGCTGTGGCCTTCCAAAAAGGTCACTACTGATTGGCGAGAGTAGTTGCCAAACCAAACACCCTGTTCAAGCACAAGGGTGTCCCCCAATAAACGTGGCATCAGGACACGCCAGGCAGGATTGATGATCGACTTTGTAGTCGTTTCGGGCAACCTTTGGCTTTTGGTCTTGGAAACTCGGGTAAAGAGAGGGATCACTACCTGGTGGTGAATTGGATTCATTGGTGGGAAGGAGGCCGGAAAGACTGAACTCTGATCTCCGGAGAATGAAGCTCAGAAGCAGCCGGAAAGACTTTTTTTATTGGGGGGGTGTATTTTAAAAAGAAAAATGTTTGGATTTTGGGAAAACAATGAATTCAAGTCTGAGGTCCTGCTTCCTGAGAATGGTCCTCTTTGGGTGAGGGGAGTGCTCCTGCCCCCTGGAGGAGTGGTGTCTGCCGTATGGTTGTCATCAGAGGAGCTGGGGAGAGGGACGTCTGAGCATCTTTGCTTAGACTGCTGCCCCCGCCACCCCGTCCTGCATGAGCAGAAGAAGATGGATGGATGGCAATGTATTCGAAGAGAAGATTCTTTCCTCCTTTTTCTGTATAAATAAAAACACTCAATGTGGGAGTTTTGAGCAAATCTATGATTCACTTGACAGACAAGAGTTTTTAATTCATCTTTTAACGAGAATCTTAGCAAATCTGGAGTATTTTCCCTGAGAGGTTGTGTTTTTGTAGATCAATGTTTACAGATTTCTGAGTAAATCCTGGACGTTCCTGAAGCCTGTCCACCATTCCGTTAAAGACCAGCAGGACGTATGGGAGCTGGCTCCCACACGTTGGGATCTTTGCAGCGACGTGAACATTCAGTAATGAAGCATTTCATTTACATGAATCGAATCAGAGCCAAAGCGGAGGCTGTACCTGCAGCGCCAGCTGGTCGTAGGAGGCCGCAGAGCTGAACGTCAGAGGTCGCTTTGGAGAGGGTTCGAGCTAACTGCTGAAGACTGCTCCAAAGCAGGAGTAAAGGTGCATCATGGGATTGTCCAGACAGACTGTTCTGTGTACACGAACTGACCTGCATGAACAGGAAGGTTTTTTTCTGTGTAGAACTGCAGAGCTCAGTCACATCTCACACTGGAATCAGTCTCTTAATCAGGCAGAAGTTTCCAACTGTGTTGCTTGAGCTGCTTTATAAACAGAGTAAAAAGTCTTTCCACACATTTCAGACCTAATGTGACTAATTATGGAAATATGGTTCACAGCAGCATTTAATGGATTTACTGTTGCCTTTGTGCTCCAAAGCAAGGCATCAACAAACACCATTTGTTTTTGGTCTGAGTTCTTCAAACTTTAAAAGTAATAGAACACTTAGCCAAATATCAAATGCAGCAAAGTTTACTAAACCATTAAATAAGAGAAAAAACAGTGGAGTTACAAAAAACACCCGTTACAGTTTGAAAATCAACTCAAAGTTAATTCATCTCACATTTTTTGTTCATAAACAGCACAGATGGAAACATTTTCCTTTTTTAACACTGGAGCTCGTCAAGCCTGCGTTGAAATATTGAAACTCTTCAAGCAATTATGCGATTTCTGTAATTCCAACAGATCCTAAAGCAGAGAAAAAGCAGCGCTTCTGCTTTTGATTCAGTTGGAAGGACGTTATTTGGGGAACTGATCGAAGAATTACGGTTGTCAAGGGGCACGTGTTATGTCACGTTGCCAGTTACATCTCTGGTGTGAAAAGTTAAAGTGATTTGATTCACTTCTGATTTTGGTTCATTCTGAACGATCTGGTAACGAGAGAAAGAGAGATAAATACCTGTTACTGAACAGTGCTGATGTCACAAGGAGAAGGAGGCGTTTGGATCCTCGTGCAAACATTTTAATGATAGAGCACTACCGTGGTCAGAGTCCAGGCAAAAGTCAAAAACACAAAGACGAGGCAGGATGACGAGGGACTGGCAAAGGTCGAGGCACAGAGAAGAACAAAACAGGAAAAACCGCTCAGATTGTCTGCCAGGCAAAACGAGACTTCGCAAGGAGTACAGGGTAGAACAGGCTAATGAACAAGACACCGATGAGTCAGAATAGGAAACAGCTGGTGAGCTCAGGTGAGGCAGTCAATACTCTGGAGAGGGCTCCCTCTGGTGATTGGAGGTGGAATTATATGCTTGAGTTCTGACAGCAGCTGAAATTTTGCAGATTCTTGTGTTTCTTCAAGATAATCAAGTGTAAATAAATATGTGTACAAACAAACAAACAAGTAAACAAGAATGAATATCAAATCCATTCACATTTGAGTTTGATAAAATTCATTCCACTGTTGTTTTTCCACATCAGAATAATCCAAAGGAACATTATTAGAACATTCTAGAACCCCCATAGTTAAAGCTTGTGGAGAAATGTTGTCATGCTTTGCTGTCACACCTATAGCAACTGGACTGAGTGACCCCTCCCCCTGGCGTTCCAAACAGGAAGTACCTGCTGGCTCCAAGAAGCCAAAATCCCACAGACTTCTACAGTCAGTCGTTCTATTGGTCAGAAGAACCATTCTTGCTCTGATACTTTGTAACATTTTCTTTATAATCCTCATTTTGTTCATGATATGTTTTCTGTAGATCAAGTTATAAACTGATCAATCAGCAAAAGCACGCGGGGCCTGCTGGCCCCCACCTCCAACGTTTGATTGACAGCTTGTCAGTGTTTTTAGTGCACATTTTGTCCTGTTTATGTTAAAATAGAGAGGTTAAGGTTTGTCATTTATTTCCCTTCTCTTTCATAAACAGGAGGGATGTTTTCTGTGTTTAGACAGGTGGGGGTTTTGTACCTTATTTTGGCAGTGGTCCCCCTGAAGCCTTTTTGCTTCCCTGAAGTTATTGTTGGTTGGTGTTTGTTTTCTTGTAAAGAAATGTGTTGTTTTATGGAGACAATATTTTTGTGCTTTTGTTAAGTATTTATATTACTTTCCTTTTATGTTATGCTCCACCCCCCCAAAACAAAAAGGGCCGTAACAACGTCTGTGTTGTGGAAAATGGTGACTGAATTGGCTTCATTTCACTTGAGGTGGAAGGGAGGCAGTTTCTATGAGAGACGTACTACTGACTCTGTCCAGTTCTCTTTTACAGTCGATGTTTCTCTGAACGTGCACTTGAGCCTCAGTTGCATGCTTCCATATGGGGAGTTCACCCGGACGGGCTTGGAGGGTATTTGGGTTGTCAGTGCCTGTGGAGGGTCATAGAGAGGAGCTGCTGCATCTTAACCCTTTACTCCGGAGCTTTAACTCCATTGGTTACATGCCAACGGCCACAGCAAAAACAACAAAAATGTGTCGAAGTGTCCTTGGGCAAGACACTGAACCCCACGTTGCCTCTGATGGCAGGTTAACGCCAGAGTTCAGCAGCAGAGCCTCCATCAGTGTGTGAATGGGACTGTGGCTGTGAAGCGCTTTGGGTCTTCAATGAAGGTAGGAAAGCGCCATACACGTATACGGCGTTGAGCATTTGTTGTTTAGATGTCGCCGGTTACAGCTCCAGTGTTAAAGGGTTAGGGGGAGTGCAGGTGAGGCTCATGTGGCCACCTCAAGGGTCATACCTGCAGTTTAAAGTGGCCACCTCAAGGGTCATACCTGCAGTTTAAAGTGGCCACCTCAAGGGTCATACCTGCAGTTTAAAGTGGCCACCTCAAGGGTCATACCTGCAGGTTAAAGTGGCCTGTAGCATTGTCATGACTGTGGTTTGGTGCTTTGTGAAGTACAGTGGTCCACTGTTTGCCGGATGTTTTCTTTTGTACAGCGTATTATGTTCTGCATTCTGATTGGCTGTGTTGTCAATCAATCTCTGTGCTGCGTCTCCTGCATGGAATGCATAAAGTAATACAGAAATCATCGTACAACATCACGATTTTCAGGCAGTAATCCTGGATCCATCTTTCTTTGCAGGTTTGAACGGAAAAACTTTAAAAAAAGAGAAAAGTGTGAAAATGTTTGAGTGAGAAAAGAGGTCAAAGTGTGGAGCGAGGAGTCCCACACACAGAACACATGCAGAATTTGGACATTTTTGCACAAGGTTATTTTTAAAATGTGACTCCAGCGATAAACAAGGAACAAGTGTATCTGCATCCTGATTAAAGTGAAGCATTTCTGACGAGCAGGTGATGCTGTCACGCGGTGTCTTTGCCACACTCTAGTTGTTAGTAAGGTGTGCACGAGATATGTAAATGCTGGTAGAACACCAAACACAGCTAAGTTTCTCATTTCTGCACGCACGTTTGACGCAAACAGCGCCCTAACCCTAACAGGCTTCCTGCAAAGCATTTGGGGGGGTTGGGAAAAAATGTCAAAAAGAACAAACATCCAAAGTGAAGCAAATAACTGACTTTGTAAAACAAAATACAAATTAAAAAACTGTTGGACTCCATTCCAAACTGACCCTGACACGAGTCTGCCGCGTCAGGACACCTGTCCACACAGAACGCGCCCACAGCGCCACCTACCGGCGGTAAAATACTAACAAACTGAACGCAAACGGGTCATCTCTGGCATTTAAGCTCCTTCAACGGACTCACTGAGCGGCCTATGACCGTGAGGATGCATGAGGCTCACCTGTGTGCCTCGGACAGGTTTGTTTCACCTGCAGGCCGCCCGGATCCACTTCAAGGACAGATGTTGATGAATGTTGACGCATCACTCAAACTCTCAAAAGCAGCAGGTTGTGGAAACCTGCCTCCAGACTGCATGCAAACTTAGCATCAGATTTTTCCGGTCAGCAGGTTTCCTCACAAACTCCTTTTCTGTGCGCGTAAATGCGCGCACCATCTCCAGGAGAAACGCTCTTGTCTGGAGCTTTCGCTCCAATGCAGTTTCGATCAATGAGCCGAAAACGGTGTTTTTCAAACATTTATCAACCAGCTGGCGCTGTCATGCTGCATCTGGATCTTCTCTTCTGTCAGGAGAGAATTCCAAACATGCGTCAGGACATGTCGGCTATTTTTATTTCAAATGAAATTTGCAGTGATGAATGATCGCGTCACAAACTCTGTCCTCCCATCGTCTTCACACGCAGACAACAAAAGGAATGTCTTCAAAATATGCTCAGATCAGACCGACCAGCTTCGGAGGTTGACGGTTTTCTGCAGCATCTCTGTGGTCGGTTGCAGATCTGGATCTTGGCGCGTTCCTGTGGCTGCAGTCATGTGAGCCGCTCCCCAGCTGCATCCACACCGCCGGGTTTTCTGCTTTTCCACACCGACTGCCAGAGAAAGGGCGGAGGAACTGGCTCATCCAGAGTCTGTGTGAGTGTTATTCTAGGTCAGCCATTTCCCTGGAATGTTGTTCCTGCTGCCAAAGAGAAGTCACTGCAAAGGAATGCACACGCAACACTGCAGGATGACTTAAAAAGGCCTGAAAGCAGGAGGCTGCACGGCTCCAGCCAGTGTTCCTCACAACACCTCGAGTTACCAAACAGTCAAGCGCATTATGTTCATGTCATCTGAGCAGAAACCCTGAGCTGGACATGTGTCCATGCATGAAGCAGAATCTGCTTTTGTTCCTGCAGCAGAGCGGCAGCAGCAGAGAGGGTCATGCAGCCTCCATCCTGCGACATTGTGAAATGACTGCAGCAGATTGTGTGTTTTTGTACAATGCGGCAGGTCGTGGGGGAGGAAGGAGGAAGGCAGCTGCAGGGTGAGGAGTGTAGAGGTAGTGGTGGTGGAGGGGTGACACAGACACGAAGGGAAAAAGGGAAGTCTCGGGAACCGGTTTCCAAGGCAACAGAGGTCTGAGAAACACAGGCAGGTTGGACTTTTTTCATTTTCCACACTGCACTACCCTCTGGCACCCCACCACAGACACCATTGAGGAGGGGGGGCGCTCTGGCAGGCCGTGCCGCCACATGCGGCTGCTGCAGCTTCCAGAGGTGCATGCAGGTGCATGCAGGTGCATGCAGGTGCATGTGAGTCAAACACCACGCTGCAGGATGCATGGATGCAACATCATCATTCTGCAAGTGAAGTCAAACACACACACAGAGACGCACACAGACACACACACACAGACACGCACACACGCGCGCACACACACGCACTCTTTCATTTCCCTCTAAATCCAGGCTTGTCTGATCTGCAGTCTTTCAGGATCGGGGGGTGGGGGTGGGGTGTGTGTGTATGACTTCATTGAGTATTGTGCAGTGACGTCATTTTTATATTTCTATTTCGTCTAATGTCAACCTCTGTTTAAGTTGATCCACAAATGTCACCAAGCCCGAGGATGCATTGATCAACCTCGTCTTGTTAACCTGACTGCGACACCAGGAGAAGATGCTGCGTTCACTGCAACTCGGAAAAAGCCAATCAAACCTGGATTGTTTGGATTTATTTTCAAAGCAACTTGATTTGAAAGCAACTTTTAGGAAAGTTAAATGACACTAATCCTGCAGTTTAAGGGAGACTATCCAGATGGATATATATATATATATATATATATATATATATATATATATATATATATATATATATATATATATAATATATACACACCACATGGTGTGTATGTGTGAATCCAGCCGTAAGATTATAAAAAAGCATAGTTTTGACAAAAAAAGGTAACAATTTACAATAGTTAAAATATGGTTCAAAAAGTCGTAACTTCACAAACAAGTTTGTTTTCTTTTCGAAAATAAAAAGTTGCATTTCACTTTTTATTTGTTCCAACAAATACAATTCAGAGAAATCAGACATCTGTTTTATTTGTTTTCTAAATGAACAACTTTATTTCCATGAAGTAACTTTAGTTTTTTATAACACATTGTTTTTTCCTTGTAAATTTAGACTTTTTCTCTCATATTTTACATTTTTTTAAATATACCAATTTTCCACTTAATTTTAAGATTTTATATTTGTACATATATGACTTTCTTACTCACACTTTGACAATTTTACGTTTGAAAAATTAAGAATTTTCTTCTGATTTTAAGTTGTAAAATGACTTGTTTTCCTCATAATTTCATTACTTTATCATTATAAAACTGATTATTCTTCTACATTTTGACTTCTCTCATATTCGTAGGACTTTTTTGTCGTTTAATCGTGACTTTTTATCATAACTTCACGACTTTATTCTTGTATAGTTTTGTCTTTTCCTGATATTTTTTAAGATTTTATTTTCATAAGTTTACATAATCATAAGATTGCAACTTTATTTTGACAATTTAATTGTCAAAATTAAACCATTTTATTGTAAATTACTATTCTCAAAATGTTTTAAAAATGTCCTACCTAATAACTTAATGTTGTATAATTACAACTTTTTTCCTTGTTTTATGACTTTATTGCTATAACATTTCAACTGTTAACTAATAGTTTTAGGAGTTTTTGTTATAAAATACTACTTTCTTACCCTCTCCCCACTTGACTGTGGTAAGATTCTTTCTCTTATATTTTTGACATTTGTCGGATACTTTTTCCTTCTCACAGATGTATTTGGTTTCGTCGGTGGCCCTAATATATAATAATATATATTATTAAGGCTAAACAGGTACAAAGTGAAAGTCTGGCTTTGTGTTTGATGTGCTATGATGGTGAAAACACCGAGTGTTGGGGGTTCCTCAAACGCAGCACCAGCTAACGCTCGGTTAGCCAAGCTAACATAACTGTCTACTATAAATCGGCTTCATCGCGTGGCAGCTTCCGCGCGCTCCAGGTAAGACACCAGCTAATCAGCCAAGAGCCTGCGGGTCGACGGCTTTCAGCGGCCGGGCGCGAACAAAAGCAGCGAACTACCGGCGGCGCCTGCGGGCGTTACACAAACGTAACCCCGGGAGTCCGGTAGCTTCCTCCCTTTAGCTGCTGGCGGCGGCGGCCACCGGCGGCGCGTTCAGCCGCTCCGCGCCTCCGTCCTTCGCCGCCACCGCACACCGAGACGCAGCGCTGAGGGTCCCCGCCGCCGCCGCGGGGCTCCACGGCTGCTCCTCCGGCCCTCCGTGCCCACATCTCCGCCCGCCTCACCCGCAGCCCGGCCGGTGAGGTGAGAGAAAACATCTGCTTTTGTCATTTTTAATGTGGGAGAACGCTTCCCGCACGCTCTCACGCACGCATGCACGCACGCACACGGATGGAGGCTGGACTCCTCCACGGCGCGCACGCCGCTGAAATGCTTTGTTCTGATCTGCGGCATGGTTTTGTTTTCACTCGCATTCATGCGTGATGGCTGCTCACGCATCTGCAGACACACGTGGATGCGGTTCGTGCCAGAGAAAACCCGCGTTTAACGCGTGTCAGTAAAGATGCGGGTCTGAAGCAGGTGAGCTGTGGATGCTCTGCTGCAGAGGAGACTTTTGGAGGGAAAATGTCAGCCGAACATTTATGGAACTGTGGACGCTCTGAACCAGCTGCTGCTGCTGCTGGTAGACCTGCTGCTGCTGCTGGTAGACCTGCTGCTGCTGCTGCTGGTAGACCTGCTGCTGCTGCTGGTAGACCTGCTGCTGCTGCTGGTAGACCTGCTGCTGCTGCTGCTGGTAGACCTGCTGCTGCTGCTGGTAGACCTGCTGCTGCTGCTGGTAGACCTGCTGCTGCTGCTGCTGGTAGACCTGCTGCTGCTGCTGCTGGTAGACCTGCTGCTGCTGCTGCTGGTAGACCTGCTGCAGCTGCTGGTAGACCTGCTGCAGCTGCTGGTAGACCTGCTGCTGCTGCTGCTGCTGCTGGTAGACCTGCTGCAGCTGCTGCTGCTGGTAGACCTGCTGCTGCTGGTAGACCTGCTGCAGCTGCTGGTAGACCTGCTGCTGCTGGTAGACCTGCTGCTGCTGCAGCTGGTAGACCTGCTGCTGCTGCTGGTAGACCTGCTGCTGCTGGTAGACCTGCTGCTGCTGGTGGTAGACCTGCTGCTGCTGGTAGACCTGCTGCTGCTGCAGCTGGTAGACCTGCTGCTGCTGCTGCTGGTAGACCTGCTGCTGCTGGTAGACCTGCTGCTGCTGGTAGACCTGCTGCTGCTGCTGCTGGTAAACCTGCTGCTGCTGCAGCTGGTAGACCTGCTGCTGCTGCTGGTAGACCTGCTGCTGCAGCTGGTAGACCTGCTGCTGCTGGTAGACCTGCTGCTGCTGCAGCTGGTAGACCTGCTGCTGCTGGTAGACCTGCTGCTGCTGCAGCTGGTAGACCAGCTGCTGCTGCTGGTAGACCTGCTGCTGCTGCTGCTGGTAGACCAGCTGCTGCTGCTGGTAGACCTGCTGCTGCTGCTGCTGGTAGACCAGCTGCTGCTGCTGGTAGACCTGCTGCTGCTGGTAGACCAGCTGCTGCTGCTGGTAGACCTGCTGCTGCTGCTGCTGGTAGACCTGCTGCTGCTCCTGCTGGTAGACCTGCTGCAGCTGCTGGTAGACCTGCTGCTGCTGGTAGACCTGCTGCTGCTGGTAGACCTGCTGCTGCTGCTGGTAGACCTGCTGCTGCTGCAGCTGGTAGACCAGCTGCTGCTGCTGGTAGACCTGCTGCTGCTGCTGCTGCTGCTGGTAGACCTGCTGCAGCTGCTGGTAGACCTGCTGCTGCTGCCGCCGCCGCTGCTGGTAGACCTGCTGCTGCTGCTGCTGGTAAACCTGCTGCTGCTGGTAGACCTGCTGCTGCTGGTAGACCTGCTGCTGCAGCTGCTGGTAGACTAGCAGCTGCTGGTAGACCTGCTGCTGCAGCTGCTGGTAGACTAGCAGCTGCTGGTAGACTAGCAGCTGCTGGTAGACCTGCTGCTGCTGCTGGTAGACCTGCTGCTGCTGCTGCTGGTAAACCTGCTGCTGCTGCAGCTGGTAGACCTGCTGCTGCTGCTGGTAGACCTGCTGCTGCAGCTGGTAGACCTGCTGCTGCTGGTAGACCTGCTGCTGCTGCAGCTGGTAGACCTGCTGCTGCTGGTAGACCTGCTGCTGCTGCAGCTGGTAGACCAGCTGCTGCTGCTGGTAGACCTGCTGCTGCTGCTGCTGGTAGACCAGCTGCTGCTGCTGGTAGACCTGCTGCTGCTGCTGCTGGTAGACCAGCTGCTGCTGCTGGTAGACCTGCTGCTGCTGCTGCTGGTAGACCAGCTGCTGCTGCTGGTAGACCTGCTGCTGCTGCTGCTGGTAGACCTGCTGCTGCTCCTGCTGGTAGACCTGCTGCAGCTGCTGGTAGACCTGCTGCTGCTGGTAGACCTGCTGCTGCTGGTAGACCTGCTGCTGCTGCTGGTAGACCTGCTGCTGCTGCAGCTGGTAGACCAGCTGCTGCTGCTGGTAGACCTGCTGCTGCTGCTGCTGCTGCTGGTAGACCTGCTGCAGCTGCTGGTAGACCTGCTGCTGCTGCCGCCGCCGCTGCTGGTAGACCTGCTGCTGCTGCTGCTGGTAAACCTGCTGCTGCTGGTAGACCTGCTGCTGCAGCTGGTAGACCTGCTGCTGCTGGTAGACCTGCTGCTGCTGCAGCTGGTAGACCTGCTGCTGCTGGTAGACCTGCTGCTGCTGCAGCTGGTAGACCAGCTGCTGCTGCTGGTAGACCTGCTGCTGCTGCTGCTGGTAGACCAGCTGCTGCTGCTGGTAGACCTGCTGCTGCTGCTGCTGGTAGACCAGCTGCTGCTGCTGGTAGACCTGCTGCTGCTGCTGCTGGTAGACCAGCTGCTGCTGCTGGTAGACCTGCTGCTGCTGCTGCTGGTAGACCTGCTGCTGCTCCTGCTGGTAGACCTGCTGCAGCTGCTGGTAGACCTGCTGCTGCTGGTAGACCTGCTGCTGCTGGTAGACCTGCTGCTGCTGCTGGTAGACCTGCTGCTGCTGCAGCTGGTAGACCAGCTGCTGCTGCTGGTAGACCTGCTGCTGCTGCTGCTGCTGCTGGTAGACCTGCTGCAGCTGCTGGTAGACCTGCTGCTGCTGCCGCCGCCGCTGCTGGTAGACCTGCTGCTGCTGCTGCTGGTAAACCTGCTGCTGCTGGTAGACCTGCTGCTGCTGGTAGACCTGCTGCTGCAGCTGCTGGTAGACTAGCAGCTGCTGGTAGACCTGCTGCTGCAGCTGCTGGTAGACTAGCAGCTGCTGGTAGACTAGCAGCTGCTGGTAGACCTGCTGCTGCTGCTGGTAGACCTGCTGCTGCTGCTGCTGGTAGACCTGCTGCTGCAGCTGCTGGTAGACCTGCTGCTGCTGGTAGACCTGCTGCTGCTGCTGCTGCTGCTGGTAGACCTGCTGCTGCTGGTAGACCTGCTGCTGCTGCAGCTGGTAGACCTGCTGCTGCTGGTAGACCTGCTGCTGCTGCTGCTGCAGCTGCTGGTAGACCTGCTGCTGCTGCTCCACAGGGTTGCCATACATCTCACCTCTGCGTTGCTCCTTTTGCGATGCAAACAAACGGCTTTGGGCTGAACTGGAGGATCTTGCAGGATGATGACATCCTGACCATCAGGCTCCTAACAAAGATGTTCTCCAGCTGCCTCATTCAACTCATGGTCAGGATGGAGGCGGTCCAGGCTGTGATCCGGTCTGGTGAAACGTCTTCACGTGGATCTAGTTTTACTGAGAGAATGTTCATTTATCTGCTGTACTCTGCTATGCAACAGTGAATTAACAGCTTCAAGCTGAAATGTGGAATCTAAACTTGTTACATTTATAAGTCATTCAGGAGCCTTTAGACAAACTCCAGACGGGCTTCCATGTGGTTTTTAGGAAGAAGGGACTTCCGTCTGGCCGCTCTACCATACAGGCCTGATTGGTGTAGTGCTGCAGAGATGGTTTTCCTTCTGGAAGCTTCTCCTCTTTTCACAGATGAACGCTCTGACAGAGTGACCTTTGGGTTATTGGTCACCTCCCTGACCGGATCTGGGCCCTTCTCCCCCGGTCACTCAGCTTAGATGTTGGCCAGATCTAGGAAGAGTCCTGGTGGTTCCAAACTTCTTCCACTTACAGATGATGGAGGTCACTGGGCTCATGGGAACCTTCAAGGCAGCAGAAATGTTGCTGGACTCTTCCCAGCCTTGTGCCTCAAGACAATCCTGTCTCTGAGGTCTGGAGACAATTCCTGTTCTTTCAGGCTCGGTTTGTGCCTTGACGTGCACGGTCAACCCTGGACCTCATGGAGACAGAGTCTACCTTTCCAAATCCGGTCCAATCCACTGGATTGACCACAGGTTGGCTTCAATGAAGCAGCAGAAACATCTAAAGGTTCATCATTGAAAACAGAAGAAACCTCGGCTCACTTTGGAGCTTCACAGCAAAGGCTGGGAATTCTTCTGTTCATGTCATTTCAGGTTTTTCATCATTTTTAATCATTTTTCAGGAAGAAAATGGATTTAATCCATTTAGAAATAAGGCTGTGACATCATAAAATGTGGAAGAAGTGAGGCGCTGATGATACTTTCCAGATGCGCTGTAGTTGTTTTTCTGTTTAGTTTTGTGTGTTAAGATGAAAAAAGCGACTGAATCTTCAATCCGTCCAAACATTCATGATGGAACAGCAGCATCCGGGACAGGAGTTTAGACCGGGTTTGTTTGCTACTCTCTCACGTCTTCTTTTAGAATCATGTTTGTAAATACAAACTTTCCCATTTATTTAAAAAAATGATCTAGATTTGTATTCTGAGAGGATGTCTGGGACCTCTGACGTCATGGGTATCTTGCCTTTTGTTGGTTAAGGAAGTGGCAGTTTGGGTGGTACTTACGTTAATCGTGGCTGATTGTCGCAGGTTTCAGATTTGAGAATGTTGTGTAGGTTTGACGGCAGTGGAAGCAGTTTGTTCTGCTTCATAAAACGGTTTACTGAGAATAAAATGTACCAGGTTGGATTTTCATTCTCTGTCAGCTTCCTAAATGAGAGTTTTGAACCTGCCAGGAGTCAGGCTTTTATGTTGTGTTTGTGACACAAAAATGTCACCCTAGAACTCATAAATGTACAGTATGGAGGGACGTATGCTTTGTTTTAAACACACTTAATTTAGATTTAAAAAAAAATGTAAATGACTCAACTTCTTTGTACCTAAGTATAAAGAAGTTCCTCACCTACTTTTTAAGACTGCCTTTGAGTTGTTTTTTGGATATGATTATTATTATTCTTATTAATTTCCTTTTATTTATCCAGTATTCCAACCCTTTGTATTAATACTTTGTGGAGCCCCACCCTTTGACCCCCCAGGAGACCCTGGTGTGAACGCTGTACAACACCTTTTGCTGTTGGTAAATTTAGGAAAAACAATCAGCATAAAGGACTTTTAGTGACCCCTCGTTTATCACAGGTGTTGCGTTCTAAAATTAACCAGCAACAGATACGGTCCACATAGTCATCCTTATGTTCAGAATAATTCCAGATGTTTTAAGGCTGTAGAACTCCTCACTACACACTGTCTACACTAGTCTTAAACAGACATTTTCACATTTTTCTCCTCTTGTTTAAACTCTCAAAGTTCAAGCACTTGTATATAAAATAAGTCCAGTATTATAGAACAAGTCACACAAAAACGGCGTCTTATACTGTGGAAAAATACAGTATGTAGATTCAGTAAACTGAACGCATTCTGTCCAGGAGACACAGGACGGAGAAGATTGATTGACAGGGATCAACAGCCAATCAGGACACAGAGCACTGTGAAAAAATAAAAGTTGCACACAAAATTGTACAAAATAAATCTGCAAAAGCTGAACCATGATTTAGTGAGGCAACACTGTATTAATTCCAATTTACAGCCTCTTTGGGTCAGGTATGGGGCTGCTTCATTCATGGGGTGTCGTAGTGTCGCCCCCTTCAGGCGCAGTGCATGAGGCAGGGTGTCCATAAATGATGGAGGTTAATACCTGTCGCTGATCATTTGCTCCTCTGTTGTGCAGCTGCAATCGTCCAGCTCAAAGCCACAGACATTTCTTTGTTGTGAAGGAAGCGTTTCAGTGAGACATGAGTTGCTTCTCAGCAGTCATTTAATGAGGCATGGCTGCTTGTTGTGCTGCAGCGGCTCTCCGACGTGAGGAGTTCTGGTTTCGTCCCCGTGGCCCTGACTTCCTGGATGTTTCGTGGGTACAGTAACAGGTTGTTGTGCAGCCATGCGCTGGTGTTATGGATGTGTGTAGACAGAAGAGGATGCAGTTATATTCTTGAAGAGCTTTAGACTGAAGTTCAGGTTGTGTTTGTTCCTGTTTTTGTGTTGTTGTTTTTAGCTGGTGTACTGTCTTTCTATCAACACCAGCTAAGCTGCTCAATGTTTTGCAAAATATTCAGTTACCCGCTAGAATATGTGAAAGCCGTTTAGGCAGAGCTGATACTGCTGGTGCCAATGAAGCGTTTCATATGAATTACAATGCAGAAAGCTGATCTTTTTTTGTTTTTAGATTGTCATAAGTTGAGCCACTTTCCAAAAACTCCAACTTTAAGTTCAAATGATGGACAAGCGTCATCATCCATACAGCGACGTCCCATAGAGCTGACCTTTTCCGGTTTTTCATTGAGTTTTGTTTTGTTTTTTGTTGTCGTTGTAATCTTTTAAAATGTTTTAGTGATTTGTTGATGTGATTTGTACTTCAGGGCCACCGTAGTCTTAACAACTGTCTGCATATGTCTCCATATGTTGGAAGTGTTGTTGACGTCTCAGTGCAGGGATGCTGGCAGCTCTGCAGCACAGGATGTATAACCCTCTGATATCAGCACAGGAGGTCTTCACTGCAGAAGCCGCCGCCGTTGTTGTTGTCACAGGATCACCGGATCAATGAGGAAACCTCTCATGTGGTCCCAGCCTGCTGCTGCTCTGCTGCCTTTGACTGGCTGTGAATCAGACGTCGCTCAGATCCTTCTGGGACTATTAACAAGCTCCTGATGAAAGAACACGTTCAGAGTTTGGTGCTGTGTGTTTTCATCAGGCAGACGCTGAAGCTATTACTTAAGCTTGTTAATCATTGTACTAACGGCATTTTTCATTTGGAGAACAATAATATTAATAAACGTCATATTTGCTAATCCTGGAAAAATGTCTGAATTAAAAAATGTATTCGAATCCAGTTTTATTCACAACCTGACTTCATAAAATCCATCAGCTGGTTTCATTTAATGCCACATCTTTAGTTTCTGTTCGTAGTGTTTGATGTAATTATCTGATTTGTTTGGTTAATAAAGCTCCTTTTATGAAAGCATTTTATTGATCTTTATCCAGGTACAGGGCTTTGACCCGCACAGGTTCTGTGGGTTTGGGCTCGTCCGGGTTCGTGGAGGCTCATAGAGGAGTGGCAGCATCTTAGGGGTAGCACTGGTGTGTCTTGCAGGTCCTTTGAGGCTCATACGGCCACCTGAAGGGACATGAGGTATGCTGTATGTGGATTGAAAGTATTTAAAGGATAATGTAAGTTAAAGACACTAATGGCATAAGGGCAACGCCATCGTACGGTGTCCTGATGGTACCCTCTGGTCGTAAGTAAGTTGTGAGTACAGCCCATTTCTGACTGTGCGTAAGTGATGGACACATGGGGTGTGCACGTGATATGGAAGTGCCACTGGGATGTCCACACAGACTGCACTCATTTCTAACAGTCAGGGTGCATACAACAGCAAACAGCACTAACAGGCTCCTTGTACAGTCTGCAGGATTCAGGGGTTTGAGTCTTAACTATGTCACCATACGTGTTGCTTACGTGTTGCTTACGTGTTGCTTACGTGTTGCAGACGTGTTGCTTACGTGTTGCAGACGTGTTGCATACGTGTTGCTTACGTGTTCACCCGCAGCATTTATTTGTGGAGATCAAGTTGGGAAGTTTTTTTTTTCTTGCTGGCCTTTAACATCTGACTGAATGATGAATTCATCAGTTTGAGTTTCAAAAGTCACTTAAACCACAGAAAATGTGTTTCTTGCCAAAAATCAAACCACACGCTCATTAGTGGGGCTTTTTTCCCGCCTGTGGCCTATCAGCCAAAGATAGATGGCGCGATGTTGTGACATTTTGCATCCACATTAGCCATGGGTCAAATGCGCCGTGACATCCTGATGTTCGAGCACTTTTAGTTCATTATTAAACGCCACATCCTTAAAACCGGAGTTTAGAACACAGCTGTGGTTCACAATTGCTCCGATCCTGAAAGATAACTGTGTAATCTAATCCGGAGCGTTCAGCCTGAAACTACTGTGCTGCAAAGCTGGACATTCATGTGAAGATTTGGGTTTCAGTCCACAGCTTAGCCTTGTGGGAATTTACAGCGTTGTCTCGCTGATTCGATATTAAAAAAAAGACAACGGTTCTTTTTGGTTTGAGCTGAAGGTAACAATGAAAAATGTAAAAAATTCATCTTTCTTTATAAAGTAGTTCATAAGATCAGAACGTCTTCTGCAAGATTTGCTCTCTAGAGTGTTACAAAGTGTTAATGAATCGAGCAGCTGAACCTTGGTGTGAAGGGGCAGTATTTGGGCTGGTCTTCATGTGTTTCTTCATCTCTTCAGATAGACCCCAGCGTCTTAGTTCCTTCCACGTCTTAAAAATCTCCATGGCTGCATTTATTGACATTTTGCTGTTGGAGGCGTCTAACGGATAGATGATGAAGAACAGGTTAGTGTGGTTGCTGCAGCCTTGGGCAGAGTGTTTGTTGACCTGGAGCCTTCATGGGAAATCTGTCGGTTTATGTTGACAAATAAATTAGACTGTACCTTTGTTTGTTTTTTCAATGTAGTGATCAGTAAGGCAGGTACTGGAATCTATTGATGCTCTATGGGGTTATTTACTGACTAATGGTTACAAATACAACTGCCCGTGCGATGGGGACACATCGGCAGAATCTTCAAGATTTCTTGGCGCTGCTCAATTTCATGATTTTTTTGAAAATCATTGGCATGGTCATATTGCCGACGGAAGCAGTCAGGTGGCCGTCAGGTGTGCAGAATGGCTCGCTTTTTAGATACCCCCAGACTACCGGGCGGCTGGCGGCCAGTGGCAATTGATATGGAGACATTTACACGTCATTCAATCAGTTCTGTTGCCGGCCGGCGGTCCAACTGCCACCAACCTGTGGCGCCCAGCTGTCGCCCAATTTCATAATGGCATCCTAATCCTTTTTCACTGGACTTGTACCGTTCGACCTTGAAATGTGCCCTGGCAGTCACTGCCCAATGTTGGGGACAAATCATTCGGCCGTCTGAAAATGTTAACTTTTTCTTAAAACCTTCTTAGCCACCACATAGCAAGTGAAAATTCAACTGCCACTTCACGATTACAAATGCCGCCACGCGACTACGTGCAGAATTTGTTGAAATACTTGGTAACCAGGTAATTCCCTAAGCCGTGGACCAGTGCGTGCATGCATGTGAATACATGCAGTAACTTACATTATTTCCATTTTAATTATTTTCTGATTCTGAAGGAAGTTTTATTTTGGATAACTATTGGATTCTATCCAACAGTTCCGCCTAAGACTTAGTCTGGACGCACATCAAGTTGGAAGAAGAGGAGGAAGTCTTCCACTTCAAAGACAAAGAAATCTGCTTTTTACAGACAAAACCAGGAGTTTTTCTTCCAGATGGATTTATTGCAACAGTTGTTCCTATGTACCAAACCCGCTCTGCATTTATGCGCGCATCAACTCTGTAATGTTACATGTACACTTCAAATAAAATAGCAAAACATGGTGGATTCTTGTTTAATATTATATTTAGGAAACATCAGTTTTCTGATGATTGATTTTATTTTAATTGACTGATCAGTCAGATGAGACTGAAGTTAGCATTTGGTTTTTAGCCTCCACTTTGATGTTTAACCCTTTAAAGCAGAATGTATCATATTTGATACATGAGTCTGTCAGCGCTCCACACGAGCAAAGGAATGGAAATATACATTTCTTGTATTTTTGTTTGAGTGTTTTGTTAGCTGTGTGACCTGATGAATCAGATATGATACAAAATTAAATTTGTATGGGAAAAACATTTTTTTTGCTTGTTTGTTCAGAGGGATCTATAAAGGCTCCAAATCCAAAGATTTAGAATTTTCTGTCAATTATTTAATGGTTCAAGCTTTACAGGATTAAAGACCCACTCTGATGAAAGTATATTTTTGATGTTTTTAAAGTGCTCTTTTGGCATTTTTTCTGATGGAGGACGTATAAAAAAGGTGAGTAAACCTAAATGAAACTGAAAATTTGAGAGTATTTCTTTATTCAAATCGTTGTGAATCAGAGGCAAAAAATGTCATTTAATACACTGGGTGAGTCACAAGCTCCCTGCTCTAGCCCATTCTGATGCATCCACTTGCAGACAAATAGATCCATGAACTTCTTTTTTTCTTCACCTGAGCTGGAATCTGGACCAGAACTGAACGGATGGTAGCTCTGACATTGCTCGCCATTTTTGCTGCACCGCTAATGCAGTTGGGTTGTGAGGGGGTGTAAGCTAGCAGGAGAGTGTGCAAACAGAGTTCTCAGCTATGGGTAATGGGAAGAGGGGCTGGGTTGCTTCGCACCAATGAATTCTAATGAAATCCTGCCACTCTGCAGGAACTATGAAAGACATATTTTCTGATTTTGGTTAAAAATAGCTTAATCATAATTAATCGAGGGAATTCTTTGGAAATAGATCAAAAGATGACCCATTGCGCCATGTTTGATTAAAGTACTTACCTTAAACTGTCAAGCATGGTGGCAGAAGGCTGATGATATGGGCTTTTCAAGAAAGTAAACCTTGAACTCATTGATGTTCCAGAGTTGGATAGAGTTAAATATGACTTGGTAGCAGAAGTGACTGAAATAAAAGAACTGTGTGTTTCTGATGCGGCGTGTTGTTGGGATGAAGGATGGGATTCATCTGCCATAGAAAATCCTGGATGTTGTTGGTGTTTTAGCTTCTTTATTTAACATGAAGTCCTGGAATTGTTTTTTAAGTTTGGCAGTTGTCTTTGACTGTTCAGGTTCATAGACCTAACTGATCGATTGTAAAAGCAAACGGCTCATTAAGACCTCAGTGATTTTAGTTTAAAGGCCTTTTCATTTGTCACTTTTGGACACACCGCTGTCTCTGATCCAAACCGAAGGGCCGTTCGCCACTGATCTGAAGGTCCGTGGCATCAGGGAGGTAAGAGGGCGGGAACAGACTGAGGAGCGGAGGAAAGAGGAGTTGTGGGTAAAGGAAATGTCAAGCGGTTGAGGCTAAACAAGGTGACAAGATGGCGAGAACAGAGTGTCGGTACGTGGTCGCAGGTCAGTGCTGCGATGCTCGTCTTGGCTCCACATCCCTCCATACCTTTGTGAGCCGTTTCTCAGAGAAGTCGGATGCGAGTTGTTCGGATGTCTTTTTGATGAAGGGAGTTCTCGTCATGTGAAGGTGGTCATGTGATCTGAGGACAGCCCTTCTTTTGGTGCCTTTTACACAAGATGTTTGACCCAAATCGGCAAATAGCCAAAAGGAAACGGCGGAGATGAAGAAACAGGGGGAGGGGACGCTCAAGACTTGGATGTTGGTGAAAATTAGCATGTCAGTTGGTGACCGTCAAATAAAGAGAATCATATGACTGAATCATAGCAGGAGGTGGGAGGAGAGTAGTGAGGAGCAGATCAAGAACGGCCTCATTGCTCTGTCTGCTCCTCGTGGGTTTGGGGAGATGTGGCCTGAGGACCCTTCATAGGATGCCCCGTAATTCCAGTGATCTCCTTTCCTCTGTTCTTCATCGCCAAGTCATATCAGTTGAAAAGTGAAATCGGTCATTTCTGTGGTCATACTTGGAGACGGGTCAAACATCCCTCTGACTCTGGTTCTGACTGGGCGTGGCCAGTGTAAAACACTAAAACTAGTTTGAGCGACAGAGAACTGGACTGAGCGAGTGTGACAGCATCCATAGAAAATGTTTTTTTACTAACCAAATGAAGTCACCATGTTTTCCTATAATGATGAGGACGCCACCATGTTGGCGCCAGACGTCGTCAGTAAGCAGTGAATGGTCTGAGTCAGGGTTTTTATGACAACCCCTCTCACCAATCAGGAGAGAGCTTGTTGGAAGGCCACACCCCTACCACTTGAAAACAGGCCACACAAAATCTGTCAAACATTTTGAATGTTGGACATGGGCGCCAGCAGGCGCCACCTACTTTTGTTGAGGCATCTGATTGGTCAGTTTATGACTTGAGTAACTGGAAAGCAGAAAACATATCATGAAATAAAAGAGGATTTTTAAAAACATGTTTAAAAAGTATCAGAGCAAGAATGGTAATTCTGACCAATAGAATGACTGAGTAACAGCTGTTTATTTCTCTGTTGAAGTTTATGGGAATTTGGCTTCTTGGAGCCAGCAGGTACTTCCTGGTTGGAACGCCAGGGGGACGGGGTCACTCAGTCCAGCTGTTAGATACAGCCAGTGGCCAAACAAAAAATGGTTCTTGGATTGGTTTGCTACTGACAGGAACAGAGTTGGAGCTTTGAACCAGAAAGTAGTTTTTAGTTTTTCTGTCCTCTTGCTGCTGCAGATGGGCAGAAGAGGGCAGAATTGAGGTTTTCTTCAATGCCCTCATCAGTTTGGTGACCGATTAGTTGACAAATCATCCGTGTCATGAGGCCTGCTGAGAGTCCGGTTCTGGAAGGAAAAAAGAGCAGATATCCAAAGGAGGAGCCGCGCTCGGCGGTGAAGAAGCCTGTGTTTGTGACAGTGAGTCAGGGATCGTACGTCGGTAGGAGAGCGCGCCTCTTCACATCTCTGTTCTCTTAAATTCCTTTTGAAACCAGCAGGCTATATTTAGCTGTCCGCCCCCCCCTCCCAGAGGTATCGGGGCTGCAGCAGACAGCGATAGGCCAACGTTTTGATGTGTGCAGTGCACACACACACAGACTCAAGCGAGCAGCTGGAAGTGGGAGGCGGCGTGTCTTTGTGCGGCCCGTAGTGATGATAAATGGTTGCTGTGCAGCAAACGAGCGGCTGGTCTTTTTGTCTTTCTGTCTGTCAGGACTGCAGCTCCAGGACAGCGGGGGCTTTCTCATGGTCCCCCGTTCATCAGATGAACCCCCTCAACTCCATGAAACCTTCCCTGCCTCCCACTCCACAGAGGTACCCACTCACACTCACACATTCCAGGTGACTCAGGTGAGCCGTGAGACCTGAGCAGCTCTGCAGAACGGAGGTCTGCATTAAGAACACCGTCCCATTAACCCGTTGAGAATTTGAGCAAGGAGCCCGTTTCAAGCTCAATTCCCCAGATTTTTAAAAACGATTCTCAATGTTTTTGACTTGGATTTCGTCCACGTCTTTTAAATGAGTTTTTACGAATCGTTTTGTTTGTTGTACAGAAAGATCACGTTTATGAAATCCTCTTAAAAGACTTGAACTTTTTGTTTTCAAACTTTCACAGATTCTTAAATTTCCTTTAAAAGGCTTAAAAGCTGCAGCAGCATTTCTTTAAAAACAAATGACAAACTGA
This sequence comes from Oryzias celebensis, assembly GCA_014656515.1. Taxonomy (NCBI): domain Eukaryota; kingdom Metazoa; phylum Chordata; class Actinopteri; order Beloniformes; family Adrianichthyidae; genus Oryzias; species Oryzias celebensis. Next base: position 591,550 of record BNCR01000012.1, read on the forward strand.
AAAAAAAACTTTTTACATGAAAAAAAAAATGGACAGCTTTGGTCCAATTTAAAAATGTGTTGGAATCGTGCGATGGGGCGGCATCGGCAGAATCTTAAAGCTTTCATGTCTAATTTTTTTTTTTTTTATTATTATTGATGGAATGGTCATGATTGTAGACTGTGGCAGTCAGGTGGCAGTCAGGTGGCAGTCAGGTGGCAGTCAGATGGCTGTCAGATGGCTGTCAGATGGCTGTCAGGCGTGCAAAATGGCTCGTTTTTTGTATTTCCCCAGACTACTGGGTGGCTGGCTGCTGGTGGCGCTTTATATGGATGGCTGCCATCCAGAGACATTTACACATTGTCCGATCGGTGCTGCTGCCTGCAGGCGATCTGGCCCGTTGTCGCCAGATTTTGTATTATCATCATCCCTGGCAGTCAATGGACTTCCACCACGTCACCTTGTAATGTGCCTGGGCGGCCACTGACTAATGTCAACTTTTAGAACTTTTCCTTTTAAAATGCTACTGCTACCTCTGCCAAATTTGCTGAAAAACTTGCGTTTTGGTTGCACCATGATGGCATTGTGGGATATGTGACTGTAAATTAGATATACAGTCAATACTTCCATGTAAATGGTAAATGGCTTATACTTGCATAGCACTTTTCTACCTATCTTAAAGGTCCAAAGCGCCTTCCAGTCACATTCACACACTGATGGAGGCTCCGGTGCTGAACACTGGCGCCAATCTTCCGTCAGAGGCAATTTGGGTTTCAGTGTCTTGTTCAAGGACACTAAATACCAAATATTCATCTGTTCTGTTATTGAAGTGGGTGGGGCTTATAGATGCTGTGGTCTTTTCTTCTGGACCAAATGGTTTTGGAAGAAGCTGTTAGATAAATAAACCTGGTTCAGGTTAATTGTTAGCTTACCAAAATAAGTGATTAATTTGTGACCTTTTCCTGTCTGTCTGTGTGTGGCGCTGCAGTAACTGAGCTCTGACGAGGCGGGGAGACTCTGATTTGGCGAGAAAGAGATGAAACACACTTTGATATTGTGACATTTAGAGGTTATCGATATCTGGATGCTCTCCTCCTCACATCAACCATCCCATCATGTCCCTTTGCAGCGCTGAGGGAACCTTCATAAATGAGCCAGTCTCCTGGCAACCAGGCACCAATCAGCACGCAGGATCTCTGTCTGTAGTAACCACAGTGTGGGGCATAACCAATCCTACGCACAGCCAGGTAACTACTGACTTTGTTCTTCTCAGGTTCCCCTCGAAGAATTCTAACGTCTCTTTTTTACAGTAAAAGAAAAAAAGGTCCAGTGTTTACAAAGTGGGATTTATTACTTATATTTGCAGAATGTTTCCATGACAACCAAGCTAAGTTGAGGAAAAAGTTTCTACGTACAGCTGAACATGTTTGTCACAAAAAAACCCTATTAATGACCGGAACATCTGACCTCAGTGGAGAGCGCCGTCCGGATTCAGAGTGTGTTAAATTACTCGAGAAGCGTTTCAATCAGCTACTGAAAGAGTTTGAATAGTCTGGATTGCTTAAAGTCTTAGTCACATGCACCCACTGGTGGGCTTTTGGAGTTGACTGTGGGGGGGTCGTACAGGCCATAAGCTCTTAAGGGGAGCGCAGGTGTGTCTGCAGTTCCTTGAGGCTCATGCGGCCACCTCAAGAGGCATTATGAAAATGGAACATACCGTTGTCGTGCGTGCGGTAAGTGTATCGTGAAGTATTCTTAAGGATAACGGAACTTACGCACACCTATAACGTATGGGTGATGCTGTCGTACGGTGTCCTTACTTCACCTTACTTGTTGTATAAGTGATCACTTCATTCTGTCGACAGCATGACCGTAGAAAAAATCGACATGAGCATTTTCTCTCTATGGGTTCATGGCATGCTCAACGACCTTGATATTTTGTGTAGTTTGACCATTTCTTACCCGCAGGCAGCCCGTATCCACCCCAAAGGACAGACGGTAGTAAGGGTTAAGAAGACAGAACAGGTGAAACACGACATGACCTTTAGCGACCTTAAGGATGAATGACAGATGACGGTTGTGACAGTTTTCTGCGTTTCTAACCTGGACAGCTCTGTTATCAGCTGTAAAACCGGGTACAATTTGAGTCTGGAGTTAAAGACCACACGGTAAACAGAATGCCTCTTTGTCTTTAGGTGTTTGGTGCACCCATGGGCCCCGGCGAGAGCTCCGGCAGTCACATGATGCCTGGCGGCAGCCCCGCAATGGGTGGCGGTATGGGTTCCCAGTTCATGGGGCAGCAGCCATATGGAGATGCCGTGTCAAAAGGCTATGGCCAGCCGGTCATGTATGGACGACCCGGCGTGTCATACAACCCTGGTTCAGCGTATGGAGGAAGGTACGTTACTTTTATTTTAAACGGAATTGGAATATACTATAGAAAGTATGGAAGCCTTGCAGGGACAAAGTACGCTCTAGCTCTAAATGAGTTTTTTTCTGTTTTTAGGTTCTTTAAGTAAATGTTCTCATGGAAAATAATAGTTTAGTTGCCTTACATATCCTTTTGATTCAACTCATTCAGTTAACGAAGCAAAATCTTTGATTTATCTCAGCCAGATAATGCTGCAGCCTGTGACTCAGCCCCTCCCACAGGCAGCTGAGAAGAGAAGTTCACTCCTCCTTTAACCCTTCAACACCAAAGCTCCAGTGTCTTGAATTGTATTAATGTAATTCTGGCTTATTCTGAAGTGTACAAAATCTGTCTTTTTGGTTTATTAACGTAATGTGTTGCATATTATTGCAAAGCCAATATGAAAAGCTGCTTTTTTCCACATCGGAATCCAGCAGTTACGGTAGGTCAAAGAGCACGTGCTGCTTAGGTGTTGCCAGCGACATCTCTGGTGTTAAAGGGTTAAACTGGTTAAATTTCCTGAATCCTTTTACGCCCCTCTGGTTTAACTTAACTTTAGAAAAAGTAAAGCAAAAAATGTCTCTAAACACTGTAAACCTCACAGTTTTATGGAGTTTATCTCCAAAAAACCTCAGGTCTTTGTTTTTCATGCTTTCATGCAGATGAATTAGTAGCCGCCGTGCGTGTGACACGTGTCTCGCTGTGTCATTGTTTGACATGACAACTGACTCACGCCGGTTCACTCGGTTCAGCCTTGTTCTCTGTCTCCCCGCAGTTACTCTGGGAACGGTGGAGGTGCCGGTCTGGGCGTCCGGCCGGCCTCGGATTTCACCCAGGCTGCAGCTGCCGCTGTTGCCGCTGCCGCCGCTACGGCAACCGCCACCGCCACGGCGACTGTTGCAGCGATTCAGGAAAAGCAAAACCAGGAACTGAGCTACGGCCAGGTAAAAGTCACAGCCAAAACACCTCCTGTCCTGTTCCTGCAAAGTCAAAAGCAGCCAAACACAATGCTGGGTTTTAGACCTTTCTCTCTCTCTCCTTTATTGGTGAATGAAATAATACATTTGTAGTTTTCTTCTCACAGAATCTCTGCTGCTGAACAATCATTTCAAACCATACATTTGCCATCTGTCTCTGAGGTTTAAGAAAAAAGTCTGTTTCAGGTGTTGAAGGTCCCTGTTGCTGTAGATACGGTAGATCTACCATAGATAGATATGGTAGAAACAGAGCCTGACTTGGGGTGAAAGTGGCATCTTCTTCAGGATGTTCTTCCTTTGGAGGCCTCAGTCCAGGTTTAGTGGCTCACAGAGCTGTTGGTGCAGCACATGGTGCTGCTAATCTGCTGGTTACGCAGATTCCTGACACATGCTTCTTCTTAACGTCAGAGACGTTACGTTACTCAACACTTTTATGCCTGCCTTCATATTCAGGAGCTGGATGCTGAGTCAGCAGAAGAGTCGAAGATGTTTTCAGATGTTTGTTGGAAGCAGCAGTTATTACAAAACAATAAAATATTGAGCAACAATGAATTGTCAGTATATTCTACATATGGAAGTCGTGTATTTTCCAGTACATTAAAATATGACAATTATTGTCGTTTTCACATATGGTAATATATATATTCAATCCCACAATATTGTGTAACATAAGTCAGATATTGAAAAAGGCATCATAAATATATATAAATATATATATATATATCATAAATTATACCTTGACAAAGGCCTACACGATATGAGAAAAATATGCGTTGACAGTATGACTTGGGATAAATGGATAAATAGCAAAACAAAAATACCAATACATTTTCATTTTCATACAGTTTTATTTAAATATTTTTTATATTTCAGGATGTTATGCATAGTACCTGTGTTTGAAGAACGTCCCCTGTCCTGAAACCAAAGTATCTCCAAGTAACCGACATGAACAGACAACTTATGGTTCAGATCAATTTTCAGATCAGTAAAAAGGGGAAAAAAAGGAAAATTAACGACAAAATGTTTTCAATGGTTTTATAACATATAATTTTTAATAATCCACAAATAATAAACAAATATATTCCATCAAAAATGTGCTCATTAGGGCTTATTTATAAAAACAAAACACCAGTAACATATTTGATCTCATGAAATTCCTATTGGGTACTGCATCTTAAATTAATAAGATGAATGGATGGATGGAAGGATTTACCATTTTAAAATATTCGGTATTCCCCCCACCCCCATTGAGCACACTCAGCAGCTGGTGCGGACGCCAGAGTCTATACGTAACATGAAAAGTGCGAGAGGCACTTTTAGGCTAACCCTAACCCACTGCATCTGGTCCGCCCTCTGTGGCGCTCAGCATCCTTTTCGTTAGCTTAAAATATTTCTGGCCCCCGGAGCTGAACCATAGCACTTTGGGGTCTGAAAGTGTGTGATCCAGAACTGCCCCATCCTTTATGATAAAACACATTCTTCTGATAAGGATTACGACAAAAAGGACAGAGTCTGGGCTGAGATATCACAGGCTGCTGGACTTGATGGTGAGTTTGTGTAATACGGACATTCCTACTAGAAACTTAAGAAAAGTTTGCCCACCTCTGTAGACTGCAATTACTAACCAAAGACTTGTCCAAAGACCCAAGCAGCTTGGTGAAAAAAGATCCACTGTTGGAGCAATTATTAGACAACAGAAGAAGCTAAACGTTACTGTCAATCTCTCTCGGACTGAGACTCCATGCAAGACCTCACCTCGTGGGGTCTCAATGATCTTAAGAAAGGTGAGGACTCAGCTCAGAACCACACAGGAGGAGCTGGTCAATGACCTGACAAGAGCAGGGACCACCGTTTCCACGGTTACTGCTGGTAATACTCTAAGACGTTATGGTTTGAGATCACGCGTGGCTCGGATGGTTCCCTGCTTAAACCAGCGCATGTCCAGACCTGTCAAAGTCTCTGAATGACCATTTGGAGGATCTAGAGGATCAGATGAGACCAAAATACAACCTTTTGGTCTGAATTGCACTCACCATGTTTGGAGGAAGAAAAATGATGAGTACCATCCAAGCGGTAACTCAAGTGGGCGGGGAATGAAGCCAACCAGGAAGTAGTATAATATTGCAGTACCGCAACGGACCAGAGAGACTGGTGCTTTGAGATCCATGTTGAAATGGTCATTTTCACCCCTCAAATAAACTCCTTCAATGCTGGGTACTTAGAATTTTTAATTTCATCAATGGTTGTAAAATTAGCCTATATTCAAAGCCACGAACAGCGTTGTATGGCCTGCAGTCGCTACCCGCCCGCCTATACCCCCCACCGCCCTCTCCTCTTCGTGCCACTACCATTCCATTTTGCAACGCCATGCCATACCTTGTGGACAGCGCTTGACTGGAGCCAATTTCATTCTAGGACAGGACGATGACCCAAAGCACACGTCCAAACTGTACGAGAAATATTTATTCAATTTATTCTATCTGTAATGGAGTGACCAGTGCAGTCACCAGATCTAAAACCCGTTGAGCTGTTGTGGGTTGTGATAGTAGTGCCCATCCAGCCAATCCAACATATGGGAGGGGCTTCTAGAACAGTGGCGTAAAATTTCCTCAGATTAATTCAAGAAATTAACAGCTAGAATGTCAAAGACCTGCAATGCTGTAATTGCTGCAAATGGAGGATTCATTGACCACAGCAAAATTTGAGGAGAAAAAAATATTTCAAATAAATATTATAGTTTTTGACCTTGTCAATGTCTTGACTATATTTTCTATTAATTGTACAACTCATTTGGTTAAAAAGTGTGACTTTTCATGGAGAACCCAGAATTGGCTGGAGGGCCCCAAACTTTTGAGCGATAGTGTATATGTTCCCAACTTTACTCTGTGATTGACACATAACTCTTTTTTTCCCCCACGTTGCTTTGATATAAAGACTACGGTCTCCTTTTACATCCCAGATAGCTGTTGAATAACATGGAGATCATATTTGTATGCTCCTGATTTGGTAGCTATTAATATAAAAGCTTTTTTTTAATTCACTTTCAAAAATATCAACTTTTATTTATCAGTATCAGTAAAGATCACCATACATTATTAATATTTAATACTATGCAGATGCAATATTTGCCATGAGGATGTTGATAGAGAAGTACAGAGAAGGTCAGACAGAGCTACACTGTGTCTGTAGATCTAGAGAAAGCTTTGGACAGAGAGGAACTGTGGTATTGTTGAGGAATCTGGAGTAACAGAGAAGTATGTTCGAGCAGGACATGAATGAGGGCTGGAAGACAGTGGTGAGGTGTGCGGTAGGGGTGACAGAGAGGTGGAGGTGGGATTACATCAGTGATCAGCTCTGTGCAATAACAAAGTAGCAGCATACTTGAATGCAACTTTATTTTGCATTTTGTCATTTTGCTCCCCTGAAAAATGTTACTGCTCAAATGCTCAAAAGTGTATCTGAAAGAATTCAGTTATTTTTCAAAATAAGAGATTTTTCAAAACAAAATATTATTGAGACTCAGAAGAAAAAAACTGATATAATTATTTTTTCCGCAGTCCGGTGCCAATTAATCCACAGACTCTGTTATGCTACACAGACGCTGCTAAAACAGTGGATTCAATTCTGTTATTATTTAGAAAATACAGTTTTTATGAATGTCCTATGAATTTATCTTGCTGTATTTATCCGCCGCGTCTTAAAGGCCGGTCAATCAACACATTTTATGAATCTGTCTGTTGCTGCTTTAAGTGAAGCAGCTTTATCCTCCAGTTCTGACTGGATCCTTTTAGAAATCTCCACATCAGCCAAACTAAACGCTGCACAGGTGAAGTGACCAGACATTTGGTCCACAATGAAAACAACTTGGTAAATTTAGAAAGAGGGCATTTTTTTTTTATTTTTGTAACAGTATTTGTTTTTTAAAGTACTAAGTAAACGTACTTGAATGTTACAAGTAAGTTTACTTTAAAAACATGGTTCCTAGTTGTCAACAGTAATAGAGAACAAGTTTAGTACTAAATCCCCCTCCTGCTGCTGTTTTCAAATCAACTGAAATAAGGCCTTCAGATGTCTGGAAAATGCACAATAAAGGGCCCTCATTTTCAATTCTAAATATGTATTATTCTGTGGTATGAGATGGCAACGTTAAGGTGCATTCATGTCCAATGCCCTTCGCGCGGCCAATTCGCGTGTCCCGTCCCTTACTCGCAGTGCGGAGAATTCGCTGCTCGCATCATGGCAAAAAATGTGTTCCCTAAGCTCGCCGCGTCGTCCACGTGTGGGAGGAGCCAGCAGCTAATGTTTGTAGCCTGATTGCTACATGGAGCTAGCAGCTAATGTTTGTAGCCTGATTGCTACATGTAGCCAGCAGCTAATGTTTGTAGCCTGATTGCTACATGTAGCCAGCAGCTAATGTTTGTAGCCTGATTGCTACATTAAGCTAGCAGCTAATGTTTGTAGCCTGATTGCTACATGGAGCTAGCAGCTAATGTTTGTAGCCTGATTGCTACATGGAGCTAGCAGCTAATGTTTGTAGCCTGATTGCTACATGGAGCTGCGTCTGTTTATCTCATTTATAATGCATGGGAGACACAGATGATGTTTAGAGATCAGGTTTATTTATTTCAAAGAGCTCAACAAAAACATCAGCGATCACGTCTCCATGTTTGGGTTCATCAGAACATTCCGTCTCCCTTTAGCTCCAGTGAGTTTCTCTCCTGCTGCTGTGTCTGATTGATGGTCGCTTCTGTGGTGTTTCCGTATCTCTCTGAACGAGTTCAAACGCTTACTGTCACGCATTAACATGCGTGTGTTCACTACAACTCCATAGGTCCTGCGAGAGACTCTCTAGTATTCCCGCCTTTGCCCAACAGTAACTGGGACGGGATCTGGAAACCCTGCTGCACAGAAAAGGATCAAGCGGGTTAAGAAAATGATGGAAGTTCAGGAGAACTGTTATTGCTCCACCATATTGGATGTTTTCTCCCTACTGTCACTGAAAACGTCACGTACCCGAAGTCGAGTCCCTGATTGGTTTAGGAAACGCAGCCACCTCCCCAGAGTTCAGATTTATTTAAAACTCTGTCCAACCACGGCGGCTGCTCAATTTGTGCTGTTTCCAGACTTTCCTGCCGCATCGGCCGCTCAAGTTGCACCGCAGAACCTCAAAGTTCATTTCTGGCCCTGATACAGTATTCTTCATGGGTAACTTGTGACACTATTCTGTGATTCTGTGTTTTCTGGTTGGTAGGAAGAAGGCAAACAATTGTTTGTTTTTTTTTCAGAATCTGTTATTTTTGTGAACTCTCATTAAGTTTCGAGTATTTCTTAATGTTTTCCCTACAGATATAACGTTCAAATAGAGTGGAGTGTGCAAAGTTTTTTTCAAAGATGATCCTGAGTTCACTGTGAATCCATCAGGTGGCGCTGTTCAGTCCGTGGACTTAAAAGTTAAATGTTTTTTCCTGTTTTCATCTTGGTTCGAATTAACCTCCGTCTTTATTTTGATCTTTCATGTTTATCTTCCTCCCCCACACACATAGATGGGCGGAGCATCTTCTTACAGCACCCAGTTCCTGTCTCATTCGGGCCCCCGTGGCCCCCCGGGGATGAACCCTGGCGGGATGGTTCCCTCCAGACCTGGACAGCCGCCTCCCTCTGGGGGCTTGTATCAGTCTCACCCCGCTCAGGCTCAGAGGATGCCTCTGTACGGGAGCTACACGGGGGGGCAGCAGGGCCTGAAGCGGCCCTTCCACTCGGAGGTCAGTTGGCAATTTTCATCGACTTACCAGCAAACACAAGGAGTCTGGATTAATCTGCTGGCTCTTTCTTTTCAGGGTTTTCCGGGTCAGCAGTACGGTTCTGGGGGGATGTCTGGGTATCCCAGCCAACCTCTGCAGTACCCCACTGGTCCACAGCAGCGATGTGCCCCCTCACCCTCCTACCCCTCCAGCCGGATGCCCCTCATGGGGCAGTATTCCTCTGGGTCACACAATCCAGCACAGTTCCCCCCCATCGCTAGCCAGCCCAATCCCCCACCCCAGTATTATAAGGTAAGCCAATCTGCTTCACTTGAATTCATTCCAATAAAAACCTCAACATGGTCATAACTGAAGCTTTTAAAGTGAAGCGCTTTTTGCTTGAAAAGCTTCTGTTCATTTTGAACAAAAGTCTAACAAATGTAAAGTAAAATCTTAAACAAAAGTCTTACAAAAGTAACGTAAAGTCTTAAACAAAAGCCTTACAAAAGTAAAGTAAAGTCTTAAACAAAAGCCTTACAAAAGTAAAGTAAAGTCTTAAACAAAAGTCATACAGAGGTAAAGTCTTAAACAAAAGTCTAACATAAGTAAAGTCTTAAACAAAAGTCTAACAGAAGTAAAGTCTTAAACAAAAGTCATACAGAGGTAAAGTCTTAAACAAAAGTCTAACAGAAGTAAAGTCTTAAACAAAAGTCTAACAGAAGTTAAGTCTTAAACAAAAGTCTAACAGAAGTAAAGTCTTAAACAAAAGTCTAACAAATGTAAAGTAAAGTTTTATACAAAAGTCTAACAGAAGTAAAGTCTTAAACAAAAGTCTAACAGAAGTAATTTAAAGTCTTAAACAAAAGTCTAACAAAAGTAAAGTAAAGTTTTATACAAAAGTCTAACAGAAGTAAAGTCTTAAACAAAAGTCTAACAGAAGTAAAGTCTTAAACAAAAGTCTAACAGAAGTAAAGTCTTAAACAAAAGTCTAACAGAAGTAAAGTCTTAAACAAGAGTCTTACACAAGTAAAGTCTTAAACAAAAGTCTAACAGAAGTAAAGTCTTAAACAAAAGTCTAACAGAAGTAAAGTCTTAAACAAAAGTCTAACAGAAGTAAAGTCTTAAACAAGAGTCTTACACAAGTAAAGTCTTAAACAAAAGTCTAACAGAAGTAAAGTCTTAAACAAAAGTCTAACAGAAGTAATTTAAAGTCTTAAACAAAAGTCTAACAAAAGTAAAGTAAAGTTTTATACAAAAGTCTAACAGAAGTAAAGTCTTAAACAAAAGTCTAACAGAAGTAAAGTCTTAAACAAAAGTCTAACAGAAGTAAAGTCTTAAACAAAAGTCTAACAGAAGTAAAGTCTTAAACAAGAGTCTTACACAAGTAAAGTCTTAAACAAAAGTCTAACAGAAGTAAAGTCTTAAACAAAAGTCTAACAGAAGTAAAGTCTTAAACAAAAGTCTAACAGAAGTAAAGTCTTAAACAAGAGTCTTACACAAGTAAAGTCTTAAACAAAAGTCTAACAGAAGTAAAGTCTTAAACAAAAGTCTAACAGAAGTAAAGTCTTAAACAAAAGTCTAACAGAAGTAATGTAAAGTCTTAAAAGGCTTACAAAAGTAAAGTCTTATACAAAAGTCTAATAAAAGTAAAGTCTCATACAGAAGTCTAACAAAAGTAAAGTCTTAAACAAAAGTCTAACAGAAGTAAAGTCTTAAACAAAAGTCTAACAGAAGTCTAACAGAAGTAAAGTACGTATTAAATAAAAGTTTAACAAAAGTAAAGTCTTAAACAAAAGTCTAACAAATGTAAAGTAAAGTTTTATACAAAAGTCTAACAGAAGTAAAGTAAAGTCTTATACAAAAGCCTAACAGAAGTAAAGTCTTAAACAAAAGTCTAACAGAAGTAAAGTCAAGTCTTAAACAAAAGTCTAACAGAAGTAAAGTCTTGAACAAAAGTCTAACAAAAGTAAAGTAAAGTTTTATACAAAAGTCTAACAGAAGTAAAGTAAAGTCTTGAACAAAAGTCTAACAGAAGTAAAGTCTTAAACAAAAGTCTAACAAAAGTAAAGTAAAGTCTTATACAAAAGTCTAACCGAAGTAAAGTCTTAAACAAAAGTCTAGCAGAAGTAAAGTATTAAACAAAAGTCTAACAAAAGTAAAGTAAAGTCTTATACAAAAGTCTAACCGAAGTAAAGTCTTAAACAAAAGTCTAACAGAAGTAAAGTCTTAAACAAAAGTCTAACAGAAGTAATTTAAAGTCTTATACAAAAGTCTAACCGAAGTAAAGTCTTAAACAAAAGTCTAGCAGAAGTAAAGTATTAAACAAAAGTCTAACAAAAGTAAAGTAAAGTCTTATACAAAAGTCTAACCGAAGTAAAGTCTTAAACAAAAGTCTAACAGAAGTAAAGTCTTAAACAAAAGTCTAACAGAAGTAATTTAAAGTCTTATACAAAAGTCTAACCGAAGTAAAGTCTTAAACAAAAGTCTAGCAGAAGTAAAGTATTAAACAAAAGTCTAACAAAAGTAAAGTAAAGTCTTATACAAAAGTCTAACCGAAGTAAAGTCTTAAACAAAAGTCTAACAGAAGTAATTTAAAGTCTTATACAAAAGTCTAACCGAAGTAAAGTCTTAAACAAAAGTCTAGCAGAAGTAAAGTATTAAACAAAAGTCTAACAAAAGTAAAGTAAAGTCTTAAACAAAAGTCTAACAGAAGTAATTTAAAGTCTTATACAAAAGCCTAACAGAGCAGCCTGAAAAGAGCTGCTTCAGTTAAACACGGAACCACTATCAGTTCATTGCACGTTTACCATCAGTCTTTGTTAGATTTTTTCTGTTTTCTTTCTGACATTATTAACCGATCGTGTTTTTTTTTTCTTTTCTGCTTTGCAGCCGGAGCCTTTCAACGGTCAGAGCGGTCTGCCTCCAGGAGGAGCAGGGGGCTACAACGCCTTCACGCAGGCTGCGGTGAACGGGGTAAAACTGTTTCCTTCTTTGTAGCGTTACAGAGGTGTAGAAAAGACAAATGCAGTTGTAGTTAACCCGTTATTACCTGAGATGTCACCGGCGACGCTTTAACACACAATCCTTAATATACCGTAACTTTTCAACCGTTAAAGTGAGCAACATGATTCCAGCAGATTCTGAAGGTTGAGATCTTACAGTAAAATCGAATAACTTCCACACAAGAGCTCCCGTGTTAAAGGTTAAGTAAAGAAGGTCATTTTTGATTTATTGATTTTGTTGTAACTGCAACAAAATGCTGCAGACAGTCAGGATTAAATCAGGCCGTGTTCGCCGTAAACACGGCTGTCTTTGTCTCCGTTTCCCAGCCGGCTCGAGGCAGCGTGATTCCCGGGTACCCTAGCTCGCCGATGGGAGGGAACCCCACCCCTCCCATGACACCCGGGAGCTCCATACCTCCCTACCTCTCTCCAGGCCAGGACACTAAACCACCATACATTCCCCCTGACACCAAACCCAACATCAGCACCCAGCCGCCCCCTACAGGTGAGGCGGATTATGACATGCCGGATAGTTCACATGAAACACGTCACATAAAAAACATTAGACGACACAAGAAGGAATCTTATGTCCAAACAAATGAGATTAATACAGGTTTTCATGGAAAATCCTCAATTTGATGGTCTGTGGAAGTGCAGCTCAGGAAACGAGGAGCAGCCGGGAGTCCGTGAACCCTCTAAAGAACGCCTTGAAGTTGAGTCATGGCATCTGGACTTCTTCTGTCTGGAATCAGTCAGACTGATGGAACATTTCAAGATATGAGATTTTAAGTTCAGATTCCATGACTCAACTTTACCACAGCGTCACCTGGATGAAGAAAAGTCTTAATCCTCTTAAAGGTCACTGACGCGTTTTCCTCTGAAGGAAATCCCAGCGATGACCTGCGCCTGACGTTCCCCGTCAGAGACGGCGTCGTGTTGGAGCCATTCAGACTGGAGCACAACTTGGCCGTCAGTAACCACGCCTTCCAGCTCCGAGACCCGGTCTACAAAACCCTGATGATGAGGTGAGGAAGAAGACCTCAAACGTTCCCCTGTGGCTTTGGATTTGACTTTGTTTAGGAACCAAAAAAAGAGGAATTATTTCATATTTCTGCTCTTCAACTTTCAAAATGTGATGGTTTCGTTAGACATCGTCTGGACTCTTGGACCAACAAACCTCAGTTTTTGTTGGATTAAAACAGAAACAATAATCTTATTCCTCCAACACAGTCTAATTTATAGATGAGCTTTTTGAAAGACCAGAGAAACCTGTGATGCTGGTGTTCTGAGACAAACCAACAGAACCAGCAACAAACCAGGATAACCCCATCCAGAGCCCCTAATGGTGTGTTCTGCTCCCCCCACAGGCCAGACCTGGAGCTGCAGTTCAAGTGTTACCACCACGAGGACAGACAGATGAACACCAACTGGCCAGCCTCTGTGCAGGTTCTGAAGTAGAACTGCTCTGTTTCAGTCAACCCCCTCAGTGTTTAAGGCTCTTTTCTGAAGTGTTAATGACTCGTCCTAAACTTGGCGCCACTGCACAGAAAGTCTTGATTAGGACGCTCTCCTCTTTGCAGGTCAGTGTCAACGCCACGCCGCTGTCCATCGAAAGAGGCGACAACAAAACCTCCCACAAGCCCTTGTACCTGAAGCAGGTGTGCCAACCAGGGCGCAACACGGTGCAGATCACAGTGACGGCCTGCTGCTGCGTGAGTCCTCGTCCCATCTCTGACAGCTGATGCATTGTTGCTCTCACCTGAACCCCCCCTGTTTGCTTCCAGTCTCACCTGTTTGTGCTGCAGCTGGTGCACCGACCGTCCGTTAGGTCCGTCCTGCAGGGCCTGATGAAGAAGAGGCTGCTGCCGGCTGAGCACTGCATCACCAAGAGTGAGTCCTGAGCAGCAAAGGAACGACTGGGTGGATCAGAGTCACACCTTTCCTAAATGTCATTTCATCATAGTGAAGCTTTTTTATGAATCCTTTCTCGCAGGTCCTCCTCAGTTCTTCTGCTTTCTTGCCTGTCTTTTGTCCTTTTCACCAAATGAATCTATGATTTACTCTCTTGAAGCGTGGATGTTGTTTTTTCATGTAAAATTATTTCATATAAGTTATTTATATAGGCCAGGCTCACTTAGAACTGGGCGATAAAACGATAGCTATTGATATCGTGATAGAACTTTTTCTCGATAATAAAATGAGCCTATCGCGATAGACTTTTATTTTGATGGATCTGAAATGAACACTCTCCATTCAGAGCATTTTCTCCTCTTTGGAGAGTAAATGTTTGTGTAAACGTAGTCATGTTTATTAGCTCTTCTGGTGAATTTCTTTTGTCCTCTTGTTGTCTACCATCTGCACGTGAGATAAACAAAACACATGAGACACAAGCCCCGCCCCCACTGAGGTCACTTCACCTGTGCAGCGTTTAGTTTGGCTGATGTGGAGATTTCTAACAGGATCCAGTCAGAACTGGAGAATAAAGCTGCTTCACTTAAAGCAGCAACAGACAGATTCATAAAATGTATTGATTTGGAGACAGCGCTGTTGTTAAACACTAATGCTATGATGCTAGCTTGTTAGCCGCTAATGCTCGCTAATTAGATGTTTATTCTGTAAAAAAGAAAATACTCATCTGTGGTCATGAGCTCTGGGTCGTAACCCAAAGAATGAGGTCCTGGATACTTGTGGCTGAAATGAGCTTCTGCCGGATGGAAGCTTCCTGTGGAGTTCCTCCCCCTTAGAAATAGGGAGAGGAGCCTGGTGACCTGGAGAGAGCTCGGAGTAGAGCCGCTGCTCCTCCACATCCAGAAGAGCAGTCAGTTGAGGTGGCTCAAGCATCTGATTTAGATGCCTCTTGGATGTCATGGTCAACCATGTTTGTATGTTCTTTAAAAATGTCAGTGCTGCGGGTTCAGGTTCCACTCAATGATTTTACGTTAAATCACATTCATTTTTCAATTCTTGGTTATTTAAAATTCACAAAATAATTCAGTTGTTCATGGATGCATCTAATGACCAGTCCACTATGTGGGAGGAGCTTGCAGCTTCAGACTCCTCTGATCTGTCTCCTCATCCTCACTTCTTTTTTGGTTCAGTCAAGAGGAACTTCAGCAGCGGCACCATTCCCGGGACGCCAGGCCTGAACGGGGAGGACGGCGTGGAGCAGACAGCCATAAAAGTGTCCCTAAAGTGTCCGATCACCTTCAGGCGAATCCAGCTGCCAGCGCGGGGCCACGACTGCAGACACATACAGGTGAGCTGTGCTGCCGCTTGGCTGCAGGCTTGCTGGCATTGGGCCGACCTGTCTTCACATTTGGACCTTCTGCTTCCCAGTGTTTTGACCTGGAATCATACCTGCAGCTGAACTGTGAGAGGGGGACCTGGAGATGTCCTGTGTGCAAGTAAGTGTGAAGACACTTGCAGTGCCTTGCTATATCAAAGTGGAAGTGAACCAGCTGCTCGCTCCTGTGTTTTGTAGTAAAACAGCGCTGCTGGAGGGGCTGGAGGTGGACCAGTACATGCTGGGGATTCTGGTCTACATCCAGAAGTGAGTCCACGTCCCTAAAAACTGCACGGACCAACTCCTGAGCTCAGATGGAGATGACGGCTTCTGCTTCCCTCCTCAGCTCAGAGTACGAGGAGATCACCATCGACCCCGTGTGTGGCTGGAGGCCGGTTCCGGTCAAACCGGACCTGCACATAAAGGAGGAGCCTGATGGTCCGGTCCTGAAACGCTGCCGCACCGTCAGTCCGAGCCACATGGTGCTGCCCAACGTGATGGAGATGATCGCTGCACTCGGTCCGGCAGCGTCACCATACCATAGACTGACAGCAGGGGGCAGAAACAGTCCCGACTACAGCCGGCCAGGTGACCCGCCCACAAAGCCCCCTTCTGATTTAAAGGGCCTATAACATGATGTTCTCAAGCCTTTTATAGTGAACAATATCCATGAAAAGGATCATAAATTACCAAATATTAACACTGAAGAACAAATCATTTATGAAATGAGTTCTTTTTTTGAATCTTTTCACACCTGGAACTAAAACGACTCGATCTCTGAGGCTCCGCCTTTCGCTCCTTGTGGGTGGCGCCCAAATCACGGCGTCAACCTAGAGCCGGCCTCAGCAGCGTGTCTGCGCGTGTCCACTCATGAAAACAAACAACTGAACTCTTTTAAAGATACATGTGCGTGTTGTGGAGCCTTACACTCTTGACCCTCAGTCCGATCAGGTATTTCTGTATGCGAGGCGCAGCGTGTTTGAAAATGTAGCATTAGCTCGTGCAATATATGCTTATACTGCATAATTTCAGCTAGTTGTATGATTTCCTTAGGTTTGATTGTAGGAATGGCGCCAGCTCTGAGGATCAGTCTCCCCGACAATCCACTTTCATACAGGCCAAGGTTAACTAAACATCGGCTGTGAAGTGGCGGTCACAGACTTAAAGTTGCGGGCTGGTCTGTGGCGCGCTCCTGAAGATAAACTCCAACCATTTCTGATGAGCTCTTCTTTGGGAAGGCTGAACAAACAGAAACCTTTCGTAGCCTAAAAACATTTTCTCCACTTAAGACATAGCTCTGCAAATAAAGCTAGCTGAAGTTGTTTCTGCAGATCAAGAGGAACCACTTCTTCTATGAGGTGTTCACTGCTAGCCCTGCTGGGAAAGTCTTTGTGTTAGCCTGGGGGCGGGGTTTGCAGCGCAGACTCTTCCTGGTGGGGGTTGTTCTCACTGGTCTACGTCACATGGTGAGGACCCACTCGTTTTTGTGCGTATGGGAGGGACTGAGGCTAAGAACGGTTGTTTTTTGGAGGATTATTCAGAAATGTGTGAATGGATCAAAATACCGCTTTGAGGTTCTTTTTAGTGAGGAATGAACAGTGTAATACAATTTAAAGCTCAAAAAGGGGATTTTCATGGTATAGGCCCTTTTAAGAAGTGTGTGTTCAATATTTTTTGGTTTGCTCAGAAAAGTGTTCCTAAAAATAAAATGATTTTATTGCTGACTACAACCTTGATTTCATGTTTTTAGCTGAAACCTGGTTAGATGAAAATAACAGTTTAGCTGTTCTCATGGAGCCAACCCCTCCCAACTATGGTGTGATCAGTGAGGAAAGAACAGAGGGGGGGGGGGGTATAAGTTTTGTTCAATGAACTATTTCAGTGTAAGAAGTTATCTTTTGGAAGTTTTCCATGTTTTGAATACGTGGCCCTACAGTTGAAAGCCTCATTTAAAACCATATTTATAAATATCTACAGCCCCCCCAGATGCCGTGCAGATCTTAACCATGAGTTTAGTGAACTGCTGTCTATGATCTGTGTTGATTTTGACCGTGTAATTATTGTTGGAGATTTTAAAATCCGTGTTGACAACTCTCAGAACAAAGGAACTAAAGACCTGTATAACAAAATTTGGGGTTGACCCAACATGTAATAGAGCCCACACACAACAGAGGGCATATTCTTAATTTATTGATTTCCAAAGGTCTGAACATTTCCAAGATTACTGTATCTGATTTAGGTCTGTCCGATCACTGCTGTGTTTTATTTGAAAGCACAATTCCAGTACACACAAATGTTTTGCAGGAGGAGATCAACTGAAAATACTAGCGAGATGTTCAGCCAGATTTTCTCTCTAACACCTCCCGTCTCAGGAGGTTCAGTCAATGAACTTGTCAAGACCTTTAATGCAAATAGGTTAAGTATCTTGGATAGTATTGCTCCCAATAAGGTGAAGGTGATCTATGGCAAGAAAAGATCTCCATGGAGAAATTCTATACTCGTAAAAAAAATGGAAAAAGAGAATATCGGAAATCTGAATGCAAATGGAGAAAGACTTAACTGCAGTTTGATTACGACATCTATAAAGAGAAACTTCACTTTTATAATTTACAACTGAGCAATACAAGGAAGTCCCATTTCTCTGACATCATTATCAAAAACTCTCATAATTCTCTGGCCTTTTTCGCTACAGTCGACAGACTGACACAGGGGGGTGTTAGTGGCATCAGAACTTTACTCTACTAAAGCTTGTAATGACTTTACTGAATTCTTTACAGAGAAAATCAAAAAGATAAGGCAATCTATTGTTTCATCAACTACAAGTCCAGAATATGAACTTTATTCACTGGAAACCAAAACTAAACCCCATGGCTCAGTTTCAACCCATAAACAGTAAAGGACCTGAAGGAAATTCTAAGTCAACTGAACTTCTCCTGCTGTCTGGATATTCTATCCACAATTTTTTCAAACACGTTTTAAAGATCCTGGAGTCGGTTCTGCTCCAGATTGGGAACTTGTCTTTAGCATCGGGTGTTTTCCCAGAACCACTAAAAACAGCTGGAATCAAACCCCTCCTAGAAAAAAGGGCAGTTTGGATAAGACACAAATGAGCAACTACTGACTGATATCAAACCTGCCATTTTTAGGTAAGATCATTCAAAAAGCTGTGGGCGGATGAAAAGTGAGTAGGAGCGAGTAGAGCCTGTGTGGTAAACTTCCTTACAGTAGGTGAGGTAGAGAAGTAAGTTAAATATTCTCTGATTACTAGCTAGTCTGGCAATAATCTTGTCCAAAGAGGAATGTTTTAATCCTAACTTTGAATGTAGAAACTGTCTCAGCCTCTCTTATATGAGCTGGGAGTTTATTCCATTAAACAGGAGCTTGGTGGATAAAGATTCTACCTCCAACTGTGTTTTTAGAGATTCTAGGACCCACAAGCAGTCCTGCATTTAGTGAGTGAAGTGTTGTGTTTGGTTGGTAAGGCTCTATGAGGTCTTTAATATAGGATGGGTTCATCCCATTCAAGGCCTTATAGGTTAGCAGGAGGATTTTGAACTTGATTCTCGATTCAACTGGGAGCCAGTGAAGTGAAGCTAACACAGGAGTAATGTGTTCTCTTCTGCTGGTTCCTGCTAACAATCTAGCTGCTGCATTTTGAACAAATTAATTCTTAGTAAGAAACAACTGCTATGATGTCTTCCAGTCAGGCTTCAGACAGCACCACAGCACTGAGATGGCTCTGACCAAAGTGACTAATGATATACGTTTGAATACAGACAGTGGAAATATGTCAGCGCTAGTTTCATTGGATCTCAGTGCTGCATTTGATAGTCGATCACGCTATATTACTCAAACGACTGGAAAACTGGGTAGGTTTCACTGGGCCAGTACTAAACTGGTTCAAAACATACTTAGAAAACAGGAAATATTTTGTATCAGTCGGTAACTTCACATTGAAGCTTCACAGAAATGACATGTGGAGTTCCCCAAGGCTCTATCCTGGGGCCACTTCTATTTAATATCTACATACTCCCATTGGCCCAGGTTATAAAGAACAACAACATTAGTTACCATAGCTATCCAGATGACACACAGGTATATATTACAATGACACCAGGACACCGAAGCCCTGTACAGGCTCTTGGTAAATGCTTTGAGGACATTAATGACTGGATGTGTCACAACTTACTTAATTAAACAAAAACCAATCTGAGGTTCTTGTCTTTGGGGCTAAAGAGAAACAGTTTGAAGTCACTAAAGAGAAACAGTTTGAAGTCACTAAAGAGCTTCAATCTATTCATCCTAACACCACCAACCAGACCAGAAACTTGGGTGTAGTGATGGACACAGACCTACATTTGGATAAACAGATTAAGGCAGTGGCAAAATCAACCTAGTATCATCTAAAAAATATTTCAAGTCAAGGATTAAAGATCTGATGTCTAAGCAGGACCTGTAAAAACTAGTTCATGTTTTCATCTTTAGTCGACTTGACTACAGTAACAGTGTTTTCACAGGACGACCAAAAAAATCAATCAGGAAACTGCAGCTTATTCAGAACTCAGCCGCTCGTGTTCTCACCGGAACCAAAAAAGTAGAACCACATCAGTCCAGTGCTGAGGTCTTTACACTGGCTGCCTGTCTGCCAGAGAATAGACTTTAAGGTTATGCTGCTGGTTTAGAAAGCTTTGGATGGTTTATCACCAAAGTACATGACTGACCTCCTGACCCAGTATGTACCAGCCAGAACTCTCTGCTCATCTGGATCCAGTCTTTAGTCAGTTCCTAGAGTCCAAACTATACATGGAGAATCTGCATTCAGCTTCTATGCTCCACAGATCTGGAACAGACTTCCAGAAAGCCTTAGATCAGCTGAAACAGAGTATTTAAATCCAGTTAAAGACCCACCTGTTCTCATCTGCATTTGATTCTTTTGGATTCAAATGTTTAAACCCGCACTATTTATCTATGCTTGTTTTAGATTCACTTCTGTTTAACTTTCTTTAAATCGTATTTTAATGATCACACCTTTGATATTTCTTTTGATTGTTTTCTTATGTTTTATGTAAAGCACTTGGAATTGCCTTTGCACATGAAATGTGCTATACAGAGAAATTGCCTAATATGTTTGTAAAATCCAATGATTAAAGAATTTCTATCTGTTGTTTTTTTCCTGTAGGAAATCAGGGATTTTCCAGCCAGTCAGGATTCACAGACTTCCCTAACACTCCTGGAACTCCGACACTCGGAGAGTACGGTTCCTCCGGACCCCCCCCTCCGCTCCCATACCAGCCTGACCAGGTGAGGCTCTTCTTCAAACACGATACTTGAAGTAGACAACATGTTTGGTTCTTTCAAAGCATCATCAGTTTGGATCCTGATGGGAAGTCTTGGTTCCATGAAGAACATCCTGGGTTTATTTATCCTGAACTTTTGCCTCTTTGTGTCCAGACGGCTCACTCTGGACGGATGGATGCCGTCCTCCCGCAGCACGCCACCAGTGTACATGGCAACCAGAGCCTTGGTGACAACGGCAGCCCGCTGCCCCAGAGGACCGCCAACACTCAGAATCCCCGGCTGCAGGGCGAGGGCTCCTTTGGTCTGGGTGCTCCGGGAGGGGAAGGGGCGGATCATGCTTTAGATGTGAGTGAAAACCACTTGGTCATTTGATCAAAGACTGAGGCTCAGTTGAAGGTCACGTGTTCCACCTCAGGAAACAGTCATGTTGTCCTCCTGGATGAAGTGTTTGATGGTCTTTGTTCTTCAGATTAAAACACATTAGCTTATATGTGTCAAGATGTAAAGAAATCAATAATCTTAACATTTCTGAGATATCTGACCTGAAAGATTGAAGTTCAAAGTGAACGTTGGGCCTCATGCTGGCTGCTCACCAACAGCACATTAAGACTTTGACTCAATCACAGATTTCTATGTGCTTGTTGGGGATTTTTTTCTGTCCGCTCAGATCAGAAATCAGGCCTGATCACATGGTTTCAGACTTGATTGAAATCAGATCTTGCATCCCGATCAGGGATTGGATATTTATTTTTTCATCATTCTGTTGATCAGTGCCATTTATTTCAAGTTTTTTATTACAGATAAATACTCTACCAGAAGTCTGCATGTCATTGATAGGTCGCAACATTTTATCGCTGTAAATTGCAGCAGAAGACACTAGTTTGAGCAAGAGGCGCACAAAAGTTGTTTTTGTATAAAATTCACAACATATTCACAGATTCAGACTTCAAGGCTCAAGACACAGCAAGTGTCTCTATTGGTTTGTCTTAATGCAAACGATGGCTTACAAAGGTATGCAATCGGGGTGTAATGATTCATTTCAACAACGATTCGATTCCATATTTGTAGTTGCCGATTCGAATCACTTTCAGTTTGGTTCATTTTGAACAATCTGATTGGATCAGATTCACTGAAATCGATCCAGAACATCTTTAGCCAAAACTTCAAACCATGCTTCCACGCATTGGACTGTAATGACGGTTGATCAGTTTTTGCTGCAAATGAACCTACCATACCTCAATCCAAATGGCATTTTCCTGGTTTGATTATTGATTTATCTAATTTTGAAACCATTTTTTAACGGTATAGGTCGATTCAATTTGGCCTCAGACAAATGGATTTGGTTGGATCGTCGGAATAGAAATCAATTCCTCGATTAATCAATGAATCATTACACCCCAAGTGTTTTTCATTCTAATTTTTTTCATGCAATTTTTTTCTCACTGAAAAACCTACAAACTACAAATATCCTGGGCACTAATCTCATCTGCTCGTGAAAACTATACGACGGTAACTGGCGTTTGCTTCTACAGCGCTTGTCCATTCACACATTCATACACTGATGGCCGCTCCGCTGCCAAACACTTGCGCCAACCTATAACCACAAGGAGCCATGTGGGGTTTGGTGTCATGCTCAAGAACACTTTGACACATGGGGGGGGGGGGGGTGCAGGTCAAGAAATGAACCTGCGATCTTTCGGTCAACCGCTCTACTGTTGCACCCATGGCTGCCCCAGATGACCTGCAATTAAAAGTTTGAAAAGCCACAAAAAACAGTCATATCTCAAAAACAACCAAAGCTAATAAATTGTTCTTTTGATATGAGCTAGTCATGAATCATCATCTTCATGCTACAACAGCAACTTTGGAAGAGAGTCGTTTTTTTTAAGAATGTTTACCCGAGTTATGAATCACACGATTCAAAATGATCTGAAGATGCTAAAGCTACAGTCACCAAACTTTCTACCACGACTAATGATGAGAGTTTATACCAGATATTAGTGAATTGTTTTTTCTAGTTAATATTTGCTTTATTTTTGCTTGATTGATTAAGTTATTTGACAGAATATGTTGAGTAATAAAAGAGCACTGAAACCTGAATCATTTTCTTCAATTTACTCTTTTTTTTTGTGTGTGTTGCAAAAGTATAGGATCAGGTCTCTATCGGTAGATTCTCGGAATTAAAGCTCTCTAAATCGGATTGGGGTCAAAAAAGCCTGATTGGGACATCCCCACCATTTTCCAACTTTTTTTGCACATTGTGACATTCTCTTAAATGAGTTATTAACTAAACTCTACAGCAGTTTTACAATACTATGTTTTTTAATGTTTTTATCCTTTAATTCTTTAGTTCTTTAATTAGCTCATTGTACTTTTTTTAATTTAAGGCTTTTAAATAGCTGTTTTTGTTTTAAATATACTAACATCCAATTAGATGTTTTGTTTACATTTTCCTTTCTTTCCCCGTTTTTCTTGACGTCTGCTTGCATAATAGCTAGTGGGAGTGGCCCCATTCAAGATGTTGCTCAGGACCCCCAGAAATTTTAACTATGCTCCTGTCTGAAGTTGATTTCCAGAAGTATTTGTGGTAAAGATGCTGGACATTCGGCTTTAACTCCTGCTCTGTTCTGTTTCTAAAGCTTCTCCCTGAACTCACCAACCCAGATGAGCTGCTGTCCTACCTGGGCCCCCCCGACCTCCCCAACAACAGCAGTGACGACCTGCTGGCGCTGTTCGAGACCAACTGACGCCTCCCGTCCGCTGTCGCCGGGTGAACACCCTGCTCTGTGTGTGCGTGAGTGACGGTGTTGTTGTGTGTCATTCCTCTGAAGCTGGACTCCGCCCACGCCGCCTGCAAACGTTGACAGCATTTTGGACCACTGCACGGACCAGCGGCTGGACACTCCACTGCAGAGTGTGACGAGGAGGAAAAACTTTTTAAACCATTTCTACTGTAAGAGGCGGGGCTTCCCTTGCTGGAGAGTCATTGTACAGTCAAGCAGAGTCCAAATGTACCAAACTGACCTTCTAGCACAAAAACACTAAACTCCGGTGAGATTTAGATAAAAAGATGCACAAAACCAGCTGAACGCGTTTGCCATCTGCTCTCTAGACATTCGTAGACGTCTTCAGTTTGGTCACAGATGCTGACTTTCCGTTTCAAGCTTCACGTACAGAACAGTAATGACAACAGAAGATGTTCACACCAAGACATGGAAACATACGAAACCAACATTTACAAACTCACACCACGCTGTGTGACTCCACCCCCACACTGTCACCATAGCAACTCCACAAGTAGGAAATAAAAGAATCTGCTTCAATATTGCATTTTTTACAACCATACACCAGATCTTCATAAAAGGTGCCAAAATACCAAATGAGAAGTTTAGTTTTTAACTTTTTTCACATTTTTAAGCTAATTCCAGAAGATTGCACCAGTGGTTCCCAACCTTTTCAGGCCACAGTTTAATTTCAGATATTTAATGTCGTGGCGCAGTGGTCAGCGCTCTTGCCTCACAGCAAGAAGGTTCCCGGTTCAAGTCCCAGCTGGGGGCCTTGAAACAGTGTCACCAATGGGGGGCCTGTCTATGTGGGGTGTGCATGTTCTCCCCGTGCATGCGTGGGTTTTCTCCAGGGACTCCGGCTTCCTCCCACCGTCCAAAAACATGCTTCATAGGTTAATTGGTCACTCTAAATTGGTCCAAGATGTGGGTGTGCAGGGGTGTGTGACTGTGGCCCCTGTGACAAGGGTGTCCCCTGCCTTCGCCCATGAGTGGCGGGTTAGGCTCCAGCAGCCCTGTGACCCTGAAAGAGACAAAACGGTTTAGAAAATGAATGAACATTTAATGTCAGACAACTTTCACGGACCGGTCTGTACGAAGAAGTCGGCGCCAGATTTTTCTTTTTGAAATCTTCCATTTTCCTTTTATTTTTGAGGGTAAAGTTATCTTCATCCTCTGTCAAATATCTGCAGTTGCTTTAAACTTGCTAGATTTCATGTAGGAGCCATTGCAGTGTGATCTAGATTTTTCCCCTAACCCAAAACTGTCGAAATTTAAGCTGAAAGCCAGACGCCAACTTCAACCTAGTCAGAATTTCAGGGTGCGACGGATTAATGCAAAAAAAAAAAAGATTGCTAAACCCGCATTTTTTTCTGAATTAAACATAATTAAACATGAATCCATTGTTTGAACAACTTTATTAGCAGCATCCTCGTGACATTAGACAACTGGTTGCTAAATATTCTGTATTATTATTGTCTGTGGCAACAACTGTCACAGTAAACCCATATTTGGAGTATAGACTCCTGTTTTCTTTTATTAAATGCTGCTTCCTTTTATTTTGAAGTTGAAGGCTCTTCTTCCATTTCCTCAAAAGAAACTTTTCAAATACGACTGTTTTTTTGTAAACTTTGCTTGCTTAGAGCTTTTAATTTGGCGGTCGGTGCAGCCGCTTTAAAAAAGTAGCGGATGGGTTTTCAACACGTCGCCCATGTGTCTGTCGGATGTGGTGGAGAAAATCCAGTGGTTTTCCTTTAGAATCAGATGATAAAGAAAATGGAAAAATGTAGATCTTGTTTTTTTTTTTTTCTCTTCTGTCCCAGGGGTTGGGGACCACTGGATTACACAACTACTCACCTGTTTCTTCAGTTTAAATGGAGTTCCTTAGAAAAGGAATCTTTTGTTTTGCACCACACTTCATTGTTGTTAAGATTGTAGTTCTATAAGGCACAGAACACATTTTAACATAATTTTGATTTAATGTATGACCAGAAAAGCATTATAGACATGGCAGATGGGCAGGGTAAAACAAAGTCAGATCCCACCTACCTGCCAATCAAGAAAACACACTGATTTGAGCATAAATACGATCACCAATGCAATTAAAGGCCCCCCCCCCACACACACACACACATACAGCTGTGTTGACGAGCAAATGAAGCAATAAACATCGAAACATCTTTGACACCAAACTGTATCTTTATTTTTAGTGTCAAACCTATGGACACTGGTGCAAATGGCTCTCTACTGAAACCAGCCTCAAGTGGTCATTTGTGGAACCACAACATTTGGTATTTCTGGGTTTGCTTCTTATTGGGGAAGGGGATGTGGGAGCTTTGCCAAAACACTGGTTACTAAGGAAAGTCGGAAAAATTACTTTGACAGAGAGGTTTAAAAAAATGATCAATGTTTTTATCAACCAAACAGGTAAAAAAAAAGTGTGGTTGCTATGAACCTATTGGCTCTAGAAAGCCGCCATTTTGAATCAAAATGTGACTTTTCAGCTGTTGTCACCGTAAGCTGGTTGGTGTCTGAAGGAGGTGTGGCCAGTAGCAAAGCAGCAGTTTTCCCTTCAAACGTTTGGTGTCTAAAACAAGCTTTGAGTGAGACATTGAGGGTCTTCCAGGAAAAAAAGAAATGTGAAAGTTGACCCTCCATAAAACAAAAGTAGCTTTACCAATTTGTCAACTTTGATGCAAATTTGACTTTTTTTTTTATCAATGTGCCAAATCTGTTTTTTTGCAATTTCAGTGTTTTAAAACAAGCAACATAAAAATTCCAAACCCAAGAATGTTTGTCTATTTTAGGTAAATCAAGACATTATTATTTTCATCTAATAATTTATTTTTCTTACTGAGTCTTTTTTTTTTAGTAGATCACCTATTATTAAGACTTGTTATGAACCTAAAATCACGTGACCAGATGTGGGAATTTCTCCCAAATTGCAAGTGTCAGCATGCTAGCAAGTCAACATTTTATGATCCGTTTATCCCAATAGTTTCTCTCTTAACAAAAGTCTTTTAACCTTTTTTACACCGGAGCTTGTTCATTGAACTGCTGTAACTTTTCAACCGCTTACGCAATGAACATAATACCATCAGATTCTGAAAGCTTAGAAAAGTAGCTTTGCGCTGATATGTAACACTTTAGTGTAAACCAGCTGTTTCTTAAATACAGAATAGCAGCATCAGAATCCGCTGAAATGACTTTGTGTTTAAATGTTTGACGAGTCACAGTGGATCAAAGAGCGTGTTATTTCCTGTCGCTGCGGACAGCGCCGGTGTTAAGGGTTACTTTGTGATAATCTGCATTTATCTTTTGTTGTGTGAGCTAAACATCCTGATAATTTGAGCTGAGATACAAGAACCACTTTACATCCGTCCAATCAGGTTTTAAACATGACGTATTACACATTTGTGTCCAATCAGGTTACAGATAGTTTTTTGTTTGTTTTCTGCTTTGATGTTTTTGTTTGTTTTCATCTTTCTTTGGTGTTTGTTCTAATGAATAAAGAAAACGTGACAGAGCTTCCCTCCAACAAAAGACCATGAGGATTCCTCCCCATGGAAGCGGTCCTTTGAGGCAGAGCTGAGGCTTCCGTTCTGTCCTGCAGCACTGTGACACCCCCCCGCCGTGGGATGGGGGGCTTTCTGTAAAAGCTGTGTCATGGCGTTTGCTGTCACTGGAAAGTCTTTGTGTGTTTCTGAACGGTCTGACATGTAGAACCCATCCTGCTGCGGGTTGACGTACTGTATAATCAGCTGTTTTCATTAGAGAACGTGTGTTTATCGAATCAAACGATCATTTATTATCTTTGTCTGTAGTTGGATAATTGTTGTAAACATTCTGTATGTTAGAAACTATAACGCAGTTGTAAAAACGTCACAGTCATGTGTGTACATGATGCATGGATGACAGCAAGGGGGGGTGGCGCCCTCTGTGGGTCAACGTCTCAACAGGGCAACTATAAAACTTTGTTGGCCAATCTGAGCAACACGTATTTGAAAAAATGGACTATTTAAGTGCAAATTTGTTTTGAAAATGTGTTTTTTTTAAATATGTAAACTATTCCACATATTTTGTAAAACATTGTAATTGCCATTTTTTTCTATTTATTTTTTAATCATAATCATTGTACACACAGTTACTTTGTCGCTCTCCTGAATTGAAATTAAAAGTCACTTTATTTGAAAAAAGGTTTAGTGGTGCTGAATCTGCATACATGCTACTGAATTTAAGCTTACCTTTTAAAGCACATGTTCTGGATCAAATGAAACGTTCAGATTGGGTTTCTCTGCGGGAGCTCATATAAAAATGCTGAGAAAAGCAGAGTCTGTACTGTTAACAAAAGAAAATTTTGTTCTAATACATGAACGACTGTGTGATTAAATTCATCCTTACAGTCCACTGCAGTCAAATGCAGCAGCAGCTCTGATTATAATTTGCTGCATAAAAAGCTAATTATTTTTAAATTAGAAACCAAAGCTTTAAAGTTCCATTCTGATCATCTTCTGATCTGTTTTCACATCGTTCCCAGTGGTTTTGTAATGTGATGATGCCATTTTTAGCCAAAGTCAGAAAACCTCTCATTCTCTAGGACAACGTTTCTGCAGAGCGACAGGAGTTCATCAGAACAGAGTTGTGGGCAGGACCACTGATGTGTAGTAAGCCCACCTCCATTTCCTGTCATCCCTCTGTTAACTTTCTCTCCCGCCAGCTTACAGACACCCACAACACCCCAGGCTAACATTAGCGGTGCTACAAAAACAGTGAGCAATATTGGGGCTATCCAGTCAACAGTTGTGATCCAGATTCCAGCTCAGACGAGGCAAACAAAGACGTTCATGGATCTGTTGGTCTAGGTTAGGGTTAGGGGCTGATGGATGCATTAGGATGGAGCGGAGCAGGGAGTTTGTGGCCAGCATATTTTCTACATGACAAATACGATATTTTCTAACAGGATTTTTTTCGTCTGCTCCTCATTCACAAAGACTTGAATAAAGTAATACTAAGAAATGCAATTTTGGGTTAATTTTTTTTCTGTATACCCTCCATCTGAAAAATGTCAAATGAACATCAAAACGAAACACAATTTTCATTGGAGTAGGTCTTTCAATTCAATTCAATTTTACTTATATACGCTATATCACAACACAGTCGTCTCAATGGGCTTCACTCAGGTCATTGTACAAAAACAAATTTAGTCAATAAAGTAGAAACAATAGCTGGTTGCTAAACTAAACCAAACAGACTTGGATAAACTGGCATCCCTGACCTTAGACCCTCCTTCTCTGAGGAAAAACTTCTAAAGTTCTAAGGTTTTGCAGATAAGCTTCATCCAGGTGAAACTGCTGGGGGTGTGAGACCAGTCAGAGGCGACGTCCACGACCAAAGACAGCAACACAGACGATCCACCTGGAATCTCTCCTGCTCCCCCAAAGGGACAACACATAAATCGCACTGCACCAAACAGAGGCATGAAAAACTAAATTAAAATAGATGAAAATAATAGAGGGGGGAAAGAGAAGTAAATGAGATTAGAAAAGTGCACCATACTTTCCCAGCTTCTAACTTCCAGTAGCCTACAAGCAACTTATTGGTATTGAAATTAAATCCAAATATGTTGATGGTAAGTTGTGTGTCATTTAGCACAAATAGCAGATGGTAGTAATAATAATAGAAAATCAGCATTTTTAGCATGTCGATATTAATATAAAAATCTGAGCAGAGGAAATGAGCTGCCATGGCCCGGTTTATCACACCATCTTCCCTCTTGGCTACGTAGAGAAATACGTATAATGGATGGAGTAAAAATTACAATTATTGCTCAAAATTTCAGTACAGTAGGTCGGGCAGGAAAACAGTCAGATATTCTCTGATTATTCCATTACTGTGCTTTTTGGGGCGGCCATAGGGCCGTGGTCAACCTCTAATCGGAATGTTGCAGGTTCGATTGATTTGATTTGTGTGTAACTTTGGATTTGTGCTTAACTTTGGATTTGTATGTGCGTAAGTCTTGTGTTGTGTGTGCGCACTTCTTGATATGTCTGTGTGTAATTCTTGTTTTACGTGTGTGTAATTCTGGATTTGTGTGTGTGTAATTTCTGTTTTGTGTGTGCGTAATTCTGAATTTGTGTGTGTGTAATTTCTGTTTTGTGTGTACCTTATTCTGGATTTGTGTGTGCGTAATTCTGAATTTGTGTGTGTGTAATTTCTGTTTTGTGTGTGCCTTATTCTGGATTTGTGTGTGCGTAATTCTTCATTTGTGTGTAATTCTTGATTTGTGTGTGCGTAATTCTGAATTTGTGTGTGTGTAATTCTTGATTTGTGTGTAATTCTTGATTTGTGTGTAATTCTTGATTTGTGTGTGCGTAATTCTGAATTTGTGTGTGTGTAATTTCTGTTTTGTGTGTTCCTTATTCTGGATTTGTGTGTGCGTAATTCTTGATTTGTGTGTAATTCTTGATTTGTGTGTGCGTAATTATTGTTTTATGTGTGTGTAATTCTGGATTTGTGTATGCGTAATTCTTGATTTGTGTGTATGTAATTCTTGATGTGTGTGTGCAAAATTCTTTACTTGTGCATAATTCTGGATATGTGTGTGCGTAGTTCTTGTTTTGTGTGTGCGTTATTCTGGATTTGTGTCTGTGTTATTCTGGATTTGTGTGTGTGTGTAATTCTGGATTTGTGTTTGCGTAATTCTGGGTTTGTGTGTGTGTAATTCTGGATTTGTGTGTGCGTAATTCTGGATTCGTGTGTGCTTAAATCTTGTTTTGTGTGTGCTTAATTTCTTGATTTGTGTGTGTGTAATTATGGATTTGTGTGTGTGTAATTCTGGATCTGTGTGTGCGTAATTTATGTTTTGTGTGTGCCTTATTCTGAATTTGTGTGTGCGTAATTCTTGAT
Organism: Oryzias celebensis; assembly: GCA_014656515.1. Taxonomy (NCBI): domain Eukaryota; kingdom Metazoa; phylum Chordata; class Actinopteri; order Beloniformes; family Adrianichthyidae; genus Oryzias; species Oryzias celebensis. The sequence goes on from BNCR01000012.1 coordinate 621,929, forward strand.
TTGTGTGTAATTCTTGATTTGTGTGTGCGTAATTATTGTTTTATGTGTGTGTAATTCTGGATTTGTGTATGCGTAATTCTTGATTTGTGTGTACGTAATTCTTGATGTGTGTGTGCAAAATTCTTTACTTGTGCATAATTCTGGATATGTGTGTGCGTAGTTCTTGTTCTGTGTGTGCGTTATTCTGGATTTGTGTCTGTGTTATTCTGGATTTGTGTGTGTGTGTAATTCTGGATTTGTGTTTGCGTAATTCTGGGTTTGTGTGTGTGTAATTCTGGATTTGTGTGTGCGTAATTCTGGATTCGTGTGTGCTTAATTCTTGTTTTGTGTGTGCTTAATTTCTTGATTTGTGTGTGTGTAATTATGGATTTGTGTGTGTGTAATTCTGGATCTGTGTGTGCGTAATTTATGTTTTGTGTGTGCCTTATTCTGGATTTGTGTGTGCGTAATTCTTGTTTTAGGTGTGTCTAATTCTGGATTTGTGTTTGCATAATTCTGGGTTTGTGTGTGTTTAATTCTGGACCTTTGTGTGCGTAATTCTTATTTTGTGTGTGCGTAATTCTGGATTTGTTTGTGTGTATTTCTGGATCTGTGTGTGCGTAATTCTTGTTTTGTGTGTGTGTAATTCTGGATTTGTGTGTGCGTAATTCTTGTTTTGTGTGTGTGTAATTCTGGATTTGTGTGTGTCTAGTTCTGGATATGTGTTTGTGTAATTCTGGGTTTGTGTGTGCTTAATTCTGGATTTGTGTGTGCGTATTTCTTGTTTTAGGAGTGTGTAATTCTGGATTTGTGTGTGCGTAATTTCTGTTTTGTGTGTGCCTTTTTCTGGATTTGTGTTTGCGTAATTCTGGGTTTGTGTGTGCTTATTTATGGATTTGTGTGTAATTCTGGATCTGTGTGTTCGTAATTCTTGTTTTGTGCTTAGCTTTGGATTTGTGTGTGTGTGTAATTCTTGATTTGTGTGTGCGTAAGTCTTGTTTTGTGTGTGCGTAATTCTTGATTTGTGTGTGCGTAATTCTGGATTCATGTGTGCCTAATTCTTGTTTTGTGTGTGTGTAATTTCTTGATTTGTGTTTGCGTATGTCTTGTTTTGTGTGTGCGTAATTCTTGATTTGTGTGTCCATAAGTCTGGATTTGTTTGTGTGGAATTCTTGATTTGTGTGTCCATAAGTCTGGATCTGTGTGTGCGTAATTCTTGTTTTGTGTGTGTGTGTAATTATGGATTTGTGTGTGCGTAATTTTTGTTTTGTGTGTGGGTTATTCTGGATTTGTGTGTGCATAATTCTGGATTCGTGTGTGCTTAATTCTTGTTTTGTGTGTGCGTAATTTCTTGATTTGTGTGTGTGTAATTATGGATTTGTGTGTGTCTAATTCTGGATTTGTGTATGCGTAATTCTTGTTTTGTGTGTGTGTGTAATTATGGATTTGTGTGTGCGTAATTTTTGTTTTGTGTGTGGGTTATTCTGGATTTGTGTGTGCATAATTCTGGATATGTGTGTGCGTAGTTCTTGTTTTGTGTGTGCGTTATTCTGGATTTGTGTCTGTGTTATTCTGGATTTGTGTGTGTGTCTAATTCTGGATTTGTGTGTGCGTAATTTTTGTTTTGTGTTTGTCTAATCCTGGATTTGTGTTTGCGTAATTCTTAGTTTGTGTGTGCTTAATTCTGTATTTGTGTGTGCGTAATTCTTGTTTTGTGTGTGTGTAATTATGGATTTTTGTGTGTCTAATTCTGGAGTTGTGTGTAATTCTGGATCTGTGTGTGCGTAATTCTTGTTTTGTGTGTGCGTAAATCTGGATTTGTTTGTGCGTAATTCTGGATCTGTGTGTGCGTAATTCTTGTTTTTTGTGTGTGTAATTCTGGATTTGTGTGTCTAATTCTGGATTTGTGTTTGCGTAATTCTGGGTTTGTTTGTGCGTAATTCTTGTTTTGTGTGTGCGTAATTCTTGTTTTGTGTGTGTGTAATTCTGGATTTGTGTGTGCGTAATTCTTGTTTTTTGTGTGTGTAATTCTGGATTTGTGTGTGCGTAATTCTTGTTTTTTGTGTGTGTAATTATGGATTTGTGTGTCTAATTCTGGATTTGTGTTTGCGTAATTCTGGATTTGTTTGTGCATAATTCTTGTTTTGTGTGTGCATAATTCTTGTTTTGTGTGTGTGTAATTCTGGATTTGTGTGTGCGTAATTCTTGTTTTTTGTGTGTGTAATTATGGATTTGTGTGTCTAATTCTGGATTTGTGTTTGCGTAATTCTGGGTTTGTGTGTGCTTCATTATGTATTTGTGTGTGCGTAATTCTTGATTTGTGTGTAATTCTGGATTTGTGTGTACGTAATTCCTGTTTTGTGTTTGTGTAATTCTGGATTTGTGTGTGTGTAACTCTTGTTTTATGTGTGTGTAATTCTGGATTTGTGTGTGCGTAATTCTTGTTTTATGTGTGTGTAATTCTGGATTTGTGTGTGCGTAATTTCTGTTTTGTGTGTGCTTTATTCTGGATTTGTGTGCGTAATTCTTGATTTGAGTGTATTTCTTGATTTGTATGTGCATAATTCTTTACTTGTGCATACTTCCGGATATGTGTGTGCGTAGTTCTTGTTTTGTGTGTGCGTTATTCTGGATTTGTGTGTGCGGAATTCTTTTTTTGTGTGTGTGTAAGAATTACGAACCTATGCAATACATTTTGTACATTTTTGTGTATTTATGCTTAAAACACATGTATGAGTTACATGTCAATAATTATGCGCACACAAATCGGAGTGGACCTTGTTTCTGTCCATAAGTAAAGTGCTTTTCAAGTTTATGTCTTTTACCATTTAGAAATTCCAAGAACCAGAAGCAGTCCTATTTGTGAGCAAAGGGTTCTATTTGGTTGGTAAAGCACAATGAGATGTTTCACATACCATTATATGCCATTCAAGGCCTTATAGGTTAGCAGGAGTATTTTTTAACTGTCCAGTGAACTTAAGAAAATATTGCTAAGAACACCTTTTATATTCTATAGCACAAAAATATGTAAGTTACGTAGTTATTAATTTAATTTTCTTCTAGGATGTTGACATTTTGTGTTGGATGTATGATTTTTGCAAGTTTGTTATTCTTTTTAACTTTTCTCAGTTTTGTCTTTCATCTAAAAAATGAGTTATTGCAAAAGTTTCTGCTAAAAGCTTTGAAAAATGAGCGAAAATATGCAACACTTAGAAGCAGCCAAACTGCTTTTTTCTTAAAATATACAAACATTTTAATGTAGGAAAAAACGCAAAAAAAAAGTTTATTTAAAGTTTATTTAAAAAACTGCACACACATGCACACACATGCACACACATGGACACACATGGAGACACATGCCCACAGATGCACGCACACGCACACACACGCACACACATGCACACACATGCACACACATGGACACAGATGGACACACATGGACACACATGGACACAGATGCACACACACGCACACACACGCGCGCACACACACGCACACACATACTATTTGAAGGCATTTTAAATGTAAACGTGTTTCATCCAGTTGACCATTTTTATAATGAATTAAACGTGTTTTGTTTGTCCCGCCTCTGGAACCTTCCAACATTCCTAAAAACCCGCCATTGTTATAGAGGGGAAGCTGCCTGAAAGGCCACGCCTCTGCGTCGTGATTGGTCCATTCTGGCCTCGTTCGTCTGAGAGAGACTGTGACGTTCGAGGAGGACGGTATAAAAGCGGGCGGTGAGGCGTTCACGGACATTCTCTCCTAACGGCGCAGCTTCGCAGAAACGTTGCTCCAAAGATGGGAAACCCGAAAGTTTTCTTTGACATCAGCATCGACGGCGCGAACGCAGGCAGGATCGTGATGGAGGTGAGGCCGGCAGCTGCCGCTCCGCTCCGCTCCGGGTGTCAGGCTGGAGAGGTTCTCCTCCCTGACGGACGGTGCGTCATCTGATGGGAACGCCCAGCATCCTCTGATCTGCTGACATTTCTGCAGCCGGAAACTACCGATGCATCAATTATTTATTCAAGCAGCAGCTTTGACAGAAAAATGGAACGTGTTTAGATTTGCTGATGTTGATTTGATAAGACACTAAAGTATTTCTACGTTTTACATGTTAAGAACACAAACAATCGGTTTGCTGCCTTTATATTTTTAGAAATGATAGGCTTGTGCTTTACACGTGTTGTTTTTGATGAAAGTGCATTATATTATTAATCATGCTATTAAACATGCCGAATGCAATCAAATAATGAACATAATTCCTAATAAAATGCTGAATCTCCACATGAATGAAGCAGCTCCTCCTTGCTGACAGATCCATCTTGCTCTGACTCCTCTGCTTTGTTTCTCCTGCAGCTGCGAGCCGACGTCGTCCCAAAGACTGCAGGTGAGTGAGTTTCAGTTGACCTGACACTTCCACGAACGCCTCACGATGCATTAGAGAGCCATGCATCTGTCCTTCTTCCACATTGTTAGAAATATGACATGTTTTCTCAGTGAGGGCAGGAAAACAGAAGAGAGCAGCAGAGAACGTGATGGTTTGACTCCAGGGTTAATGCTGAAGGAGTCACACAAGAAACCCCAACAAAATAACAAACAAATCAACAGAAACATTTCCATGGAAACCAAAGGCAAACATGACAGAATTTCTTAAAGAACATTCTCTTTGCATTTCAGTTTAAATGAAACAAACATATGCCTGCTGGAGTTTCATAAAAGATAACTTTGTTAGTTCTCCAAGGGTAATTCAGTTAAAACATTTCTCCAGCAAAGAACACCATTAAAAAAACAGTCTGCAAAAGAAATCCATTTAAAATGTGATCATAAGACAGGGGCAAGATGTTGTCTACGTTTGTTTTCCTCACTAAACACAAACGCATTTCATCTTCCTACAGTCTTTCTTTCTTTAAAATTCTAATGTGTTTTGTGTCAGTAAAATAAAGCCAGTGAACTCTGTTTTATAAAACCTTTTGGTTCGTGTGCTGTGTCCCCAGCAGAGGGAGCTGTGGGTCATTAGCCAACGTTTATCTGGACTGAGGTCAGCTCGGTTTCCTCCAGGTTCACTGATCTGCATGTTTTCATTGTTGCTGTGCTCCGACACACCTGATCCAGAGATCTTTTGAAGACTGCATTTAAAGCCGGCTGTGTCTGAAGCTACGTTCACATCGCTTTCTGCAACTGACTTCCAACGAAACGTCTGTACAAACACACGAAGACGTGCTTTTGGGCTTCAACACTCAAATCTCTCAAGTTTTTGCCACCGTTTTTGAGCTCTACGTTCAGAACACGCAGCTGTTGAGCGCGCATTCCCAGATAAGTCAAATCAAACTTTGACCAATGAGGGACTAGGATTTGTGATGACGTTTGGTCTAACTGGGGAACTCAGACACGGCGACGAGCCTGAAGACATCTGCGTTTGTGCTCAAATAATAGCTGCAATGAGTGGACACAAGGAATCAGATTAAAGCCTGATCAGAATAAAACTGTCACATAAACATGCCCTTCGGAATACTCTGACCTGATCAGATCCATTCGGATCGAATTTTCCTTCCAATTGAGATAGGTGGGTTATGCCGGAATTTTAGAGATAAAGGCTGGATTCATTTCTTCCATCTCTCTGAAGGAAGCTCTCTCTTTCTTTTTCCAGAAAACTTCCGAGCTTTGTGCACTGGAGAGAAAGGTTTTGGCTACAAAGGCTCCTCTTTTCATCGCATCATCCCTAAATTCATGTGCCAGGTACTCTCAAACCAGGAAACGTGTCTTTGTTCCAACAGCTCTGTGGACTGGACTTCTGTGGTTGTTTTCAGGGCGGAGACTTCACCAACCACGACGGCACTGGAGGCAAATCCATCTACGGGGAGAAGTTTCCCGATGAGAACTTCCAGCTGAAGCACAAGGGAATGGGCACTCTGTCCATGGCCAACGCCGGCCCCAATACCAACGGATCGCAGTTCTTCATCTGCACGGCCTCGACCGACTGGTGAGCCGCGCTCCTGATCAGTGTCAGGTGTGTTCAGGTGCTGTTGGTCAAACCAATGTGCTGCTCCGCAGGCTGAACGGGAAACACGTGGTGTTTGGAAGTGTTCTGGAGGGCATTGATGTTGTCAAGGCCATGGAGAAACATGGTACAAAGAGTGGTACCCCCAAAACCAAGGTCGTCATCGCCGACTGTGGGGAGCTGGAGTAAAGCCGCTGCTTCTGATCTGAACTCACCTGTCCGATGTGGTGTTTAGAGTAATCAGATACACATTTTGACCTTGAGTGTTTAGGTTTGTGTTTCAGATATTTTCTTACCTTTTATTTTTCCTCTAGAGATTATATTTGTTAAAAATATTCAGTCAGAATAGTCTGAAAGCTGTTCTTGTTTCTGACCCTTTTCCTATTCAGAGTCTATGTTTGTATTGTTGACATGATATAAAGGTCTGTGAAATATTAGGTCAAAATGTGTCTTTTGTGTTCATTCCCTGCATCTTCACTGAGCGTCTTAGATGGCATCACGTTTGTTTGTGCTGCTCGCTAGTTTAGCATTTGAGATAAGACGATCTGAACATGTTATTGGTGACTTTAATGAGAAGGAATATCAAAGTTACCAAGCACAACTCTTTTGTTTGTGCTTTTCTGATGGCAGAAAAGATAGAAATTCAGAAAACAACAAGCTGACTTCAGAGGAGACCTCTAGGCAGACATTATAAAAGCTCCTTAAGGCTTAAAGGTGTGATAGCAACAACTGCCTTCCCTTTAAAGAGATTTTGATAGCATTCCTAAGGCTTCCAGTTTTCAGTTCAGAACTCTGTATCTGCCTGTTATTTTCACGAGGACAAATTCTACTCTTGAGGGTATTCTATGAGCTGCTGAGTAGTGAGTATAATCTTTCTCTGATTACACAACACATTTTTAATGAAATAGGAATTCTTTTTGTCAGCTTCTTTTCCTACCTGGAAGTAGGATGACTGGATCTCTGAGGCTCCGTCTTTCTGTCCTCGTTAGTGGCGCCCATTTCATGACATCATCCTAGAGCCGGCCTCGACAGCGTGTCTGCGTTTGACCCATGAAAACAATCATTATCTGAACCACTTCTTCTCAGAGTCAATGCTAAAATGGCGTTTGCCAATCACCGCTGGCTCAGCAGAGAAAGTGTGTGTGTTAGCCTAGAGGCGGTTGATTTGTATGAACGCGAGGACTCAGTCATGCTCAGTGATTGGGAGGGACTGATGCTCAGAGCAGAGCAGTTTAGAGAAATGCTCAGAGATGTAGGAACAGATTCAAATATCACTCTGGGGGAATTTATAGTGAAGAATAAACATTTTACACTTAAACGCTAAAATATTTTTTGCATGATATAGGCCTTTTAAAAAGAGTTTTGGTACAATAAACATTAGTACTGTTTTGAGATTTAGAAACAAGCAATGGCAGACACATTGACTGTACATGAGAACCGAACTGAGTGACCCCTCCCAGACAGAAAGTGACTCCAAGAAGCCAAAATCCCATAAACTTCCATAGAGAAATAAACAGCTGTCACTCAGAATAAATATTCTTGCTCTTTTAACATGTTCTTGATAATCCTCATTCTTTTCCATGACATTTTTTCTTTATCGTAAAATATGAAGGTTATAAACGGACCTACCAGATGTCTCAGTAAAAGCATGTGAAGCCCGCTGGCCCCCACCTCCAATGTTTGACAGATTCTCCCCAGCCGCTTTCAGTGGAAGGTGTGTCGACTTTGAACAAGCCTAACCATGACTGGCAGGAGTAGTTGCCATTGAAATGTGGACCCAGATGATTTGAACCAATCACTGTGGTCTGCCTCCAACATGGCAACGCCCATTTTGTAGAAAAATGCGTCATACCCGCTCTGTCCAGTTCTTTATATACAGTCATTGGTCAGACACCAGCCTCTGGTGGCCAATCAAGAAACTGCACACAAACCTACACATTTAGCTGCTCTGGTCTGCATTCTCATATGCTTTGGTATAAGCAAAGTGTTACGAGTTGATTATGTGATTGTTTAAAAAATACCGTATTGATGTTGATTTTTCTGAAAGCTGTTACTTGTTCTATTGCTTCTGTACACTGCCACTGCAGCACACACATTTCCCAAGCTGGGATCAAGAAAGTCTCTTTATCTTATCTTATAAAAATGTAATGAGAAAAAATTGACAAATGTAATTACTTTTTTAACGTTTAGCTGTTCAACTCCTGAGTAAAAGAAAACCCACCAAGAATCAAACAGTTTTCTAATGAATTTTATTTGTAACCAAGAACACAAATTATCAAAACAAACAACAACTCTCAACATTTAGTGCAGAGTAAAAATGCCACTCAAGGGACCGGTCGCAGGATCAATATTTCTGAGGAGAGCGACACAATAATAATCTCACAAGAATTCAAGTTTCCTGTGGAACGATTAGAAAAGCAAATCGAGACTAACAAGAAAACATGTCAATAAAGAAGCACAGAAAACACACACATCCAATATAACAAAGTCAGAACTCAAAGTACAGAAGAGGTTTCTAAAAAATGTTTCGCTGAGCGGATTGAGGAAGGTTTCTGTACAACGACATCTTCAGGCGTTCTGGTTCCTAACACGGACTTCATGTTGGAGTCTGGAAGTGGAACCAAACCGGATCTGTTCACTGGTTATTTATGTGAATGCTGTAAGGCAACAATGTTCCACCGAGACTGAACCGCTGAGACGCCAGAGGAGACGCACACAAGTCACGACACAAACACAACGACATCACAAAGATGCTAATCTATACACAATGTGACCTCATAACACAAAGAAAGAGGAAGGAAACATTAGCTGCCACGCCCATCATTAATGTCTTCACCAACAGGTGGTGGCGCCATTTCTCCACATTTTGGTGTCAATCTGGTTTTTACAGTGGAAATACAAAATGTTACTGATCTAAAATCTGGATCATCTTCTGCTTGACAAACAACCAGAAAGGAATGACAGACCTCACTCTGAATGTAAACATTTACTTCATTGGAGACTTTGGATTCAAAATCAAACTGCTTTGAAGAGCAGAACGAAAGTCTACACAAAGGTCATGAAGGTCTACACAAACATGAAGGTCTACACAAAGGTCATGAAGGTCTACACAAAAGGTAACGAAGGTCTACACAAACATCATGAATGTCTACACAAAGGTCATGAAGGTCTACACAAATGTCATGAAGGTCTACACAAAGGTCATGAAGGTCTACACAAAGGTCATGAAGGTTTACACAACGATCTCTGTAGCAAAAGCAGCATCAGTCCGGCATTTTCACAAAAACATTTCTGTCTATCAACATCATAAAGAGTCAAAACAGAATAAATTCACAGCAAATGTTTCAAACACGACACAGAGGAATTTTCTGGAAGTTTTTGTGTTTCTTTGCAGTCTTCCCCAAACACTAATACAAGTGGACTTGCTGAGACTTTGCTGCAAATAAAGCCTTCGTCAACAAGGCAGTTGAGAGCTGTTACAATGGCACAAATTGTCTCTTATGCTACAGGACGGGTAACGGTCATGGTAACGTTAGAGACAACCACTGGAGGTGTTTCACAAATCTAACTCCCAATGAATGGGGTTTAGTAAGTGTCAAAACGTCAACAAGAGACAGATTGAAACCTAAAATCAACTCAACACAGAAAAAAGACAAAATGTCTTCAGCATATTTGTTTTCACTAACAGATGACAGCCGTTTACATACAAAATGCAGAATCACCACCAGGCTACATGTGTGTGCTGGTTTCTGGCAGGTTCACACACCGGCTGTTATGTCTGGTTGTTAGGTGTGAGGGCTCACCTGACCTCACCTGCAGGTGAACTTTGGTGTGGTTCATTAGTGGACGATCAGTCAAAAAGACAGAGCAACACAGAAGAAGTTTGGAAGATTGACCCTTTAACACCGGAGATGTCGTCAGTAACACCTAAATAACACACGCTCTTTGACATTTCGTAACTCTTTGACCGTTTACACGATCAACGTCTTTCAGCTAAATCAGCTTGATTGTATAAACGGTTGAAGAGTTATGAAGCACTGGAGTTAAAGCTTCTGTGTTATGGGGTTAAAAGAGCTGGACGGCCAAATCTGGAACCAGAGAACCCATCACTAGAACCACTCAAAAGATGATGTCTCTTCAGTAAATGTGTTGCAATGACAACATAACACTGTGAAGACTAGCAGGACCGGGTCTTCTTGATTGACGTTTTTTTATCTCGATCAGGTTCTTCCCGGGCAACTCCTCCTCAAATGAAGAGCTGCAGTCTCTGCCAGGCGTTCCTTAACTGTTCAGTCCATGCAAATGTCCAGACAAAACACATTTTTTTCAATTCAAACAAACCGAGTCTGCTGGATTTTCCTGCCGTCAACGCATTCTCACACCCAAAAATACAAGCCTTAGTCACTACTGTCCTTACAGATGGATACGAGCTGTCTGGGGTGTAAAATGATCAAACCAGTACAAGGCAACAGGTCGTAGTGAACACTTATACAACACGTAAGAGCAAGTAGGAGAGATGCAGGTGTGTCGTACAGATTGTTCATCTTTTTTAACCCCCCAAAATCCTTTGCAGCACAAGGAGCCCGTTATTGTTGTTTACGTGATACGTGCACGCTCCCTACTGCAGCCTGACTGTTAGAAATGAAACAGTCAGTGTAGTTTGTGTGGACAGTGGGGGCAGTTACGTATCACGTGTGCACGTGTATCACGTGTGTGCATCATTTGTGTGTGGGCAGTAAAGAGCCAGTTCTCACAACCTTTCTAACAACGAGAGTGTGGAGTAAGGACACCTTACCACTGCATCACACGCACGTCATCACTTCCATTGTCCTTACCAATACTTCATAATATGGTTCCTGCACACGACAATGGTACGTTCCATTTTTATGAAGTCCCTTGAAGTGTCTGTAGGAGACACACCTGGACTCCCCTAAAGAAATGGATGCAGCCGCTCCTCCCTACGACCCTCCACTACCTGAACAACACAAAACCTGCTGCACTTGTACAGGTCAACCCCGGACAGGTCATGTGACTAAGGCTGTAGAGGCGCAACCTTCACTGAAGGTTGGTAACAAGCAGCCATTGATCCTAATGATCAAACACTGCTTTATTCCAGTTCCGTCACGCTGATACGAAGAGATCCGTCCGGGCATAGCGGACAGAGCCATCAGTTTCCAACAAAATGTTTTTCATGAAGACATTACCGCTTCTAAAGTAAAAACACTGTCAGAAAGGTCTGTGTCGTTTTTCTCGATTAGTTTTGTCTTAGAACATAAGTAAAAACACTGTGGTGTTTGGGTTGGACTGTAACCCTAACCTCCGGACTCTGAGTGTATTGTAGCCAACAGAATCTCTAACTTCTTCATTCAGGCACAGATGGGAGTTCTTCCTGGGCTGCTGTGGAAGAGGAAGTCACAGAGTCTTTGGAAGCTTGTTGTTGGTAGTTTTTCTGATCATCTGGCTCCTTTATGGGAGGATCTTTCAAATTAAAGGGTTATCTTAGCATCACCTGCCAAGTCGGCAGTGGTTTCAAAGATGAACGCGTATGAAAGGTTTAAAAATTGGCTGTGAAACTTTTCAGATCCTGCAACTTCTCACTATTTTGTGGAACTAGCTTTGATTTGAACCATCATGAAAGAGGAAGGCAGTTTTGGACACGCCCTCTCTGAAAAGCACGCCATGTTTATGTTAGCCTGGTTACAATAGCAGCATCTTTACATCAGCTGCACTATGAACAAACAGAAAAACATCCAAATCATCCAGCTTAAGGTCTGGAACCTTCCCCTGATGAGTTGAAGTCACCCCATATCATGATACTTCCTCCACAGTAGGCTGTACCCACCATGGCAGCATCACTTCATCTCTCTTGTGTTCAGGAAGTTTTTTAAGCCTTTAGACTGTTTGGCTTCAGGCTCTTGAGTTTGGTCCAGTGGGAGGAGAAACGCATCAAACGGTGCTGAGAGTTCCACAAACGCCCCACAGTTCTCCTCCAGCAGCTTATGCAGACTAATACCTCCTTTAAAGGCTTCAGCCTTCAGACACGATTCCTTCAGACCAGCTCACCTGGTTCTGAAAGCTGCTGTGATAAATAAGCAGAAACACGGATCGTCTGGGGGGAGCCTCTGACCCGTTTGCATCTGGATCTTCTACTTTTAGCACACTCAGACACTGACAAATGCTTGGCCCAGATGTTTCCTCAAACATAACTTGGGTTTGAGGGGGCGGGGCCTTAGGCACTCAGAAATGCTGGGTCAGAAGGACAGGATGAAAGCAGCAGGAACACCCACCCCTGGACTCTTATTTAGACTCATCTGAGCTTTGGAGTTCTGTTTGCATTCACTTCTTTTCCAGACTTTATCTGAAGATGACGGCAGGTTTACAACATCCTGGATGTCAGAGACATAAAACTTAAGTGTTTGGTTCATCTTGTCTGTGCTGAGCATCACCTTTGGTCTCTTCCTCTGTGCTTCCCGTTGAGGTTGAAGGGATGAAACTTTTTTGACCAGCGCTGCATTCACTGACAGTCTGGAGTTCAGAAAATGTGAATGAAAGCCACATTTCTAGGCCGAGAGAGAAAAGCTGAAAAATGTGCAGATTTTTGGTCGGAATTTTGTTATATTGGAATTTTACAAATCCAAGGGGAATTTTAGAGAAAATTTCCGTGCTGCGGACACACTCTGCAAAATCTTCAAAACTCACACATTTAGTCCACATCAGGAAATCTGAGATGACAACGCAAACTTGGAGGGTATTTTTAAATTAAACTGTTCACAGATATGATCACAAAGACGATGACTTGCTTGAAATAAGACTCGGCCTATACGGACGGCGTCACAACCCAGTGAGAAGCATCAGCTTTTTACCTGCAGATTGAAATGTCTGAAAATGAGCAACAGAAGCCAAAACATCTGATTTCAGAGGTACAGTGAACGCAGCGCCACCTACAATGGGATTCTGTGGGTTTCATTTTCAGCTGTGGACCTTTTTCTTTTAATCAGTTAGCGCTCCGTTAGGCGTTTCCACCCTGACTCCGCCCCCATGGCGCTCAGTGATAAATGCTTGGGGTTTTTTTGATGCTGAAATGGGAACGTTCCATAAAGTCTAACACCAGTTTGTGAAAAACCAGAAGCTTCCATTTCTGTTGGCAGGTCAGCAGCGTTCAAACTCACTTGTAAAAGACAAAGAGTTTGATCAAAGTTTGGTCCAACAGAACCAGAACAGAACTTCTCAGACGCACATTTAGAGATCAAAATCGCTCCTCTAATCCAGAATATTCCTCCCGGATCAGATTGGAGAAAGAATCCCAAAAGACTACATTCATGCTGTGGTGTTTTGAGGAAGCACCGGTGCTGAAATGTGACGTCTGGCTTGGTTCGATTCTGCAGTTGGACCTGGAAGAAGTGTCTCTGTTGCCTGTCTGAGGCTTTCCCTGATCATCGGAGCTGTTATCAGAAGCTGAGGCTTTAGGGCGGAGCTTGATGGTTGTTTTGGACGATCGCTTTTCTCTCCTAAGGAGAAGCTCCGCCCTCCTCTGTACCTCTGCCGGGTTTCAGCTCTGTGGCGACGCCCTCCTGCTCTCCCTCAGGATGCCGTCCAGGCCGCTGAGTTGCCGCAGGAACCCTCGGTTAGGAATGACGCCTCGGTGGTCCTTCACGGTCTTGATGGCCTCCACCAGTGTCAGGTTCTGTCGGATCATCAGGTAGGCCAGCACCAGCGTGGCGGAGCGGCTCACCCCCACGGTGCAGTGGACCAAGACCTTCCCTGAAAAAAGAGTAGAGCACCGGCATTACTGAAGAATCCACCATGAAGAAACCTTTACCGAAAGGCAGAATCATCAGAAAGCAAATTCCTCCGTCTGTTCTGTTGACAACTTTTGACCAGGACCCGGTTCCAGATCCTTCTGGACCCTCTGACACCGGTTCTGTTCAGGCCTTTAATGGACACAGACCTCCGCTGCACAGAGCTTTGTGGATGAACTCGGCAGCCGGATAGAAGTTGACGCTCATGTCGAAGGTGGGTGAGTCGTGCGCCTCGATCCCGTAGTAGGTGATGTTCATCCCTGCGTAATACTCGGCTCCGCCCCTCCACTTGCTCTGCGCACAGTTCAGGATGTGTGTGATGCCGAGCTTGGCCAGCTCGCGGCGATCTGATGCGATGTTTCTGCAGAGAGGAGGAAGGCTTGAGCAGAAGAAACCAAACCGGCTCTGAGAGCCGAGACTAAAACGTTTCCTCGTCGCTGCATTTCAAATGTAGGGGAGACCGGGATGGGCCGTCACCATTTTACTGATCCAAGCATTGCTCATTTTCAAAACATCTTTTTGTCAAGTTTTGTCCTTCAATGTGGATCTGTCATTGTAACAACAAACCATCAGACATTCTGATGGTCAGGGTGTCCCTGTATACGTTCAATGGGATTTCAGAGATGAATTCAATTTTTAAAGATGAAAACTGCAAATAAGTTTGATCATGAATACCATCATATGATAGTTGAATGTTAAAGGAGGTCATCACTTACTTGAATTGTTTTCTGTTTTCAAAAATAAAACCAAACTATTTTAGTGCTGTAAATTCCTTGTTCTGATTTCTGAATGTATTTTGCCTAAAAACAAATCAAAACAAATGTACAACCAATCCCGACTGACTTCTTGACAAACGTGGTAAGCTAGCGGCTACATGGCTTTAGCTTGACAGCTAAAAGAGGACTGAAAACAATGCTATAATTTTGGCTTTTTAATGAGTGTTTCTGATTCACTAACGACACACAAGCTCTCAACACAAAAACAACACAAACATTTACTTTGACCCATGAACATGGTGACCTCACCTCAATGTTTGGTGTCCGCTCAACAAAATTGGAAATGCAAATGATCAAGCTATCAAAGACAAACATGTTGATTTCCAAACGGTCCCACAGCGCCGTGGTGTGTCTGGAATAAGCATTGAGACAACCATCCCAGTATTTTTAAAATAAATGTTTGAGTTTTTAACCAGATCCTCCTTTTAACTGGATCATCAGCGTAGAAACTGGCTCTCGTTCAAAGGTTCTTTTCATTTGGGCTCAAAGTTGGGTTTAGGGATTCCGTTTGTGATGAACAGAACAGTAAAATATCATCAGCATTAAAAGTAAACCTGCAGCTGAGAGGAAATGCAATGAATGTTTGTTCAACTTGTAATCAAATGACTTTAAAGTAAATACATGATCTTTATTTTCATCCAGGGTTAGTAAAAGGATTCCACTCAGCTGCAGAAATCCTCTTTCAGGCTAAAGGACGCATTTGACGGATGGATTCATCTCGGATTCTGGCCTGTTCTGGACCAGGATTGCTTCAACAATCAGATTTTTTGAACTGAAAAACAAACGAAATCTGCTCTGAGTTTGATCGGAATCCATCACAGAAGGATGCATCTCCATGGTAACCAGATGGGTTCGAACGATCAACGATCCATTCTGGCAGAATTTCTGGAAAGTTCCGTCTTTGATTTTTGGAGGGCGGCGGTTTGCACAACCGGTCCGGTCCAGACTCACTGGTCTCCGATGTAGAGCCGCGGCCACACTTCGTCCGCGTGGTTGCAGGCCGTCTTGCCCGTGCACAGCAGCCTCTCCAGCTCGGACACGCTCAGGTTCGGAGACGGTTCGGAGTCTTTTCGGCTCGGAGACCTGGAGCTGCTCCGGGACCGGGAGAACCGGGACATGAACGCCATTTGTTCTGGAAAACACGCGAGCAAAGCTCAGAGCCTGAAGTTTGGGTCTGAGCCTCAGCGGGTCTGCAGGGCTCGCCAGCAGAATCGGACCTGTGGCTTCTGTGCGGGGGGGTGTTCCGGGTTCTGGTGGCGTTCTGAAATATTCACCTGGATGGTTGTGTCAGCGCGGGAGCCTCTGCGCGGCCATGTTGACGCTCTGGGAGGAAGAAGGATGAGGATGAGGAGGATGCTGCAGCTGCCTCAGCCGCCCCCGGACATCTCCTCCTCCTCCAGCATCTCCATCTTCACAACAAGACCTGCACGAGCCGCGCGTGAGTCCGCGCGCGAGCCTCCAGTTGTAAAGCCACGCGTGAACGGACGTGTCCGCACGAGCGCAGCTTCTCGAGTGCGCGCGCGTGAGCCAGCGGCGGTTCGTCTGCAGCTGCAGACGATCCCGGCTGTTTGGCGCCCTCTGCTGGACGGAGAAGGAACACGTCACTTCTCTATGAACGCTGCTGATCCGACAAAACCCGCCGTGACGTAAGAAAAATCCAAAGATTGAACCTTTCTGCAGTTTTTTTGTCTTTGAGACAAAAATCCACAGAATCTTCTACATTTGTTTGCTGGTTTTCCGTCATGAGATCTTGGCAAGAAAAAGAGACTGTGAAAAACTGTTGATGACTGATGATGTTCACGAAAGTTTAAAGTTTCTGTGCAGTTTCATTTGAAATAGAGATCTGATGCTTAAACAACCTGGACATTACTTTTTTTTGGTGTTATTGTTGAAAGAACAAGGAGCTGAAACAGAAGATCAGGATAACATGGAATTGGGAAGAAAGATTCGGAAACAAAGTCTCAAATGTGCCACACGAGAGCTGCTCAATCAATTCAGCCTTTGTCTGCAGAGTGGATACAACCAGGAAAAAGCTTTGATAATAATAAGGAAGCTCGTAGAATGTATCCATGAAACTGTTTTCTCTGGAGGCCTTTTTGGCTTCACGTGCCCCCACAACCCTATCAGGCACAGATCCCTAAAATCCATCCACTGCTTCCGTCTACAGGACATCTTTATATTGTTACTCCATTACATGTCTATTCGGTGTTCTGAAAGATGTATATATATAGAGATATCCTTCACATCTACTTGTCATCTAATCTGGGTATGGCTTAGACGTCTGTTAGAGTACTTTTTAAAAAAACGTTTACTAGTTAAAAAATAAATACTACAATTTTTGCATCCATCCATTCATCTTCAGAACCCACTGAATCCCTTTTGGGGTCACAGGTTTGCTGGTTCCAATCCAGCTACTGTTGAAGGTGGAGTACACCAGTCTATCACAGGAACACACAGGACAGATATGCAGAAAGCAGTTCATCTGAAACGTGTCCTAGAACTGTGAGAGGAAGCAGGAGAAAATCCACCCCTGTAGAGGGAAAACATGCACACTTCACACAGAAAGGTCAGCTGGGATTTGAACCATGTTCTTCTCACTCCAGGAAAATGATCGGCATGAAAGTGAAGAGGATTTTTGATGCAGAGATTGATGATGCTTCAGGAGAAAACAAACGTTCGCCTGTTGATTACCTGGATCAAGTGTGTTTAGCCAAAAAGGAGCTTCAAAGGCAGGTTGTTTGGAAAACAGTCACAGTCCCATTCACACACTGATGGCCGCTCTGCTGCCGAACACTGGCGGTCTGGCGCCAACCTAGAACCACTGGAAGTAATGCTGGGTTCGGTGTCTTCCCCAAGCACACTTTGCGGGAACTGAACCTGCAATGTTCAGATTGGAGGTCGACCGCCCTACTGCTGCACCACAGCCGCCCCTAATAAACCCCAAGCCAACTGCCACATGGAACAAATGCCGGGGCTACTATTAGAAGATGTTCAATAGTAATCACAAAGAAATACAAACATTCTACTGCAGTTTATCTGGGGTTGAAGGGGTTAAAGTTGATCTTTTAACTTGTGATAGAACTGAACATAATGATGGTAAAAGCTTTAATCTATTGTTAGAGTGGATTCTTATTAGAATGAGCTTAAAGCATGTTCTGATCTGCTGCTGCAGAACAGTCTGGTTCTGTTCAGAGACAAAGTCCTAAAAGTACAGACTTGCATTTCCATGTAGAGATGAGGACAAAGCGGACGCTACACCAATGCGGTCATGTTGATATTTGATAGTAAAAGGAGAAAAAGGATGACGTACACAGAAATCCCAATGATAGAAACAGGTTTGACTCTGCTTTCTCTTATATGTAGTAAATGTTTGAAAAAGGTCTCTAATCGACATCTAAAAATCCCCAAAGAAGAGATGTGTACCGGTAGACGTGTAGGAGACCTCTACATGTAGTTATGTAACAGACATCTATTGTAGATGTGAAATGGACATTCAGTGCATTCACAGCTTTTAGAGAGAAACTGTCCTTGAGTCTGTTTGTCCTGCAGGCTGCTCCTGCCCGGTAGCGTCGGTCAGAGTGTGCTCCTTCAGAATCTTTCTGGCTCCGTTGAGGCAGCAGGAGGTATAGATGGAGGTTATCAAAGGCAGAGGGCGGCCGATGACCCTCTGTGTAGTGTTGGTCACCCTCTGCAGTCACTTCCTGGAGACAGCTGGAATGCCAAACTGACACAGCATCGGTCGGCACGCTGTGGATGGTGGAGTGGTAGAATGTCACCAGCAGGTTCTGCTGCTGAGCCTTCCTGACCAGAGCGGCAGTCTTGATTGTCCAGGAGAGGTCTGCAGAGATGTGAAGGACCTGCTTCATCTGTCCGCCGTCGGTCTGCAGTGGAGCGCGGGCGGCTCTGTTTCACTGGCTGTCCAGGATGAGTTCTGCGTCAGGTTATTTAATGCACTCCACTCTCCAGGTTTCAAGACTTCATCTCGGTGAGCTGTCTTGTTTTCCTCGAGTATCAGTCCCACCACCGTTGTGTCACCGAGGAACTTGACAATGATGTCCTCGGGGTGGGACTTCAGTCAGACGTGTGGAGAGGGCGTAGAAGTGGGCTCAGCACACATCCCTGAGGGAGCTGAGAGTCCTTTATCCGTGAGCAGGTGGAAGTGGGACTGAGATGGTTTGCGTTCCAATGATTATTTGTTGCTGCTGGTTCCATTTACCCGCACTGCCTTTGGAAAAAGCGCTTTTGCCTTCGGTGGCCCTCAGCATGGAACACTCTACAGAAAAACTGGAAACTCACAGAAGTCTTTCCTTTAAATGACTTTCAATCCAAGTTAAGAGCACGAGAGTACGATTCTTTTCCTTGTGACTGTTTGTGAATGGACTGTTGAGGAATACATCTGGCGGCCGTTGTATCATGTAGGCCTAGATGGAGCAGAACTCTGCTACGCTAACAACCAAGGTGCTAGCATCTACCGCCTAAAGAATGAGCTGACCCGTGTTTCATTCTGCAGGACCTCGGGTAGCTGGAGAGTTCAGGAAGTATGATACAATGGTGGAGTCCGATGCACATGGCAGAACCTTTTAATATGCCAGCTTAACATTCATCACACAACAGCCTGAAGATTGCAAACGTCTTGCATAGCAATGACCAACTCACTCATGGTTCAACAGAACCAAACCAAACTCCCACAATGCACTGGTGCTGTGTGCAGGATCACAGCATACATAACACTGACAATGATGAAAACTAAAAAAAAAACATTTTAAAAAGAGGGTGTTTGTTCATGAACGAATACAAATTTAAATTGCATTCTAAAACATTTACTATGTAAAACATAAGCAGTTTCACAATAAACCACCATCAGTGTGTGAATGTGTGTCTGAATGAGACTGTGACTATAAAGTACTTTGGGCCTTCGGTGAAGGTAGAAAAGCGCTATATAAGTATACGCCATCACCATTTATCATAAAAAGGAAAAAGAGTAAAACATGGTGGTCCTGAGGATAAAGTTTTGCACAAGTGATTCTCAGCTGTCAATAAACCGGAATCTGAATCTTTTCCCATTTCTTCTGAATAAACAGAAAGAACCGGGTTAAACAGAGGAAGTTAAGTGTGTTTATACAAGCAAAAGCAAGAGAAAGTGTTGAATTACTGTGTAAGATGTGCTCAAGTTAATGTCATGGACAAATGTAGTGACACACAATAAAGACAACATAACGTTTCCTGAGTTTAAAACTGAACTACGAAGCTGTGAAGACACAGAAGTTTACCACGGCCGAATCGAGTGACAATGTAATGAAGAGGGAGTCACAGGCACACAAAGTCAACCACGCCAAGCAGAGACAACAGTGACACCAATGTTGTCTGTTTTAAATGTGGATTAAAAGGCCACAGAGCAAAAGCCTGCAGACGAAAGACATGGTGCAGTCACTGCAAAAGCAACACGCACAATGATGCCACTGGCAGACACAAGGGCAAACTGGATGGAGCGAGGAAAGTCGCAGATGGGAGCGGGAACGGATCTGAAGCAGGAGCAGACTACGCCTTCAGGGTTAAAGAGGCAGAAGTCCCACTTCAACAAGCACCACTCAAAATAAAAGAGAAGGGCCTGATGGTCGACACTGGAGCCACCGCACACATTGATAATGATATAACAACGTTTAAGAAGTTTGATGACACCTTCAATCCAGAGACACATTGTGTTGAGCTTGCAGATGGAACACTATGCAAAGGCATCGCTCAGCGAAGAGCAGATGCAGAAGTGTTCCTGATCGACAGTATGGGCCAACGGCGAAGGGCAACACTGAAGAGCGCGTTGTTCATTCCTTCCTACCCCCAAGACATCTTCTCAGTAAAGTCAGCCACCGCACTAGGAGCAACAGTCACCTTCAAGCAAGGACAGGATGTTTTAACTCATGAAGACGGTATGAAATTGAACATTCATGTGCAAGGTAAATTATACTATTTGCAAACTGAAGCTGATGAAAATGATAAATGCAATGTCTGTCACGATTTGC